>CM070723.1:30743081-31343081 GCA_036346275.1 Otatea glauca | reverse complement strand
TTTACCCGACATCCTCACACGAACACCCCACCTCTTTGTTCGCGTGCTCCGCATAGCGATCCTCTTAGAAATTGCCGAGCTGCTATTCGCCTCCGCCCTCCCGAAACCGTCGCAGGTACCTAAGGAGTTGGGAATTTCTTTAATCAACCCTGTACAATATGAGGTGCTTCATTTTCCACTGGCATCTGTCCTACAACACTGGTGAATTCAGTCAGACTCCTCGACTAACATCCGCACACCTCAAAGGCACCAGCATATTCAACGGCGGGCTCCCATCCGGGAGCCGACAGATTCCAACACTTGTGGCTTCCATCATCAATCGGAACTTCCAACCGTCAAGTTGTTGCTGCTCCGGTTGCTGCAGAACCATCCGCCATAATCGCAATAGCTAGAAGACTTGGAATCCCAAATCTAGTACGTATACGTATATTTCCCATATCATTTTGATGCGGGTTGTTGGTCCCGATCTTTCGATGAGAGGGATAACTTTAATTTATTGAGACAACTCTCGCGATCCGGCTACCAACTGTACATGACTGTTACACCAAGCAATAGCTGAACCAACTTTAAGATTGTTATCGACCTAGCTAGAAGCACGATCGACCTGATCACGAAGATCAATCGAAGAACAAGCAAGAACAACGTAAAGAGCAAACCAAAATTGCAAATATAATTAAAAGATTGATGCGGGGTTCTGAAGCGCAGTATTGCTATTGATCTAGCCAAACAAGATAATACCAAATAGTTTCACCAAAGGACAACTATGACTAAACAAAACCCTCGTAATTTTGGGGGGCTCGCTAGCTATATATAGATAAAAGAAAAGGAGGATTCGGCAAGCACAAAGGGGTGGCCGAATAGGACTCATACAAGATCCAAGTTTGACTCGGACAGGAAAGTTGGCTTGACTTGTTTTGGTGATTGCAGAGTGTTCCGAAGGAATTTTTAAGTGAGGTTAAATCCGTTATAAAGGTCTCGATATAAGCTTTTTATCAAGTGCAAGAACTCTCCAATCGGATGCCGTATACAAAAAGTATGCTCATTTTACTTCAGATTGGTACCCGACATAGATGTGCATCCTCGCTGATCCAAACCATGGTTCCTTAGTATAAGCACATCACACACATCAGGTAGTGAACTATTCTCAAAAGTGTAATTAGATACGCTTAAGATCGAGTTTACCTGATAATTGAGTTGACGGCCTCGAGTTTGAGTGAATGATCCTTGAACTGGCGAGGACGGAGACTTATCATTATTTGTAGTTGTGCGTGTACCTGAAGTGATGATGTCCTCGTCACATTTTGGATTATATAACTGATCATGTTAGCATTATTGCATACTCTACGTTTTGTTTGCAATTTTTCAAGTGAGCTCTTTTTCCTTTTCAATAGTATGAGCTTTTGCATTTTTAAGATTTGGCAGAATGGATGGTGCAGAAAGGATCAAATATGTATCTTCCACGGAATGGAAAGCTCAATTAAAATTATATATCTATGATGGCAACCGAGTGCGGCGAACACGCATAGTACTCACCCTACCTATGCCCGTCAACCAAAATCTCTACCGCGGGTATCGCCAAAAAGGGTGGTGGGCGAAGAACCTTACCCATACCCGTCGCCTGTGGGTACCCGATACCCGTGAGCAATTAAATCTAAGAAACATGTAATATAGCTCACAGATCTGAGAGCTCAACACAAATCACAAGTAACATAATATAAATCGCAAGCAACATATAGGGATTTATGATAGGGAATAGAAGAAAAACAAACTTGGTACTGAGAAATTGTGGGGCAAGAGGGATGGAACCGTGGGATGTGTCTGGGGTTTTTCAAACATGACCCACATGTCAGTGCTTATTGTCAGGTAAACGGGCATAGGTGAAGCTCCCCCGTATTCAGTATAAAAAAGGAATATACCCACCTCTATTAAGGTTTTTACCCACAGGTAATCGGGCAAGATTATCATCCCTATCTATGACCACCAAACAGTACATGTATCCATTCCATTTCAAACGGCAACAGGCATGACAACAAAGAGCCTGTTGTCGAACGGTGGGCCTCTAGTGATAGAGAGCAATATGTGCTTCGGCCACGTCGCTGGGCGGCCAAAACGCCTCATTTCCACTGAGCGAAGAGAAAGAGGGGAAGAGAAAGCAAACGAGGGGAAGAAAGGAGAGGGGAGAGGGGAAAGAGGAGGAGGGGAAGAAGAGGGATAGGACAAGGAGAAGAAGAGGAAGAAAAAGAGAGGGTGGAGGAGGAAGAAGAGCAAGAAGAAGAGGGGGAGGAGGAAGAAAAGTGTCACGGTTTTGCAGGTAATTTCTTTTTGTTTATTTGACTTAAAATTTTAAAATACGATTTAGTGACCAGATTAATTAGGTTGTAAGTAATTAGTTGTGTAGAGTAGCAATGGTTATTTAGATAGATGACTTAGCGACTGTCGACTTTTGTAGTCGGCAATAAAATTATGGGGCAGGCGCTCGATCACAAACTCGAAGGTCACACAAGACAGGGATTTTAGACAGGTTTAGGCTCTCGCGGAGGAGATAATACCCTAGTCCTGTGTGCTGGGATTATGCAGATCTCTTGGATCTAAGATTGCTCAAAGCGCAATATGCTCTAGGCGATATGAGGTATGTTATGCTCTATGGCTTGATTGCTCTATGCTTGGATGATCGGATCCTTGTTGTTGCCCGCCCTCTCCCTTATATAGCGGGGGTGGTGCGGCTTACAAAGTCCTGATCGGTTAAGAGATTCCGATCGGTTACAAGATTCTAGCCGGTTACAAGATAGAGTTTACATCTTTATCTACCCTATTAACGACTCGAATTACAACCGTATCTATCATATCTAAATATAAGTTCAACTTCCTTTAGGATATGTCCCCTTGCGCATGGCAGCGGGGCCTGACGCGGGGAGTATCTTCTGGGCCTCCCTCTTGGGCCTGTCATAAGGGTACCCGGGTTCTTATATTCCACAGCGACCAGATTAATTAGGTTTGTAAGTAATTAGCTGTCTAGAGTAGCAATGGTTATTTAGATACATGAATTAGTGACCAGATTAATTAAGTTTGTAAATAATTAGCTCTGTAGAATGTCAATAGTTTTTTTAGATACACGATTTGCCGACAAGATTAATTAGGTGTGTACGTAATTAGCTGTGTAGAGTAGTTATAGTTTTTTTTTACATAGATGACTTAGCGACTAGATTAATTAGGTTTGTAAGTAATGATCTATATAATAGCAATAGTTTTTTAGATACACGACTTACCGACCAGATTAATTAGTTGTGTATGTAATTAGCTGTGTAGAGTAGCAATAGTTTTTTCACATACATGACTTAGCGATCAGATTAATTAGGTTCGTAAAAAATTAGTTGTATAGAGTAGCAATAGTTATGGACATACAAAACTGTTAAAAGTATACATGATTGTATGTAGTTGAAAAAATAAATTTATGTATGCCTAGAACAGTTGTTTCAAGTAGTGTAGAGTACGTCGTCGTAGTACATAGGTGTAGCACTATGGCTAGGTTGAGAATTTAAAAGGTGATAACGTTACGCTGTGCACAAATTAAGAATTTCCTAAAATGCTTGACATGTATGGATAAGCGAGTGCAATTTAAAATACACTACGGAGAAGAGATTCTGCACATAGGTGCACAAGGGGGTGGAACTAAGTCATTTTTCAAGTGTCGTGGCTAGCCTGTCAAGTGCAGGGGAGTGTTCATGAGGAACGGTTAACAGATGGTTGTACCATATGTTCTCGTTTGACCGTGAATTGCATGATCTCAAGTTGCACGGAGTAGGGTGTCGAAAATGGGATTACACATACTGGGAGTTAGTGGAACTGAAGGGGCCGAAGTGGTGGAGCTCATATGTAAGAATGGCGAATGAGAAAGGATGGCCATTAGTGTTGTTGGCGCATGCATTTCAGAAAGTTCATGCTAGCCATGCGACGCAGGAGGAGGTTGTTTCTGATGAATTGAAGGAAGTTGGGGAGAGCAACCGAACTGGAGAATGCTTAGTGTGGCAGGATGTTAGTTCGGGTTAGAAGGGAGTGCAAGGCGAGGAAGTTGGTATTCCAATGCTAGAGGTATAGGAACCAATGGGTGTGACAGATGAGGGAGAACACATTGAATTGTTGGTGCAAGCGATAGAGACAGAGAGCTAGGTCTACGAGGCTTTAAGTAATAACGAAGAAGATGAAGAGCCTTTCCCTGCGGAGTGGGATGAGTGTCAGTTTGATAGGCTGGTGGCAAACGAGGGCGAATACTTCACATGGGAGTACGATCAAAATGAGGTGAGGCAAGGTGCGATTTACAAGAATAAGTGTGATGTTCAGGAAGAAGTGACAGCTTGGGTGGTGTCGCTGCATAGAAACTTTAAGGTTGTGAAGTCAGATCAACGGGTGTATGATGTTAAATGCCAGATGGAGGGTTGCCCATGGCGTATTCATGCGTGCTAGCCTAAGTGGGACACCATTTGGAT
Source organism: Otatea glauca (assembly GCA_036346275.1). NCBI lineage: Eukaryota > Viridiplantae > Streptophyta > Magnoliopsida > Poales > Poaceae > Otatea > Otatea glauca. The sequence continues at coordinate 31,338,597 of CM070723.1, read as the reverse complement.
GTGTTCTATGGTCGTCCCACACACATGTGTGCTAATAGAGTACGCAACCGCATAGAAACATATCTTTAGGCTTTGTTATGAATGCAATGTATGGCGAGATTGAGGGCAACCTGGATTTAGAGCCATGTGCCATCATACTTGCAATAGAACAGAGGTTCCAGTACACCATAAGCTATGCCAAGGCATGGAGAGCGAAGCAGAAGGCATAGGAAGCAAGATTTGGTATGTAAGAAGACTTCTATCAGAACTTACCAGGTATGCTTGAGGTGATCAAGGAAAGGAATGTTGGAACTTATGTCGATATTTGTGAGCAGCCTTCGCAACGCTTCCCTGGGATGATGGTACTCAAGTGGGGATTCTTTGCTTTCGGTGCATGTATCAATGAGTTCAGACATTGCCATCCGTTGTTATGCGTGGACGGAACATTTCTAATTGGGAAGTATAAAGGCCAGATATTGACTACCATAGGAGTAGATGTCAACAATCAGGTTCTTCCCGTAGCGCTCGCATTTGTGGAGGGTGAGAACACAGATAGCTGGCTCTGGTTTCTAAGGAACGTGAAAGCTGACGTTGTGGATCAGCGGCCTCGAGTGTGTGTTATACACGATTGGCATCCCAGGCTGTTGAAGGCGATCGTGCAGTTGCAGTACAGTGCAAATGAGACACATCCATGGCCTGATTTGTGATGTAGGTGGTGCAAGCAGCACATGGGTGCCAACTTCTACAAGCAGTTTAGGAACAAGGAGCTTATGAAGCTTTTCAAGAGGCTATGCGACTAGAACCAGCAAAGAAAGTTTGATGTACTGTGGACGAAGTTGGACGAGTTGACATCAAGGCATATAGCAGAGGCAGCAAAGAGGGCAAGGCCTGGTACAAGGGAGGCCCTATGTCGGGACCCGGATTTGCAAATCCGAAACCCTCTGTGTATACTGCACTAGTCCAGGATCACGCTAGTGCACACAGTGGAAACATAGATGAAATACCATTCCATACAACGAATTAATTAAGAAGAAGCAAATTATTATTAAATAAAGCAAACGACCTTATGGTCAACGTTTACACCATTATGCCTTAAGGGCTTAAGAAACAAATACTATTGCAGCGGAAAAGATAACTTGAACCATTCGACATGCCACAGGCAATCGTCTGGGGAACGCCTTCCTAATCCACGTAGTCTTCATAGAATTCCTCTTCATGAGATTCATTATCTCCTTCAGCAACTGATCAACAAGGGCATAAAGCCGTGAGTACAAAGGTACTCAGCAAGCCGTAGGGAATTGATGCAATATATTTATGCACGGCTTGACAAGGATGGCTATATAGTTTATTTTGCAGAAAGCAATAACTTGAATTGAAATACAATAAATAGATTGAAAGCATATTTATGAAAACATAAATAAATAATCGATAGATCAATGATAAACAACAAAACAACAAAGTGAACTCCCGTTCACATCCCAACAATTCCACATTCCACATTTCATGAAACACTCTATACCCGTGTGAAATTCCGGGCTTTGTCCATGACATGACGCGCTATTCGAATAGTTTTACACTCTGCAGAGGTTGTACAACTTTACCCACAAGACATGAACATCTCTTTGTGCAAACGTTACTAACACACTTCCTTTGGTGCGTCGCGAAGATATCATGACAGAGCCTTTACAATGCATTGTCTAAACTCAGACGCTTGCCGCTAAGGTTTCGCCCATTAGGGCCCCCTCTTGCGCCTTGCGAATCTACCCGTCCATCCCGGAACCCACACCACCATTGGCAGTACTCAAGACTAGACATTACAAATTAATCAGCTAGGTCTGTCCCATTCCAGACATGTGGTAGTACGATTAGACCCAGTTCAATGGCGCACAAGATTAAGTCCTTAAGTTGTCTCAGGCAAGACATCCACATCCCAACGTGCTAGAAAGCACCCCCTTTACTGCACGATCACTTGCCCGAGGAAAACAATTCGTTCAACCAAGACCAATGGCAAACCCCGCCATGGTACAACAAATTTTACAACAGTGGCTAACGGCCACGATTCAATATCTCATTAAGTCAAGATTAACATTATTCAACATGTGACATGAATCCCAACGTATATGTAAGCATGTCTAAGCATAGCTACGATAACCCAATGTTGGTATTATGATTATGTCCAACTAGTAATGTCCCAACCTAGGTTTAACAATGGATACATGGCATACAACGAATCAAGGTGGCATAATGTCAACTAGGCATACATCTACTCCCATTAAATAAACATTGATACGTAAATAGCATGCAAGTGTATAAAATAAATTACTTTGCAAACATAGGATCAATATGATCAAAGGTTACGACTTGCCTTGCTGATCTAGTGCTGAATCTTGGTCTTCGAAGTCTTCGTTCGCTCCCTCGGAATTAGCGTCTACCGGAAAATAAGCAACGAAACCAAATAAATACAAAACAGAGACTCAAACAAGCTCAAAACTGAAAATAAATGGCTCTGGAAGATAGATCTTGATTTTAGAAAATTTAGAAACTTGAATCGCCTCAATCGGAGTTCGTATGAGCGAGAGCGGGCCTCGAAAGATTAAATTCAGAGAAAATACAGAAAAATCAGAAAATCGGAATTTCTGGATTTATTTTTGTATCTGAAAAGCGATTTATTGCGCAACTCGACGTCACCGCTCACGGTGGACTCGGTCCACGGCGCTGGCTGGGTTCACCGATGCACCGTGGACGTCGTGGCCACGACGCAACGGCCGACGCGGCGGCCGACGCAGCGGGTGACGCATGCGCCGACGCCGCGTGGCCGCGCGTCGCGATCTGGCGAGGGAACAGATCGGACGGCCGGGCGAGGCGCAGCGAAGCGATGACTTGGCGCGATCCGCGCGTCGGGGCGATCGGACGGTGGAGGTCTTCGACGGAACGCGACGGCGAGGCGGCGGCGCAACCCACCGGCTGCGGGAAGAAGACACGACGCGGCGGAGAGAGCCGGATCGGGCAGAGACAAAGCGAACCGGGAGAGGACGGCGCGGGAGCTCGGGGTTCCAGCGGCGGCGGCGGAGGTGGACCGCGGCGGAGATCCGTCGGCGGAAGACGCCGCCACGACGAACGACGGCGAGCTCGTGCGGCGGCGGCGGCGGCGGCTAGGGCAGCGAGGCGTGGGGCAAAAGAAGCGCGCGGGAGGCGATTCTCGGGGTGTGCGGCACCTTAAATAGGGGCTCGGAGGCGTGCTCGACCCGAGTCCGAGGACGGCGGCGTCTGCGCGCGGACTCGACAGCGGCGCTAGGGTTTCACGGCCGGCGGCACAATAATGGCAGTGCGGCCATCTTGAGAAGGGCCAGGCCGGGCGAAGCAAGCAGTGGGGTCGGGTAGGCGGAGGGAGGCGGCCGAGGCGGCGCGAGAAAGAAACGGGCCACAGGATTCGCCCAAGAGGCTTTTTGAAAATAGAAAACATTTTCTGCTTTTGGAAATTACGTAAATTCAAATAAAATCAAATAAATTCAAAAAAATCAAATAAATTCAGAAAAATCCCCAAAATACAGAAAAATTCCTTGGAGCACAAGGAACCCAACAAAACTGAAATTCTTGATTTTGATGAATAGTTTAGCCAAATTAAATCCTTCCATTAATCGAAAATTCAAATTAAGCTGGAATTAATTCAAGAGATGCAAATGGTTCATCTTTGATTTCTAACATTCCAAAACTTCAATTTTTGGGATGTTACAAACCTCCCCCCTTAAATGAAATCTCGACCCGAGATTCAGTAGCTAGGGAATAGGTGGGAAACTCGGACTTCAAATCCTCTTCTCGCTCCCAAGTTGCTTCCTCTTCGAATGATTGCTCCCTTTGGACCTTGCAAAAACGGATGATCTTGCTCCTCGTGATACGCTCTGCTGTATCCAAAATTTTCACTTGATGCTCCTTGTAGGTAAGATCCTCTTGCAAATCAATAGCTTCCACTGGCATCTGTTCCTCTGGCACATGGAGGCACTTCTTCAATTGCGATACATGGAACACATCATGGATTCCAGCAAAAGACTGAGGCAATTCTAACTTGTAGGCAACCTCGCCTCTTCGTTCCAAGATTTTGAACGGTCCCACATATCTAGGGCAAGCTTTCCTTTTACTTGAAATCTCTTAACTCCTTTGAGAGGGGTAACTCTGAGGTAAACATAATCATTGGGCTCGAAACTCAAATCTCTGCGACGATTATCTGCATAACTCTTCTGTCCGCTTTGAGCTATCTTCAAGCGGTCTCGAATTAGCTGAACTTGCTCTTGGCTTCTTGCGTATGGCAGACCAAACAATTGTCTTTCTCGACTCCTTCCGGTTGAGAGGGTTCTGCACTTCCTTCCATATAAGGCTTCAAAAGCGACATTTGCGGTGGCTTGATAACTATTGTTGTACGAAAACTCGGCGTAGGGCAAACACTTGTCCCACTTGACACCATAAGTTAAGGCACAAGCTCTTAACATATCCTCAAGAATCTGATTCACACGCTCAGTCTATCCATCGGTTTGAGGGTGATAGGCAGTACTGAATCTGAGATGAGTTCCCATGACTTCGTGCAGACTCTGCCAAAAACGAGAGGTAAACTGGGTTCCTCTATCAGACACTATCTTCTTAGGCACTCCGTGAAGACTGACGATCCTTGACATATATAACTCGCTAATTTATCTCAATCATAAGGTAGTCTTAACTGGAATGAAGTGAGCTACCTTAGTCAATCGATCCACTATTACCCAGATCGAGTCATAACTCGCTTGGGTTTTAGGAAATCCGTAATGAAATCCATACCAATTTCTTCCCACTTCCACTGGAATCTTCAATGGTGCAGCAATCTTGCGGCCTCGATGCTCTGCCTTGACCTTCCGCGGACATCACAAAGTGCAACATATTCGCAATCTCACGCTTCATACTAGGCCACCAATACCTTTCCTTGAGGTCTTGATACATCTTGGTACTTCCAGGATGAATGGAGTATAAAGTCTCATGCGCTTCCTTGAGAATCAACTCCTTAAGCTCTTTCTGATCTGGTACGCAAATACGCTTCTCATACCAAATAGTACCTTGTTCATCTTCAGAGAAACCTGAGGCTTTTCCTTTCTTCATATTGCTCTTAATCTCCTTAATGTCGGCATCATCTACCTGTGCTTCTCGAATCTGATCTTCCAACGTAGGGCGTACTTCCAAAGTAGCTAAATACCCCTCCTGAATCAATTCCAAACTAAGCTTCTGAAATTCCTTATAGAGGGCTGGCTGACTTTCCTTAATCATCAGAGTATGGCAGTAGCTCTTTCTACTCAAAGCATCGGCTACGACATTGGCCTTGCCTGGATGATAATGAATCCCAATGTCATAGTCCTTAATCAATTCCAACCATCTTCTTTGTCTCATATTGAGGTCAGCTTGGGTAAAGATATACTTCAAACTCTTGTGATCAGTATAAACCTCACAACGATTACCAATGAGATAGTGACGCCAAATCTTTAAGGCATGCACTACGGCTGCTAATTCCAAATCATGGGTAGGATAGTTAACTTCATGTGGCCTTAGTTGTCGCGAAGCATACGCTACAACCTTCTTATCTTGCATTAGCACACAACCGAGTCCTTGTCGGGATGCATCACAGAATATCTCAAAATCCTTCCTATTATCTGGCAGGATGAGCACTGGGGCAGTGGTCAAACATTTCTTTAGTTCTTGAAAACTTTGCTCACACTTTGGTGTCCAGACAAATTTCTTCTCCTTCTTTAAGAGTTGAGTGAGCGGTCTGGCTTTTCTCGAAAACCCTTCTATGAAACGGCGATAATATCCCGCCATTCCAAGAAAACTTCGAATTTGGGGTACCGTCTTGGGTGACTCCCAACTTAGCACATCTCGTACTTTACCAGGGTCAACAACGACTCCTTCTCCTGATATGACATGTCCTAGGAAAGCAACTTCCTTCATCCAGAACTCACATTTACTGAACTTTGCGTAAAGCTGATTCTCTCTTAGCTTTCTTAAGATTTGACGCAAGTGATCCTCATGTTCTTCCTCACTTTTGGAGTAGATCAGAATGTCGTCAATGAAAACAACAACAAACTTATCCAAATACTCCATGAATACCTTATTCATTAAGGTCATGAAATAGGCAGGGGCATTGGTCAATCCAAAAGACATCACGGTATACTCATACTGTCCATACCGAGTAACAAAAGCTGTTTTGGGTATATCCTCTTGACGAATCTTCAACTGGTGATATCCTGATTTCAGGTCAATCTTCGAGAACACTCCGGCTCCTTAAGTTGGTCAAACAAATCATCGATTCTTGGCAGAGGGTACTTATTCTTGATGGTGACTTCATTGAGTGAGCGGTAATCTACACACATTCTCTGAGTTCCATCTTTCTTTTCAACTAGAAGAACTGGCGCTCCCCATGGCGAAGAACTTGGTCGAACAAAACCTTGATCTTGCAGCTCTTTAATCTGTCTCTTTACTTCGGCTAGCTCATTAGCAGGCATCCTATAAGGTCTCTTGGAAATGGGTGGCGTTCCAGGAACTAGTTCTATCAAGAACTCTATATCTCGATCCGGTGGCATCCTGTGCAACTCATCCGAAACACGCCAGAAATTCATTGGCGATCGCACATCTTCCAAGCTTATTCCTTTGGCACTACAAACTTTAATCCCTCTGACCGATCCAAGCGGCTTGAACTTTTAACTTGGATCCATCCGGATGGTTAAGGTGATCTCTCTATTCCCACAATCCAAAGCTGCTTGGTTCTTGGAGAGCCAATCCATTCCTAGGATCACATCTAGGGACTTGGTGTCTAGGACAATAAGGTTGGCTAGAAATTCTACCCCTCCAATTAATATCTTAACTTCGGGCAGCCTTGGTTCGTACTCAAATCGTAACCGTGAGATTGCACTAGTAAAACGATCTTAAGAGGCATTGTCTTTAATTGATGATTTGCGGCAAAACTCCGAGAAACAAACGAATGCGTAGCTCGTAATCAAACAAAACCATGGCGGATTTGAGTTGACTAGGAGCTTACCTAGTATGACGCCCGTGCGGATCGGGCATCCTCGGTGGTGACGTGATTCACGCGGCCTCTTCCAGCAGGCGGCGGAGTCCTGGTGGCTTGATTAGGAGTTTGGGGCACTCCACGTCCTGATCCTGGTGCGGGGGTCTTGGCTGGCGTAGATCCCAAGTTGAAACGAACCGGCGTCACAGCTTGCTTCCTTGGACAGTTGTTGGCATAGTGACCAAGTTCATGACAGTTGAAACATGTGACTCCTGCAGCTGGATTACTGTTTCTCTGAGGTGGATTGCTGTTGGCGCTAGGGTTGCGATTGCCTGAAGGAGCTGGGCGAGGTGCTGGTGCAGGGGTCCTGAATGTATTCGGAGGAGTGAAGCGAGCAGGCTGTTGAGCATTTGTTCTGACTCTCTGCTGGTGACTCTGATGGGCTCCATGCTGCATCATCTTTCTCTTACGGGATTCTTCCAATTCCCGACGAGATTCCTCAATAAGCATAGCTTTATCAACCAGATGCTGGAAATCTACATAGTCATTGCCAATGACTTGCACCTTTAGTCCTGGATTGAGTCCACGCTTGAACTTCTTCTGGCGAGCATCATCTGTGGCTACATCCTCTGGAGCGTAGCGAGCGAGTTGAGTGAACTTATTAAGGTATTCACTCACTGACATTCCTTCTTGCTTAAGCTCTCGAAATTCATTCTTCTTCATTTCCACCTTTCCATCAGGAATATGAGAGTGGCGGAAAGCAGTGGAAAACTCTGCCCAAGTGATAGTCTGAGGATCATCATGGGCAGCACTGTAGTTCTCCCACCATTCAGCGGCGGTGCCCTCCAGCTGATGAGCGGCATAGAGAACCTTCTCACGATTGGTGCACTGGGCAATTTCAAGCTTCTTCTCAATGGAGCGGATCCAATCATCGGCGTCCAATGGTTCTGAAGAGTTGAGAAAGTTGGCGGACGAGTCCTCATAAATTTCGCTAGCTTGGACCGAGACGAGCTTGAGGAGGTGCAAGCAGCAGCTTGGTTTTGCTGGTTCAACAGTTGGCTAGAGCAGCTGCGATGCAGTTCTCACGATTCATCATGTTGTTCATGTTCGCATCATTGTGTTCATAAGCCGAGTCCGAGCTGCTAGAAAATGTCCCATGTTCAGTGCATCACACTTTGGTGGTGGCGGTGGTGCATTGGGGTTGGAGTTGGTGTTGGCACTGGCACTGGCATCCGCTGGAGAACTGCGACCGGCTCCAGAACGAGTGTCAACCATCTGAGGTGCAGCGCAAGGGTTTGATAGGTAAGAGGGAAAAGCAGTAGATGCGTGGTAAGATCATCTAGGGGAGAAGGTAATACCCAGGGACAAAAGGATACAACCGAAAGGCTTCAAATTAAGGAGGCAAATAAAGTTTTTTTTTTTCAATTAAAGGTATGGTTGTAACACCGTGCTTGAGGCAAGTGTACAACATACCAGACGCTCCAGCAAGAAAATCTTAGTATACGCGGACTAAACGTAACTAAACCGAAGGGAAAGACATGCTCAAACACCGCTGAGCACCAAAAACCTATCTTATTTGGTAGGCTTCTCGGATATGTCTTTGATGGCTTGATCATCATCTTCCTTGATTTGATTCCTTGCAGAAGACTCGAGGCTTTGAGAAGTTTCATAGGATAAGATCAATTTAAATTTCGAAACCATGTTTCAGCAAAGGAAAGGAATAAGAACCTAAGAATAAGTTGAGAGGAGACGAAAACTATTAAGTACCAATTTGTTGGTTTAATTTAGAAAATAATTTTGAAGACCATGCTAACTAGGATAGCGACCTACAGTCGATATGGCTCTGATACCATCTCTGTCGGGACCCGGATTTGCAAATCCGAAACCCTCTGTGTATACTGCACTAGTCCAGGATCACGCTAGTGCACACAGTGGAAACATAGATGAAATACCATTCCATACAACGAATTAATTAAGAAGAAGCAAATTATTATTAAATAAAGCAAACGACCTTATGGTCAACGTTTACACCATTATGCCTTAAGGGCTTAAGAAACAAATACTATTGCAGCGGAAAAGATAACTTGAACCATTCGACATGCCACAGGCAATCGTCTGGGAACGCCTTCCTAATCCACGTAGTCTTCATAGAATTCCTCTTCATGAGATTCATTATCTCCTTCAAAGAATCGATCAACAAGGGCATAAAGCCGTGAGTACAAAGGTACTCAAGAAGTCGTAGGGAATTGATGCAATATATTTATGCACGGCTTGACAAGGATGGCTATATAGTTTATTTTGCGTAAAGCAATAACTTGAATTGAAATACAATAAATAGATTGAAAGCATATTTATGAAAACATAAATAAATAATCGATAGATCAATGATAGACAACAAAACAACGGTGAACTCCCGCTCACATCCCAACAATTCCACATTCCACATTTCATGAAACACTCTATACCCGTGTGAAATTCCGGGCTTTGTCCATGATCATGACGCGCTATTCGAATAGTTTTACACTGCAGAGGTTGTACAACTTTACCCACAAGACATGAACATCTCTTTGTGCAAACGTTACTAACACACTTCCTTTGGTGCGTCGCAGAGATATCATGATGAGCCTTTACAATGCATTGTCTAAACTCAGATCTTGCCGCTAAGGTTTCGCCCATTAGGGCCCCTCTTGCGCCTTGCGAATCTACCCGTCCATCCGGAACCCACACCACCATTGGCGTGACTCAAGACTAGACATTACAAATTAATCACCTAGGTCTGTCCCATTCCGGACATGTGGTAGTACGATTAGACCCAGTTCAATGGCGCACAAGATTAAGTCCTTAAGTTGTCTCGTGCAAGACATCCACATCCCAACGTGCTAGAAAGCACCCCTTTATCGCACGATCACTTGCCCGAGGGAAAACAATTGCTCAACCAAGACCAATGGCAAACCCCGCCATGGTACAACAAATTTTACAACAGTGGCTAACGGCCACGATTCAATATCTCATTAAGTCAAGATTAACATTATTCAACATGTGACATGAATCCCAACGATATGTAAGCATGTCTAAGCATAGCTACGATAACCCAATGTTGGTATTATGATTATGTCCAACTAGTAATGTCCCAACCTAGGTTTAACAATGGATACATGGCATACAACGAATCAAGGTGGCATAATGTCAACTAGGCATACATCTACTCCCATTAAATAAACATTGATACGTAAATAGCATGCAAGTGTATAAAATAAATTACTTTGCAAACATAGGATCAATATGATCAAAGGTTACGACTTGCCTTGCTGATCTAGTGCTGAATCTTGGTCTTCAAGTCTTCGTTCGCTTCCTCGGAATTAGCGCTCACCGGAAAATAAGCAACGAAACCAAATAAATACAAAACAGAGACTCAAACAAGCTCAAAACTGAAAATAAATGGCTCTGGAAGATAGATCTTGATTTTAGAAAATTTAGAAACTTGAATCGCCTCAATCGGAGTTCGTATGAGCGAACAGGCCTCCAAAGATTAAATTCAGAGAAAATACAGAAAAATCAGAAAATCGGAATTTCGGATTTATTTTTGTACTTGAAAAGCGATTTATTGCGCAACTCGACGTCACCGCTCACGGTGGACTCGGTCCACGGCGCTGGCTGGGTTCACTGCACCGTGGACGCCATTGCCGACGCAACGGCCGACGCGGCGGCCGACGCAGCGGGTGACGATGCGCCGACGCCGGCGCCACGCTGTCGCACATCCGGCGAGGGAACCAGATCGGTCGGCCGGGCGAGGCACAGCGGCGATGACGCGGCGCGATCCGGCGCGTCGGCTGGCGATCGGACGGTGGAGGTCCTTCGACGGAACGCGACGGCGAGGCGGCGGCGCAACCCACCGGCTGCGGGAAGAAGACACGACGCGGCGGAGGAGAGCCGGATCGGGCAGAGACAAAGCGAACCGGGAGAGGACGACGCGGGAGCTCGGGGTTCCAGCGAAGGCGCAAGTGAGGTGGACCGGCGGCGGAGATCCGTGCGGCGGAAGACGCCGGCCACGACGAGAACGGCGCGAGCTCGCGCGGCGGCAGCGGCGGCTAGGGCGATGAGAGACGGGGCAAAAGAGGCGGCCCGGGAGGCGATTCTCGGGGTGCGCGGCACCTTAAATAGGGGCTCGGAGGCGTGCCCGACCAAGTCCGAGGACGGCGGCAGGCGCGCGCGGACTCGAACGGCGGCGCTAGGGTTTCACGGCCTTGTGGCACTGGCCAAGCCATCTTGGTAGGCGAGAGCGAGCGCCGGCGGCGAGCCGCAATGGGAAAGTGGGCAGTCGGAGGAGGCTACCGGGCCGAGGCGACGCTGGAAAGAAACGGTCACAGGATTCGCCCAAGAGGCTTTTTGAAAATAGAAAACATTTTCTGTTTTTGGAAATTACCAGAAATTCAAATAAAATCAAATAAATTCAAAAAAAATATCAAATAAATTCAGAAAAATCCCCAAAAATACAGAAAAATTCCTTGGAGCATAAGGAACCCAAATTAAATCCTTCCATTAATCGAAAATTCTTGATTTTGATGAATAGTTTAGCCAAATTAAATCCTTCCATTAATCGAAAATTCAAATTAAGCTGGAATTAATTCAAGAGATGCAAATGGTTCATCTTTGATTTCTAACATTCCAAAACTTCAATTTTTGGGATGTTACACCCTAGTAGCGCTTGAAGAGTTACCCATGGACCTTCCGCACCTGGTTCAGAGGAATGGAATGGCCATGAAATACTTCTCCGAATGGATAGAGCATGAGCCTAGGGAGAAATAGGCTCTGCTTTATGACACCGATGGTGCGAGGTATGGGGTCATGACGATAAACCTTGCTGAGGTTTACAATTGGGTCATGCAGGGTCTGAGACCCATTCACCTGGTTGCTATAATGGAGGGTGTTCTTCATGGCATCACAAAGTACTTTGTGGATCGCCATGCTAGGGCATTCGCCCACTTGAATGATTCTGCTGTGAAATACTCCGAGATGATTTCTACATACATGGAGAAGAAAGGCAAGAAGAGGGAGATGCATATATCATTGAAGATGGACACGAGGGAGATTCGTTTCGAGGTACTCTGAGAGAGAAAGCCGGTCATGAAATGAACTGACGAAAAGTTGCTCACGAATGCATCCTACAGAGGCAAACATGTGTCTGCACCTGCAACAAGCCTCGTCTGTTACACTGGCCATGCGCACACGTCATGGCTACCTGCTCAACAATCCTTATGGATCCGGCTATATTCATGTCACAATTCTTCAATAAGGAAGCGGTGACGACAACTTGGAGTGCAGAAATTTACGGTTTTCGAGTGGTGGGTTTGTTCACAGAGCATCAGAGTTGGGAGGAGACATAGTGGGTTCCATATGTCAGTAGGCTGAAGGGCGTAGGGTGACGACAGACAAGGCGTATAAGGAACGAAATGGACGCTCCAAAAAATGGGCCTCGTGTAAAGAAACCTTCAATTTGCAAAGAGATGGGGCACACTTTCAAGTATTGCCCAATGGTTCAACGGCCGCGAAATTGTTGTATGGACTTTGCATATGAAATTATTGTACTTAATTCGTATGTCAATTTAGTGTATTGAATTCGTATGTCTAATGAATGTATGGACTTTGTATGTGTAATTATTGCATGCAATTTGTAGTTTAATTATCGTATTCAAATTTTACGTGTAATTATTGTATTCAAATTTTATTTGTTATTACTATATTTAGTTTGTATGTATATTCGAATTCGTACTAACATTGAATTATTCAATTGCAGTTATGGCGGGCGTCGAGAAGTACAAGTTGCTTGACCCAGTGATAGATGTGACTCACCGGAGCCGCTTAGCCACCTTGCCACCGCCAGATAGGGAGCAGGTGTACGAGCTTATCTCCGTACACTTGCGCACCCCATGAGAGCAGGTGGATCGACCCACTATGGATTCCAAGGTTAGTGACTGTTGTCATAGTTGTGTTACAATGTCTTGCATGTGTGGAGTGATCATACTTACAATGTTTTTCTGCAGGCTGAGAGCGGCAGGGTTACTTCCTCTAGCACAGATGGTGGAGGCGACTGGCGCTGACGCGCAGGACCGATGTGGTGCCTCCAGGAGGTTCCCCTATGATAGGAGCTTACTGATCGCTCTGGTAGATCGCTGGCAACCAGAAACGCACACGTTTCACCTCCCATACATTGAGATGGCATTGACTCTGGATGGATGTTCTACCCGAGGAGGCAGGGTACACACCTTTCACTAGTGTGCACGGTCTGACACAGAAGTGTCTGCTACAGTTCTACGTAAGTGTGATTTAATTTGTCTAATTTTTATTTCGTTTTCACTTTTAGTTGTCGAACTAACCATTACTTTTTGTAGCCCGAAAGGATAGCGGACTAAGAGGGGAAGTACGTCGTTAGTCTCCACTTCGAGGCATACCTGCTCTGGTTGTTTAGCTAGACAACCCTATATGAGACTCCAGCTTGGTCATGTTGAATATTCAACTCACGAGCACCAGCTTTTTCAGGCCGATTAAACAACTCGTAGGCAGCAACTTTGTCAGATTTGACAACATGCTGCCCCCACTTTCTCAGAGCGAAGTGACAACACAATTGCTATATCTTTGTTAGCCCGATTTGACAACACAATGCCAGCTGCATTTTTAGACCAAATTGACAATACACTACCATGTACTTTGTCAGACCGATTAAACAACTCGTGGGTAGTAGCTTTCTCAGGCTGCTTGGACAACACGTTGCCACCAAAAACTTACTATAAATACAAAGCCATGCCCAGCATATACATTCCACACAACACTAAGCCAACCCCCAAACCGAACACCACATCCCGACCAACACCACAGCCCCCTTCACCAGTGGGTTCACGATGACCGACTATGGAGTTAATCTTCGTAAGCGGAAGTGGCTTTCCAAGAAGGGGAAAAGCTACCCAGATGTTTCTTGCAACGATGCACCTGTGCCACCAGATGTTTCCCCTCCTAAACTATGACTACGGTGCTCCGACGTGGATAATGCAGTCCAGATATCTCGACACCACTGGCCGGGCACACTACACGTGTCGCTACGAAATCCGCATAAGTTAATGACATGCATGTACATTTCGTAATGCGTTTTTCAAACTTCTAACTTTGTCGACGCATGACACCAGGAAGACGGCAGTTGCTACTTCTTCCAATGGATCGATGGCCAAAACAAGTACGATAGGGAGTACTTCAAGCACAAATTGTACCTACACTATACAGTTGCGCCCTAGCGCTATACACGGTGGAAACCTTCCCCTAAGACTACGGAAGAGAAACCAAAACACCCACCCTACCACCCTGAATCAGTGCACTTCTAGAAGCCCCTGTATGAGCATCAGGAACAACAAAAGAAGCTGAAGGAGCAAGCCGACGCGGCTCGCTTCCAAGAGGAGCCAAAGATTGACCCAGAAGACTACTATTGTGTCGATGTCTACGGACCTAATTGGAAGAAAGCCAAGGCCAATAGCCTCACCAAATCAAAGGGGAAGGCATCGATGGATTCTTTCGTATAATGTCTACGATAGTCAGCATGACTTCTTTACAATTCCAAAAGGCGCACATGTATCGTAGTTGTACTTCCCGTTCATCGTTCGTATATGTCGACATTTGTACCATAAAAGTATGAAGGCTAACATAGGCAACAAACCGAACTGTATGCGCCATGTATGTTTACTCATTTTCTATGTCATGCAATGTAGCGGTTCCATATGCGCCATCTATCTTCTCTCATTTTCTATGACATTAAATGTTAATTCAGGTTGCAATATATTCATTCTTACAAAAAAAATTCACCATATTTAACCACTTGCCTTTATTCAGACGTGAAATGTCCTTTTAGTTCAACGACCGACATAGTACCACATAATACCAACACATATACCATACAATTATTCCTTATAAAAAAATCATGGCAAACTTCAGTTTCTTGTAAAGTTATTCTGTCGTAATACACGGGAAACAAAATAATCGCGAATTCTTACTTTACTAATTGCTATTTCCAAAAAAATTGCTTCTGTACAATTTTTTATTTAAAAAAACAAAATCAACAGAAAAACCCTCCTAGCGTTATTTCAAGAAAAACAATTTTGCTCTCTCGCCATTTCAGGCCTCTGTTGGTATTTGAAATGGCGACACATAGCCTATCATGTACATCTGTCATTTTTTTAAATCGGCATATTACTTCTGTAATTTTTGTTTTTGGCATAATATTTTATTAATTTTGTGATTTTTCATTTTTTATTTTTAAAAAATCATATGCACTCCTCTGTTGCCATTTGTAATGGCGACAGAGAGCCCGTCTGTTTGTCAACAGGCTCTCTGTCGCCATTTCAAATGGTGATAGACTATCTGTCGGTATTTAAAATGGTGATAGAGAGCCTGTCGATATTTCAAACGGCGACATACTCTCTGTTGCCAATTGAAACGCCGATAGAGAGGTAAATCTATCATTTTTTAAATCGGCATATTATTTCTGTAATTTTTTATTTGTTAAATATTATTTTAAAAAATCATAAAGTATAGATAAAGGTTAGGCCAGCCAAGCTACTGTTTACATAATCTGCCTAACTGCAGCTATCATATTATTTGCCCAAATAGTCATCTTCCTTACTATACATATTCTTTTCTATATTACTAACAATTCCTACAGCAAACGTTCGGGGTATCTTCTGGTATGCACTCCAAATTGGAGACTAAGTATGCATGCAATGCAATCCTTTTGCAGCACTACTACAGGAACGTACATCACAATCAGTTCTTTTTTGTAATCACGTCGGTTTTTGTAGCAATACAAAGTAATTAGACAGTGATGAGGAGGCGTTGTCACAGTCGGTTTTCGCTCGATTGTGATGAGAGGCACATCACAATCGGTTCTCATGTAGAACCGATTGTGATGTGTCCCTCATCACAATCGGTTCTTGATGAGAACCGATTGTGATGTGCACAACATCACAATTAGTTGTAGGTCACAACCAATTGTGATGTGTACCGAAAATAGCAGATTACACACAGTACGCACCGATAACATCACAGATTAAACACAGTACTATGCATATCACATTCAAGATATATAGAACACAAACACTTTAAAAATACATATATCACATTCGTTCACAATATAGAACACAAACACACTTAACAGTCAGTACACATATCACATTCACATATATAATATTGTTTACATATGAACTAGTAGGAGCCTGTCGGATCTCTAAACCTACCGTCCTCTGCTATAACTTATGTCCAGTACCACTAGCATAAGTGGTCTCGTAATTTGTTGAGATATTTGCTTTGTAAACTCTTGAGGGGGATATTGATCTTCTACAAAATAGAAATGAGTGCTCTAAATTATGTTTTAAAATTTGTATGTAAAAGGCTAAGTATATTATTATGCATGTACATATACCTTAGGGAAAAGGTGTGCGCCACTGACCACGATTAGTATGTGATGCATGACGTAAAAGACGCATAGGTCATTGCTGCCCTGTTGATGACACTGTGAATAAAGAAAATGAAATTAAGAGACAAAGAAAAGATGTTAGAAAAAAATTAATCCTATGCTAGGCACTTGTACCTTCAAGTGCTTCCACTCCAACTGGTCTCCTTGTTTGTCATCGTGTCGCCCTCCTTCAGCGACGTAAGACAAGAAATCCCTACATACATCGGAGAGATGCCATTGAGTAAAAAAATGAACGTATTTAAATACATAAAGTGTTAGGTTAGAAGAATGTACTTACTTCTACAAAATAGGTTTGATCGTGTAGGCCATCGGTCTTATCTCGAGCGAATTAAAAGTGTATACTTTGTTTTCACTTAGAGCAAGCACGAGTAGAACCCAATGGTTGCTTATTAAATGGTATGTAGTGCAAGAAAATAAGTTCATATACAGTTTAAGTGCGTATAAGTAATTGAAGGGTAAAGTACTACTTACTCCTCGTGGTATGGGAATAGAATGAAGTCCTTTTTCGACTCAGCCGGCATTGCCCGCTTGATGTAGTCGGCAAGAAACTCCGATTGAAGCCTAGCCATGGTCGCAGACACAAGCTCTGGGTCGACGAACCCAACTAAGTGTTGACCCGTCACCGGCTCGCTACCTCATTATCGTGTACCTCGTGTTGAATGTTAAAAAACATAATACAAAATCCAATAAAACTCATAGGGTCTTGTTATATGGTATGATACTCACAACATTCAGGATCATACAGTAGAAATATCAATAGCTATCAGTTGGTACAAACAGAACAGATCCTCAAAACTTACTGGGAATGTGCCATGGTCCTTGCGGTGGAAATGTCCCTCTCTATACCTCATATTGCAATCGACATGAGGCTCGGCCTCATTCACCATGTCAATGTACTATCCATAGAGAAAGCGAGTCCACTTGCTTAGAGCATTCAATTCTTTGCTAGCTAAAAGGGGCTTTCCATATATGTACCCCTTAAAATCTTGAGGGGGCTTTGTGGCCTATGCCAACTTTCCTTTCTATACAGAATGAGTCTCCGAGGTCGGGACAAAGGGTTTTCCAAGTATTTGAGGGGGCGCTGTGGTCTCTGTCAACTTTGTCTTCTTAACAGAAAGAGTCTCCGAGAGGCCTCCTATGGTTATTTGTCTGTCATGCTAGTCCTTTTGGGCACTAGCTCTGCACTCTGCGTATACTCATCATGGTGGTGGGAGCCAGAGCAGGCGCATGTATGATAGGAACGTACGAAACACATGTATATGTAACATGTTGCAGTACTGGTATGATCGAGAAGACACGAGGGATTTTTTCCTTGTGTAGTACAACACCTGTCATGGACAACTTGATGAACGACATCCGTGCTTGCCCGAGAGTGGTGATATCTTCATTTGGGGGGTACTCCAGCGCATGAGATAGGAAGTCTTCGTAGACATAGTCGACCTTCACCCTCATGTAGCCTTGCACCTTGTCAGTCTCCTTGCATGGAAATGCAATCCCGCGTCCAGCATCAACGGGAAATCCGTCTTCTGTCACGGTGAGCTGGCACTTGGCAGGCATTTCCAAGAACTGCGCCCACTCTGCCTTCTTCCCTTCATAGCCGGCGGAACCAAAGTGACGCCGTGTGCGTTCTGCCTCTGTATTGCGATGTTCTTCTCTCTCAGCTCCTTCACCTCGGGCGTACTCTTCATCCTTGTGAACTCCTCCCAAACATCGAGAGTCACAAATGGATACCTCTCAAAGGGAGTACGGCCTTTTAGCATGTACTCACCGTGTAGGAAAACCCTGTAGTGCCTCAAAGACACAACCATTCTATTCAAGGCGTACCACCTTACATTGTTTTCATCTTCCTCTTGTATAATCTATTCCCCTTAACTTCGTCTCATAGCCGATTCTTCTACTCGGTACTGACTTCCTTCCTCTAATCCTTAACCGTGAACGACACTCTATCCCTCACGAATTAGCCGAGAAAAGGTCGGTAGCACCCCTTGTACTTTGGAGGACCTGTGCAAACCCCCGTGGCATCAAAGTGGAGAACCTGTGGTGTTTTACCTAGGGACCTTTATTAGGTCATCGGTCCTTTCACACTTTACTCAGCCCCTCAACATTTGTCACTTTACTCGGCCCCTCATCAGCATGTTCTATTCTGTCTGGGGATGATCCGATGCTCTCTCCTTACAACATTTCGAATATATTTTTCAGACATGTCATATATTTCACATGAGATAAAGCAATTCATAGCAAATCATGTAAAGCAACAGATGAATGAATAATTCATAGCATATAATTGTTCTAGCATAGCGTAGTAAATTAACAGATTAATGGATGATTTTAAAGAAACGTCTATTTGTTGACCAGCTAAGCATGTACCAATGATGACTCGTAATTTCTAATTAGGTTAGATCCTAATCTCATTCGAGTTCTCTCTCGTTTTGAGTAGACGTTGAATTGTGCAACGCAATCGAGGAAGATTCGTCGACTCAAGACCAAGGTCCAAAGCAAGAATAAAGGCTTTATTAAGGCAAGTTGTGCTTTGATCATGTTGAACCCATGTTTATAAAATTTGCTATATTGTTTTACTTTATTGCATGTTATTTCACCTATACAATTGTTTCAAATTAAGTTGGGATTAGCTATTATACCAAATTGATCTATACCCTACCTTGTCATTTGTGTGCCATGATCTATTATCACCCTAGATTGGTTCACTATAGTTGGTTGGTATTGAAATCAACATGGGAAGGTTAGAACGTCATAGTTGCTTAGCCATGCCACGTTATCATATATTCTCGAATCATTGATGTTTAATCTTGATTAATGGAATATGGAACAGTGATATGAACTTGTGTGTTATGTGAAATCACACAATGGATTGAGTTGTAGTGGTGAGTCATGTCACGCAACGATATTGAATTGTTGATGGCACGTGGTGCTTGGTAATCAACTTGGGTGGTAATCACTTAGATTGGGGCAAGTGACAAGGGGCGAGTATGCCAAGGTGGGCCCAAGGGGCAAAGGGTATGTGGAAGTCTTGCTTCGATCATCCTAAGGACTTAACCTTACTAGTCTTTGACCTAAGTCAATCATGCAACCACATATCTGGCATGGGACAGCCTAGCTGATTAATTTGCAATGTCTTAGCTTGGTACTATCAATGGCGGTGTGAGTTCCCGAGTTATGGAGTAATTCACATGGCCCAAGAGGGGGCCCTGGTTGTGGTTTTCAGACCCACCAGTGTTGAAACCTTAGCGGGTAGTATCGGGTTAAGCCAGAGCATTGTAAAGGCTTTGTCATGATCTCTCCGCCGACACACCAAAGGGAGTGTGTTAATTGCATGGCAACAAGAGATGATCATATCGTGTGGGTAAAGTGCATAATCTCTGCATAGTGTAAAACTATTCGAATAGCCGTGCTCGTGGTATTGAGTAATGCTCGGGAATTACAGTTAAGGGTTAGCTTAATTAAATGGAAAACTTGGTTGGGATGGCAGGATTGCCATATGGAAGGTTGGAACTTGACTTAGGATTGAAAACTTGGTTTATTGAGAAATTTTGAATCTATCTATTACTGTTATTTGTTTTACAGTCTTTATAATCTATTTATTGTATTTGTTCATAAATGTTGCTTATTGCAATATAGCCATAATAGCCTTTGCCTTTGGAACAAGCCTTGCATATAGTTACATAGAATTGCATTCTGTGCACAACTTGTTGAGTGCTTTAAGTACTCACCCTTGCCAACAATAATATCACTAGTTGAGGAGTCTACATCCATGATGGAGGAGAAGTACCAGAAAGAGACGAATATTTAGGGTGCAAGCCTTGTGAGTTTCCTGTGGTATACTGAAGGGTTGTCTACGTTTTCATTCCGCTGCAGTTTAATATTCTATTAAGCCTTGCGAGGCATAGTCATGTAAGTTGACCATAAGGCCATTCAACTAGTATTATTTAATATATGATGTCTTTCATAATGTTTCCACTGTGTATGATTGTGATATTTACCGATGTTGAGCCTGTGTGCACTAGCGTGATCCTGGACTAGTGCAGTATACACAGAGGGTCCGGATTTGCATATTCGGGTCCCGACACCTCGCCAACCTTCCTCCTCAGCATGCATCATGAAGGAGGGTGAGCGGTATCTCCAAGCCATTGCCGCAGAGTTCACCTGCACGGGGCGGCAATAAGGTTTCTGGGTAGGGCATCAGCGTGACCGCTCTGCTTCTTCCTCGATATCAACTACTTCCACGACCGCGTCTGCGCTGCGCTGCGCTACTTCCTATTCTTCAGTAAGACTAATTGTAAGTAGTTCGTGTGATAAATCGACTCCGCTAATATACAATTCTTGAGCATATTATGAAGTACAATGTGTTACCTGTTGTTTTATGCATCTCTAGTCTTGTGTTACATTTGTCTCAATATAAAATCTGGAATAAAAACATTGCACCTATTTCCAACAAGTTAAACTCTATAAATTAAGATTATCATGCTAATTACTACACTATCATATAGGTTACCCAGTTAAGAGCTGAGAATGCATCTTTGCTAAAGCGTTTGACTGACATGGCTAAGAAATACAAGGAAGCTACCCTTGACAATAGAAATCTTACAGTTGATGGCTCCACTAAAATGCAGCTCATCAATTTACCAAGCACTAGAATCTAGCAGAATCGTAGAACAAACCGCAATTATCCAATCAATTGCAGCACATTTGTGATATATGAAATGTAATGCGTGTGCAAAGATAGTAATCCACATGTGCTATCCATGCTATCCAATTCCATCAATATTGCAAGGATAGTAAGAAACACACAATCAGAGTGCAATTCCTAAGAACCCTAGTTAAGAGTGCACTGTACCACGGTCGAGGGTGTGGTCTTGGGCGAGGGAGAGAGTGAAGCACGCGAGCTTGTGTAGCCGTTGGGGGCAAGAGCTAGCTGTCGGGGGCACACGAGCTTCTTTGGGTCACGGTCAGGGGCAGGAGCCGTTGAGGGAGGGAGGTGGCGGGGGTGGCATGGGGGTGGGGGTGGGGGCAAGGCGGCTTGGGTGGTCACGATCGAGGGGGGGGCGGGTCCTGGTGGCGGGGTAGGGGGCAGGGGTCAATGGGTCTACCGAGTGGGGGTAGGGGGCGGCGGTTTGTAACATCCCAAAATTTGAGTTTTGGAATGTTTGAATTTGAAAAGAAACCATCTGTATTTTTCTTGAATTAATTCCAGCTTAATTTTAATTTCCCATTAATGAAAGGATTTAATTTGACTAAACTATTCACCAATTCTAAGGAATTTTTCTGTATTTTTGGAGATTTTTCTGAATTTATTTGCTTTTATTTGAATTTCTGGAATTATTTTGATTCGGAAAATGATTTTATTCTTTCGGGTCGAATCTTCCACGGCCCATCCCTTTTCTCCCACGCGGCCCAGCTCCACTTCGCCTCTCGCCAAAGAGCCCGGCGCCTCGGCCGACCGCGCCTCGCTTGGCCCGGCTACGCCCGCCCGACCCATCAGCGACGCAGCGCCGCGTGGACCGTTGGATTTGCGCCACGTGTGCGGCTGAGATGCAGCCGCGTCGCCTGTGTTTGCGCCGCCACCAGCCGAACCCTAGCCGCCGCCTTTCTTGGAGTCCAGGTCAGACACGGCCTCCGAGACCCCTATTTAAGCCGCCGCACGCCTCCCGAGGATTCCCTCCTCGCGCCGCTTCTTTTGCCCTACCTCTCGCTGCCCGAGCTGCCGCCATCGCCGCAGCCGAAGCCTTTTCCCCGTCGTCTAGCCGCTCCGGTGCCTCTCCGCCGCAGCCGCACGTCTCGTTGAGTTCACCGCATCGTCCTCTCCCAGATCCGCACTGAACCGAAGTCGCTCCGTCGATTCTCCGCCGTGTGCCACGTCGTCTTCCCCGTTGCCGGTGAGTTCGTGCCGCCGCCTCGCCGTCGCGTTCTGTCGAAGAGCTTTGGCTGTCCGATCTCGCTTCAATGCTCCAGATCGTGCCGCCTCACCGCTGCCCGCGCCTTCATTTTCCTCTGTCCGATCCGATATGTGCGACGCGTGGTCGCCCACGTTAGCGCCTGGTCAGCAGTCGCGTGTGCGTTGCGTCAGCGCTTGTGTCAGCCGCCGCGTAAACCCTAGGTCCCATGAGCCCGGTCGACCGAGGACCTTGAGCTTTCCGTGGACTCGGTCCATGCACCGAGGGTCCCACCTGTCAGCGAAATAAGGATTTTCTGATTTATTTTTATTTTGGAAAATTGATTGCTGACGTCAGCGTTGCGCAATAAATCGATTTTCCAATAGAAAAATAAATCGGGAAATTCGGATTTTCTGATTTTCAGCATTTTCTCTGAATTTAATCTTTCGGAGGCCCTTCTCGCTCATACGAACTCCGATCAAGGCGATTCAAGTTTCTAAATTTTTATAAAATCAAGATCTACCTTTCAGAGGCATTTATTTTCAGTTTGGAGCTTGTTTGTGTCTCTATTTTGTATTTATTTGGTTTCGTTGCTTTATTTTTCAGTAGACGCTAATTCCAAGGGAGCGAACGAAGACTTTGAAGACCAAGACTCAGCACTAGATCAACAAGACAAGTCGTAACCTTTGATCATATTGATCCTATGTTTGCAAAAGTAAATTGCTTTATACAATTGCATGCTATTTTGTGTATACATGTTATTTTCTGGGAGTAGATATGTACCTAGTTGTCATTATGCCACCTTGACTATTGGTATGCCATGTATCCATTGTTAAACCTAGGTTGGGACATTACTAGTTGGACATAATCATTATACCAACAATGGGATATCGTAACTATGCTTAGACATGCTTAGCTGTACGTAGGGATTCATGTCACATATTAAATAATGTTAATCTTGACTTAATGAGATATTGAATTGTGGCTGTTAGCCACTGTTGTAAAATTTGTTGTACCATGGTGGGGTTTGCCATTGGTCTTGGTTGAACGAATTGTTTTCCCTCGGGCAAGTGATCGTGCAGTA
Source organism: Otatea glauca (assembly GCA_036346275.1). NCBI lineage: Eukaryota > Viridiplantae > Streptophyta > Magnoliopsida > Poales > Poaceae > Otatea > Otatea glauca. The sequence goes on along the minus strand of CM070723.1, from coordinate 31,315,117 downwards.
AAGGGGGTGCTTTCTAGCACATTGGGATGTGGATGTCTTGCTTGAGACAACATAAGGACTTAATCTTGTGCGCCATTGAACTGGGCCTAACCGTACTACCACAAGTCTGGTATGGGATAGACCTAGCTGATTAATTTGCAATGTCTAGTCTTGAGTACTACCAATTGGTGGTGTGGGTTTCGGGATGGACGGGTAGATTCGCAAGGCGCAAGAGGGCCCTAAGGGGCGAAACCTTAGCGGGCAGTACCGAGTTTAGACAGTGCATTGTAAAGGCTTTGTCATGAAATCTCTGCGACAAACCAAAGGAAGTGTGTTAGTAACGTTTGCACAAAGAGATGTTCAAGTCTTGTGGGTAAAGTTGTATAACCTCTGCAGAGTGTAAAACTATTCGAATAGCCGCATCCGCGGTCATAGACAAGCCCGGGAATTTCACACGGGGTATAGATTGTTTCATGAAATGTGGAATGTGGAATTGTTGGGATGTGAACGGGGAGTTCACTGTTGTTTTGTTGTCTAAAGTAATACTGTTAAATTTATTGGTTGATACTTGTTTTATAAGGTGTAGGGTGATGCCTCGCCATTCTGTTCATGTTGTCTACCATTGATCTACCAGTTATTTATTATCTTTTCATTAATATGCTTTCAATCTATTTATTATATTTCAATTCAAGTTATTGCTTTCTACAAATGAACCATATAGCCATACTTGTCAAGCCGTGCATGAAAATATTGCATCAATTCCCTACGGCTTGCTGAGTACTTTTTATACTCACGGCTATACGCCATTGTTGATCAGTTGATGAGGAAGGACCAGGAGATAATGAGTATCATGAGGAGGAATTCTATGAAAACTACGTGGATTAGGAAGGCGTTCCCCAGACGATTGCCTGTGGCATGTCGAATGGCTCAAGTTATCTTTTTCGCTGCAATAGTTATTTGTTTCTTAAGCCCTTAAGGCATAATGGTGTAAACATTGACCATAAGGTCGTTTGCTTTATTTAATAATAATTTGCTTCTTCTTAGTTAATTCGTTGTATGGAATGGTATTTCATCTATGTTTCCACTGTGTGCACTAGCGTGATCCTGGACTAGTGCAGTATACACAGAGGGTTTCGGATTTGCAAATCCGGGTCCCAACACGGGTTTGGCCGGCAGGGGTTGGGGGTGGCGTGGGGGGTGTGGGTTGGGGGGCGTAACAGCGTGGTTGGCGGGCGATGGCAGGTGGTGGTGTGGGTGGTCATAATCAGGGTGGGGGTGAAAGCACAAGAAGATGAGGATGCCGAAATGGATTGAGGAGCTCGGTGAGGATAAATGCCAAAATGGAGAAATATGTAAAGATGGGAGCCATCTCTATCGATTTCATGTTAAACCGACATAGATGAGACAAAAATTGCATTCAGTTTTTAATCAAAACCGACATTGATGAGAGAAGCATTGCAATCGGGTTTTAATAAAAACCGACACTGATGAGACAAGCATTGCAATCGGTTTTCAATGAAAAACAACACTGATGAAACAAGAATTGCAATCGAGCTTCAATGAAAACCGACACTGATGAGATAAGCATTACAATCGGTTTTTACTTAGAACCACATTGATGAAACCCACCATTTCAATTGGTTTTTACTGGGAAGCAACACTGATGACCATTACAATCGGTTTTTACTAGGAATCGACACTGATGTAATCTCCATTACAATTGTTTTTTAATATGCACCAACACTGATGAGATCATCATTATATTGTCAATAGCTCCATTGACTGGCTCTTCAGTATTATTGCTTGGCTGTCTGTACAAACTATAAACTGCTTTTGTCTACCTGTTTGAAGCTTGCATGCATGCATGTTCTTCTTCCTTGCAACTACAGAAGCCTGCCTGCAGCAAGTTCTTCTGGATTGCTAATCCATTTGACCTTAGTTTGTACAGCCCTTGTGTGCATAGTAGCAGTAAAAAAATCAGGTGAAAATAGGTGAACATTGTTTAATGGATTGTGGTTTTTATTAAAATACATATGACTTCTGTTGGCATCAATGGTACAGACACATAGCATTATTAACATTAACAAAGTCCCTTTATTTACAATACAACCCTTATTGATGATCTATGTGCATGTAATTTGTTCCATATGTGTCGTCGTCACCGCTAAGACATGTCCCACCTACAAACGGAGGTATTTCATCGAATTGGTTGTACTCTTCTTCATCTATGACATTTTCAGCTCCAACGATCCACCTCTTGCCATGAAGGATGACGTGCAATCTTGGATTGTCCAGATCATGCATGTAGAAGACTTGAGTTGCTTGCTTCGCAAGGACGAATGGTTCATCTTTGTAGGCGAGTCTATTGAGATCCACAATAGTAAAACCTCTCTTGTCGATCTTCACTCCATGTGGAGTCTCACCCACTAACATCGAAATAATGGAACTTGGTATATTCCGTAATCGAGCTCTCAAATTTCTTCGACCATCCCGTAGTAGGAGTTCATTGCAATTGAGGATCCTCTTTTCGAGTGATCATCGGACAAAGCATCTATGCTCACACTACTATTTTGAACTGTACTCTTTGCATCGTGACTTTCAGTGTAAAAGGAGTAGCCATTGATATCGTACTCCTGCCATATCTGTACATTAAATCTTGGTCCATCAACCAACCATTTGACATCCTCACTGACGAAGACCTTCGCCTTTTCTTTGAACCATGTGAGGAATCAATCGTTGTGTTCTCGCGTGATGGAAAGCTCATCCATATATGGATTCTCTTTTTGTAATATCAACTTGTGGTACTGGATGTATGGATAAACTTCTGCGCTGTGTTGCAAGACTATCAAATGCGCTTTATAATACATATCAAATTGTGGACTCGTTAGTTTGGACCCAATGGTTCCTTTTCCACCAAGTCTACCCTCATGACGAGATACAAGAACGCCAATTTGTTGTCTTTTACCTAGATTGTCCATGCAGAACTCAATAACCTCTTCAGTCCCATAACCTTCAACAATACTACCCTTAGGCTTCGACCGATTCCTCATGTATGACTTTAATATACCCATGTACCTCTCGAACGGATACATGTAATGTAGGAATACGGGTCCACGTATCTTAATCTCTCTAACAAAGTGAACAACAAAGTGGACCATGACGTCGGAGAACAACGGGGGAAATGCATCTCAAGCTGATATAGAGTCAGCACCACCTCACTATAAGTTGTCTAGCATATCGGGGTCAATAACCTTGCAAGAAATCATATTGAAGAAATAACATAGCTTCGTGATTGCAAACCTAACATCCTCCGGCAGAATATTTCTGATTGCAACAGGGAGCATTTGGGTCATCAAGACATGATAGTCATGGGACTTCATACCAGACAACTTCAAATCATCTACGAACACAAGCTTCTTAATATTTGCCGAGTAGACGATGGAACTTTAATACCATGGAGACACTTGCAGAGGTCTTTTTTCTCCTTCTTAGATAAGGTGTAGCATGCAGCGGGGATGTATGGACCTTTTTCATCCTTCTCTATCATTGCAAACTTGGGCCTGATTCCCATGTAGACCATGTCGCGGCGAGCATTTACATCATCCTTGGTCTTCCTAGGTATGTTCAGTAGGATGCCAACCAAATTATCGCAATCATTCTTCTCAACGTGCATGACATCAATACAATGCCGGACATCTAACTCCTTCCGGTATGATAATTCCCAAAATAATGACCTCTTCTTCCAAATGGTCCTAGGACGAACATATTTACAGCTCTTTCCAAACTGAACATCGATATCCTCCACATGTGAATATACTTGCCTTCCACTCATAGGCTACGGGGCCAAACGAACTTCCCTCTTCCCTTCAAATTTGGCATCCATCTTACGGTATCGATGACTTCAAGGTAGAAACCAACGGTGACTCATGTACATAGTTTTCTTGGAATTCGGCAGCTACAAGCTCTCGAACTCCTCTTCAGAAATAGGACACGCTTTGGCTCTCTTTGTACTATAGCCCGCCAAATTACCAAGGGCCAGGAAATCATTTATAGTGCAAAATATCATAGCCCATAGGGTGAAGTTCTCTCTTTTTCTATGCATCCCACACCGCAATTCCCTCGTTCCACAATTTTAGCAAATCCTCAATTAGTGGTGTTAGGTACACATCAATATCATTTCCCGGCTATTTGGGTCCCGAGATTAGCAATGACATCATGATATACTTGCGCTTCATGCACAACCAAGGAGGGAGATTGTAGATACACAACAGAACTGGGCAAGTACTATGACGACTGCTCATGTTACCAAACAAATTCATTCCATCAGTACTCAATCCAAATATTATGTTCCTCATCTCGGCACAAAACTCCTCATGTTTCCAATCGATGTTTCTTCATTGAGCCGAATCAGCGGGGTGTCTCAGCTTGCTATCTTCCTTTCGAGATTCATAAAGCTAGACAAACGTGTAGTTCTTTATACGCGTTACGGTACAAGATGCAATCATTCGGACATGCATGTATACTTTCTATTTCCACTCCCATGGGAAATAGTAGCTTCTTCGCTTCATAAATGCTTGTTAGCAACTCGTTTCTCTCTATAAGCACATCCCATAGAAGAACTAAAAGTGCATTTAAACTTGTATCTATCCAACAGTGTTTTGCCTTCAGTTCGAATAATGCAAGGATCAAACCCAACTTAGTGTATTCCACTTTGGAACCTGAGAACAGTGGTTTGGCATCGTCTTCCATCAAACTTTTAAACTTTTCAAACTCTCTTTCCATGTAATTTACCTCCACATCCTTCAACATTTGCTCTAAATTGTCCTCCTTAGACATATCACGCTGCAACTCATCATTGGGTTCCACCATATCTTCGTTGCATACCGGACGGGTACTACTTGTCTCCCCGTGATGGATCCAACACGTGTAATTCCTCACGAAGCTACGTCGAATCAAGTGGTCTTCAATTTGAGCTGAGTTGTTAAATTTTTTGAGATTGGAGCAATCAAAGCAAGGACAATATATGAAGTTTACACCCCTCTTCACCATGTCTTCTTCTATAATTTTTTTGTACTCTTTAACACCCCTCTGAAATTCAGCACTCACATAGATTTTCTGATACATCCATTCTTCACGGTCCATCTGCAATCAAACTACACACAATAAATTAAGGGAAAACTGGAGCGATAGCTAGCTAGCTATTTCAAATATTGAGACATCATTTCATTACCTTTGCAAAATAGAGAATGGGTTTCAAGATATATAATTTTACTCCCGATACCTTCTTCCCTAGTTAAGAGCTTTCAATTCCCTAGTTAGGACACATATATTTAAAACATCAACAATGATATCGAATTACCTAATGTAGTAGCTTGCAAATCTTTTGACTTCAATGAAACAAAATAAGGGTGCAAGTATTAACAAAGTTGACGAATAGAATTATCTTAAAGAAACATCTATCTATTCACCAATTAAATACGTACTAATGATGACTCCTAATCTCTAATTAGGTTAGGTCCTAATCCCATTCGAGGAAATGTGGTTCGGGCAAGCTCCTAAGCTGTTGTAGAACTCCAGAGAAAATTTCGGCAGTATCTCCCCGCTATTCTCCAAATATACGTCTCGGCAACAAATCAAGAGGGGTGTGTATCTGGAGAACACTAGAGATATACTACCGAAACTTTCTCTGGAGTTGTACAACAACTTAGGAACTTGCCCAAACCACATTTCGTCGAACTATCCAAAAAAAACGTGGACAATTCATGTGCTTGCTTATAAATATGTCATTTTAACATATTTATAAACATGCACCCTCGAACGGGAGATGTAGGTCACACAACCTAAACTCTAACATTCATCATGTTACAACAACAATAATTTCAGATTAACACGAGAGTACTACAAAAATAATTAAATGGATGTGTGCTTGTCAAATAAAGGGTGTGAAATCTGATAGGATACACACAATCCAATGCAACCTAAACTCTCTTTACGACATCTCGAATTACCTAGTGCAAAATTGAAGCGGTTTGAAGAAATGCTCACCTTTTGAAGAAAATCACAACTGAGGGGAAATCTCCTCAAGCTAAGGCTTCTACTTTACGCTCTTAACACCCAACTTCGAGGATTTCATAATTTCTCACCCAAGTATTGCTTCCAACCGGAGTATGTGGTGTTTTTTAGGGCGGCGACGGTTTTTTTCGCCTCTAGAACAACAATAGAGGAGAGTTCAGCCCGAGGGTATAAATAACCTAACCTATCACAATCAGTTTTCCCTAAAAAGTTAAGAACCGACCCAAATGAAACGATGGTGTTGTACCATTCTGTAGTAGTGTTGGACTTTTCAATATTATGAAAAACTTTTAATGTGCAAATGCAACTGGATATGCATGGAAACAAATATGATGTAGAAAACAAGAATAAAATAAAGGCTGCCAGGGGAAGCCAACTTAAATGTTTCAAGTTCACTCGGAGCAAAGTACATCTCAAGCCACAATATTAATATATAGAGAAGCAGGTAAATGATAGGTAAGTTAAAAAGAGACCTCCCCGAGCTTTATACTTTTCGGCCGTTTCTGACTTAAAGTCTAGGACTTGGATGATCAACTGCTGTGCCGGCGTTTGAAGGACGATGGGCACATATATGACCATCCGGCAGTTCAGCTCTGGAGGATGATGGCCACATATAACACCGTCCGGCTGTCCAGTGGGCGAAGCGTTGTTGAAGAAGTTGTTGCTCCCTGTCGATCGAGTTCACAGTGGTTTGGATCCACCTTGTCACAGAGTTGATTGACCTCACTGTGTCACGTAGCCGTTCTTATTGTCATTTTCATTGGAGGAGTAGGCCTCCTCTTCTTCTCCAAGGTCAGATAGAACAGGGACTTTATCTTCCTCCTCATTATGGGAATCCTATTCAAAATAAAGCTAAGTTGGTAGAGTTGCGCGCTACGCTGTGTTGGATAAATCAAGAAATGTTGTGCTGACAATGCAAAATAGCTTTTGTATCTGTTATAGTTTTTTTGCTGACAATGTTGTTCACGACGAACGAGACTACACAAATGCATTCAGAAAGATGTAGATAAATCCTAAACACCAATACTGTACCATGAAAACAATGGCTCCAAACACAGACCATGGAATACAAATAGATCTGGAAGACTGCAGTGAAAAAATTAACCAATGAAATAACATATACGTAGTCTAGCAGTGCTAAAATTTGCTTCAAACCACATAACTTCGGCCATCAAGGCCCAACACTCAGCTAAGTTCACGTAGCTAGCCATATTCCATGGTTAACAATAATAAATCTTGTGATACAAAGCAATTACACAATTGTTTGGAATTCAAATGCTAATTAGGAATTTAATTCAGTATCCATTCTGTGATCTGCCAAGTTCTTGTATAACTAAATTAACTTGCGACATGGCAAGATGATGGTAGCAGCTTGTATCAGGGTTTCGAATTTCGGTGAAATTTCGCTGAAATTTCGCCAAAATTCAGTGAAATTAGGTTCTTTTGGTGGGACCAAAAATACACTTGTCCTAGTTACATTTCAGTGGGTTCATTTGATTTCTCTGCAAAAAATCCAATTTTTATCGTTTTTGTCCAAAAATTCAATTTCGGCCATTTTTGTCAAAAAAACAAATTTTTGCTCAACATTGTGTCCTGAAATTACACCGAAATAACCGAATTTCAGTGATTTCGGTGGGTGCTAAAATAATGAAAATGAAATTCAAGACCTTGGTTTGAATAATGTGAATAATTCGGTAGATCTGGTGGAACTCAAGATTCTGGCTTGTATAACACAATGAAGAAACACACGACAGTATCGATATTGTGATCTGCGGTTTCTATATTTCTCACAATCATATTATGAGTAAGAAAATGAAATAAGAGCAAGAATCTATTTGGTTTTAAGACATTAGGTTCTTGGGGCTGAAATAAAAATACAATCACTGAAGCAAACATCGGAGCTCGACAATGAGTTTAGTAGTAAGGACTCTTAGCCACCATTAGGCACGACATAATGCAAGTGTATCTGATTAAACATTTAGTTAATCGGGCAGTAAAAGTGGATTTGGAAAGGAAAACGAAATCAACATTAAAGGCGAAGCACTATGTACTGTGAACAAATATAACATCAAAAGCATTGGTTGGCAGGCAGAAAGCAAATCACTCAATCAGAAACAAAACAGTATTAAGCATAAAGAAAAACTCATAATCATTGAATCACAGAAATCACATTTTTTAAACTGGTTATGCAAATTCAATTTTTTTTAAAAAAACTACCATGTAAATATGTTGTCACTAGTAAAATTACCTAGTTTTCCTCTATAATCAGGGATCAAATATATTGTCAAGATATGGTATAGTCTGTACTATGGAGACATTTTGTCACATCCATGAAACATACCCATGAAAATGTCTTTTTCCTTACGCCAATCTATGAAGCACGAAAATAGGTTTTGAATATAACTATTTATTCTTACTTGAGCTATTTTGATCATAAACAAATGCTCGGCGTGAAAGTTTGGGTAAACTTAGGCTTCCCTGTTCTAGCCCAAGCAAAGACAAAACACCGCAAGAAACTCTTGAGCCATAGTAATCTAGAGCCCAAGAAGCGCTAAAAATTTCTAAACCATCTCAACCAAATGTTAAGATTTCTACATCCAAGATTGCTCATTTGATGCGCAGAACCATAAATACAATAAAAAACATGCAACTTATTTCTTTCTTAGTTTTGAGGTCCGTTGTGAGGAGCCGCCACCGGGACTCCGCAGATTCAACCGAATGCGTGACACAACTGGGGTGAATCAAAGGAACCTCGGGTGCTCTGGACATATGCCCGTGTTGGCCCGAGGACGGCAAACCAACACGCTCATCTCCAGTCCAACAATTGATATCACAACACATACAACAACACATACATAACATATATATACATCATCAAAAGTCGGACTACTGTCCCAAACAACATAATAAGTTTAATACATCATTAGAGTAGCGGAAATACGACATAAAGCAGCAGAAACAAAAGTTAAACAACAAAATATCCAGCGTGGTGTGCCCCAAACCCGCAGGCAACCAACTGGAGGCAACAACATGCATCTAGCCGCTAGCGTCATCGAAATATGCCCCATAAAAGTTCCCGGGCAGCACCTCATCCTCACCTGCAGCAAGTGGACAAACCGATTGAGTACAAAGAATGTACTCGCACAATAATATATATGTGAATGCGAAGTTCTAGCTACATGTGGTTGCTATTTCAAAAGAGAGCTAGATTGGCTAAATTTCAGCACTAAGAAGTATTTGCGAAAGCATAAACATATATAGATTTCCATGGCTATCTTTGTAAACATTTTCAAATGCTAATAAATAGTAAATCATCACCATATCAACATGGTAACATCAATCACACAATCTTATCATGCCTCCAAGCATTCACCCAATTCATGAGTTCAATCGCTCATGAACGGTTCCTACACACACGAGCAATCCAATACTCGTGAAGTTTTCCACACCCATCCCATAACCATCTTACCTGTTCTTAGCTAAATTAGCAACTTAGCCCTCAAGTCTCGTCCTTAACCAAGGACGCGGCTATTCGAATAGTTTTATCTCTGCAGAGGTTCGACTTTACCCACCTGACATGCCACACTCGTAAGCCAAGCTATTAGCACATTTCCTTGATGTGCCGGCCAAGGTAAAGTGATAAAACCATTTTCCAACATGCATGGTAGTGCATCTAAACCACCCGGGTGACTGTGACCCTTGATGCCGCGTGCCCAGTGCTCCGTGTGTGTGGATCAAGGAGTACCCCCGTTGTTGGACATCCCTTGATGCTCCGCTAAGCTCAAGGAATTCCGATGGGAGTCCCTCTCTCCCCTCACACTGTTACATGTGGTTTAAACACCCCTAGTAATGCATAAGTACTTGGCTAAGTCGGTCCCATAAACAGCGTTTGGCTCACAAGATAGTTACTTGAGAGAAGGTACTAAAGACTTGGTCCTTAGACCTTAACCAACAGTTGCGACAACAACTTGTAAGTATATCCAACAATCTGAATCTCATCATATTCCATTTAATCAAATCATGCAATCAATGGACTAAGTCCATCGATCACTTCTAGCGGTAAATCTAAGCATGGCTAAGCAATTTGCAAGAACCCATACATAATAGATAAAGCACCTAAGGCGACAATGGAATCAACAAGAACATGGTAAGGGGATGACAAGACAACATGGTAATAGCTAAGCATTTCTACCCAAACATACTTGTAATTGAAAAATAAGCATGCAATGGATAAAATACTGCAAAACATAATTTGCAATTTTGGGATCAATATGTTCTAGTAATAGATTAGTGCTTTGCCGCTCGTTCTTGATGTCGTAAACGTAGGCGTACTTAGGAATGTCCTCCCGAGCGTCCACACCTACCGATAAGAACAATTCCAATAAATACCGAAAGAGCTCAAATAATTACTACTATTAAGAAATTCTCAAATATGCATGAAATGCTCATGGTTTTTATTACTAATTATAATATGAACATAACAATTGAGTTTTGGAAGTTTGGATTTGTGTGTGAAAAGTTATCACCAACACAAGATAGTTCGGGTTGGGGTTAAACAATGCTACAGCATGTTAAGGATTCTAAGGTAGATCAACAGATACATATCCTAAGTCTTGTTTTTCTTTGGGGTAAGAAAGAGTATGATCATATGAACACATAGGAATTGGTTTCACTCAATTTGGATTTACAATGCAAAAGTTATGACCATTTGAATTAGGCTGGGTTGGGTGGAAATGGTGTGGCCGAAAGTTTCTCGACAAAGAACAACACTTAGTTGCTAGGGACTACAACAATTATTTGTGGAGCTATTCTAGTAATAAATTCATAGCCATGGTGGGATAGGATATAGCCTTAACACAGCAAGGAAGTACTGGCTCTTGGTGAGTGCTCGATTCGATGAAAGGATCAAAAATGAGGACGCAAAGATGATCGTCGGTTCTTCGGTGTTCACCACCTCCTCCTAGCTTGTGGGGATGATGTCCTTGCTTCCTTGAGCTTGTAACAGCGTGGTCTCCTCCTCCTCATGCTAGCAAACTCACATGCACAACCCAATCTTCAACTTGGAAATGGTTTGCAAAGAAAGACTTGGTGCTTGCAAATTCCATTTGGATGGATTGAAAAGAATGAATTGATGAGAACTTACCAAAAACTTGGTGCTTGCAAATTCCATTTGGATGGATTTGAAGCTTGGGATGAGAGGAATCCAATGGTATAGCATGCACAAGCTCAAATCCAAATTTTGGGATGGATTTGAGGAGAGGAAAAGGAGATGAGGGTGAGAGCTTCTTGATTCTCCTTTCTGTTTTCAGAATAGGGGCTGAACAAATGAGGTAAGTGGGAGGAGAAAAAGAGGTGGAGAAGCCTTTTATATGGTTGCCCACTCATCCCTTGCATGTGGGGACATGGGTCCACATGTCACGGAGTGGGTAAGGAGGAGAAACCAATGTGAGAGTAGCTTATATAGGTGCACTTTCTTGCCTTACATGTGGGGCTAGGTCCCACATGTCATTGGTACGTAAGGAGGTGGGTAGAGGTGAGAAAAGTGATAAAAGATAAAGTGGTTAGGTGCAGCCCACTTCTCTCTCTTACAAGCATGACCCACATGTCATTGACTATGCCAAGAGAATGATGGTGTAGTTGGAAAATGATTTTTAGAATTTTATAATTTCCATATTCATGCAAGATAAATGGCCTATCACTTGTATAATTTTAATCAAGTGAAGGTCTCATTGAAAATATGGATGACATGATCATAATATGCATCACTTACCATCTTAAGGAAATTTGGGCTGTTACAAAACCTCCCCCCCTTAAAAAGAATCTCGACCCCAAGATTTGGCCATCTCAGTGAAAAGATAGGGGTATTCGACTCGAAGATGGTCTTCACGTTCCCTAGTGGCTTCATTGGGAGTATGATTACTCCACTGGACCTTGACAAACTTGGTGGCGTTATTCCGAGTGATGCGTTCTCTTTCGTCAAGAATACAGATTGGATGCTCCTGATATGAAAGATCGGGTTGCAACTCAAGAGTGTCCAATTCGGTGGCTTCGGTTGGAATGCGATGACACTTCTTCAGTTGAGAGACGTGAAAGACATCATACACATCTGAAAGTGAAGGTGGATGCTCTAACTGATATGCCACAGCTCCTCGCCTTGCCACAACTCGAAAAGGTCTGATGTAGCGAGGGGCTAGCTTTCCCTTCACATGAAACCGGTGAGTACCTTTCAGCGGTGTTACCTTGAGATAAACATGATCATCTATTTTGAAGCTTAGATCACGACGGCGACGATCAGCATAGCTCTTTTGACGAGACTGCGCTGCTCGTAACCGCTCTCAAATCACCCGAACTTGCTCCTCGGCTTCAGTGACCAAGTCTGGGCCAAAGATGGGTCTTTCCCCAGTTTCGGACCAGTTGAGTGGAGTCCTACATGGTCTTCCATAAAGGGCCTCAAATGGAGACATTTGGATACTAGATTGGTAGCTATTGTTGTAGGAAAACTCCGCGAATGGCAAGCACTTCTCCCAATTCTTGCCATAGGTAAGAGCACACGCTCTAAGCATATTCTCAAGAATTTGATTCACTCTTTCAGTTTGTCCACCGGTTGGACGATGATATGCAGTGTTAAAAGAGAGTTGAGTTCCCATTGCTTCATGGAGACATTGCCAAAAATGCGAGGTAAATTGTGAACCTCGATCTGAGATAATTTTCCAGGGAACACCATGAAGAGGTATGATTCGAGAAAGATAAAGTTCCGCCAAGTCACTCACACGATATATGACCTTGACGGGAAGGAAGTGAGCAGACTTTGTCAATTTGTCGACGATTACCCATATGGAATCAAAACCTTTTTGCGTCTTGGGCAATCCGGTGATGAAATCCATGCCGATCTCCTCCCATTTCCACAAGGGAATGGGCAGCGGCTGAAGTGTGCCTGCTGGACGCAGTTGGTTGGCTTTCACTCATTGACACACGTCGCACTCGGCAACGTATCGAGCAATCTCCCGTTTCATTCGGGTCCACCAAAGTTTTGGCTTAAGGTCTTGGTACATCTTTGTACTTCCAGGATGAATAGAGAATGAGGAGTTGTGAGCTTCTTTAAGAATTAATTCTTTCAACTCCTTACGATTGGGCACAACTAGCCGGTCTCCAAACCATAGGACACCCTGCATGTCCTTGGAGAAGCATTTGGCCTTGCCTTGCCTCATATGCTTCTGGATGTGTGCCATTCCTTTGTCAGTTTTATGGGCCTCCTTGATCTGGTCCCAGAGGTTAGGTTTCACTTCCGTGGCAGCGAGAAACCCTTCCCTAACCATCTCTAAACCGAGCTTCCAAAATTTGGTGCACATGGCCTCTGATTCCGGTTCCACCGAAATGCAATTGCATTGTGATTTTCGACTCAAGGCATCGGCAACGACATTGGCCTTTCCCGGATGATAATGAAGTCCCATGTCATAGTCCTTAATCAATTCAAGCCACCTTCTTTGCCTCAAGTTCAGATCGGCTTGAGTGAAGATATACTTCAGGCTCTTGTGATCGGTTTAGATTTCGCAATGATTACCGATGAGGTAATGTCGCCAAATTTTTAGAGTATGTACTACAGATGCTAGCTCTAGGTCATGAATGGGATAATTCACCTCATAAGGTCTCAATTGCCTTGATGCATATGCCACGACTCGGCCTTCTTGCATGAGTACACAACCAAGCCCGAGTTGAGATGCATCAAAATATATGTCGAAGTCCTTGTGAATATCTGGCAGGACTAAGACTGGTGTAGTGGTTAAGCGAATCATCAACATTTGGAAGCTCGCCTCACACTCCGCTGACCATATAAACTTTTTCTCCTTCAAAAGTTCGGCCGGTGGCTTCGCAATTTTGGAGAAGTTCTCGACGAACCGACCATAATAACCCGCAAGTCCGAGAAAACTTCGAATCTTTGTGATGGTCTTGGGCTGCCCCCAATCAAGCATAGATTGCACTTTGCTTGGGTCAACCGCAACTCCGCCTTCGGATAGCACATGGCCTAAGAAGGCAACATCCTTTAGCCAAAACTCGCACTTGCTGAATTTCGCATAAAGTCGGTGCTCTTGCAGTTTTTCCAACACAATCCGAAGGTGTACTTCATGCTCCTCTTTGGACTTGGAGTAAATGAGAATATCATCAATGAAGATGACAAAAAATTTATCTAGATACTCCATGAAAACTGAATTCATAAGGCTCATGAAATAGGCCGGTGCATTGGTCAAACCGAAAGACATGACGGTATACTCATAGATGCCATAACGAGTAGAGAAAGCCGTCTTTGGAATGTCTCCCGATCTGATTTTAATTTGATGATAGCCCGATCTCAAATCAATCTTGGAGAATATACGGGCTCCAATCATTTGGTCGAACAAATCATCAATCCGTGGGAGTGGATACTTGTTCTTGACCGTGACTTCATTCAACGGACGATAATCTACACACATCCGTAAGCTGTTGTCCTTCTTTTTCACAAACAGCACCGGGCATCCCCAAGGTGAGGAGCTCGGTTGAATGAAGCCCTTCTCTTGCTGCTCCGTGAGTTGTTTCTTCAATTCAACCAACTCATTTGGAGGCATTCGGTATGGACATTTTGATATTGGGGCCGTTCCGGGCAGCAGTTCAATGACAAAGTCAACCTCCCGGTCAGGTGGCATCCCCGGTAATTCTTCGGGAAATATGTTCGGGTAGTCACATACCACTGGTACATCACTTATCTCGGGAGATAGCTCACCTCTCAAGGCATAGAGATGAGCTGAATTGGATCCTGACGCAAACACGACTTGTTCGCCGGTTGCGTTCGTGAGCGAGATAGTCCTATGGGCACAATTAATGCACCCTTGGTTTTTGGACAGCCAATCCATCCCAAGAATGACATCAATCCCCTCTGTTTTGATCACTATTAAATCAGCTAGGAACTCTACCCCATTAACTTCAATTCTTACTTCCCGGCAGATTCGATCGGTTCTCATCTCCGATCCTGGGGCTTTGATGAGAAGGGGTGGATGCATAGCATGTATAGGAAACCCAATATATGCAGCAAGAAAACATGCATCACTTCCACAAAACACAAAGATACAAAGGCCCTTAAGCCACATTAACATCCATGAAAGGAAATGATAGTTATCTGATACGACTACACACATGAAAGCCCGTAGTCTAGTTGTAATCGCTTGGAACGAAAATTTCAAAATTCGACATACTAATGTAGGTTCAAGAATGATGAGGATATCACTATGTCGGATACACCCATGACCTCACCTCCACCACCTCCTATGCAGAGTCCTATCACAAGGGCACGCGCACGACAGCTAAATCAACAGGTGAACTCGTTTCTCGGGTGGCATAATTATATTTCAGAGGATAGACCACTGCATAATAATGTGCTTGTGCTTAGGAATCATGGCTTAGAGCTGCAAGGACGTCATTCCTCATCACTACAAGCTAGAGTACAAGGTATTCCCGAGAAGGAAGCCAAAACGTCCACCCAGGAGCAGTTCACCTTCAACTGGCCATAACTTTTGCATACGGAGTCCGTTCGGGATGAGTAAGTACTTGATTAAAAGATAAATTCGTGCTCTTTCCAAAGGATCTAGCCTAATCATAAAATTCCACTCGAGCTGGCCACAGCAGTCAAAACAGTGCGATGGTCTCAGTCTTTTAGAGTGCTGTGCCACCATAATTTTGGGCTGAGTTCCCATGTAATTAAAGTGACGTGAGACCAACTCCTAGCAGCCATCCTTGGCTATATATATTGGACAAACCCCCTATCTCTCCTTAGGTTTTGATTTGAGAATAGTTACCCATGTGTGGAACTTTATCCTTGTTCTCCTGACTCGGCTAGAGCAGCAGTAAACAAGTTTCGAAACCTCAACTTGAGTGTGTGCTTCATCCTTGTTCTTGCTAGTTCTTCGATTGCTTGCAAGAATAGACCTTCGTGGTCAGGTCATCCGTGTTCTTGGCACGGTTGATAACGACGAGGAGTGTGGTTTAGCGATTGCAGGCGCTTATCCTTGTGTGGTTCGTAGCCGGATCGTCAAAGTCATCCTCCGCCAAATCGAAGTTATCCCTCACCGGAAGATCGGGCCGTCTTGTGCGCATCATTTGGTATCAGAGCAATGGTAGACCGGTGAGTTCTTGTATCTTGTTTAGTTGTTTGATTGTGTTCTTCCTAGAGTCCAGAAAATTTGCCCCACAAAAAGTTTGTTTGTCCGCTGTCCAAACCCCGTTGTGACTTTCAATTGGTTAATTTTGTTTTTGCTAAATTGAGTTTGCGTCCGTTCTAGTATTGTCTTGTTGCTGTTCATCTTCTTGTTCATCTCCCCACGTCAAAATCCATCCCTAAAACCCAAAAACAAAAAAACCCATCTCGGCGAGAAAGATCACCTTTCTGCAGCCGCCACCAAAAACGCCATAAAACTCAATTACCTTATCTTTTTTGAGTAAAACCAAAAGGACTAGATCCGTGACTTAGTATTCTATGTTCATGCCAATTTTCACATCCATACTTGAAAGCACAAAAAATCTGTGAACGTTTCAATAAGACCTAATTGCTGTCCTGAAATCTGCATCTGTGTGCAATTGTAAAATTCGTGCAAAATTCTCGGTTGAATTTCAGAAAGTTCGTCCAAAAGAAAAGTTGTTGCAAAAGCCGTCAGAAAGAAAACCAGAAAAATCATTGAAAAAAAGGCACCTGACTAAAAGATACGACCAAAATACCGACCTGCTGTCTGGTGGACAAAAATCAGCAAAATACAAAGTTGGATCCATCTTGTGCTCCCATGTTGCAAATTGCATATGCTTGAATTTTGTTGTGTTTACCACTTGTATCCACTGCCATATCTTTTGTTTTAGCCTAATATCCATCTTTGTTTGATCAGCAACATAGGCTAATTGCTAGTTTCGAACACTTATTCAATTCTATGCAAATTCTGAAATTGGCTGATTGTTTTCCTTTGCTACACATTATAAAGCCTTTCCGAGCTGCACTTTCTACTAACCATACAGGTGCTAAGTCTTGTAATCGCTTTACTCACACTTGAGATCGGTTTATCACGAACTAGCCACCGGATTGCACCCCTTGCTGCATTTGTAAGAATTGGTAAGAGCTTGGTAAATGCAAGAGAGAGTGACACTTGATCATTTCAGCAAGTAGTAGTGATAGGGAACTACATATCTTTGTGTGTCTTCCTGTTTATTACTAACCATGGCAGATGACAATGGAAGCATTGAGGAAAACCAAGCTGAAATTCTCACACCCCGCACGAGAGGAATCATACAACACTTTACACGCTTGCTCAACACGCATGCTGAGAATCATGACAATGCTATGGCTGATATCAACAACAACCTTGCGACACTTCGTGATCGTGTTGATCATTTTGAAGGACGACAACCACCACGCCGCCAATCAGTCAATCATGAACCAAGACAAAATGGAGCACCAGGACACCGAACCCCGCTTGCTGACCACTCTTGGGCAAATGGGGTAGAAGAAGAGAACAACTACATTGTCGATACAGAGGACGATGATGGTTTCAACTCACACAATGATCATGATCATCGGCGCTTCGACACAATCGACAAGGTATGGGTAGAAATCAGCGTGAACAATGGGAGGTACGTGATGATCCATTAGGAAAGATTAAATTTACAATGCCTCCATTTGCTGGAAAGTATGCCCCGGATGCTTATCTTGATTGGGAATTAGCAGTAGAACAAAAATTTGCTTGCTATGAATTTCCTGAAAATAGAAGAGTTAGGGCTGCTACTAGTGAATTTACTGATTTTGCTTCCATTTGGTGGAATGATACATGTAGAAATCATAACAACATACCTAGAACATGGAATGCTTTGAAAAGAATGATGAGGGCCAGATTTGTTCCTTCTTATTATGCTCGTGATTTGCTCAATAAATTACAACGTTTGAACCAAGGAGTTAAAACTGTAGAAGAGTACTATCAAGAAATACAAATTGCAGTATTGAGATGTGGATTGGAAGAGAATGAGGATGCTAAGATGGCTAGATTTTTAGGTGGACTTAATCGTGAAATTCAGGATATACTTGATTATAAAGAATACAACTCTATCACTCGTTTGTTTCATCTTGCTTGCAAAGTTGAAAGGGAAGTACAGGGACGACATTCCAAGTTGAGAGGAAACTTTGGAGGCTCTTCTTCATCACGACCAAGCCAAGTGCAAGTAAAGCCTCCATTCACCACTTCAGGACGAGCACTTCCACCCTCCAACCGTGGGCGCCTTGCTGCCTCTACTTCCACTCCATCACATGTCTCCGACACGAAACAGCCACGGTACAAGCTCCCACAAAGAGTTCTTCCTCAATTGCATCCATAGGTCGTACACGTGATGTGCAATGCCATCAATGCAAAGGATTTGGACACATGATGCGTGATTGTCCAAGTCAGCGTGCTTTAATTGTTCGAGAAGATGGTGAGTACACTTCTGCTAGTGATGTTGAAGAAGATTTTGCTTTAGTTGTTACTGACCTCGCAGGTGAAGATCAAGGGGTTGAACATGAGGAGGAGCATTTGGGTGCTGAAATTTTAGTAAGATATATGAGCATCATTGTGAAGCGTGTCCTTAGTGTGCAAATAGAGAGTGCTGAACAGAATCAACGCCATAACTTGTTCCAAACAAAATTTGTCATCAATAAGCGCTCAAAGGCGAAGTTATTATTGATGGAGGGAGTTGCAATAATCTTGCAAGCATGGAGATGGTTGAGAAGCTTGGCTTGATCACAACACAGCATCCACATCCCTAGCACATTCAATGGTTCAACTCAAGTGGAAAATTAAAGGTAACAAGAATGGTGAGATTGCACTTTTCTCTCGGTTCTTATCATGATCATGCTGATTGCGATGTTGTACCTATGCAAGCATGCTCTTTGCTGTTAGGTAGACCTTGGCAATATGATAAAGATGCTTCCCATCATGGTAGAACTAACCAATACACTTTCATGCATAAAGGAAAGAAAATTGTTTTGCTTCCCATGTCCCCACTGCACTCGAAAGATGACTTAGAGAAAGCTGAAAGAGAGAAGGAGAGTGCTAAAATTGAAAATCAAGATAGAATAAAAGAGTTAGCACAACCAAAGAAAACAGAATCCAATTCTAAGAAAGCTGAAATCAAATTAAAGGGTGCTATCATGCTAGCTACAAAATCTGATTTAATTGACATAAAAGAATGCAATGCTGAATGCTATGCTTTGATTTGCAAAGAGACTTTGTTTTCATTGGAGAATATGCCTGATTCTTTGCCTCCTGCTATTGCTAACTTTTTGCAGGAATATGAAGATGTGTTTCCAAATGAGATACCCCCGGGACTGCCACCTTTGAGGAGAATTGAACATCAAATTGACTTGATTCCAGGTGCAACATTACCAAACCGAGCAGCATATAGGACCAATCCAGAGGAGGCCAAGGAGATACAACGTCAAGTGCAAGACTTGCTTGACAAGGGGTACATTCGTGAAAGCCTTAGTCCTTGTGCTGTTCCTGTGCTTTTAGTACCTAAGAAAGATGGATCATGGCGAATGTGTGTAGATTGTAGAGCTATCAATAATATAACTGTTAGGTATCGTCACCCTATTCCTAGGTTGGATGATATGCTAGACGAACTGAGTGGCTCTATTATGTTCTCGAAAGTTGATTTGAGAAGTGGATACCACCAGATTAGAATGAAACTTGGGGATGAATGGAAAACAGCATTCAAAACTAAATTTGGCTTGTATGAGTGGTTAGTTATGCCTTTCGGTTTGACTAATGCACCTAGCACGTTTATGCGATTGATGAATGAAGTTTTATGTGCTTTTATTGGAAAATTTGTGGTGGTCTACTTTGATGACATTTTGATCTATAGCAAGTCTCTTTCTGAACATATTGAACACTTACATGATGTTTTTAATGCTTTGAGAGATGCACATTTGTTTGGCAACCTTGAGAAGTGCTCCTTTGCACCGACGAGTCTCGCTTCGGGCTATGTTGTGACACCACAGGAATTGAGGTTGATGAAGCCAAGATTGAAGCAATCAAGAGTTGGCCAACTCCTAACACGGTCACACAAGTGCGGAGCTTTCATGGACTTGCTGGATTCTATCGACGTTTTGTGAAGGATTTCAGCACCATCGCTGCACCATTGAATGAATTGACAAAGAAAGGTGTTCCTTCCATTGGGGGCAAGCACAAGAAGCTGCCTTCAATCTTTTAAAAGAAAAGCTCACAAATGCACCATTACTCCAACTTCCAGATTTTGGTAAGACCTTTGAACTTGAATGTGATGCAAGTGGTATTGGAATTGGTGGTGTATTGATACAAGAAGGTAAACTGTTGCTTATTTTAGTGAAAATTATGTGGGCCTATTCTAAATTATTCCACGTATGATAAAGAATTGTATGCTCTTGTGCGATCTTTAGAGACGTGGCAACATTATTTATGGCCCAAAGAATTTGTCATACATTCGATCATGAGGCACTTAAGCATATTCGTAGTCAAAGCAAATCTGAACCGTAGACATGCTAAATGGGTAGAATTTATTGAATCATTTCCTTATGTCATCAAATACAAGAAAGGGAAGGATAATGTGATTGCTTGATGCATTGTCTAGAAGATATGCAATGATGTCTCAACTTGATTGTAGAATTTTGGCTTGCAAAGCATAAAAGATCTCTATGCTCGGGATAATGATTTCAAAGAAGTCCTACTGAATTGTAAAATGGAAAAGTTGGCACAAATTTGTTAACAATGATGGATTCTTGTTTAGAGCTAACAAGCTATGCATCCCAGCTAGCTCCGTTCGTCTTTTGTTGATACAGAGGCACATGGAGGAGGATTGATGGGACACTTTGGAGCTAAAAGATGGAGGATATCTTGGTGAACATTTCTTTTGGCCAAAGTTGAGACGTGATGTCAATCGCTTTGTTGCACGCTGCACTACATGCCAAAAGCTAAGTCTCATCTAAACCCACATGGTTTGTACATGCCGCTTCTGCTCCTAGTTTTCCTTGGGAAGATATATCTATGGACTTTGTCTTAGGATTGCCTAGAACAAAGAAGGGAGGGATAGTATTTTGTTGTTGTGGACCGATTCTCTAAAATGGCACATTTCATTCCATGCCACAAGAGCGATGATGCCACTCATATTGCTGATTTATTCTTCAAAGAAATTGTTCGCTTGCATGGTATGCCTTGTACTATTGTTTCAGATCGTGATGCCAACTTCTTGAGCCATTTTTGGAGAACTTTATGGAGCAAATTAGGGACAAAGCTAGTGTTCTCTACCACATGTCACCCTCAAACCGATGGCCAAACTGAAGTGGTGAATCGAACCTTGTCAACCATGTTGAGGGCTGTTCTAAAGAAGAATTTGAAGATATGGGAAGAGTGCCTACCTCATGTGGAGTTTTCTTATAATCGTACATTGCACTCTACCACAAAAATGACTCCATTTCAGGTTGTGTATGGCTTTAACCCTCGTGCTCCAATTGATCTATTGCTTTTGCCATCTTCGGAGAAAGTAAACTTTGATGCAAAGAGACGTGCTGAATTTATTCTTAAATTGCATAAGACCACAAAAGAAAATATAGAGCGCATGACTGAGAAATATAGGGTTGCTGGTAACCATGGTAGAAAGGAATTGACATTTGAACCTGGTGATCTTGTTCGAAAAGAAAGATTTCCTAACTTACGAAAGTCTAAATTAATGCCAAGAGCTGATGGTCCTTTCAAAGTGCTTGAACGAATTAATGATAATGCTTATAAACTTGAGTTACCTGAAGATTTTGGGGTTAGTCCCACTTTTAACATTTCAGATTTGAAGCCATATTTTGGAGAGAACGATGAGCTTGAGTCGAGGATGACTCAAATGCAAGAAGGGGAGGATGATGAGGACATCACTATGTCGGATACACCCATGACCTCACCTCCACCACCTCCTATGTAGGGTCCTATCATAAGGGCACGCGCACGGCAGCCAAATCAACAGGTGAACTCGTTTCTCGGGTGGCATAATTATATTTCAGAGGATAAACCACTGCATAATAATGTGCTAGTGCTTAGGAATCATGGCTTAGAGCTGCAAGGACGTCATTCCTCATCACTACAAGCTAGAGTACAAGGTATTCCCGAGAAGGAAGCCAAAACGTCCACCCAGGAGCAGTCCACCTTCAACTGGTCATAACTTTTGCATACGGAGTCCGTTCGGGATGAGTGAGTACTAGATTAAAAGATAAATTCGTGCTCTTTCCAACGGATCCAGCCTTATCATCAAATTCCACTCGAGCTGGCCATAGAAGTCAAAACAGTACGATGGTCTCAGTCTTTTAGGGTGCTGTGCCACCATAATTTTGGGCTGAGTTCCCATGTAATTAAAGTGACGTGAGACCAACTCCTAGCAGCCATCCTTGGCTATATATATTGGACAAACCCCCTATCTATCTCCTTAGGTTTTGATTTGAGAATAGTTACCCATGTGTGGAACTTTATCCTTGTTCTCCTGACTCGGCTAGAGCAGCAGTAAACAAGTTTCGAAACCTCAACTTGAGTGTGTGCTTCATCCTTGTTCTTGCTAGTTCTTCGATTGCTTGCAAGAATAGACCTTCATGGTCAAGTCATCCGTGTTCTTGGCACGGTTGATAACGACGAAGAGTGTGGTTTAGCGATTGCAGGCGCTTATCCTTGTGTGGTTCGTAGCCGGATCGTCATAGTCATCCTCCGCCAAATCGATGTTATCCCTCACCGGAAGATCGGGCCGTCTTGTGCGCATCAAAGAACTAGCTTATTGTATCCTTACTATTGCGTACAAATCATCTGCTACATCCTCCATTCGATGAGCTCAGCCACCATGGTCTCACCATCCATATGAGGCCTTCTTGGTAGTTCGACTATCACATTTGAAAGGCAGGGTAAGTTGTGGAAATCACCTTGTAAAATCAAATGAACATAAGGATGAGATATGGAACTAAGGTGGATAAGGAATAAAGGAAATGCACATTACTATCAGTTCTTAAATTATTTGATAAGTAAAAAAAATTCGACTCAAAACAATTCTAAACTAGTCGGCCATGCTACGTTCTAACCTGCGGTCAGTATGGCTCTGATACCAAGCCTGTGAGGAGCCACCACCGGGACTCCGCTGATTCACCCGAACGCGTGACACAACTGGGGTGAATCAAAGGAACCTCGAGTGCTCCGGACATATGCCCGTGTTGGCCCCAGGACAGCGAACTAACACACTCATCTCCAGTCCAACAATTAATATCACAACACATACATAACATATATATACATCATCAAAAGTCGGACTGCTGTTCCAAATGACATAATAAGTTTAATACATCATCAGAGTAGTGGAAATACGACATAAAGCAGTAGAAACAAAAGTTAAAAAACAAAATATCCAGCGTGGTATGCCCCAAACCCGCAGGCAACCAACTGGAGGCAACAACACGCATCTAGCCGCTAGAGTCTTCGAAATCTGCCCAATAAAAGTTCCCAGGCAGCACCTCATCCTCACCTGCAGAAAGTGGACAAACCGATTGAATACAAAGAATGTACTCGCACAATAATATATATGTGAATGCGAAGTTCTAGCTACATGTGGTTGCTATGTCAAAAGAGAGCTAGATTGGCTAAATTTCAGCACTTAGTATTTACGAAAGCATTGACATATATAGATTTCCATGGCTATCTTTGTAAACATTTTCAAATGCTAATAAATAGTAAATCATCACCATATCATCATAGTAACATCAATCACACAATCTTATCATGCCTCCAAGCATTCACCCAATTCATAAGTTCAATCGCTCATGAACGGTTCCTACACACACGAGCAATCCAATACTCGTGAAGTTTTCCACACCCATCCCATAACCATCTTACCCGTTCTTAGCTAAATTAGCAGCTTAGCCCTCAAGTCTCGTCCTTAACCAAGGACGCGGCTATTCGAATAGTTTTATCTCTGCAGAGGTACGAGTTTACCCACACGACACATCACACTCGTAAGCCAAGCTATTAGCACATTTCCTTGATGTGCCGGCCGAGGTAAACGTGACAAAAACATTTTCCAACATTCATGGTAGTGCATCTAAACCACTGTCGGGCCCCGAATATGCAAATCCGGACCCTCTGTGTATTCAGCACTAGTCCAGGATCACGCTAGTGCACATAGTCTCAACATAGATGAAATATCACAATCATACATAGCGGAAGAAGATAAATGACATCATATACTAAATACAACTAGTTACATGCCCTTATGGTCAACTTACATGATTATGCCTTATAAGGCTGAACAACAATTTAAGCAGCGGCGGAAAGAAAACGTAGATGACCCTCAAGATACCACGTGCAACCGACAAGGCTCGACCTAGATGCTCATCCTTCGCAATACTTCTCCTCCATGAATGGCGTAGTCTCTTCTTCTTCTGAAGTGGTTGTTGTGGGGTGAGCACATAAAGCACTCAACAAGTCGTGCACAGAATGCAATTCTAACATAACTATATGCAAGGCTTATTCCAACGAAATGGCTAACATGGCTATTTTGCAATAAGCAGCATTTGTAAATGAATACAGTATATAAATTGGAAATATAGTACAACAAATAACTGTATTAGATAGATTCAACATTTCTCAAGTAAACCAAGTTTCCAATCCTATGTCAAGTTCCAACCTTTCATGGCAATCCTGCCATCCCATTCCAAGTTTTCATTTCAAAAGTCTAACCCTTAACTGTAATTCTCGAGCTTTGCTCAATACCGTGAGCACGGCTATTTGAATAGGTTTACACTCTGCAGAGGTTGTGCACTTTACCCACACGACGTGATATTCTCTTTGTGCCTGGCCATTAGCACACTTCTTTTGGTGTGCCGGCAGAGAAATCACGACAAAGCCTTTCAGGAACCTTTACCTTATCCAAAGAACCTCTCCGGTATTGCCTTCACTATTACTCCTCTCACGCGGAGTCGAAGTATAGGACAGGCCAACACCGTTGGATGGGCACCAAGCCGTAGCACAAGTACGCTCCCCACACAGATACACTTCCGTGTACTGTCACCCCGAGGTATCAGAGGAAAGATATCAGAACCCTAATCAACTAGGTCTGTCCCATACGAGACATGTGGTCGCATGATTGTCTCAGGTCAAAGGCTTGCAAGGTTAAGTCCTTAAGATGATCGAGGCAAGACTTCCACATACCCCCTGCCCATCGGGCCCACCTTGGCATTCTCGCCCCTTGCCACTTGCCCCAATCTAAATCATAACCACCGCAATTGATTACAAAGCACCGTGTGCCATCAGCAATTTAACCTCGTTGCGTGACATCCTCTCGCCACCACAACTCAATCTCATCGTGTGACCACACATGACACACAAGTTCATAACATCGTTCCATATTCCATTAGTCAAGATTATTTATCAAAGACTAAAGTACATATGATGAAGTGGCATGGCTAAGCAACTAATACGGTCTAACCATCCCATGTTGATTATTATTACTAACCAACTATAATGAACCAATCTAGGGTGACAATATATCATGGTATACAAATGGCAAGGTAGGGTATAGATCAATTGGGTATAATAGCTAAGTCCCAAATTTAATTGAAGACATTTGTACCTGTCAAATAATATGCAATAAAGTAAAACAATATAGCAGTTTTTTTGTAATCGTAGGTTCAACATGATCAAAGCACAACTTGCCTGGCACTTGCTATAAACTGCTCTTTACTCTTTTTAATTGATCTTCGACTTCCTCAACCTTTGGCTCTTCAATCGAATGCTTCGACTTTCTCGTCCTTCAGCTACTTCGGGTAACTTCTGGACGACACGTCTAACGACAAAGAAGCACAAATACAACAAAACTCAAAAGCAATTCAAATAAACTCCAATTTAATATTAGATTGGTACTGAACGGAAGGGATTGAATTTAGGAAATTAGATTTGATCGAAGATCGGATGAAAGAGAATAGGCTTTCAGAAGATTTATCGAGAAGGTTACGACTGATAATTAGGGAAAGACGGAGTATATTCCAGGAGATATCCTTCGAGATTAATTAACTCGATTGGACAGATATTGACATATGGGCTCTTGATCTAGATCTAGATCGGGTCCATAAAGATATGTTAGTTCATGATGAACTAAACTGATGCTCAATGTTGACTTTTGTTGACTAAACAAATTCAAGTCAAACGAAAGAAAGATAGACTAATAGAATAGATATGGCACTAGGATATGACATATGGCCAATGGTCTATCGACCAAGTTCACAAATGAATTCTGGGTTAATGGCAGATTAGATTTTCAGGGATAAGACGAGGACGAATGGAATCGACATTCAGTGCGATCCGATCTGGGGTTCAGTCATACATCAAACAAGAGACTTGACGATAACAGGGTGATGACGATATGTAGTAAGACAATACAAATATCTTACTACGGTGGACACAACGAGGAAAACCGCAATATCGGCAGCGCGGCTCACGATGAACTCAGTCCAACGAACCGGTCTTAAGTTAGGTTTTGGTCCGGCTTTGCAGATGATAGAAAGATAAATCCAGACTCACAAGGAATGGGGTTAGATCACGATAGGACGATAGAAAGGATAATGACATCGCGCTACGCTCTTGCTGGAATGCGCGTATGCGATGATAGCGAAGCGAGAGCAAAGCGTTAACGGCGGAACGTTAATGAAGAAACATTAGCAGCGGAACGTTAACGATGGAACGTTAATGGCGGGACGTTAACGACGGAATGTTAACGACGGAACGTTAATGATGGAACGTTAACAGCGGGACGTTAACGACGTAATGTTAACGACGGAACGTTAACAATGGGACGTTAACGACGGAATGTTAACGACGGAACGTTAATGATGAAGGTGAAGCGTTAACGGAACACTTATGAGATTATAAGGTGGCAACTCTCGGTTGAAAGATAGGGCAGCGAGGTCATGACATGGCTCAAATTTGGTTTGAGATCTGCGGGGTACACATATCGTGACGGAACGACAAATTGGACCAAGGGTTAAGTCCGGGTTTGAGCGAAACGATTCAAGGATGAATACACTTGGCATAGGTAGGATGGTAGGGTTGGCTCTGCGATTAAAGGTTACCAAAGATGGCGAACTGAAATGCGCACCGACACGAAGGACTAGGCCAAAAGACGTCGGATAGATTCTAGAATATGGCTTTGATGGCAACCAGGGATCAATGAACTTCAACGGTGGCCAAAACAGGGGATAATGATCTTCTGGACAGAATGACATGGCCACGACAAACCAAAACGGTTAGCGGCACAAGACGACGCGCGACGGTGGCAGAAAGGCGACGGTAACGAATATTAAACTTTTCGAAGGATGAAACAGCAAAGGGAAAGTAAGCACCATGTAGAACGCGGCGACATGAGCTCAACGGTATATCCGGATTTGGAAGCAACCCAACGGACATATCACAAACTGTCGACGAACGGCTGCTGGAGCCAATAGATCAAACGATCATAACTATTAAAATAATAGATGGAACCTAACCAAATTATACAGAGAGCTATCTAGGATCATTTGGCACAATATGACGTGAACGGATCTAAGTTTTACCTTCTGGATCAACGGGGAACGCGCGACGAAGTTTTCTGTCGTTGCAACGCAGTCTGATCGGGGAGGATCGATTTTTCTGCACAAATCCCGCGGGCTAAACCTTGAGTTAGGGTGATCACCGTGTAGAGGACATCAAGAGGAGTCTATAGAAAACAATTCATGGTCAAACTCGCAAAAACTGAGGAGAACGGGTAGCAGCAAGATTTGAGATTGGAACGGCCGTAACTTTTGATTCCGCAGATGGAACTGCACCAAATTTGGTGGAGAGATAGATCTGACCATAAGGAACGAGATGACATGAGAGGATTTCAGAAAAACTCACCAGAATGACGGGGAACGCGACGCCAAGATCGGCCGACGATGGCGGCGCACCGGAAAGACATGGCGGCGGATTTTAGGGTTTGGGAGGTGCTCTGGGCATTAGGGCTGTGTGGGAGGGGTATTAGGACACATATAGGCTGGGGAGTCGTGCCATACAAGGAAACACGAAGAAAAACCGGATTTGGATTGAAAACGGATCGGATCGAACACCTGACGCACAATGAACAGTACCGGGTGACGTGGCTCATTGTGGTGCATCGGATCTGGATCGGAGGGCTGCAGCTGGGCGATGACGTGGCCGGCTCAGAAGATGACATGTCGATTTAGCCCAATTTCCAAATTAAAATAATTCCAAAAATTAAAATAATTCGTTTAGAGCAATAAACATACCATAAAAGTTCTAAAAAAATTCTAGAAAATATTTTGAGACATTTGGAGCTTGAATAAAATATTTTTAACCAAACTTTATTTAAATTTTTACAGTATTTAATTAGATTTAACAAGAGGCTTAATTTAAATTAATTTCCAAATGAATAGCAAACGAACTCCGAAAAATGTCAAAAAATTACAGAAAATTCATTGAAGCACAATGAACTCAAATAAAACTAAATTTATTTTAATTGAAGTATATATTAGTCAAATTAAATTATTTTAGCATTAGAAAATTTCAGATTAAGCTTTATTAAAGCGAGAAAATCAGCGGAGATTTTTGGAAAGATGAACTAAACAAAAGATTTTTGAAAACCCAAATTTTGGGATGTTACAACCACCCGGGTGACTGTGGCCCTTGATCCCGCGTGCCCAGTGCTCCGTGTGTGTGGATCAAGGATTACCCCCGTTGTTGGACATCCCTTGACCCTCCGTTAAGCTCAAGGAATTCCGATGGGAGTCCCTTTCTCCCCTCACACTGTTACATGTGGTTTAAACACCCCTAGTCATGCATAAGTACTTGGCTAGGCCGGTCCCATAAACGGCGTGTGGCTCACACGATAGTTACTTGAGAGAAGGTACTAAAGACTTGGTCCTTAGACCTTAACCAACAGTTGCCACAACAACTTCTAAGTATATCTGACAATCTGAACCTCATCATATTCCATTTAATCAAATCATGTAATCAATGGACTAAGTCCATCGATCACTTCTAGCGGTAAATCTAAGCATGGCTAAGCAATTCGCAAGAACCCATACATAATAGATAAAGCACCTAAGGCGACAATGGAATACAACAAGAACATGGTAAGGGGATGACAAGACAACATGGTAATAGCTAAGCATTTCTACCTAAACATACTTGTAATTGAAAAATAAGCATGCAATGGATAAATTACTGCAAAACATAATTTGCAATTATGGGATCAATATGTTCGAGTAATAGATTAGTGCCTTGCTGCTCGTTCTTGATGTTGTAAACGTAGGCGTACACGGGATTGTCCTCCGGAGCGTCCTGTCGGGATCCGGATTTGCAAATCCGAAACCCTCTATGTATACTGCACTAGTCCAGGATCACGCTAGTGCACACAGTGGAAACATAGATGAAGTATCATTCCGTACAACGAATTAACTAAGAAGAAGCAAATTATTATTGAATAAATCAAACGACCTTATGGTCAAAGTTTACACCATTATGCCTTAAGGGCTTAAGGAACAAATAATTATTGCAGCGGAAAAGATAACTTGAGCCATTCGACATGCCACAGGCAATCGTCCGGGGAACGCCTTCCTAATCCACGTAGTCTTCATAGAATTCCTCCTCATGGTACTCATTATCTCCTTCAGTAACTGATCAGCAAGGGCATAAAGCCGTGAGTACAAAAAGTACTCAGTAAGCCGTAGGGAATTGATGCAATATATTCATGCACGGCTTGACAAAGGATAGCCATATGGTTCTTTTGCAGAAAGCAATAACTTGAATTGAAATACAATAAATAGATTGAAAGCATCTTTATGAAAAGATAAATAAATAACTGGTAGATCAATGGTAGACAACATGAACAGAATGGCGAGGCATCACCCTACACCATCTAAAACAAGTATCAACCAATAAATTTAACAGTATTAACTTTAGACAACAAAACAACAGTGAACTCCCCCGTTCACATCCCAACAATTCCACATTTCATAAAACACTCTATACCCCGTGTGAAATTTCCGGGCTTGTCCATGACCGCGGACACGGCTATTCGAATAGTTTTACACTCTGCAGAGGTTGTACTTCTTTACCCACAAGACATGATTTCTCATATTGCCACGCGATAAACACACTTCCTTTGGTGTGTCAGCGGAGAATCATGATAAAGCCTTTACAATGCACTGTCTAAACTCGGTACTGCCCGCTAAGGTTTCGCCCCTTAGGGCTCCCTCTTGTGCCTTGTGAATCTACCCGTCCATCTCGGAACCCACACCACCAATTGGCAGTACTCAAGGCTAGACATTGCAAATTAATTAGCTAGGTCTATCCCATACCAGACTTGTGGTAGTACGGTTAGGCCCAGTTCAATGGCGCACAAGATTAAGTCCTTAAGTTGTCTCAGGCAAGACATCCACATCCCAATGTGCTAGAAAGCACCCCCTTTACTGCACGATCACTTGCCCGAGGGAAAACAATTCGTTCGACCAATACCAATGGCAAACCCCGCCATGGGACAACAAATTTTACAACAGTGGCTAACGGCCACGATTCAATATCTCATTAAGTCAAGATTAACTTTATTCAACATGTGACATGAATCTCAACGTATATCTAAGCATGACTATGATAACCCAATGTTGGTATAAAGATTATGTCCAACTAGTAATGTCCCAACCTACGTTTAACAATGGACACATGGCATCCCAATAGTCAAGGTGGCATAACGTCAACTAGGAACATATCTACTCCCATGAAACAAGCATTGATACACAAAATAGCATACAATTGTATAAAACAAATTACTTTTGCAACATAGGATCAATATGATCAAAGGTTACGACTTGCCTTGCTGATCTAATGCTGAGTCTTGGTCTTCAAAGTCTTCGTTCGCTCCCTCGGAATTAGCGTCTACCGGAAAAGGAAGCAACGAAACCAAATAAATACAAAATAGAGACCCAACAAGCTCAAAACTGAAAATAAATGGCTCTGGAAGATAGATCTTGATTTTTAAAAAAATTAGAAACTTGAATCGCCTCAATCGGAGTTCGTATGAGAGAGAACGGGCCTCCGAAAGATTAAATTCAGAGAAAAAGGCTGAAAATCAGAAAATCCGAATTTTTCGATTTATTTTTGTATTGGAAAATCGATTTATTGCGCCACCCTGACGTCGGCAACCAATTTCCTGAATAAAGAAATAAATCAGAAAATCCTATTAGGCTGACAGGTGGGCCCTCGGTGCATGGATCGAGTCCACGGATTTGGCTCTGGTCCACGGTGGACCGGGTTTGTAGAACAGGGTGGCTAACGCAAGCGATGACGCGGCGGCAGACGCAACATCAGGGCTGACATAGCGGCAGAGGTGTGGGCTGACGCTGGCGCTGGCGCAGAGTGCCGCGTGTCGCGCATCTGATGGCGGAACGGGATCGGACGACAGGGACGCAAGGGCTCGGGCAGCGGAGACGTGGCTGGATCCGAGACTTCCGCAGCAGATCGGGCGGCCACGATTCGGCGAAGGATGACGACAGCGAGCGGCGGCGCTGAGCTTACCGGAAGGCGAGGAAGAAGACGCGGTGAACGGCACACAGCGACGGATCGGACCCGGAACAAGGTGGATCCGGATGAGGGTCTTGCGACGCACCCGAAGAGACCGACGACAGCGGCGGAGGCGGACCGGTGGCGAAGGAAAAGGCGGCGGAAGGCGTCGGATGAAGACGCAACTCCGGCGAGGTCGCACAGGCGGAGGGCGAGGTCTCGGGTAGCGAGAAAGAGGGCAAAAGGAGCAGCGCGGAGAGGGGATCCTCGGGAGGCGCGCGACGGCTTTTATAGGGATCTCGGGAGGCGTGCCCAACCCGGAGTCCGAGACAGCGGCGTGTGGCGGCAGGATTCTGAGCGGCGCTAGGGTTAGGGTTTCGTGGGGCGGCGACGTGGCTGCATTGAAGCCACACCCGCGGCGCAGATCCGACGGCGGTGGCTCGCGCGGGCTGGCTGGGCCGCGAGGCGAAACTGGGCCGAGGTGCGAGCTGAGCGGAGCAGGCCGGGAAAGCGGGCTGAGCGGAGAAAAAGGATGGGTCGGCGGGAGTTCGGCCCGAAAGGTTTTTTGAGATATAAAATCATTTTCCGATTAACAAAAAAATTCCAGAAATTCAAATAAATGCAAATAAATTAAAAAAAAATCCCCACAAATACAGAAAAATTCCTTGGAGCACAATGAACCCAACTAAAACTAAAAATCTTTAGTTTGGTGAATAGTTTAGTCAAATTAAATCCTTTCATTAATGGAAAATTCAAATTAAGCTGGAATTAATTCAAGAAAAATGCAAATGGTTTATTTTTTTGAAATCAAACATTCCAAAACTCAAATTTTGGATGTTACACGTCCACACCTACCGAGAAGAACAATTCCAATAAATACCAAAAGAGCTCAAATAATTACTACTATTAAGAAATTCTCAAATATGCATGAAATGCTCAAGGTTTTTATTACTAATTATGATGTGAACATAACAATTGAGTTTTGGAAGTTTGGATTTGTGTGTGAAAATTTATCACCAACACAAGATAGTTTGGGTGGGGGTTAAACAATGCTACATCATGTTAAAGATTCTAAGGTAGATCAATAGATATGTCTCCTAAGTCTTATTTTTCTGTGGGGTAAGAAAGAGTATAATCATATGAACACATAGGAATTGGTTTCACTCAATTTGGATTTACAATGCAAAAGTTATGACCATTTGAGTTAGGCTAGGTTGGGTGGAAATGGTGTGGCCGAAAGTTTCTCGACAAAGAACAACACTTAGTTGCTAGGGACTATAACAATTATTTGTGGATCTATTCTAGTAATAAATTCATAGCCAAGTTGGGATAGGATATAGCCTTACCATAGCAAGGAAGTACTGGCTCTTGGTGAGTGCTCGATTCGATGAAAGGATCAAAAATGAGGACGCGAAGATGATCGTCGGTTCTTCGGTGTTCACCACCTTCTCCTAGCTCGTGGGGATGATATCCTTGCTTCCTTGAGCTTGCAACAGCGTGGCCTCCTCCTCCTCAAGCTAACAAACTCACATGCACAACCCGACCTTCAACTTGGAAATGGTTTGCAAAGAAAAAAGATTATTGAGCTCCATGTTGCCAAAATTTCAGAACATAGAAAAGAAGGAATTGATGAGAACTTACCAAAAACTTGGTGCTTGCAAATTCCATTTGGATGGATTTGAAGCTTGGGATGAGAGGAATCCAATGGTATAGCATGCACAAGCTCAAATCCAAATTTTGGGATGGATTTGAGGAGAGGAAAAGGAGATGAGGGTGAGAGCTTCTTACTTCTCCTTGCTGTTTTCAGAATATGGGCTGAACAAATGAGGTGAGTGGGAGGAGAAAAAGAGGTGGAGAAGCCTTTTATATGGTTGCCCACTCATCCCTTACATGTGGGGACATGGGTCCACATGTCATGGAGTGGGTAAGGAGGAGAAACCAATGTGAGAGTAGCTTATATAGGTGCACTTTCCTGCCTTACATGTGGGGCTAGGTCCCACATGTCATTGTATGTAAGGAGGTGGGTAGAGGTGAGAAAAGTGATAAAAGATAAAGTGGTTAGGTGCAGCCCACTTCTCTCTCTTACAAGCATGACCCACATGTCATTGACTATGGCAAGAGAATAATGGTGTAGTTGGAAAATGATTTTTAGGATTTTATAATTTCCATATTCATGCAAGATAAATGGCCTATCACTTGTATAATTTTAATCGAGTGAAGGTCTTATTGAAAATATGGATGACATGATCATGATATGCATCACTTACCATCTTAGGAAAATTTGGGGCTGTTACATCCGTACTGCCGCATTCCCACAAATAAATCATGTGAAATGAACCAACTGCCGTGCCAAAAAAAGCAAGCATCAAAATCAACATATGTGTTTGGCTAAATCTGATTGCAATCAAATGGAATGGTAAAGCAACTGCTCTCTGCAATTAGCACCTGTAGTTGTTGTAGACTAACCCAATATAATTCGAAATAACACGTGTTGCCTACTGTTGATCCATGCCATCTTGGAAAAAAAGAAGGAAAAAGAGAGCCGCTTACCTCTAGCTGCATACCATGAAACACATTGTTGTCCCAAATTCAACAAAGCATATATCTGTAGTCAACTCCATTTCAGAATTTTGCACTCAAAATTCCCTTCAAGTTTTAGACTCTATAACCCACTTTCAACTGGGATCGACGACAGAAAGCAAATCACTCAATCAGAAACAAAACAATCTTAAGCATAAAGACTGAAACTGACAAGCATTGAATCACAGAAATCACATTTTTTAAACTGGTTATGGAAATTCAAAATTTTTGATAACTATCATGTAAATATGTTGTCGCATGTAAAATTTCCTAGTTTTCCTCTATAATTAAGGATAAAATATTGTCAAGATATGGTATAGCCTGTACTATGTCAAATAGGTAAACAAGAGCATGTATTGTCACCTTTCTTTCCTTCACATTAAGGCATTAAAAATAAACATCTCTTAAGTGGCAAACAATTATATATAATATAACTTCCTCTTATCTCGTCACATGATGTTTTAAGTTGAAGAAATGTTACCCTTATTATACTCGATATATGTACTGAGTAGCATTTATAATGCTGAACTAAGTAAGTTTGATCTGACTAAAATTGGAATATTCCTAGTAAAAATTAAGTCTATAAAGTAGGCTTGTATAAATAGCTCCATTAAAACGAGGTGGGAGATTTACAATAACAATACAGATAAATCAAGGGAGCAACGTTGTTAGTGTCTACGTGGAACGAACAGGTATTATATTTACAACAGAGCAACTCAAAAAATTCAAGTATGGAGTACCTCGGTTGTGAAGTTATGCAGTATCAAATGTGGATACGCTTCCCACATTTTGCCCATGGACTTCTGTTGCGCCGAAAAATGTGACAATGGATCGACCGGATGAAACACACGAGAACGCTGGGTTCAAGTTGATTAGTGGCGTGCCAGCTGATTTGATCCTGCAATCGGCAAGATAAATAGAAAAAATAAACGCTCAAAGCCTATATAATGAATCAATCGGCAAAGATCTAAACAGCTACACAAAGCCGATTAAATCAAACGGTAACGATAAATCTAAACAACCAGTTAGGGCTAATTAGATGATTGATAAAGGTAGATTTTCTCGAAAAAGGCGATACGCAACTAGATCAGAGAAAAATTAAACATGATTGGCGTAATCAAAGATGACCAACAAATGACGATGTGCAACTTTATTGATGAAATTGGATTACAAGGGAGATTCTAAATTACAAAGCTACTCCTAGTTGATAAGGAAGTAAATAAAAGTAGATGCGAGTTGTTTGATTGGTTGTTGTTTCCTTTGCTTGCCCTTGATTCCTTTTTATAGTGCATCGGCCGATCGTATCCTTCTCCAATGCGTTGTCAACCATGACTCGTATCGGCCTCTGTATAGATATAATTCCATATTTGAATCAATATTGGTCAAAATTCTATCTTCAATTTATCTTTCCCTTTTTTAACTGATATCGGCCAAAAATACCCTTTTTATCCTAAGCCTGACAAATTGGCCATGTCTTGCCAAATTCTGGTGCTAACATATGCCCTCATTTTTGGGAGATAATATGTTATCTTCCAAAAATTTTCTTCGTCGGCTTATATCATCATCGGCTTAGCACAATACTGTTGTTGGTAACCGCTCCATTTATGGCGCCATAAAATCTTGAGACACGAATCTTCACCATTAACCGCACATGAACCACTGAAAAATACTTCCCGCCTTTTCAACTATTTTTACCACCCTATAAATATGGGACCCATTCTCTCATCATAATCATGTGCTCAAGCTCTCACACCCCTCCCCGTAGGCTTTGCTCCCTCATTTTTCCTATCTTCAAGACTCATTTGCCAGTGTTTCAACCAATCGGCTCAAGGACAATGGACTCAAACCAGGTATTCATCCCTGTGCCCGATAGTGAAAACCAGTTTTACCTAGGTCCGTTAGGCAACCTAGATCCATCGGCTATCATAGAACAGGACATACCTAGGCTTCCTCTTCATGCTCCTGACTACAACATCAATGGTTGAAGCAAAAGCTTTAGAGCTTGGCCGACAGCTTTAAAAGGTTGGCATGACTGGTATAATAGAGTGGCTGCGTAAAAAATGCCTTTGTGGCAGCAAGTGGGCATATCGGAGTGCCTTCCTCTTTCCTTGGCCAATCCAGAAGCCAATGAACCCCTAGTGACCACGGCATGCTATTTCTAGTCAGGCGCCCTGAACGCCTTCATGTTTAGGTTAGGTCCTATCGGCTCAACCCTCTTGGACGTAGCCCAATTATGCTTCTTAAGACCAGACAGAAATCAGCTATCAGCCTTCAATGCTAAGCCACAACATAAACTAATCTTATCCAAGGGAGAAAGCTAGAGAAAATATATTGAAAATAACGAAGGGGTTGGCCCTATATCGGACAAAGAACATGTTGCCTTTTTAAATATGTGGCTTGACCGATACATTTTCTGTCGAACTTCTCTCGGGCCAACACATATTTATTGTCATAGCCGAGCAACTCGTAGAAGGACATCGGCTTGCCTTAGGAAAATTATTTTTGGGAGTAGTCTATCAAATGATGTATATCATCAGAAGTCGGCTTTTCACTGGACTTGGACAATATTCTGTCTGTAATGTTGGCGGTCCACTATGGTTTATATAGATTTGGCTCTATTCTGCCTTCAGCCAACAATTCCAGATTGATTCATTGGTGACGACTTTATTTCCTTGTGAAGATAATTTGGAACATCAGGCCAAATCATTCAAAGACAGCCGATCATTTGGCGAGCGATTCATCCTTTGCTCTTCGGACTCAAAAATTAATCCATCCGGGGCAGCCAAGTACTTATCCTTTTTCTTTGAACTGGATAGCCGAGATTATCCATCAAAGGAATTTTTCAGATACAGAGATGCCGACGGATATCTTTAACCTTGTTTTCTGCATTTGATGATCGATAGTTCAGATATGCTTGAGGAAATACTAGACTAGTACAAAATTTTCTTGTCTCATTGTGTACTTTCTGTCGGATTACACTTCAAGGGTCGGACATTCTAGCCATCATATGAATTTTACCACCCTACAGTCTATTCCAGGCAATTCGGGTTTGGCCAAGTCCCTCCCAAGTTCTGCCTCTTGCATCGGCTACGCTTGAGGGACAGAGTGTGTCGTGAATCAATGACTCAAATAGCCATGCATCTAGCCAATGACCTACAACTCTGGCATTTACCTCATTTCCTGCTCCATCAGCGTCAAGCCGAAATGTTCAAGCAATGGTGGTTAACAATCTCCAATAGGCTTTATCCTGAAGAATGCACATTATCGGCAGTCGTATCCGATTTCCTACCAGATTATCATCCAGAGTCGACAATAGTTTATGAATCAGTTAGTACTAGTTCTAGCACTGACGCTAGTTCGTCGGGTTATACTAAGTCAAATTCTGCCGATACGGTTGACAAGGAATCGGCTAAGGTAGATAGCTTTTAATACCTCACATTTTCCTCTTTCCTTCAATTTTTTCTTATCAGCTTGAATTATCTTTCAGGTAAAACAAGCTGGTAGGAAAACTATCGGAGCATCATCAGGCACTTGGCAATCAAGCAAAAGGCCTTGCCCAGAAGTCGGAATTGCAATGGCTGGCTACTCATCAGCCACCCTAAGTTCTCATGCACAATCTCTGTCGGACTTAGACATGCAGCAACCAAGTACCCATTAGGCTCACCTTACATTTCTATCATCTTTCCCATTTACTAATTATTTTAGTCAATTGTTCAATAGAGAAAAAAACACGGTCGACCCAACAAGAAGGTGTCGGCCAGCAGAGGTAGTAAGCCACAGGAACAATTGGACGAAAGCTCCCCAGATGCCTCAGGCACCAGCCAGGTAAGATCTTCTTCATATTGACTTGCAACACAATTTCCATTGAATCGGCTAACAATAATTACGATATTCCTTGCAACCTCGTCTTTCCCTACCAGCATTTGTAGCTGATGTAGACTTGCCTCCTCCATCACAGTTGACAACCCAAGCTCAAATCCCTCAAGATGCACCATCCACGGCTGTTATTCCTACTGCCAAACCGACTGAGTCTGTGAGAAATGTGATCAGATTCGACTGGTTCGATATCGAGGATGAAATTAATCTGGGCGAGGACAACTTTGTAGAGGAGATCCAGAAGATCTTGGCTGTGTCGAAGGATGCATCGGCTCAAGTGACATCAACTTCGGGTATGGTAGAAAAGCTAAACAACTTTTTCAAGATGCTCTTCACCCCATCGCCCAACCTGCTCCAAAACACTCGGCCACATAGGGATGCCATGGCGACGGTGCAAGCCGATCTACCGGAGGAGGCGACGAAGGCAGGAATACCTCATCGAGCAGGGCAACATGAAGATCAGAAGCTGCTTGATAAGCTTGTAGCCGATACCAAAGCTCTTAAGGCCAAGTATGTAAAGAATCCAAAGATCTTAAGGCCACCAAAAGGAGATGATACTCAAGCTGGAATCGGCCAAAAAATCCTTGGAGGAAGAGTTGGCTAAGGTCAACGCTTCTCTGGCTGAAACTCAAGAGAATATGACAACTGCAGCATCAACTTTGAAGGACCAAAATGTCCGCCTAGGAATGGCCATAGCAGCAGTTAAAAAACAATCGGCCAAGATCATTCCTGTCCCCAGCTCAGAAGAAGACAACAAGATTCTCGCGGATGTGGGAGAAATCATTACTAAGGCTACTGCTGCGCTGTCGGTTCTCGAAGCTAAACTGAACAACCCAGGAATATAATCAGCTTATCTTAATGTTATAAATGTTTGTAATGGGGAAACGTGGCTTGAAACAATCTTTGAATATTTGTAATATTTATAATCTATTGTTTAACCGATTATAATTTATACTTTAATCATTTTTCTACTAAGGTTGACGTTCTAGAATCGGTTTTAGTTTACATTTAGTCTACAGCCAGAATTAACTGCAATGAGTTAATTTGGCTCTTTACAACTGATAGCTACCCTTAGCCGATTAAGAGCCAACCCAAATACTTGGGTGATACTTCTTCAAGTACTTATCATTAATCGCTTTAGAAAATACCTCCCCTTCTAGTGTCTCTAAAATATAAGAATTTCTATCCACAAGCCGATGAATCTTGTATGGTCCTTCCCACGTTGGAGACCATTTGCCAAATAGATTATCTCTAGAGTCGACAAGCAAAATAGTTTTCCAAACCAAATTGGGTTTACAAAATGACTTAAGCATTACCTTTTTATTATAAGCCTTCGCAACTCTCGCCTTATTCTTCTTAAGCCGATCCAGCGTATGTTAATGTAATTCTGCCAAGTCGTCCAAATTGTCGATCATTAAATCATTATAATCTTGAACTGACAAGCCATTTTGCCTGGCCGTTCATACGGACTCAATGTTGATTTCCAGGGGCAACACAGCTTCTTGTCCATAAACCAATTGATAAGGTGATAACTTTGTCACACCATGGTATGCAATCCGATAAGCCCAAAATGTTTCCGATAATGTCACATGCCAATTCCTCGGCCTTTCTTCAATTTTCCTCTTGATTAACTTGATCAACATTTTATTTGATGAAATGACTTGACCATTAACCAGAGCATAATAGGGTGATGAATTTAACAACTTTATACCCAAACTCTTGGCAAAACTTTGAAACTCATTAGATATAAACACAGTGCCCTGATCAGTCGTAATAGTTTGTGGAATTCCAAACCGATGGATAATATGTTCTGTAACAAATCGGATAGCTTCAACACTTGTAACTTTTTTAAACGGGATTGTCTCAACCCACTTAGAAAAATAATCGGTTGCGGCCAATATGAATTTATGACTTTTGCTCGACGCGGGAAATATTTGCCTGATTACATCTATTCCCCACCCTCTAAATGGCCAAGGCTTGATAATTGGGTACAAAGCCGATGCTGAAGCTAATTGTATATTGCCAAATTTCTAACAATTCTGACATCCTTTATAATATTTGAAACAATCTTCCAACATTGTCGGCCAAAAATACCCAGTACGCCTTAACAACCATTTCATTTTATGAGCCGATTGATTGGATCCACAAATACCTTCGCACACTTCTCCCATAGCCACTTTAGCTTCTTCGGCTTCAAGACATCTTAGTAACAAACCCTCTAAGGTCCGATAATACAACGCATTATCAAAGAGGACATACTTTAGGGCTTGTCGCTTGATTCTTCGATCAGTAGGTTTTGAGGGATCAGTCAAATATTCCACTATTTTTGTCCCCCAATCATTTATAACACACAACTATTTTCTCTATCGGCTCGAATTCCTCTAATTGGCTAAACTTTATAGCCCGATAATTGTTGAGCTAACAAGTTGGCCTTGTCATTTAACTCAGCAGGAATATGACATATGGAAAAAGAAGTGAATGAGACGATTATAGCGACACTGCTGCAAATATTTGATCAAAACTTCATCAAAGCAATTATATTCTTCCTTAATCTGCTGGACTACCAACAAAGAATCGCCATAAGCCTCAACAAAATCAACTCCGATATTATTGAGTAATTGTAGGCCTTTAAGCAATGCTTTGTATTCGGCTTGATTATTAGAACATGGCAATTCAGCCTGAATATGAACTCAAAATTATACTCTTTTGGTGAAATCAACACTATTTCGATACCATCCCCTTCTCGACATATTGATCCATCAAAAAATAGTTGCCAAGGGGCAACATATATTAGATCGGTATTTGTAACAGTTTCATATCCTGTTATAAAATTGGCAATCACTTGACCCTTAACATCTTTAGCCGATTCATTTGTTAGATCAAACTTGATGAGCGTATAAGCCCCCCATTTACCAAGTCGACCTCACAAAATTGGAGATGACAACATATATTTTATAACATCTGTTTTACTAATGACTTTACAAGCCGATGCTAGAATGTAATGCCTTAGCTTTGCACAAACAAAATATAATGACAAGTGTCAGGACCCGAATATGCAAATCCAAACCCTCTGTGTATATCGCACTAGTCTAGGATCACGCTAGTGCACACAGGCTCAACATAGATGAATATCACAATCATAAACAGTAGAAACATAACAAAAGACTTCATACATTAAATAAGATATAGTTGAACGACCTTAGGGTCAGCCTTTCACTTATTAGGCTTCGATGGCTCTGAATCAAAGTAAATGAATAACATCAGAACGAAGAACATCGGTGAATCCCATCAACATACCAAAGGCATCTGACAAGGTTCAACTCCTACATAATCACCTCCTCGTAGAACTCCATCTCTTTCGAATGTGTAGACTTCTCCTCAACTGGTGATTTGGTTGTAGGCAAGGGTGAGTACTTAAAGCACTCAACAAGTTGTGCACATAATTCAAGTCTATCATACTATATGCATAGCTTATTCCAAAGGAACGGCTGATATGGTTAATTTGCAATAAAGCAGCATTTATGAAGAATAGCATAGATAGATTGTAAAGACAGTAAAACAAATAATAACAATAATAAAATTTCTCAATTATTTCCCAAATAAGCCACTCACAACCTTAAATTATTTTCCATACCTCCAAAGGCATACAACATCCATCCCTAGTTCATTTTAATAAAATCTATAATTCCCGAGCATTGCTCAATACCGCGAGCACGGCTATTCGAATAGGGTTGACACTCTGCAGAGGTTATACACTTTCCCCACAAGATACAATCATACACCACAAAGGTGAGTGATTATAACAAAGCCTTTCTAATGCCCTGTCTAAACCCAGTACTACCCGCTAAGGTTTCAATACTGGCGGGACTAGTTACCACATCAAGGGCCCCCTTTTACGCCATGTGAGACTACCTATGCGAGGACTGGTTACCACAACCCAGGATTCACACCACCACTAGTAGTACCAAGCTAAGACATAGCAAATTAATCAGCCAGGTTCATCCCATTCCAAACATGTGGTTGCATGTTTGACTCCTGTCAAATGCTTGCAAGACTAAGTCCTTAGGTTGACCAAGGCAAGACTAACAAAAAATTCATCGTTACCAATATATCATCCATTACTATTATCAAAAACAATACGACCGCCTAGATGCCACATTGGCCCACCATAAAATGACAACTCTTGCCACTTTCCTCAGTCTAAATCATTTTACCACCCCAGTTGATTACTATGCACCATGTGCCATCAACAACATTGTGTGACAACACCTGACACACATTTTCATAAACACATTCCGTATTCCATTAAGCAAGATTAAATTTGTTCACATAAAATGATATCAATACACTACTTCACATGTCCACATTATAGACGGTTCACAAACCACATCGCAGACGGATTTGTGAACCGTCTATATCGAAGAGTCATCACAGACGATTTTCCATCCGTCAGTGAAAACTCATCACAGACGGTTCCAAACTGGAACCGTTTGTGATGTAGTGTCATCCCAGATGGTTTCACGTTGGAACCGTTTGGGATGATGGTCTCATCCCAGACGATTCTAAAGAAGAACCGTCTGTGAAGAGGCCCACATCATAGACGATTCCAATTTAGAACTGTCTGGGATGAGGCCCTCATCACAGATGGTTCCACTTTGGAACCATCTAGGATTTGGGCCTCTTCACAGATGGTTCTTCTTTGGAACCGTTTGTGATGTTGATTTTCCATTTTTGTGCTAAATTTAATTTATTGGCTAGCCTCAGGAAATGCTAGCCATGCCCTCTAAAAAAAAGATAGTAGAAAGCATCACTAGCATTATGATGACATACAATTCAGAAATGAGCTAGGATCTCATATGAACATACAGTGCATCCATTTTAGAAATCAACTCTGATCGCACAATACAATGTACAGTGCATCCATTTCAGAAATCAACTCATATATACAAAAACCAATTGAATTGAGAGCTAGAAATGACAAATTCACAGCACAAGGCAGTTCACAAATTAATCCAAACAATGTCTAACAAATTCACAACTCATCAAGCAAGCTTGGGTGGCATTTGCCTTTTTGACTAATGACCTCACGCATCAAGAAGGCGCAGAGTTGTCCTTAGATACCTAGGAGGTTAGCCTGTTCCAACACAGATTCAGCGCATTGCTAAGCCTGTCGATGAGAAGAGTAAAGTCTTGCGTGTATATAAATTTGTAGGTGGAAACAATTGTTGCAAGATTGACAAACCTCTATGACGTTGGTCTTTTTGAACCAACGAGGATTTGCATGTTGTGGCA
This sequence comes from Otatea glauca, assembly GCA_036346275.1. Taxonomy (NCBI): domain Eukaryota; kingdom Viridiplantae; phylum Streptophyta; class Magnoliopsida; order Poales; family Poaceae; genus Otatea; species Otatea glauca. Next base: position 31,271,708 of record CM070723.1, on the reverse strand, counting down.
AATGTAGAATCCACATAGGTCAGTCTCCTTTGGCTGCTCGTGGCACTGCCAAAATATAATAGGTTAAGTAGTTCGAAAGGTATTATTATGGAGTGTGAAGGATTATTGCATACTAGCGGATACCGAAAACTTATAAATATGCTTCAGTGTCGCTAGGTTCATCCTGTGTGGACCTCCACGAGCTTTGTAGACACCGAACGACGTGTCGAGTAAATCTCTTATAGGCTTCAAGTCGTGCGTGCCACCCGTTTTGGAGTTAAGGTAAATTACGTGGTTCTGTCTTGGTATAATTTCGAGTAGAACCCAGTGACACCTGCACAGGTATGTCGCCATGGTAATTCAACCTAACTTCAAGCAACGTTGTATAGTACAAATCAAAAGGTATAGTAATTGGATGAAGTACTTACCCCGGGTTGTGGGGTAAAAGTATGAATTTTTTGTCCCATTAAGACAACAATACTTTTTTCACGTACTCGTGGACGACTGTAAATTTTCGTCCATGGTTTTCTTGGACACCATGTGTGGGTCGACGAAACCCACCGGTTGTTTCCTTGCTTTTGCTTCCATGCTCATGATCTACATATACAAAATCAAAGATCATGTATATCTGACATTTATCGGTATGACATGAATGTATGCCATGATTGCACACACTTACAATGTCCAGCATCTCATGAGTGATGCATCGAGGGCATTGAGGATGTATAGATCGAATAGGTCATTGAAGCCGACAACGAAGAAGCCATCCAAAACCGGTGTAACAAATGCTCCTTCTTGAAGCTGACCGAGATACTCAATGCATGTTGTGCCACCAGCTTGTTGGCTTGTTCCATGCACCATTCTTACAATCTAATGCACGCTAATGTAAGCGTGTCCTCGCGCTCTTTTAGTATGAACAGCTATCCCAGCTTGAATTGTCGCGCCAACGGGTCAAACGGAAAGTCATAGGCTGATGTGGTCCACCCTTTCAATTTGCCCTTGTCGCCGCCTCGCCATCTACCAAATATCGTCTTCATGGGAGACGACTTGGCCTGAACTGCAGCTTCGACCTATGCTCGACAAGATACGGTAGCCGATTTGGTGGGCTCTTTCAGTGTAGCACATGGCTCTAGTAGTGCTGGTAGCCCCAGCGCATCACATGGATCAGGTAGTGCTTGTAGCTTCGGTGCTTCTGGGCGGGTGTCGAAGGAGATATCCTTCTTGGGCCACTGGATGAATGTATCGGTGGTATCCCCTAGTGTGACGATCTCATTGTTTGGGGGCATCTCTAGCGTGACGGCCTTGCAAATTTCATGTACGCCGTCTACCTGGACCTTCGCATATCTCGGATCTAAAGTACGACCATGCACTAATACCCCTGCACTAGATGGATACGTGCACCCCCAAGCAGCCTAAAGGGGAACAGAGCCATTGGCAAGCCTCACTTATATTGCACGGCGTGGCTACCTACATAAGGGTACACAATTAATTAACTAACACGTCAAAAAGGTCTATCTAAGGAGCATTGCAGACATGTATATTACCTCAGTTTCATTGGGAGGAAATTTGGATTCGTCCACGTCTTTCTCATGGGCGGACGCACAGCTACTCCGATAGTTGGTGAAGAGGAACGCGGTATGCTACACTAGCACAAAAAAATCTACCGCCTAACCAGAAAGCTACTCGCAAGAAGGGGATCACAGATTAGATTACCACTAGATGCGCAGTTGCGGAATCCTTCGCGCGTCGATGTAGTGGATCGTCCTTGCCGCAGTCGTTGCGTCGATGGAGTGGATCGTCCTTGCCTCGCTGTGGATCGTCCTCCCACGCCGCAGTCGCAGTAGCGTCACCGCAGTAGTCCACACTTCTTGGGATGGAACGCCGTTCGTCGGTGTGCAAGCTCCTGGTCGCTCGGCAGGGGCAGCGAGAGGAGGAGGCTAGGGTTTCGGGTGAATCACTTCTAAACCGTGGGAAAGCACACCCTGTGCCCACCCTCCTCCCCTCCTTATATAGCCACGATATGAAACCCTAAACCAGGGCCCATCAGCGTGCTAAGCCCACGAGGTCCATTAATTACGGATCCAATCCAAATTAATGCGTCCCAGCCCATTAAGTGTGTGACCCTGTAGGTTCACGTACGTTTGGACATGGATTCGAAAAACTCCTTTTCAATCCAATAGTTGGCAGCGGCTCCTTGCAAAGTATGCCAACTCCCAAACATACTATGATCAAATCGGACAGAACCTATCAAAAGTACTCATGTAATAATCCCTTTGCCAAGTATATGAAGATTGAACTCAAGGCGAGAAGCATGCCATCCTTTCATGATTCAATCCATCTCTCGTATCCGTAATATATTAATAAGTTGTGATTGACTCCTCAATCACGGTATGGCCATGCACTTCCTTAATCATATCACACGAGTGGCCTTATCATATATCTCCATTTCATTGGAGTGGCAAATTCCATCTTGACAGCTCACTTCCCTCTACACGTTTTATAGTAAACATGAAAGCTACCTTTATAACTATCCGGTTAGGAAGTAGTGTTTGATAGCCCAAAGGAAAACTATTACACATGTAGGGAATATGACAATCTCAGGTCTAAGAATCATACATCTACTATGTATGAGATACACTAATGACACATAAGAATGAAACATTCTCGTAGTGTCCCATTGCGGGTCTATCTAACTCATGTTCTTCAACATGCGTCCACAATGTATAGATGATATCTCCATATCCCATGATCTATGAAGCATGATCATCGATCACTACATGTGCTGATCTATTCATCGTTGTCCTATACGATGATATCCGATCAGAGGTATTTATCGAATTACATCAATGATACCAGGCGTTGGGATACGCCCTCATCAACGGGGTTGGCAAAGGACACGCCTCCCGAAGACGTGGGACGTGACCTCGCTCTTACCCAGTTTTGGCACATGCGGGTCCACGATCGAGGCAAACGGCAGCGTGACCTCATTCTGGACTACCTCGTCAGCCTTCCTCTCCATTGCATGATCTTGCCCGTGTACCCAGTTGAGCCGAGTCTGTGTGGGTTGGTGTTTTTTGACTGGATGGTCTTGTGCACCGCACTTTGACGCACGAACTCTTCCATCGTCTTCAAATCAACAAATCGTTCCAACACGTCTTAAGTGATGAACCCGTACTTCTGGAACAGAGTCATTTACTTATTCACGTAATTAGTGACGAGGATTCTCTTGAAGTTCTTGCACGCCTTTCTCGCCACTAGCGATGCATACCGTTGCAGTGCCGGCATGACGTCTCGTGGGAGCTCGAATGGCATAAATATTTCTATCACCAGGTTATCACGCTCCTCATCTGTCAGCGTCTTCTATGATGGATAGGTGTTGCGGAACCTTTCATGCCCAACGATCCCACACAATGTCCGGAAAGCTGTCGCAGCCTTTGGAGGCACGGTAGGGGCCCCATCGTGCGGATCGACCGCCGTGATGGTGTATCAGCTCTGAGGACTTTTACTAAGCCCTCTTGGACCGCGCCTCTGATTTCCTACATTGGGCACCTCATCAGATCCATTCAGCGATGAGGATGAGGGGACACCATGTTGTAATGAAGATCATAGAAGAGGCAAGTTGGTAAATCAACAACTCATAGAGGCTCATAGAAGAGGAAGGAAAGTAAATTTAAGTATTTTTTAGTATGTTTGTAATTGTATGATGCAAGGTTAAGAGAAGGTAAGCTAAGAGAAGCAAATTTAACTGTTAGTGTAAAGTTAAGAGTTGTTTTGTACATGAATCATGTCTTTTGAACAAATTGATGTAAATTTGTTTATGGTGCTCTCAAAAATCGAGCATGTTTGAAGATTTTGAATCTTCAATCTCAATCACAAATGGGCTAAACAATCAAGTAAGCAAATATGGCTTTGAACCTTATGTCATTTATGTAATGAATAATGTCTGCTACACAAATTGATGTGAATTTGTTTATGGTGCTCTCAGATTTAGGGTTTGATTGAAGATTTAAATCTTCAACCTCAATCACAAATGGGCTAAACAAATTAATTCAACTAATTAGGCCTCGAACCCTTACCACCTTAACATGCACAATATGAGTATTCAATCTGATCAGCATTTATTCAAATTAACATAATAAAGTGAGTATAGTCGAACCAACAAAAACATTCAATCAATAACTTGCAATATTACTAACCGAATCAACAAGTGGGGTTCTGATCGGTAGCTAACAGAATGAACGAGCGAAACCAAGTAACTATATATTGTCTGATGTGACCATGCCGGCCTAGCAAGCCATGCTTCTAACTCAAGCCAAGACAAGGGCCCAACAACTTCTGACGCTCCAAGCCTAGCCCAAGATCAAGCCCAATTCGTTCACGAGTCCAATTCGGCCCCCAGAAGCAATCCAAATAAAAACGACCATATCTAGGTCATACAAAGTCCGTTTGAGGCGTTCTTAGACTCTACGGACAAGCCCACAACGAGAGATTTCCAATGGAAGTGATTTCACATCCAAACTCCTTTTGGATCGACAAGAATCGTCAAATCAATATGACAAATAGAATCTTATAGGTGCTGTGCCACCTCCACTTGGGCCTAAATGCCTTGTACGACCTAGGGTTGCACGGCCAACCCCTTGGCCTCCTCCCTTGCCCTCTTCCTCATATATATTCAGTAGCCATCGCTAGAATAGATAGGTTTTGCTTAGATTACAACTAGACACTTTGTCAGTTTTTCTCTGTTCATCAGTTTGTGGAACCCCAACTCGTGTGCTTAATATTATTCGCAATTTCAGATTGCATCTTCTACGTTCTTGCTTGTGTTCTAGATTTGCATGCAGGGATAAGCCTTCTTGGTGAGGTCAACCGTGTTTGTGCGTGGTTGATAACCAAAGGAGCCGTGGTGTAGCAATTGCAGGGTTCAAATCCGTTCTAATTGGAAGTCAGATCGTCAACGTCGAGTTCCCCACCAATCGACTTACTACTACCTGTCGGAAGATCGGAACACCGTTCCCATCAAGTGGTATCAGAGCCTCAGTTGCCTGATAGGTTATTCTCTTATCTCCACTTTTATTTTGCCATCGTCCTAGAGTCCAGAAAAATTGCCCCACAAAAAGTTCATCATCGATTCCGCTGTACTACAACCCCTTATGCCTTTGCAATTTTCGTTTCAGTTTCGCTTTATTGAATTTGTGTCCATCATCATCGTTTTGTTGCTGGTTTGAGGTCGTGATCCTAGTTTCTAGTTGTCCCTTTCTGTTGCCCTAGTTCTTGTTTGCACCGTTAGTCACCACCATCGCCAACCCAAGAACCGAGTTGAGCCCTACTCGGTTTGTCCTTGCTGCCGCTTTGCATTATATTTTCCTCTTCGTAAAACCTAGAAAGGTCGTGAGCCACCTTGTGTCAATTGCCCTGCACCGCTGGCCACCCTTTTTCACCCACGATCCTATTGCTATTTTAGCCCTAACAGAAAGGAAGAAGTGAAGTCACTGGCAATTATAGATTGCGCAGTGTTCAGTAAAACATGCATAACTTTTGCATATGAACTCCGATTGGGACGTATTTTTTTTCGAAGAGGACGATGACTCGCATCTGAAAAATCCACAAGTCAAAAGACTTGTGCAATTTTTGACCCTCAAAATCGGCCTCTAAGACCAAGTTCTGAACCCCAGAAGTTTGTAGTGCTATTTTGCCGATTTTTCGATCATCTGTTTAACGATCTCTCTCGTTCCAAAACGTGAGATTTTTGTTTTGCCTTTGAGTTAAAAGAAGGAAAAGTGAAAAAAAAGGCAAGTGCAAAAAAAAGAAGAGTCGCACTGAAAAAAAATAGAGAGAAGAAAAGAAGCATAAAGAGGGAAGAAGAAGCAGATAATCAGAATTGCTTGCATCCTTTGTGCTGGGCCGCAATGCGCAAGGTGATTGGCGGAGAATGCGCGGGCAGTGATTGGCTGAAAATGCACCGAGCCTATGTGGAGGCCTTGGCTAGCCGGCAATTCTCTCTGCTATAAGAAAGAGATAGTATATAACTCTCTACCAAGTTGGAAAAAGGGGCATGTGCTAATAAAGGATGTTCGGCACTAGAGGTGGCCGTCGTGCCGTGCATGTAGCGGAGAGAATTGTCGACCCAAAGACAGTCCATCGATGCCGTGCCTAAACCGTCTTTGGCAATGACACCCATTGTGCTCACCGTCTTGTGCGCAGACTGCCCGGCCCATTTGCACTATTGCGACAAGAGGAAAGGAGCTGGAGACACATGGAGTTGAGGCAGTGGACACAAATATTATGGAAAAAAGAACTAAAATTTATTTATTTTTAAACAGTTACAAAGAGTAAGGGGGGTGTACTGAACACGGGCGAGAGAGGGGGCAATGGGTGAGAAAGAGAGTGAGGGAGATAGGTGAGAGAGATTGAGACAAACAGACGAGAGAGGGAGAGATTGAGAGAGACGGGTGAAAGAGATAGCTGAGAGAGATTGAGAGAGACAGTCACTCTTGCCCGTCTCACTTAGGTGCCAGTGGTAGGGGAGGCATCCATGCTGCTAAGTGCGTCCATGATGCTCATGCTCTACGGGTCTGTGATCTTCATGCTGGGCTTCTTCCTCATGCCCTAGGTCGTCAGGCCTGACACGGCCCGTGCTACTGTGTCGCACCAGGCCATGCTGCCCATCGTGCTAGGTTCTCAGGCCCGACACGTCCCCCTACTACATTGTCGTGCCGGCATGGCACGGCCCACTTCGTGCCTGGTCAGACTTTGGACCAGGTCGTTCCCACCGTGCCTCGGGCCAACCCAAAAAAGACTGGCTGAGTGCCCACCTCTATTCATCACTGTAAAAACACAATAATAACGATGATCCCCATCTTCAAAAAGCATTCCATTTTTCTTTTTGAAACATCTCAAAAAATTCAAAAGAAAATAAAATAAGAATTTAAAATTTGAAAAGAACTAAGATAAAAATTTGAGTTGGAAATGTGACTTAATTTTTAAATTTCGCTTTTTCTGAACTTTGATTTAAGAAAAACTCAATTTCTTTATTGAACTTCTCTTTTTTAAAATAATGAAAATCAAAATCACAAAATGAATAATGTGAAAATATGATTTATTTTTGGATTTTCTAGCATTGTTTGGGTTTTCGCTCTAAAGAAAAGCTTTTAATGCTTAAAGTAGTGAATCCTTAATTTTAAGTCTCAAAATCAAACAAGTATAAAATCATTCACAGATACATCCCTATTAACAAAAAGGACAAAAAGAAATAACAATAATCTTGAATTCTGTAAAAGTCCTACCCAAAATTAACATCCTTAAATCATGTTTACCATGCTTATCAATTCCTCAGCATACAACATTATTAAGACATAGACAGATGGCATTATTTCTCTTTCTAGAAATCACAAGCATATATAGGGATATATACTTTATATGCACACACTTATTTGAGTTCATAAATGATAAAGGTTATTAGTCCAAAATCATTGGTTAAACATAATGCCAACACATCTGAACAATGCATAAGGAATTAAAATGACGCATCACAAGAAATTTCCTTATGAGATATCATACACACATGAATTTCCAGAATAGCAGTCCACAATCACGAGCGCAGACATGCTTATTTATACCCACAAAATCTAGCAATACATTCATTCATATACTCACAATGTCAGCACTATACACATAAACCTACATACCCAATTCCCAGTAATGTATATCGATATTTACACACAAATGTTGCACCACTATAATACAATAGCATACACAATCTCAGTTCAATCAAAACACAGTTTAGCATCTCAAATTAAAGCTTAATCAGCATTGTTCAAATGCAATGCAATTCAAGGGTTTACACAACCTCAACAATACAAGCATGCACATTTAATATTCTCAATCTCTCAAAATTCCAGCAATTATATTCATGTATCCATATACACATCTCTATGCATGTTCACACTAAAACAACTCATACACATAGTCAATTCCACTCAGATTGTAACCTCATTCATACCCAAAGAGATTAAACATATTCAATTGCATATATACATACATCAAGTTTACATCTTTAAAGTTTACAGAAATGCACTTCTAATCACACTTTCACCCAAACCGACCTACAGTCTCACCTTCACCAGTTTTGCATCACACTACACCACTACTGTCTTTCCTTAGCCCTCAAGCAAAAGCCAGCTGCTGAGCCACATGCAAGCAATGCATGCATAGCTGCCACCACATCTCCCTCTCACTGCCCATATCTCTGCCCATTCCCTTGCCCATGCTGCGTAGCCAAGTGGTAGGGAGAAGGGCTTACATGCCCTCCACCTGCCATGCTGCCCACAGTTTTACTCTTGCCAGCCCACAGTTTCACCCAAGTCAGTCAGATGCAGTATAAAAAGAGTACTTCATTTCACCCTGAGCCTTACACCCAACCCTCACTCACCAGCTCAGCTACTGTCCTCCTGACTACTTTCTACTGAAGAAAAGTGACAAGGCAGAAAAGGAAAGAAGCCAATGACAGCCTCCTATCTTCCTCTCCTCTTGCCAATTTTCCTGCCACCCTTTCCTGCAGCAAAAAGGTACTAATCATCAGTTGATGTATCCTTCCCTCTTATCCTTCAAAGAAAATAAATGCTATCCATCCATAGCTAATCTAACACGCATATCAACATTTCAGATCTAATTAATTAGTCCCTACTACTAGAGAAGTTATAGGTGCACACAAATAACAAGATCAACTGCTTAGTATTCTAAATCTTATGGACAAATAATTTAGTAGCCATTAATACCTGAAAGAACATACATCTCAAGAATATTTTCATCAACACACACATATATATACCACCCTTATTCCTAAAATGCACGCAGTAGCACACTAAACCCTCAAGAACCCAATATGATACTAAATATAATTGATGATGCATTACCAACAGATCCAAATATAAGCCTTTTAATTGAACAATCTTAACCTTCCTCTATGCCTTACAGCATATATGCACAGAACCCAAATTTAGCCATTATTCAATATTTCGAGGACTCAAGATATCAGTACATATACATAAACAAAATCCCTAGAACTTGTATTATTAATCACAGAAAGATGCGCATACACATAATGAAATTTCTACACATTAAGTCTACACTTCATCACAATAGGAACCGCACATAATAAATAACAGCATGATCTATATCACAGTCTACAAAAACTAAAAACAAGGGTATATAGAACTTGATGCTAAGATCCTTAGCACAATCGATTTGGGGGAAACAAACACAAAATATAGACTATTGCTAATGAGCAGCTCAACCAAAAGTTTTGCTAGTAGAGTATGGTCCATATATGATAAGAGAGGGAAACCGGGTACTTAGATTGCAGGGTAGGCCGTAGTGGAGGATGATGCAGGGTCGGCGAAGCTTGGTGGTAGTCAGCAGTGTTGAGGCAGTGGCAAAGCCACCAGGCCCAGAGGAGCCACCCCGGTGTAGCGGCACTGAGGGCAACCAAGAGGGCACCAGAGGAGGACGAGAAGGCATCAACGCTAGGAGCACCGAGCATCCGCAACCTGCAGCAAAAAGGAAACGGGGAAGGATGAGAAGTGGAGAGGAAGAAAAGAGAAAAAGAGGGAGAAGGAGAAATACTTAGCTTGGGGGCGGCTGGGAGAGCAGATGGCGGCGGTGTAGGCGCCAGATCTCATGGATCCAGGCATGCTGTGCCTGCATCTTGGCGGTGTGATCGGCACGAAAGTAGGAGGAGACCAAGCGGCGCTCAGCGCCTGGGAGAAAGAGAGAGGTGGCATTGTGAGGGGAAGCAGTGGTGGCGCGCAAGTGGCTGCTATGGCTAGTGGGAAGGCGGCGGCGTCAGGGGGAGATGGCAGTCGGCTTGGAGAGAGATAGACGGATCTGGGCGGCACGAGGTGGTAAGGAAGAGGCGGCGCTTGGAAGGGAAAAGCCGAGTGCGGCAGTGGGGAGAGCAAGAGAGGAGAGCGCGAAGAGGAGGTGCATGCGGCGGCGGCCGGCGCAGAGAGATGGGGTCGGAGTAGGTGGCAGCAGAGAGAGGGCCGTGGAGCTCGGGAGTGCAGCGGAGATGAGCGCGAGAAAGGCGAGGAGAGAAGGTGCGGTGCTGAGAGGAAGAGAGGATGAGGATATTAGGGTTAGGTGTAGATGGGGGGATCGGTCGAGCTAAATGGGGCAAATCGGGCCGGCCTGACCGGCAAAGTAAAATATTATAATAATAATAATATATAATGATAAAATAAACAAATATATATATATATAAATATATATACAAATGAAGAAGTGATTACATAAAAATATATAATAAAATAATGTCTCTCGACCTGGGCCAAAATAAAGAAAATGGATTGAGAAAACAATAGGAGATAAATATTTTATTTTTCTTGCCTCTAAATTAATACAGAAAACATTTCGAGATAAAAACATCAGATGCTCATAACTCACCATAGGGAGAATTCGATCTTAATTTTATAAATCCAAATAATTTTAGCCTCTTGAATTTGTAAAGAAACACATACATCTACATAATTTTAACTCCTTGAATTTAAAGGATAAGAATAAATAATCTACAGAAACCAAGGGTTTATGTCATAAAATAGGAGCTTAATTTATGCTTTCATGCTGATAAAAATTGGTTCATGAATAAAAACTAAATAAGACAGTTGCACATACGATCAAGAAACCTCAACCCTAAACCACCCCAGTTCTAAGTAGTTGGTTTCTATTGGATTTTCCATCTAATTTATTTTTTGCCCTTATTAAGAAATGTTATTTGCTATCTTTTCAAAGATCTACGTGCAGACTCCGACGTTCCAGCGACTATTGACTCTGATTTCACGATTGAAACCAACAAGCAAAGCAAGCACCCCCTTTGATTATATTGATCCCAGTGTTTTAATTTTCATTTTGTTTTATCAAATCAATTTATGCATAAGTGTATTTTCTGTAAATTCACTATATTATGGTACTGGTAGGTATACATGTTATCTCATGGAACATCCTTGATAAGTATGGACATGTGAACCTTGATAACCCAAGAATTAAGGTTAGACAATATATAATGTCAATCTGGGTATAAGCGATGAATAATAATCATGCTTAGCCATGCTTTAGATTTCGGATGAACAAATTAGATAAACTGATCAGATCAAACTTTGGTATTTTGAGACATGGTGATGGTTACTGGTATTTTAGTATAAAAACTCAAAACAAAACTATGGTTTAGATGCGAGCGATTACTGGCAATAGCCGGGTATGCAAGGGATGGATTTGCATGTAGTGTAGGGGGAGATTATCGCCCGTGTCGGATTAAGGACCGAACTATGGGTTATTTTCAGGCCAAGAAATACGTACAACTACAAGTGCTGGTATGGGACAGCCTTAACCTATTAAGTTACTTAGAACTAGCTTTGCACATTGGAAGGCAGGAATATACAGGCATTCTAGTGTAAGTTTGCTCGAAGGGGCACCCACACCGAGGTGTTGGGAATAACGTTTGCTGATACAACGGTGTACGCCTTACTATGGGGAGAAACGTGGGTGGCAGGAATGGACTGCCAGTGCTGCTGTGTAAATGACAGGGACTTACTGTCATGTCTTGGGTGTGTGTTTCTAACACCATAGCAAGGGTTTAACGTCACCGGGCTAGTGCAAAGCTAGGGCTAGGTAATGTAAGGGTTATGTTATGATCGCTCTGCGGTGTACCAAAGAAAGTGTGCTAATAGCTTGCACAAAGAGCTGATCATTTCTTGTGGATAAAGCTGTACACCTCTGCAGAGGGTAAATCTTTTCGAAAAGCCGCGCCCGCGGTTAAGGGCACTTGGTAAATTCATCACATAGTTAGATGTTTTATTATTTTCAAAATGGATTGGTTTTATCTGGTTGCATCGTGTTGGCAAAGAATGGTGTTGACAAGAATTAGATGTCTCGATGCTCACATCGTGGAGGACTGTGAGTTATTATTTATGCTTTACTTACTTGTTACTTTCATATCAATCAAACTTGCCTTTACAAATTCCATTTTGAAAATTACAACTTGATTTACAAATCAAATTCACTTTATGCAAATTAACCGTAGAAGCCTCCTTTGACATTGCCTGCATTACTACATTTGCAAATACCACCTTAAGTCTTGCTAAGTACAAAAGTACTCACCCTTGCTTATTTGTTGGTTTTAGGTGAGGATAGTGAACCTCCAAAGAACATGTACTTTGACGCAGGTTGCGGGAATTATCTTAGCGAGTTTTTCTAGGGTTTATGCCTTGTCAGTTGTCTAAGGGTTGGATGGGCACACTACAAGACTCTTGCGTCTTCCGCTACAATATACTTGGAACTGTAAGACTACACTGTATAAATAGCTTTTGCTTTAATAATATTGTGTATGGATGTGATTCCAATTGTTGTAAATGTTCGTACTAGCCACTGATAATGGGACTAGTACTGTATGCATATAGATCATCCTTCTTTGTATTCTGTACCCAAAAGGAGGGTCGCTACACTTTTAGAAGTAGGGAGGCTAATAAAACGGAAGCACAAATCGGTTTCAAATTAGAAAAAATAATACCAAGGTGGGTAGCAATTACGATAAGAAAGCCACAACAAGTTATCTCACCCAGTATTGTATAAAACGGTATACGCTCGACGGACAGACATGGTACTACTAAGCGATTAATCGTAATACAGCCGATTAATTAACAGACAATTATGCGTTCTTATTAATATATTTATTTACATTCAGAATTAACTAAAAATGTTTTAGTTACCTAAAGTTATTATAAATTATCACTCTAGAAACACATGGTTTACATTACATTGTTTATACTTCATCCAAAAGATACATAGTATAAATATTGTGATATAATATTATAAACTAATTTATCATAATTAGTGAATAAAACTAAGCTATTTTTGTAATTAAACGGGAAAAATGGATGATTAATCAAAAAATAGCCGATTAATCGAATTATGCAGTCAATTAATCGTTCGAGTGCATTAATTGCACTTCGATTAAACTATTCATGATGGTTTATTCATCATCACCTACAGTGGCGGAGCCAGTGTTCTGTCAAGCCTCGGGCCAAAAACTAAGTGGCAATAACTAACGCCAAATACTACCCACACCGAGGTACAACAAAAATACTACACAAATACACAATTAAAAAAATTTGAACTTCATACTTAACGATACAACAAAAGTAGATAAAACATGTCAAAAACAACATAACATAGTGGAATAGAACAAAAATTAATACCTAACCGATGAAGGTTTGGTGCATCCGAGTCAAATTATATCGTCATCAACAATAGTACAACAACCTAAACCTGCAAAAATGAAATTGTATATGTAAATTAGGGGCACAAAATTACAAGTTAATTATTGATGCAATTTGCAAAACAAGAATGTAACATCATATTTTGAAAACGTTGTAAAATCTTGTAATCTACAAAGCATTCAAACCAAATTGAGTCCAATCAATTAAACCCAATTCGGAATACAACCACAATGTGACAAACATAGGAGTAACTAAAATCCTGCCAATAAACCGATGGTTAAAAAATGAGGAGTGCATATTTGCAGCCATATCATGAATTTCATATATACTCTCAAGTGCACAATAGAAAAGCATCACCAAGATCAGTAAGCTCATGTTCGGAGACATCAAAAACCATCCAAAGAACTATTTCGACGGAAGAATATGACATATGCAATCGAAATGTGAAATCAAGCCTGCTACATAATTATTCCCTTGCTGCATCTTCTAATCAAGCAAACAATGGACCTTTAGAGGTGATGAAAAAAAACATTCCTTTCCAAAATATGGCAATAGCAACTAATAACACATGCGCCAATAACAACAGCTCAAATGATTGTGCATGAATTGAATAGCTCGTTGATACGAGATTACCTTTGATCACTGAGCCCAAGCCAATATCGAAACTGAATGGCTGTTGCCCAGGGTCCTTGGTACTAAAACAAACAAACCACGTAACATCATTAGATGGAATTTCTATCATATGTTAATATTTGTGGAAAGAGTTGTACCCACAGGTTTTGATCTACGAGGTATAACAATAAATGTCCTGTCAATGAACAATTTGTACAGAAGATATGGCAAAGAAATTCTGAATTATACACAACATTTACTGCAGTTGTGTATAATTCAGAATTTCTTAGAGAGATCACCATCCTTCCCTGCAGAAACAAGAGAGCAAACAACAGAAGTTAGGGAATAATTACTGCAGAAAAGAGAGTCTACTGCCTATAACAAAAGAAATTAAAAGGAAGTACAACTGGGTCTGGGACTGAGGTACACTTGCAGATTTGCAATTCCGGATGAAATCTATATTAACTACTCGAAGACACAATCTTCGCACGCTAAACACCAAGATAGAAAGAAAATTCACCGCCTCCTGTGCATCAGGGTCTCTCTTTATCCAACATGAGATGGATCTGGAAGCATCTGACGCTAACATCTAAACCCATATGAATGGATACAGAGAAAACAAGGGTTTGAAGGGAAGGGGCGAACCGAAGCCAGTGCAGTGGACGGTGACCTTCAACCCTTGACGGGCTTGGGGCCGGTGCTGGCTTTCAGGATCTGCTTCTCGAACCCCATGTTTACATCTCCGCTTCGCTCCTCTCTTCTCAACGACTCCACACGACTATACTCTCCTTGAGGCGGTGGCGTTTCGTGTTGTGAATTCTGAGCGGTGGTGGACGCGGCTTGCAACCGGTGGGAGGGCCGACTGCTGAGGGCGGCGGCCGGTCAGGCCGCCGTGGGCGGGAACAGGCATGGAATGGACCTAGACCAGACTCCAGTCATCCAGTAGTGCCAGCATGCTGAGCCGGGGTTAGGGGTGCGCGGCGGCGTGGAATGGATCTTCCCACCACCGGATCCGGACTCACGGTCAGGACGCCGTGGAATGGTTCTTGCCATCGGTCGCCGGATGAGCTTCACTGGATGATCTGGACCTGCGGGGCCGGGGCGTCAGCGGCGGCCGGCGGGGGACCTTAGCTCGAGCGAGACGGCGGCGGCGCGTGACCTTGTCTCGTCCGGTTGGCTCGGGCGTTGGGACTAGGTTGCGCGAGGCGTGCGCACTCCTGAGTGGCTGAGCTCCTCTTTCGGTCGGGACTGGGCTGGGCCGATAGGCCCAAACAAATGTAAACAGTAATTTACATTGTTATTTGAGCTTGGCCTTGGGCCCAGGCCTTTGTGGCATGAGGCTCAGCTCCACCTCTGATCACCGATTAATCGGCCGACTAATCGATCAAATCGACCGTTTTTTACAACAGTAATCTCACCTGACGTTGATGGGCTTCTTCGGGAACGTGTAGTAACGTGAATGCACCAAGGCTCAGAGAATGGTTGTTGTTATTTGGAAACAATGCTTTTATCTTTACCAATATAAAAGGAGTTGGTGGAGAGTGGTACCATCTCCCTTTTCACATCCTAAAAATCTTCAACAAAAAACAAAAATAATCACCTCCCAATAAACAAATTTCATCTCCATAAAAAAATCTCTAAAAAAAGAAAATATCATCTTCCAACAACACAAATTAACTTCAATACAAATTGTGGCGTAACTTCCATATAAATTGTGGCATAGTGTCACAACAAAAGTCAGCTCAGCACAGTGGTGGAGCCAAGGGCATGGTGTGGGCTGAGGACGTCAGCAGAACCATGACGCTAGCTTGGTTGCAGCTCAGTGGAACATGGAGGTTGAGCTCAGGATGCGGGTAGGTTGATCTTGACGATGTCGATTCGGCGTATAAGGATAATATTCTACATGCAATAATATAAATAAATATAGAAAACAAAATTAAATGATTAAATGCAACCTCGATGGGAGTGAATGATGGCTCTTCGGTTATTAAATGCAACCTGGATGGGAGTGAGTGATGGCTCTTAGGCTTTTGGTTTCGGTGGCCCTAGTAATGGAACTTTTAATGGTAACTTATTCAACTAATTCTATAAGCTATCACCCTAATAGCATCTTCCATCTTTCATGGAGTTTCGACACTATTGTCTTGTATCTAGTGGTGGATCTAGGATCAAATTTTAGGAGGTGCTCACCGAAGACGACGTGGCAAGAGAGGCAGCGGAGCTCATACGCGGTGAGGCCGGGGAGGCTCGGCCAGTGCGGCGTCGTGGGCAATGCATCGCGGTGTAGGCAGGAGGTAAGAAGAGTCCTGAAACGTGTTTATGCAGAGTCTGCTTAGTTTGAAGTTTTGCCAGATAAGTAATAGTGCTTTGTCTCGGCTGAAACTTTGAAGTTTGAGTTAAGAGTCCAATTAGTTGTAGCAATCCGGATTGATAGTTGTAACTAAATTCAGTTTATAGTTTGTAATATCTAACTATATAAGCAATACAGGAGAAAACAGAAAAGTTGTGGGAAGGTTTTGCAGCACCAAAAAAAATAATTCGAATTGTTCTTGCTGTATTTGTTCTTGCCGTCTGTTGCTCCGTTTTTTGTGCTCACGTATTCAGCTTTCCGGAGCAGAGAATTGGCACTACAAGAAGTAATCAGATTACTTCTGTGTAGTGTTCCGACAAACGCAGAATAATCACCCGAAAATATAGAGAAGCGTATTGTTGACTTAGAACAGGCTTCAGGCTATTCTAGAGAGGAAAAACTGATGATTTGCTGAGGTGAGTTTCAACAGGTGCGGCACGGAACGAGCGCATCATAGTTTCGGAACGCACTTAACAATTAAGTCACAAGAGCAATGCGCATCGTAGTTTCGTCACACACTTAGCAATTAAGGTACAAAACCAGACCGATGCATCATCTACTCCATGTGCAGTCTTTACCATTGCTACGGACGTTTCCACCCTCTAAGTCATAAGGGTAACATGAATAGTAAAATAAAAAATGGTGTTAACCCTAGTTCATATTAGATCACCATTGGCCTAAAATCTAATCAATCACTCATGTATAGAAGATAATGGACAACACAAATAAGGGAAACAATGCAATAAAATAGAGAAATTTTACAGTGGATAACATAGGTAGTAAGTAGTGCTAGTATAAATTAAATCTAACCATCCAATCCTTAAGAGTATTTTATACTTTTTCATCAGGGGTATTTTAGACTTTTCCTAATTCATTCACAGTATTGGACTCACCGAATACCTGGTGATTTTCATAAGCTTCTTATCCATTCATCCGCTATTTATCAAGATCACATGACGTGTTTTACCGTAAATGACAAATAGTATGATGGAATTTTTTTACCCTTTTACCCCTTTTTGAATTTTACAACCAATACTATAGGTAGTAGTATAACTAGATCTAAATTGATTTCAACCATTAGATTCAAAGGAATTGACGGCTTAAATCGATTTTAATCCACTATAAAAGAGCTCTTCAAATAAACATCATGTTCATGGAATACATAAAAACAACAAATGAGATGAAAATGGACATGGATGTTGGTGGCTGTGGTCGTCGCCGATGAAGGAGGAGGAGCAGGCGCGCGACGTAAGCCTAGCACTAGTGTGGGGCAGTGCCCCCATCTTCTTACCCTTGCTGAGGCGATCCGGCACCTTTTGCAAAGTGCAAGAAGTTAGTTTGGGAGAACTTGAGTTTCTATTGTCTTTTGCTTAGGCTAAAGCTTGCAGGATTAAGGATAAATGACTAGAGAGGGGTGAATAGATTGTTTTTAAATTCTTTTGGCTAAAATCTGGTTTATGAGCAAATATGAAAAAACTTCTTTTTTTACACAATAAGGCTTAAATATTCTAAGTCTCACTAAGTGCACCAATAACCTAAGTCTACTCAAAGTCATGCAAATCTAGGATGACAAGCAAGCAACATAATCACTAGGAATGTAAATGCACAAAGTAAAGAGCAAGAATGTAAACCACTGGATGAACACAAGAGAATTTTTTTCCATGGCCTTGACGGCTTGTTGGTCTCTCCTAATCCACGTTGAGGAAGCTTGATCGAATCAAGCTAGCTCCATGTGCAAGTGAGCCTTTCCTTAATTCGCAAGAGGTAGCTCTTTCTCGCTCTCAGGATAGGCCAGCTCCAACCTTCACATAAAGTCCAGGCCTTTCACAACTTTCTCGAATAGATCACTAGATCTCACACCTCCAAGCCATCTAGGAGGAGCAACCTCCAAGAGTAACAAGTCGATGCTTTCTTGATGGCCCTCTAGTGCCATGAAGCTCAATCAATGGATGCAATGCACTTGAGTGCTCTCAACAACCTGTTTGCACCAAAATTTGGCAAGTCTAGTCAGAATCGGCAATAAAATCAAAGATACGGGAATTAACGGACAAGTTGGAAAGGTTTGGAGATATTTTGGTAACGGCAAAATCTTTAAGGAAATAACTGTCCGAGATAAGGCCGATACAGATCAAGATTTCAAACGTATTGTAGTCGAACACGATCGGCCGAAGGGTATAAAAGAAATACTAGAGCATGCTGAAACAACAACACAATACAATCAACCAGCTTTTACTTTTTCTACTTTTTCCTGTCGACTAGGAGTAGCCTTTGTAATTTAGATCTCTCTTTGTAATCGATTTTGATCAATAAAGTTGCGCATCGCCGATTGTTAATCTTCATCAATTACACCCCTAGGTTTGATTTGTTCTGATTTTGTTGCGCATCGCCTTCTTCAGAATTGATCTACCTTTATCCTCTGATTAGCTTTAATCGGCTAATTAGACTTACCCTGTTACTTTGATCTTAATCGGCTTCAAGCTGATTGAGTCTAAGCCGATTGATCGTTACGATCGGCTTTTGAGTAAACTTTATATTTCTACCTTGTCGGTTACAGGTCAAATCGACTGGCACGCTTTGAACCCGTGTTAAATGCGGTGTCGCCGTCGAAATCCTACATCAAGTTTTTGACGCCAACACACTCTTGGCACGCCCGGTGGGACCAACGTCTTCATCAGGAAAGTCGATTCCACCATCCGATCTGAACACAAAAGCCATAATCGTCCCAACAATGGACGATTTGACCGCTGAACAACGCTGTGAAATAGAGGCTCTAAGATCGTGTTGGAGGAGATGATGCTAAGTCGTTATCGTAAAACCGACGTGGCATCACTCAAAAATCCGCCGCCAAGGTCAACACTCGGGAGATGCGGGTGTCACGTAACCGAAGCCGATATTCGCTCGCTCGCCGAATTATCGGCTATGATTAATCAGTCTCTGCACCACGCCTTAATAAATCAATCATCGGCTCTCATGACAACGCTCAAGCCGATGATAGCAAATAGCGTTAAATCTATAGCCCAGGACTTAGCCTCGTCAGGAAGCCTGCTTGACCCGTTACAAGCTCTGCCAAATTATCCTGTTTTTTCAGGAGCACAAAATACGCAGAGTTCAACAGCCGATCCTAAACCATCGGCTATAACCTCACCCCCTACAATGATGCCTACGCAGCCGACCGTAATATTGCCTAGAGATCTTCGGTCAAGTGCGGTGAGCCATTACCACTCCTGCACCGACGCCGCTAAGTTAGACGCATCAATAAATCTGCCGCCGTCGGCTCCGTTCTATGCCTTTCCCCAATCGGTTCCACATCCGATTGGCTCCGAGAGATTCTCGCAAGATCCTACCATGCTTAGAAATCCAGGTCCACATAGGGTAGTGACATACTCAGAACCGTTTGTCCCAGTGCCGGAACCTCAAGGCAGGCATAATCGGCATGATCAGTATGGTCGTGTGCCGACGATGCAGCATAATTGGCAACCCGAGCTTGCACTCGGGGGACAGGCTGCCAACTATGATCAACATTATCAAGGGCCTGCTATGCCAATGGCCGATAATGTAAATTGGGCTGATTAGATCTCCGCTGTTTTACGGGACCAATTCGGTATACAGCCTAAGGGAAAGGTTATCGGCTATAGAAAGCCGTATCCTGATTACATAGATCGTATGCCATACCCTCATAATTTCAGAGTACCAGACTTTGCAAAATTCTCTGGCGATGATTCAACTACAACGTTAGAACACATCGGACGCTTTATCGCTCAATGCGGCGAAGCGGCTCAGTCCGATGGACTAAAAATAAGATTGTTCCCATTGTCATTGTCCAGAGCAGCTTTTACCTGGTTTACCTGTTTACCTCCGAATTCGCTCCACTTTTGGAACGATTTGGAAAGCCGGTTTCACGAATACTTCTTTTCGGGCAGTTTGGAGCTCAGGATTTCCGATCTAAGCTCCGTCCATCAGAAATTTGGGGAATCGGTAACTGATTACATTAAAAGGTTTAGGGAAACTAGAAATCGATGTTTTAGTGTCACTTTGCCCGATAATCAACTTGCTGACTTAGCGTTTCAAGGATTGATTCCTCCGCTTAGGGAAAAGTTTGGAGAGCAATAGTTTGCTGACTTAAGTCATTTGCTTCATCGAGTATCGGCTCAAGAAAGCCGATTCCCTGATAGTAAAGCGTTTAAAGAGAGATTCAAGAACAATAATAGTAAGGAAAAGGACAAGGCCAAAGTCAATATGGTCGAATATTGTCCCAGTGATTCTTCAGAAGACGATGAGGCAGAAATAAATATAGCCGAATGGGTGAAGGGCTCTAAAAAGTCTGTAGTCTGTTCTTGGCTAAAGCCGACTAGAAATAAGTAGGAAGTTAAATATGCCTTTGATATTTCCAAATGTGATCGTATTTTTGATTTGTTATTACAAGAAAAAATAATGCGGTTACCCGAGGGACATATTATACCATCGGCTAACGAGATCAAGAAATGCAGGTATTGCAAGTTGCACCATTCTTTTTATCACAATACTAAGGACTGCAATATTTTCCGTCAACAGATCCAGTCGGCTATTGAGGACGGTCGGTTAAAATTTGCTGACGAGCCGACTATGCAAGTTGATGCTGATCCATTTCCAATCAACATGGTTCAATGCTCGGCTAAAGGAAAGAAGCCGATACATGATGAACCAAAGAAAGATCGGCAGGTCAATATTCAGTCGAATTCAGACGCTGGTCAAGCGCTAAAAATTACGATTGGCTCACTACAAATAGAAGCCGATTACGAAGGAAAAAATTCGAGGACCATTAAACCCAAGGGTAATCCTCGGGTGGGTAAATGGTACAAAGCTGAAAAATCGCCATCAAAGCGATCGGCCAAAAGGCCGGGACCAACTTTTTCACAACTGATGGATAAATATGAAAGGATGAATAGCCGACCGCGATATCCTACTCGCCGGTCGGATAATTTATATCACACTGAAAACGTGGAAAGGGCCCATAGAAGATGTCCTTTTTGGCAGTTTTGTTGGGAAAGTGCCCGATGGAACATTACCCCCGCGACGATTGGCCAAGGCAATCAGCTAAAGATAGGCTGTCTGGGCCGATTTGGGGTTACAACGAAGGTTTCAGAAGGCCTGTTCATGAAAGGATATCTGAACCAAAGCAAGAACCAAACCAGGTCGAAGTACGGAGGTCAAACATAGACCAAGATAATCTCGTCGGCAAGATAAGAAAACCAGTAGAGCCTAAGCCTAGATGGTGTCCGTCTGGCCTTAGCCGATTGCAACACCGACGACTTCAAAGGCTAAGGACTCAAGAGATTCGGGAAGCTGACGCAAAAAAACAGAGGGACGAAACTTTCAATGAGCTTCGTCTGGTCAAAATTGTCAAGAAAGAATGGAGGAAAAAAGAACAAGCTGAAGAAGATTTTGAATCGGCAGATAATCTAGATTCTCCTATGATTAGGGACGATACACCACCAATGGATATCAACATGGTGTTCACATTGCCAGCCGAATTCAAAATCAAAACTGAATCGGCTAAAGAAACTTTTGCCCAATCTTGTTCGGGAGTCCAAAACGCAATCTTTGAGAAACCCAGAGATGATCATCGGCATTTAAAACCGTTATATCTAAAAGGATATATAAATGGAAAGCCGATATCAAGGATGCTGGTAGATGGTAGAGCCACAGTAAATTTGATGCCTTACAAGACTTGCAAGAAATTGGGTAAGTCCGATGAAGACTTGATTAAAACTAATATGGTTTTAAACGACTTCACAGGCGATCCCACAGAAGCCAAAGGCGTCATGGTTACAACTAACCATCGGCAATAAAAATTTGCCGATCGCATTTTTTGTTATTGACGCCAAAGGAAATTACAGTGTTCTGCTGGGAAGAGATTGGATTCACGCCAACTGCTGTATCCCATCAACTATGCATCAAGCGCTTGTTCAATGGAACGGAGAAGAAGTTGAAATTGTCACGGCCGACACATCGACTCACATTAACATGGCCAGTTCTGATGCGAATTGGCAACATGAAGAAGCAGGGTGTATATCGCGAAAAACATTGGAAGATTGCGATTTCATCTGCGTAAGCAAGACAGGACTTATGCCGATCAGTGTCAAGCCGTGCACATTTGATCGAGCAAACGGCGCTACGCCGATGGGGACAAGAAAAACAGTGAAGGCATTACAAGATAAAATGCAAAGCTATCGGCAAACAACGGATAGCTATGAAGCTATAGAAGACTTTCAAGAAGATGAAAAGTTGGGTCATGGCTTTACGTCCACCAATCTGCTTGAAGAAGTTGATATAGGTAGTGGTGATAGAAAAAGACCAACTTTCGTTAGCGCAAATTTAGATGTAAGATATAAAGAAAAATTAATCGAAATTCTTAGAAAATATAAAGATTGCTTTGCTTGGGAATATTACGAAATGCCTGGTTTAAGCCGGCAATTGGTAGAACATCGGCTACCCATTAAACAAGGTTATAGGCCGTCTAAACAGTACCCTAGGCGTTTTAATCCAGCTCTGTATAAAATCATAAAAGAAGAGATAGAGCGATTGTTGGAGGCTAAATTTATAAGACCTTGTCGATATGCGGAGTGGGTTTCCAACATTGTTCCAGTTATGAAGAAAAACGGAAAACTGCGAGTATGTGTCGACTTTAGAGATTTGAACAAAGCGACACCAAAGATGAATACCGATGCCTATAGCCGATATGCTTATCGATGCTGCGTCGGGGAATAAGATCATAAGTTTTCGGACGGAATGCGGATACAATCAGATATTCATGGCAGAAGCCGATATACCAAAAACAGCTTTCAGATGTCCTGGTGCAATAGGGTTATTCGAGTGGACGGTTATGACCTTCGGATTAAAGAACGCTGGAGCCATATATCAGCGAGCCATGAATCTAATTTTTCACGATTTAATCGGCCACATCGTTGAAACATACATTGATGATGTCGTGGTAAAGTCTGCAGAGGACTTGCAGCATTTGGCCGATCTAGAAAGAGTTTTCCAGAACATAAGATCGCATGGCTTGAAGATGAATCCTTTCAAATGTGCGTTCGGCGTGTCAGCTAGACAGTTTTTGGGTTTTATGGTGCATGAGAGGGGGATTGAAGTCAATCAAACAAGGGTCAAAGCCATAGTCGATACAATGCCCCCGACATGCAAAAACGAGTTACAGAAGTTGATCGGCAAAATTAATTATCTCCGAAGGTTCATCTCGAATCTTTCCGGACGAATCCGTGCATTTACCCCACTGTTGAAACTGAAGGATAATCAAGAGTTTGTATGGGGAGCCGATCAGCAAAAGGCTTTCGACGACGTTAAGAAATATTTAGCTAATCCTACGGTTTTGGTCGCGCTACAAAAGGGGATTCCATTCAAGTTATATATATCGGCTGAAAAGGAGACTATTGGGTCTGTTTTAGCACAAGAAGTTGATGGAAAGGAAAGGGTTATCTTTTATTTAAGCCGACGCCTTCTTGATGCTGAAGTCAGGTACCCTTTCGTTGAAAAATTATGCTTGTCTTTATACTTCTCATGTACAAAGCTGAGACATTACATTTTAGCATCGGCTTGTAAAGTAATCTGTAAAGCCGATGTTATAAAATAAATGTTGTCACCCAATCTCGCGGGTCGACTTGGCAAATGGGCTTATGCCTTGGTTGAGTTCGACTGTCGTATGAATCGCCAAAGCAACAAAGGCGGTATTAGCTGATTTTATAATAGGACATGATACTGCTACTGATTTGGTATCCGTAGCCCCTTGGCAATTGTTTTTTGACGGGTCTGTATGCAGAGAAGGCAATGGAATCGATATAGTACTCATATCGCCTAAAGGGCATAACTTCGAGTTCGCATTTCGGCTAAATAGCCGGTGCTCAAATAATCAGGCAGAGTATGAAGCGTTGCTCAAAGGTTTGCAGTTATTGAAAAATATCGGAGCAAGTACGGTTGAGGCATACGGGGATTCTATGCTAATTATACAGCAAATTAAAGGAGAATACCAATGTCGGGACGAGATACTGCTAAAATACTTGGAGCAATGCATAGAGATCATCGGCTTGTTTACGTCATTTTCTATCGACCACGTCCCTAGAGAATTGAACGATGGAGCTAATGCCTTGGCTCAACAGGCATCAGGGTACAAAGACCTCGACCGATATCAAATGACTGAGCTAATAGATAAAGCCGTCATGTGTGTGGATATCGCGGATTGGAGGACGCAGATAAAGAAATACCTGATCGATCCATCTGAGCCGACAGAACGCAAAATTAGGCAACAAGCTTTGAAGTACATTGTTATGGACGATACGTTATATTATCGGACCATGGAAGGATTGCTATTAAGATGTCTTGGGGCCGAAGAAGCACGAGTGGCAATGGGTGAAGTACATGAAGGCATTTGCGGTTCTCATCAATCGGCCCATAAGATGAAATGGATGCTTAGACGGACAGGTTACTTTTGACCGACAATGCTAGAAGATTGTTTTAAATACTACAAAGGTTGTCAAACTTGCGTAAATTTGGCAATGTACAATTAGCACCAAAGATCGGCTTTGCACCCAATTATTAAGCCGTGGCGTTTAGAGGTTGGGAATAGATATAATCGGCCAAATATTTCTGCATCGAGTAAAGGCCACAAGTTTATTTTGGCCAATCGATTATTTCTCAAAATGGGTTGAAGCTATACCACTTAAGAATGTAACCAGCATTGAAGCCATCAGTTTTGTTAATGAACATATTGTTCATCGGTTTGGAAAACCGCAAACAATTACAACCGATCAAGGCACGGTTTTTATGTCCAATGAGTTTCAGGCTTACGCAACAAGTCTGGGGATTAAACTATTGAATTCATCCGCATACTACGCTCAGTCTAACGGACAAGCCGAATCGTCCAATAAAATGCTGATTAAATTGATGAAAAGAAAGATCGATGAAAAGCCGAAGAATTGGCACTCAACTCTATCAGAATCACTTTGGGCATATTGGCTAGCTTATCACAGAGCGACGAAGCTTTCACCTTATCAGCTGGTGTATGGTCAAGAAGCCGTATTACCCGTTGAAATCAATATTGAATCTATACGAGTGGCCAGACAAAACGGTTTGTCGGCTCAGGATTATGACACTTTGATGATCGATAATTTGGATGAGTTGGCAAAATTACGATTGTCTATGCTTGATCGGCTTAAGAAGAATAAAATCAGGGTGGCGAAAGCGTACAATAAAAAGGTCATGCCTAAAACTTTCGATCAAGCTGATTTAGTATGGAAAACGATATTACCTGTTGGTTCAAAAGATAACCGATTCGGAAAATGGTCACCTACGTGGAAAGGACCATACAAAACTAATCGGCTAGTCGGCGGAAATTTGTACGTACTAGAAACGTTGGAAGGATATGTATTGCCTAAAGCTATTAACGGGAAGTATTTGAAAAAGTACTATCCTAGCGTTTGGATTGGAGCCTAACCGACTAAAGATTTCATTCAAAAAGCCAGTTAACACGATGCTGTTATTTGGCTAAAAGAGATTGCAGACAAATTACAGGAAAGTAAAATTAAAACGGTTAAACAGCCGATTATAACGTGTTTTGAATCATTTTTCATTCGGTTCAAAATTGCCGGTCATTGTTTTATCAGGACAGTAGCAATGTTTGAATTTTTAAAAATTCCACAGACTTCAGAATAATTTGAAATTTTTATGGAAATATCATCAATGTGTCAAAACTCTCCAAAAAATTTCAAAATTTTTCGACTTCGTTTGTCCCACTTTTTTTCCGTTGCAAAAAGACTGAAATTTCGGGTATTTCGCTCGAAATTTCGGTATTTTTCGGCGAATTTCGTTTTTTCTCGGAACAAAACAAACCGGATTTGAATTTTTGTTTTTGAATTTTGGACGAGATTTATCCAAAATACCCGAATTTCGTCGAAATTTCGGAATCTGGTCAGGGGCGGTATTTTAACCGAAAACGAAATTTGAATCCTTGTACCGGTAGCATCATGGGTCCATTCACACCAGAGAATAGTTGGTGGTAGCACTGGTTAGAAGAAATTCCAAGGAGTTGTGAAATCCCAGTCCAATCGGCTAAATAAAATCGGTAGCACTGGCTCTCCCAGGTCTGCCTGTCGAACCACTTTTGAAGGAAGCACTTGACCTTGTTGGCTCCGGACTTACCAGCATAAAAAGTTCGGTAGCACTGCCCAACCGGTCACATCGGCCATTAAATAGCTGTAGCATCGCCTCGAGGATTTCGGCCAAAGTCACAAAGACAACCGTTCTGGAATATTGGGATTTTTTTAAATAACATATTTTTTATTCAATTTGCAAAAATATACCTTGATTTAATTTTTTTTAAAAAAATATACCTCTGTCGCCTTTTGAGAAGGCAAGAGGGAAATATCGCCCGTTCAAAGGGCGACTAAGGCACGTGTCGCCCTTTGAATAGGCGACTAACGGCCACGTCAACGCGTAAGCGATAAACGCTTTGGCTCCCCCTGTCGCCCAACCATAGGGCGATAAGTAATTGTTGGCGTCAAAAACTTGAAGTAGGGTTTCTGACAACAGGACACCAGACAAACACCTGGTTCAGAGCGTGCCAGTCGATTTGACCTGAAATCGACAAGGTAAAAATATGAAATTTATTTAAAGCCGATCGTGACGATCAATCGGCTTGGACTTAATCAGCTTGAAGCCGATTAAGATCAAAGTAACAGGGTAAATCTAATCAGCCAATTAAGGCTAATTAGAGGATAAAGGTAGATCGATTCTGAAGAAGGCGATGCGCAACAAAATCAGAATAAATCGAGCCTGGGGCGTAATTTGAAGAAGATCAACAATCGGCGATGCGCAACTTTATTGATCGAAATCGAATTACAAAGACTAAATTACAAGAGCTACTCCTAGTCGACAAGAAAAAGTAATGTAAATTGGTGTGTTTGATTGTGTTGTCTATCTTCGCAGCTTGCTTTGGTCCTTCTTTTATACCCGTCGGCCGATCGTATCCTATTACAACACGTTTCAAAACCTAATCTGTATCGGCCTTATCTCGGATAGTTTTTCCTCAAAGATCTTGCCGTTGCCAAATATCTTCAAATCCTTCCAAATTGTTTGTTAGTTTCCGTAAGTTTGACTTTCTTGCCAATTTTAACTAGCTTTCCAAATTCTGGTGCAAACATATGCCCCCCATTTTTGAGAGATGACTTGTCATCTTTCAAAAATTACAACTATCGGCTTCTTCTTCATCGGCTAGTTGGTAACTTTCCCCCCGTAACTGCTTCTTTAATTGCGCCGTAATTTTCTGACATGCGTGTAGTGCGTTTTAACTGCTTGCGTCTTTTGAGATTCATTTCCCGCCGCTTCAAATTTTTCACCATGCTATATAATGCGGCCCCCACTCAGTCATTCTCACGCGTTCGAGCTCTTGCACTGTCCGCAATCGGCTTAAGTTTCTGTTTGATGGACCTCCGAAGCAATCCTTAGCTCAATCTTCCTCCTTGATCGGCTGCAATGGACCCAAGCCAGGTACTCATTCCGATCCCGCATAGCAAAGACCAATATTCTTTGGGTCCTTTGGGAAATCTAGACGTTCATACCGTCACAAACCAAGAAATCCCTCGTTTACCTTTATCGGCTTCTGGTCATAAAAGGTTTTAGAGCGTGGCCGATAGCTCTCAAGGGGTGGAGAATTGGTTTATCAGAGTGGCAGCCCAAAAGAGGGGTGAATGGGAGAAAATGGGTATAACCGAGTGTATTCCTCTTTCTCTAGCCGACCCAGAAGCCAATGAGCCCTTGGTGACCACGGCCTGTTATTTTTGGTTGGATTGTTTTAACGCTTTTTTGTTCCGCACCGGTCCCATCGGCCCAACTCTTTTGGATGTTGCTCAGTTGTGCTGCCTTCGGCTAGACGGCGAACAAGTGTCGGCTTTTAGTGGAAAACCGAAGTATAAACTTATCCGATCTAAGGGCGAAGGTTGGGCCAAATATATCGGAAACAATAATAAGGTTAATGGCTTGGTATCGGACGAAGAACATGTTGCCTTTCTGAACCTTTGGCTAGATCGCTTTTTGTTTTGTGGGGCATCCCTTGGGCCGACTCAAGTTTATCAAGTAATAGCATAACAGCTCGTTGAAGGACGTCGGCTAGCACTAAGAAAAATCTTCCTCAGTGCTGTGTATCAGATGCTTTATGTGATAAGGAGTCAGCTTTTCACTGGCCTTGGAAAATTTACCGTTGGTAACGTAGGTGGTCCGATGTGTTTTGTGCAAATATGGTTGTACTACTTATTCAGCCGTTCTTTCAATTTGGACTTAGCCGACGGGACTCCTTTTCCGAGAGAAGACATTCCAGAGGGGGCACCTATCCAGTTCAGAGAATGCCGATCTTTTGGCGAGAGGTTCATAATGTGCTCCAGTAATGAGACAAAGATTTCACCTATTGTCTGCAGAAAATTCTTGTCTTTCTTCTTGCAATTAGATACTGAAGACTTTAAACAGCAAGACTTTTTTAGTTATGGCTCCAGAGCCGATTTTCCTTGGCCTTCATTTCTGCATTTGGAAGCCGATAGTTCTTTGATGCCTCAAGAGACCCTGGATTTGTATAGAATCTTCAGTTCTCCATGTATCTTTCATGTCGGCCTCCACACTAGAAATCGGACATTCTAGCCTTCGTACGAGTTTTACCACCCCTCAGTCTATGCAAGGCAGCTTGGCTTCGGTCAGGTGATTCCAAGCCTGCCACTTCTTTATCAGCTTCAACCTAGAGCCAGGGTTCGCAAAGCCACTTCAGCCGGGCTAGTTCTGGAATTAGCTGATGAGCTTCAACTATGTAGCCTTCCTCACTTCTTCCTGAATGCTCGTCGGGCAGGAGGCTTTACATCATGGTGGTCAGCTATCGCGGAGTGTATGTATATGGATAAGACTCCGTCGCTCATAATCAAGGAATTCTTCCCCGATCTGCCAGAGCCATCTTTAGTGTCTAACAGCGATTCTAGCAGTGAAGCTAGTTCATCGGGTTACACTAACACAAGTCTTGTAGATATTGATAAGATATCGGCTTGAATAATTTTCTTTGTACATCAGTTCTGTTGCCAGATACATTTTCTAATCACCTTTATTGTCGTATTGCAGATTAAGGCTGCTGGCAAGAAGCCCGCTTCTGGCCAATTGGGCAGTGGCCAAGTCAAAAGGCCACTCCAGTCGACTGGCCTTACAGGGTACACCTCAGGTACCCTAGGCATTCAGAGTCCGTCCTTGTCGGACATCGAGAAAAAACAACCAAGTAAGCATAATACAATCGCCTGTTTATTATTTTTCTTTTTGCCCAACTGACCTTTAGCCGATTATATTTTCAGAAAAGAAGAAAACAAAATACACCAAGGCTCCTGTGAAAAGGGGATCCAAGCCCCAAGAGCAGAGCGGCGAGATTTCGCCACATGCGTCGGCTACTGCAGAGGTAAATAATCGTACCTTTTGTTATGTGACTTATATCTCTCAACACGTCAGCTTATCCTTCATTTTACTTCTTTTAGCCGACGCAATCAGCTCAAGTTGCGAAGATCCTGACCGATCTTCCCAAGATTTCTTCTGTGCCACTCTCTCCATCACGGCTGACTCCAACAGCTCCGATCGCCGACCTGCCGGAGCTCTCTAACCCGACAAATTTGTTGGGCTTCTCCTTGGCGGATCTTGATGATCCAGAGATCCTGGCTACCGACGACTACGATGCTGAGATCAGGAAGATCCTTGAAGTGTCGAAGGAAGCGTCAACTGCCGTCACCTCTGCTCCAGGCATGAAAGAAAAACTCAACAAACTTTTTGACCTGGTTATGAGGCCGCAATCGGAGATCCTGGTGAACAACCAGTCGATTCGTGATGCTATGGCGACGGTTGAAGCCGATCTGCCTCCTGAAGCCACAGAAGCCCTCCTAAACGTCTGTCACTTGGAAGAGAGGAGGTCTGAAGTAGAGGCAGTGCAGGCTAGAATCAATCGCCATGAAGCCCAGGAAACCGATCAAAAGCTCCTGGATGAGTTGGTCGCTGACGCCAAGGCGAAGAAACGTAAATTTGATGCCGATGCGCAGCAGCTGAAGTTCAATGTGTGATTACAAAGGCTGCTGGCGCGCTCTCGGCTTTGGGCGCAACTCTCCCAGGCTCAGGCATTCAATACTAGATTTTAGATGTGAAACTTTTTCGGCTGTTTTTGGAAATACTTATCTGAATACTTTGTAACTCTTTATAATCGGTTGTTTAACCGATTTAAGCTTACCTTTCTGTAATTTTATCTCTTTTACGAGTCTGCAATTTTTTTAGCCGATTAACAGCACCGTGTTAACCTGGCCTTCAACGCAATTTGCAGTCGGCTAGGCTCCAATCCAAACGCTAGGATAGTATCTTTTTAAGTATTTCCCGTTAATTGCCTTAGGCAAAACATGCCCCTCTAACGTTACCAATATGTACGAATTTTCACCAACTAGCCGATTAACCTTGTATGGCCCTTCCCACGTAGGTGACCATTTTCCAAATCGGCTATCTTTCGAACCAACAGGCAGTATTGTTTTCCACACTAAATCGGCTTGATCAAAAGATTTAGGCACGACCTTTTTATTATATGCCTTTGCAACTCTCACTTTATTCCTTTTAAGCCGATCAAGCGTAGACAAACGTAACTCTGCTAACTCATCCAAGTTATCGATCATCAAATTGTTATACTCTTGAGCCGACAAACCATTTTGCCTAGCCACTCGTATAGATTCAATGTTAATTTCTACGGGTAAAACAGCTTCTTGACCATATACTAATTGATAAGGTGAAAGCTTCGTTGCTCTGTGATAAGCCAGCCGATAAGCTCAAAGTGACTCCGATAGGGTTGAATGTCAATTCCTTAGTCTTTCATCGATTTTCCTTTTGATCAACTTAATTAACGTTTTGTTAGACGACTCGGCTTGTCCGTTAGCCTGAGCGTAATATGGGGATGAGTTCAACAATTTAATCCCCAAACTTTTCGCGTAACTTTGAAATTCATTAGACATGAATATCGTACCTTGATTGGTCGTGCTTGTTTGCGATATTCCAAACCGATGGACAATATGTTCATTAACAAAACCGATTGCTTCAATACTGGTCACCTTCTTAAGCGGTATAGCTTCAACCCATTTAGAGAAATAATCAGTCGTGGCCAAAATAAACTTGTGGCCTTTACTCGAAGAAGGAAATATTTGGCCGATTACATCTATTCCCCAACCTCTGAACGGCCATGGCTTGATAATTGGGTGCAAAGTCGATGCCGTCGCTAGTTGTATATTGCCAAACTTTTGACAAGTCTGACATCCTTTATAATATTTGAAATAATCCTCTAGCATTGTCGGCCAAAAATATCCCGTTCGTTTAAGCATCCATTTCATCTTATGAGCCGATTGGTGAGATCCGCAAATACCTTCATGTACTTCACCCGTTGCTACCTTTGCTTCTTCGGTTCCAAGACATCTCAATAGAAAGCCTTCCATCGTCCGATAATACAACGTGTCATCCATAACTACATACTTTAAAGCTTGTCGCTTAATCTTGCGTTCGGTCGGCTTAAATGGATCAATCAGGTAATTCTTTATTTGCGTTCTCCAATCAACAATGTCTATACACATGATAGCTTTATCTACTAGTTCGGTTACCTGATATCGGTCAAAATCTTTGTACCCTGATGCCTGTTGAGCTAGCGCATTAGAAAATGATGTGAACGATTCTCGAGGGATATGACCGATAGAAAATGATGTAAACGAGCCGATAATCGCAAGCTAATCGCTCCAAATATTTGTGATGATTTCGTCTCGACATTGGTATTCTCCTTTTATCTGCTGTACAATCAACATGGAATCCCCGTATGCCTCAACAGCATTTACTCCGATATTTTCTAACAATTGCAAGCCCTTGAGCAGTGCTTCATACTCTGCCTGATTGTTTGAGCATCGACTATTTAACCGAAATGCAAATTCAAAATTATACCCTTTGGGTGATATGAGTACAATACCGATTCCATCACCTTCTTTGCACACCGACCCATCAAAAAACAATTGCCAAGGGGCTATATATACTAAATCGGCAGCAGTATCATGCCCTGTTATAAAATCGGCCAGAACTTTTCCCTTAACTGCTTTAGCCGATTCATAAATCAGGTCGAACTCTATTAAGGCATAAGCCTATTTGCCAAGTCGACCTCGTAAAATTGGAGCTGATAACATATACTTTATAACATCAATTTTACAGACCACCTTACAAGCCGATGCTAAAATATAATATCTTAGCTTTATATATGAGAAATATAAAGACAAGCACAATTTCTCAATGAAAGGGTACTTGACTTCAGCATCAAGTAGGCGTCGGCTTAAATAAAAAATAACTCTTTCCTTACCATCGACTTCTTGTGCTAAAACAGCTCCGATAGTTTCCTCCTCAGTCGATATATATAACCTGAAAGGAATCCCTTTTCGTGGTGCGGCCAAAACCGAAGGATTAGCTAGATATTCTTTGACGTCGTCGAAAGCCTTCTGCTGATCAATCCCCCACACGAATTCTTGATCATCCTTTAATTTCAATAGTGGGGTAAAAGCACGAATCCGACCAGAAAGGTTTGAGATAAACCTTCGGAGATAGTTAATCTTGCTGATCAACTTTTGTAATTCGTTTTTGCATGTTGGCGGCATTGTTTCAACTATGGCTTTCACCCTTGCTTCATTGACTTCAATACCTCTTTCATGTACCATGAAGCCCAAAAACTGCCGAGCCGACACGCCAAATGCACATTTAAAAGGATTCATCTTCAAGCTATGCGATCTTATGTTCTGAAAAACCTTTTCTAAATAGGCCAAGTGTTGCAAGTCATCTGCAGATTTTATTACAACATCATCGATATATATTTTGACAATATGACCGATTAAGTCATGAAAAATTAGATTCATGGCTCGCTGGTATGTTTCCCCAGCGTTCTTCAAATTGAAAGTCATAACCATCCACTCGAATAAACCTATGGCACCAGGACATCTAAAAGCTGTTTTTGGTATATCGGCTTCTGCCATGAATATCTGATTGTATCCGACATTTCCATCTAGAAAACTTATGATTTTATTCCCTGATGCAGCATCGATAAGCATATCGGCTATGGGCATCGGGTATTCATCTTTTGACGTCGCCTTATTCAAATTTCTAAAGTCGACACACACCCGAAGTTTTCCGTTTTTCTTCATGACTGGAACAATATTGGAAACCCATTCAGCATATCGGCAAGGCCTAATAAATTTTGCCTCCAACAATCGTTCTATTTCTTCTTTTATAACATTATACAGGACCGGATTAAAACGTCTAGGGTATTGTTTAAACGGCCGATATCCTGGTTTAATAGGTAGCCGATATTCTATCAACTGTCATCTTAAACCAAGCATCTCGTGATACTCCCAAGCAAAATAATCTTTATAATCTCTAAGGATTTTGATCAGCTTTTCTTTGTATTTTACATCTAATTTTGCGCTAATAAAAGTTGGTCTTTTCCTATCACCACTACCTATATCGACCTCTTCAAGCAGATCAGTGGACGTGAAGCCTTGACCCAACTTTTCAATCTCTTGAAAATCTTCTATGGCCTCATAGCTATCTGTTATTTGCCGATAGCTTTGCATTTTATCTTGTAACGCCTTCATTGTTTTTCTTGTCCCCATCGGCGAAATACTTCATTTGTCCGATCAAACGTGCCAGGCTTGACGCTGATCGGCATAAGTCCTAACTTACTCACGCAGATGAAGTCACAGTCATCCAGAGTTTTTCCCGATATACATCCAGCTTCTTCGTGTTTTCAATTCGCATCAGAACTGGCCATGGCGATATGAGCCGATGTGTCGGCTGTGACAACTTCAACTTCCCCTCCATTCCATTGAACAAGCGCTTGATGCATAGTCAACGGAATGCAGCAGTTGGTGTGAATCCAATCTCGACCAAGCAGAACATTGTAATTTCCCTTGGCGTCAATGATAAAGAATGCGGTCGGCAAAGTTTTACTGCCGACAGTCAATTCTATAACCATAACGCCCTTGGCCTCTGTGGGATCACCTGTGAAGTCGTTTAAAACAATATTAGTTTTAATCAAGTCTTCATCGGACTTACCCAATTTCTTGCAAGTCGTATAGGGCATTAGATTTCTTCAGAGTCAGACAGTCTACCAAAGATCCTTGATATCAGCTTGCCATTTATATACCCTTTTAGATACAATGGTTTTAGATGCCGATGATCATCTCTTGGTTTCTCGAAAATTGCATTTTGGACGCCTGAACATGAATGAGCAAAAGTCTCTTTAGCCAATTCCGTTTTGATTTTGAATTCGGTAGGCAATGTGAACACCATATTGATATCCATCGGAGGTGTATCGTCCCTGATCATAGGAGAATCCAGGTCATCTTCCGACTCAAAATCTTCCTCGACCTATTCTTTTTTCCTCCATTCCTTCTTGATAACCTTGCTTGGACGAAGCTCATTAAAAGTCTCATCCCTCTGTTTTTCTGCATCAGCTTCTCTGATCTCTTGGGTCCTTAGTCTCTGAAGCCGTCTGCGCTGTGGTCGGCTAAGTCCAGGTGGACACCACCTAGGTTTAGGCTCTACTGGCTTTCGTATTTGGCCAGCCAAATTTTCCCAATCTGAACTAGGCTTTTGTGTTACACCTTCATCTGATGCCTGATCTGGTTCAGATATTCTTTCGCAAACAGGCCTTCTGTAACTTTTGTTATGGTCTCGAATCGGCCTAGACAGCCTATCTCTAGCCAATTGTTTAGGCCAATCATCTTGGGGATAATGCTCCATCGGGCAGGTATACGGGGATGGCAATGCTATTCCCCTTTCCCAACAAAATTGCCAAAAAGGACACCTTCTATGTGCTCTTTCCACATTTTCGGTGTGATATAAATTATCCGACCGACGAGTAGGATATTGTGGTCGATTATTCATTCTTTCATATTTCTCCATCAACTGAGAAAACGTCGGTCCCGGCCTTTTTGTTGGCTGCCTTGATGGTGATTTTTCGGCTTTATACTATTTACCCACCTGAGGATTCCATTTGGGTTTAAGGGTTCTTGAATTCTTCCCCTCATGATCGGCTTCTATTTATAACGATCCGATCGTAATCTTCAACATCTGACCACCATCTGAGGTCGACCGAATGTCGACTTGCCGATCCCTTTTTGGCTCATCATGCATCGGTTCTTTCCCTTTGCTTGAACATTCGACCATGTTAATAGGGAATGGATCAGCATCAACTTGCATGATCGGTTCATCAGCGAATTTTAACCGACCATCCTCAATAGCCGACTGGATCTGTTGACAAAAAATATTGCAATCATTGGTATTGTGAGAAAAAGAATGGTGCCACTTGCAATACCTGCGTTTCTTGATTTCGTCAGCCGATGGTATGACGTGTCCTTCCGGTAACCGTATTATTTTTTCTTGCAACAACAAATCAAAAATACGATCACACTTGGAGACGTCAAAGGCGTATTTGACTTCCGACTTATTCCTAGTCGGCTTGAGCCAAGAACAGACTAAGGATTTTTTGGACCCTTTTATCCATTCGGCTATATTTATTTCTTCTTCATCATCTTCTGAAGAATCGCTCGGACAATAGTCGACCATATTAACTTTGGCCTTATCCTTCTCTTTATTATTATTATTTTTAAATCTATCTTTAAATACTTTATTATCTGTGAATCGGCTTTCTTGAGCCGACACGCGATGAAGCAAATGACTTAAATCGGTGAACTCTTGTCCTCAAAACTTCTCTCTAAGTGGTGGAATTAACCCTTGAAAAGCCAAATCAGCGAGTTGGTTATCAGGCAATGTGACACGAAAACATCGGTTTCTGATTTCTCTAAATCTTTTAATATAATCAGTCACCGATTCTCCAAATTTCTCGCGAACTGAGCTTAGGTCGGAGATCCTGAGTTCTAAACTGCCTGAGAAAAAGTATTCGTGAAATCGGCTTTCCAAATCGTTCCATAAGTGGACCGAATTTGGAGGCAAACAAGTGAACCAAGTAAAAGCTGCCCCAGACAATGACAATGGGATCAATCTTATTTTCAGTCCATCGAACTGAGCTGCTTCGCCGCATTGCGCGATAAAGCATCCGATATGCTCCAGGGTAGTGATCGAGTCGTCACCAGAGAATTTTGCAAAATCTAGGACTTTGAAATTGTGAGGGTAAGGCATGCGATCTATGTAATCAAGATACAGCTTTCTATAGCCGATAACCTTTCCTTTTGGCTGTATGCCGAATTGATCCCTCAAGACGGCAGAGATTTGATCGGCCCAGTTCGCATTATCGACCACTGGAATAGTAGGCCCTTGATAATGTTGGTCATAGTTGGCATTCTGCCCCCCGAGGGCGAACTTGGGTTGCCAATTAGGTTGAGCCGATGGCAGGTGAGTGTACTGATCGTACCTATTGTGTCTAACTTGGGTTCTGGTACTGGGGCAAAAGGTTCTGAATAAGTCACTACCCTATGCGGACCTGGATTTCTAGGCAGAGTAGCCTCATGTGGGTATCTCTCAGACCCAATCGGCTGTGAAACCGATTGCGAAAAAACATAGAACGGGGCCGACGGTGGCGGATTTGTTGATGCATCTAATTTGGCGGCATCAGTGTAGGCCTAGTAATGGCTCACCCCACTTGGACGAGGGTCTCTAGGCAATATGATGGTGGGTTGAGTAGGCATCATGGTAGGGGGTGAGGTTATAGCCGATGGTTTAGGATCGGCTAGTGTGCTCTGCGTGTTTTGGGCTACTGAAAAAACAGGGTAACTAGGCAGAGCTTGTAGTGGGTCAAGCAGACTAGCGGATGAGGCCAATTCCTGAGCGATAGTTTTAACGCTATTTGCTATCATCGGCATAAGCGTGGTGACAAGAGCCGATGATTGGTTTATTAAAGCATGGTGCACAGACTGATTAATCATAGCCGATAATTTAGCTTGAGCAGGTAGATATCGGCTTACCGATTCTGTGACACCTGCATCCCCTAGGGCATTGACCGTCGGTAGGGCGGATTTTTGAGTGACACCACATCTAGTCTTCTGATAACAGCTTAGAATCATCTCTTCTAGCGCAGTTTTCCAATCTTCGATGCCTCGACGTTGTTCTGGAGTTAAATCGTCTATTGTTGGGACGATTATAGCTTCTGTGTTGAGATCAGATGGCGAAATCGACTTCCCTGATGACGACATTGGTCCCACAGGGCGTGCCAAGAGTGTGTTGGCGTAAAAAACTTGAAATAGGGTTTCTGACAACAGCACACCAGACGAACACTGGTTCAGAGCATGCCAGTCGATTTGACCTGAAATCGACAAGGTAAAAATTTGAAATTCACTTAAAATCGATCGTGACGATCAATCGGCTTGGACTTAATCAGCTTGAAGCCGATTAAGATCAAAGTAATAGGGTAAATCTAATCAGCCGATTAAGGCTAATTAGAAGATAAAGTTATATCGATTCTGAAGAAGGCGATGCGTAACAAAATCAGAATAAATTGAACCTGGGGTGTAATTTGAAGAAGATCAACAATCAGCGATGCGCAACTTTATTGATCGAAATCGAATTACAAAGACTAAATTACAAGAGCTACTCCTAGTCGACAAGAAAAAGTAATGTAAATTGGTGTGTTTGATTGTGTTGTCTATCTTCACAGCTTGCTTTGGTCCTTCTTTTATACCCGTCGGCCGATCGTATCCTATTACAACATGTTTCAAAACCTGATCCGTATCGGCCTTATCTCGGATAGTTTTTCCTCAAAGATCTTGTCGTTGCCAAATATCTTCAAATCCTTCCAAATTGTCTGTTAGTTTCCGTACGTTTGACTTTCTTGCCGATTTTGACAGCCTTTCCAAATTCCGGTGCAAACAGTAATAAATTGGCTGTTGGTTTGGCGACAGCATCTGTCACAAAACCAACAGAAGATAGAGGATAGCTATTTAAATCGCATCGTCCGCACTATAGCCGCGCGAGCTCATTTTAGCCAACCGAGCCGAGAGAAAAGAGAGGTGTGGGAGGGAGAGGAGAGAAAAAGGAAGGGACGGAGGGAAGGAAAGGGGTGAGGAGAAGAAATTTGTTGCCGTGCGACATTTGTGTTGGCAAAAAATTTTCTATTTATTTTGTTTTGCAATAAACCATGGTAGGATAGAAATGTTTTTAGATCTAGTTAGATTTAGAGGTTATGGATAGATTTTGTATATTTTTAGTAATTTTGTTGGTTCATAGAAATACATGTACGTAGATGTTTTTAGGAATAATAATATATTTTTAGGAATGTAGATGTTTTTCACAGATAGATGTAGATATATTTTTTAGTAGTGTAGATTTTTTTTATAGAGAGAAGTACATAGATATATATTTTTAGGAGTGTAGATATTTTTTACAAATAGAAGTAGAGAGATGTATATTTTTAGGAATGTAGATAGATATATATTTTTGAAGTGTAGATATAGATAGATCTAGATTTGTTTTGATCAAATAGATATAGTATTTTTTACGAAAAGTAATTAATTCGTGGGTTAATGACTCGGTTCGCAGATATGTCAGAACGAGTTCCATTTAGAATCTATTATAGAGAAGGGGTTGTCATATATGGTTTAGAGGGTGCGGATCTAAGTAACTTTCAGTATGTGGACATAAGTTTAAGTAGGGTCGAAGAGCGTACATTTTCTGCAGTGTT
Source organism: Otatea glauca (assembly GCA_036346275.1). Taxonomy (NCBI): domain Eukaryota; kingdom Viridiplantae; phylum Streptophyta; class Magnoliopsida; order Poales; family Poaceae; genus Otatea; species Otatea glauca. The sequence continues at coordinate 31,232,764 of CM070723.1, read as the reverse complement.
GAATTGGTTGTATTATACATTTCGGATGGAACCAGAGAAGTGCTAGCTGAAGTATTTTGCATTTGTACTATGCGAAATGATCCTGTTTATTGGGAGTTAGTTGAGGTGAAAGTGTTAGTGTTATGCCCTTGAGGCAATCATTTAGATGATTGTAACATGACTATGTTTATGAATAATAATATGATTATTGGTCCAATGAATGTATATCATTGTATTGATCAACAAGTATGTGACTTGCTTATGAAGCTCTTTACTTAATGATGTAATTCGATAAATATCTACGATCGGATATCATCGTATAGGACAACGATGAATAGATCAAAGACATGTAGTGATCGATGATCATGCTTCATAGATCATGGGATATGGAGATATCATTTATACATTGTGGACGCATGTTGAAGAACATGGGTTAGATAGACCCGCAATGGGACAACTGCGAGAATGTTTCATTCTTATGTGTCATCAGCGTATCTCATACCTAGTAGATGTATGATCCTTAGACACGAGATTGTCATATTCCCTACATGTGTAATAGTTTTCCTTGGGGCTATCAAACACTACTTCCTAACCGGATAGTTATAAAGGTAGCTTTCATGTTTACTATGAAACGTGCGAGGGAAGTAAGCAAATCAAGATGGAATTTGCCACTCCAATGAAACGGAGATATATGACAAGGCCACTCGTGTGATATGATTAAGGAAGTGCATCGCCATGCCGTGATTGAGGAGTCAATCACAACTTATTAATATATCACGGATACGAGAGATGGATTGAATCATCAAAGGATGACATGCTTCTCGCCTTGAGATCAATCTTCATATACTTGGCAAAGGGATTATTACATGAGTACTTTTGATAGGTTCTGTCCGATTTGATCATAGTATGTTTGGGAGTTGGCATACTTTGCAAGAAGCCACTACCAACTATTGGATTGAAAAGGAGTTTTCCGAATCCATGTCCAAACGTATGTGAACCTGCAGGGTCACACACTTAATGGGTGGGACGCATTAATTTTGATTGGATCCGTAATTAATGAACCTCGTGGGCTTAGCACGATGGGCCCTAGTTTAGGTTTCATCTCGTGGCTATATAAGGAGGGAGGAGGAGGGTGCGGTGTGCTTTCCCACGGTTTAGGAGTGATTCACTCGAAACCTAGCCTACTCCTCTCGCTACCCTCGCCGAGCGACGGTGCTTGCACACGACGCACGGCGTTCCATCTCGGACGTGTGGACTCATCGGGTGACTGCTGCGGCTCTGCGGCGTGCGAGGGCGATCCACGGCAAGGCGAGGACGATCCACTACATCGACGCAATGACTGCGGCGAGAACGATCCACTACATCGACGCGCGAAGGATTCCGCAACTGCGCGTCTAGTGGTAATCTTATCTATGATCCCCTTCTTGCGAGTAGCTTTCTGGTTTCGCGGTAGAATTTTTTTGTGCTAGCGTAGCATACCGCGTTCCTCTTCAGAAAGGAACTGCATCGTGGAGGTCATATGTGATGCAGGCGAAGCAACGTGGCTCACAGCGTGCAGCTTAGTGGAGGAAGGGGTGCTGCAGGTACATCTTTGCATGCTACAGCCTCCTGTGCCGCCGTCACGCTGACGTCTACGAGAGGGCGAGCTGCTAGACATGCTGGTCTAGCCGCTCACGTCAAAGGTGAGTACTTAATCGCATTTTCTATGTTTTGCAATCATTTTTTGAATGCTATCAACAATTCGTCATTTGTTATAGGCTCACAGGCACAGTGGTTCGCGTCTACAGCTTCACCTGCACCTGACGACTACGAGGGTTAGTCTGATTATCCAGCCCACATGGAGTACAACCTAGATGATGATAGTGTGTCGAGATACTTCGTTGATGCGGATGAGCCTGAACCATCACAGTTGTAGGGAGCACTACCATCGACGCAACCTTCTCAGCCAGAGTATGCTACACCTCCAGCTAGACCACAGAGGGCCCACCACGCGCCGACGCAGTTCACCTACTCGCAGGGGCAGATTTGCAGGAGGCTCGCCCAGCCGCGAGGAGCTGCCCAGAAATGGGACCGGCAATAGTTTCTTATGTTTTGGATTATTGTAACTTTTTATCTTATGTTTTTAGTTAATCCGTTCTGGATATGTTGTACGACATATGGTTTTTATGATCGCGAACTATTATATTTGGTTATACAATACTGTTATTTTTTGTTACAGTAGGACCTACTTTCAAGCACAAAGAGTCAATTAGTTAAAATGGTTAAAATATCCTGTACTAATGCCTCAAAAATGGTTAACATATCCGATACGGTGCATTCGCAAACTCAGAAAGAAAACTAGACCGCAATCGTGTAAACTGCGTGGTCACTTAAGTCTTTTCGATAGCCTGTAAAATAACATGTTTAGATGAACAATTATGGAGGAATAGCCCCGAAACACCCTTTGATATATGTACTACCATAATATGTAAAATTATCCTATTTAAAACTTGCTTTGCATCTTAATCCTGCCAATGCAAACACCCTAAATGATCACTATAGGTGCAGATTCTAGAACACTTGAGCCTTTTCGGCGGTTCACAAAACAACTCGTCGAAACACAAATTTTGGGGGGATCAGTCTAGGAACACACTTTAGTATATGGACAACCATATTATAGAAAAATATCTTATTTACAAGTTGCTTAGCATATATATTTCGTTAACACTAATACCCTAAATGATAAGGCTGTCGGAGACAAGTATGAATAGCCTCCGAGAAGGTGAAATTGCACATTTGGCCCCTCGCTCTTCTCACAGCAACGTGACAACATTATGCTTGTTGCTTTCTTAAACTGAATTGACAACTCCCGTGTAGCAGCTTTTTCAGGGCTACCGATGACAAAGCTTTTTCAGCAGCTTTGTCAAGATGAGTTGTCAAAAAAGAAAGCATACATCACCTTTTGCAACGACAAGTTGCAACTTTCTGCCAAATGCTTTAAACTTTTTCAAGTCGATTTGACAACACTCTACCTGTAGTTTTGACAGGCCGATTTGACCATACGCTGTCATTAATGGATATTATCTTCTACTAATAGTCAACAGATCTAAAGATTTTGTCTACACAACCTTTCTTAATATCATGCTTCCTTTGTCGGATTCGTTTTCCAGATGTGGTTCAATGTGACTACTCACTGCACGGTACAAAGTCCCTTCGGTACAATCAGTACGCACTAACTGCACACTACACAGTCCGAAGTGACCACTCACTGCCTACTTTTAACTCTGAAGTGATCACTTATTGCAATACATTTCTCAGTACTGACACCTTGCATGCATGACTGCCTTTTCAGCCCGAGTTGACTTCACACTCCGGCGTTTTGCTATCCCTCTACACGTTTGAATCTTAACTTCCAACACTTAGTCCATACACCACCCCTTCGAGTATATAAAAGGCCAAACCGCAGGCACACATACACAGCTCCTACTCACACTTCACCATGGCTGGATCCTCTAGTAGAGCATTCTATGGACACTTCATATGAGCACCGTAGCTCTTCATTACACGTTGAAGGTTACGCGTAATGGGAAGGATGATTCGTTCAAGCAGGAGAACCTAAATAAAGTGGTGTCCAAATTGCAAGAGTGGCGTCCAACATTACCGAGACATAACATGAGAACCTCTGGCCTAAACCTTGTGACCTCTGACGACCTCAAGGCGCATTTGCAAGGGTGACGTCAAAGGTATTTCAGGGTGTGCGAACTAGCCGACCACCCTTCTGCTACAGGTTTCTCTAAGAGATTTTATAGGGCACTGATGCTGCCCAATCAGTATGCAGAGCATATTAAGGTTAGTTTTTTTTTCTTATTTGTTCACCCTACTAATCTTTTTAGCATTATCCATAAGTTCACTAATTCGTAAGCGCGTCTTGTGTGTTAATCATTCCCGGAGGATAAAGATTTGCTGAACAAAGATATCCCAGAATTCACGATGATGTATATGTTTTTCGACAGGGGTGTCATGCCTGGTTTGCATAGAAGACGCAGAAGAGGATCTAACTGGAGGGGTAGAGGTCCACCCAGAACTGTTGCAACAGCAAGTTCAAGAGGACATTCAACCACCACCGAAGGGGGGCTTGCTCCTAACTATGGCGATGACGATGATGATGATGATTTCATGTCGTCTAGACCTCGACGTTCAAGCACTACTATAACAGGCCGTTCAAGTACTACTACAACAGGCCGTTCAAGCAACAATGAAAGAGGACGTTCAACCAGCACTGAAGGATGGGTACCTGCTAACCATACAAATGATGATGATGATGACGATTTCATGCCACCTAGGCCACCAACCTTGCGTCCTCCGAGTCCTCTGAATCTTGACGATGATATTACCTTATGTCCTATCAGGTATCCAAACGTAGTACCTCGTCAGCAACTAATAGATAACTATTGTCCATTTGACCATGCCCTATTCTGACAACCATGGCCATAGACCATGGCCATAGAATTTATGGTTTTGTGACTTAGTCCTTCATAAGAGGCATGTACTTATGGAATATGTTGTATCCCAGTTTTATGAATTCTCTAAGGCATGTATGTACCTATGTTGTATCCTAGTTTTATAAATTCCCTAAGGCATGTACCTATGTTGTATCCCAGTTTGTGACTTAGTCCTGCATTTTGTAAGATCAATGTCGAGTTTTATTCAATATTTTAATATGATTTGTCGTCAAATTTGACGCACACCGAACGAGAACAACGAACAACGAAATTTGTTTTTTTTGTCAAAATAATTTTGAAAAACACTACATGAATTATCAAGAATGACAAATATGATTTTTTCTGAATTTATAGAACCCTAGTTTGAACATAAGCTCATAGGTCACAACGAATTTTCGAAAACAATAATTGCAAAATAGTTCCTCATCAACTTAATTTCCTCAAAAAAATATTTAATGATGTTATAATTTCGTAGGATTTAGGCCGTCCTGTCGCCCAATGGTAGGGCGACTTATTCCAATCACCCAATGGTGGTCCGACTTATTCGGTCGCCCGATGGTAGAGCGACATATTCCTCTCACCCCGCCACATCAACGCTGACTCAGCTTTTCCTGCGTTTTGCACTCTTGTCGCCAAATCATATGGCGACAGATGTATATTTTTGCATTTTTTCAGATCGAGGTATATTTCTGCAATTTGAATAAAAAATGTATTATTTAAAAAAATCAAATCTTGGTACCAGCATCAAGGAATTGGTAGCACCGGAGAATCGGTACTACAGTAGTTTGAAAGGCGGTTGCTGTTAGGTCGAGGATGCCGACTAGAGGGGGGTGAATAGGTGGCTTTTAAAAAACTCTCGCTAATTTCTACAAAGCAATTCACCCCTAATTATCCTAATACCAAAACCTTAACAAATATTAATGCGGAAGCGATAAACTAAGGTTTTGACAAATAAAGCCTAAATCAACTAGGCTCACTATGTGCACTAACTAATTATGTCTCTAACAATAATTGCAATTCTAAAGACAAGCAATCAATCAATTTAAATCTATGAATATAAATAACGAAAACAATGCAAGCACAAGAGACACAATACTTTTTACCGTGGTGTTCGGAGACTTGCCGGTCTCCCCTAGTCCACGTTGAGGTTAGCCCAAACGAATTGGACCGGCTCCACGAATTGAGCACCCACCTCGAATCCACTAGTGGTAGCTCCTTTTCCCTCCCGGGTAGGCGAGCTCCAGCCTTCACAAACTTTGCCGGGGCTTCTCACAACCTCCGTTGAGAGCTCCCGCGTACGACGTCGCTACGCCGTCTAGGTGTCGGCAAACACCAAGAGTAACAAGTCAAGCCTTCCGCTTGAACTTCACCTGGTGCAACACATGCACTCCAATGACCTCCTAAGTGCAACACATGCACTAGGATCCTCCTCAAGTGCAACACATGCACAAGAGGCTCTCAATACTCTCCTAATTGCAACACATGCAATTAGAGGCTCACACTAGCTCAAGAAGCAAATGAAAGAGGGCAACACATGCACATAACTCCTACAAACACACAAATGCTCTAGCACACAGCCAACCTCTGCCCTTGCTCCCCAAGGACTCCTTTTATAGCCTCCAAGCCAAAACTAGCCGTTGGGGCGAATTGGGCAAAGTGCTCAGCAACCCCGGTGCTACGGCCGAATTGGGACCGGTAGCACCGGCCTCCTCACCAACGGCTACAAAACTAGCCATTGCAGGATTTTTGGTAGCACCGGCCAACTGTGAGCGGTAGCACCGGCCTTCACCCCGGTAGCACCGGACCCAAGCCGATCACAAAAACACCCCGTCTGGATTTTTCACACCGGCCAAAGGGACGGTAGCACCGGACCTCCGGTGCTTCCGGCCTACCGTGGGCGGTAGCACCGGACTACCAACCCGCCCAAAAACATCCCTCTCTGGATTTTTCACACCAGCTAGAGAGACGGTAGCACCGGCCTCCCGGTGCTACCGGCCAAACTGCGGTAGCACCGGACCCCGGTGCTACCGGCCTTACAAGGGCGATACGACCGGCCTCAAGGAGAAAACACTGTTTTTCACCAAAAGTTTTCTCCAAACCATTAAAGATTTATTCTTTGAGCTATGTGAGGATCAACACATGATCACAACACTATGCAAAACACATTTGAACATGTTAATCACATACTCCAAAGAATCTCATTAAGTACAACTTATTTGAAAAACACATTTGCCAATAAACCAAGAACTTATGAGATCAATCCTCTTAGCCATGTGATGATCAACACATGATCAAGTCAATTTGCAAAACACATTTGCAAACCCTATTCACATGCTCTAGGATCGAGACACATAATCTCAAGTTCATTTGCAAAGCACATTTGCAAATAACAACTCCAACTTATTTGTAAAACACATTCGCAAATAAACCACGAACCTATAAGATCAATCCTCTTAGCCATGTAAGGATCAATACATGATCCCGACAATTTGCAAAACACATTTGCAAATGCCAACACATGCTCTAGGATCGAACCTCATAACTTCCAGCTTATTTGCAAAACTCATTTGCAAATAACAAGCCAACACTTTGCAAAAACACATTTTGCAACCAAACCAAGCTTAGCCTTGTGATGATTAACACATGATCCAATCATAAGCTAAAACACCAAAGCATGAGCTCTCTATTTGCAACACATGCAAATCTCTAGCACCATGCAACCACTTTAAACCAAATTGCTTGAGCTCTCTCCTTTTTGCAACACATGCACAACTTAGCTCCAAGCAATAACCAAATCAAATAAGATTCAATTAAGATGCAAGTATGAGCACCCTTATTTGCAACACATGCAAATACTTAGCTCATACAAAATCCAACGCACGAGCTTCACCCATTTGCAACACATGCCAAATGGTTAGCTCAATGCAAAAACCAAACCAAGAAGTGAGCTAGAGTGAACCGGATCGAGTTCATCAACACATGATGAAGCTCAAGCTAAAAGACTCAACCTCTCTTAATAGTACGGCAACCTAACTAGCAACCCGGTCTCCCAACCAAACACCGAGACCGGTAAAAGACTAGGAACACATCTTTAGCCCTAGCTAGTTATACCTTTGCCTCTAGCGATCCACTTGAAGCATTTATGATTTCCAATCATCTTTTCTTCGGGATCGAATCTTCTTCTTCTTGTTCACCAACACATGATGAACCTTCTCTAGCCCTTCTCTTTACTTCGGGATCACCTCTTGAAGCTCATCAACGCATGACGACTTCTTCTTCTTCTTCCCGATACTTTATCATCTTGGACTCAACCTACTTCACAACTCATGGAAAATGTTAGTCCAACAAACACGGTTGTCTCAATCATCACCGCGCTCCACTAACACATAATGGATGCCTCCAAGATCGATTGAGCACAACCCAGATCAATTTGAAAGATTAATTGTGTCTTGAGTACTTTGATGCAACTAATGCTTCATTATATTCAAGAACTTTTCGCTTGTCTTTAATCAACAAAGAGACACCATCAACACATGTTGAAGTGTTCTTTGATTTGATTAAAAGACAACCGAACTCAATTTAAATTATATTTAAATTGATATGAGTATATATACAACTACACAAGTTTCATATACTCAAGTGATTGTTTCAAAGTCTTGATCCTTTATATGTTATTTAGCAATAAGACATGGATCAATACTATAGAAACAACAAGTTAAATTATAAACTCCCCCTAGATGTGTGCATTCATGTAGTATATGAATTAGGAGCATAATGCACATATTTGGACTAAAGCAATGGAAGAGTTCATACTTTAATTTGAATCCTAGGTATGCATTAAGTCAATAGAGTGAATACAAGTGCATACCTTAGGTTTTCCATTTTCCATCCAAATATGAGACTAATCAAAATAAGGCTCAATTAAACATGTTAGTCTCATAATGATTAGATTTTTCATTAAACAATTATTAAACACTAGTATTAAACCAATCACCAAAACTAATGGAGCTTGAACTTACAATCTACCCCTTTTTGGTGATTGATGACAAATACTATATTAATTCCACATTTGGATGAAAAACAATGCATGAAGGGGTTTTGAAGACCAAAGATCGAATAACACAATAGTTTTTTTTTAATTTTGCATCTCCCCTTTTTTGTATTAAAATGAAACTCCCTATTTTTGACAAGTAGAACAATTAAAACACACAAGAGAAATTTAACCATTAAGCTCTTATACCACTTAACCAAACCAAAAAGAGCTCTTATACCACTTAACCACTTATAAAATGATCAATAGATCCAAGCTCTTATATCATTTGTTAAATTTCACCAAGGAAAACAAATTTTAAACAATTTCTCCCCCTTAATAGGCATTTAAACTCAAGGATCCAAATGAGGGAATTAAGCTCACAATAATTCTCCCCCTTTTGGCATTAAACACCAAAAATGGAAAACCAATCAAAAAGGAGGTTAAACCACTTGAAAACATCGAGAGCTAAGTATCACTTGGAAGAATATGTGCCAATTGAAAAAGAGTACAGAGCTTGGTAAGAGAAGCAATCGAATATAGGTCATAAAAGGTTTGAAATGAAATTATATGACCATTGCAAGGAATTTAGAGTTAAAGCTCAAAAAGGATTATTTGAAACACATTCAAATAAAGCTCCTCATTTTATTAGGCTTTTTATTAATACATCATGACTCACTTGAAGAGTCCATAATTTGCCTAATAGGGATCAAACGAGGAACTTATCCAAAAGAAAGCCTGATACCTAATTTTTACTTTTGAAGAAGTTGTTAGTGTTATGCCCTTGAGGCAATCATTTAGATGATTGTAACATGACTATGTTTATGAATAATAATATGATTATTGGTCCAATGAATGTATATCATTGTATTGATCTACAAGTATGTGACTTGATTATGAAGCTCTTTACTTAATGATGTAATTCGATAAATATCTCTGATCGGATATCATCGTATAGGACTACGATGAATAGATCAGCACATGTAGTGATCGATGATCATGCTTCATAGATCATGGGATATGGAGATATCATCTCTACATTGTGGACTATGTTGAAGAACATGGGTTAGATAGACCCGCTATGGGACACTGCGAGAATGTTTCATTCTTATGTGTCATCGATGTATCTCATACCTAGAAGATGTATGATCCTTAGACACGAGATTGTCATATTCCCTACATGTGTAATAGTTTTCCTTAGGGCTATCAAACACTACTTCCTAACCGGATAGTTATAAAGGTAGCTTTCATGTTTACTATGAAACGTGCAGAGAGGAAGTGGCGATCAAGATGGAATTTGCCACTCCAATGAAACGGAGATATATGACAAGGCCACTCGTGTGATATGATTAAGAAAGTGCATGGCCATGCCGTGATTGAGGAGTCAATCACAACTTATTAATATATCACGGATACGAGAGATGGATTGAATCATCAAAGGATGACATGCTTCTCGCCTTGAGATCAATCTTCATTGTAATGTCGCGGACGAAAAAAAATTTCGATCGCAGTTGCAATTTTTCTCTCCCCACCCCCTTTTTCTTTTCCCCTTACCTCCTCCTTTCCCCTTCCCCCACCTGACTCCCTCTCATTTCTTTTCCTCCCTTGTGGCGCATCCTCCTCCCCAATCAGCGCCTCTTCCTCCCCTCAGGAGCAGCAGCGGCAGCAGCAGCAGCAGCGAGCTGCAGCTTCTCCTCCCCCTCTTCTTCCTCATGAGCTAGGAGGTGAGTATTTGGTAGTTTTGGGAGGGCCTATGCTGTGCTAATGGAGGTATCTTGCTGGTATGGGGGTTCTAGGGTTTGGGATTTTGAAGTTTTGGAGGGAAAAGTGGTTCTAGGGTTTGGGGGGAAAACTGCTGTTTTCGGCTGAGTTTTGCCTGTCTGTTAGGTTTGCGTTTCGAGCTAGTTAGAAGCATTTCCTGAACTTTTGGCTATAGGAAAAGTTGTATATCGTCGAACCCCCTTTAATTTGAGTATAAGAACACTAAATTTCGTTCAGCCAATCAAAAGTTATAGTCATTTTAGTGATGGCTGTCCTGATTGTGCTCGTGTTGATAGCTGAAATGTTAAACTGCTGTTTAGAGCTAGATGCAAGCCGAATTAGAATTTTTGTTTGCCTAGAGAGAGTTAGGAAATTTCTTTTAGATTTAGAAACTGTATTAGTATCCTTAATTTGGAGTTAGGAATCAAAAGTTTTGGCATGTTGAAGTTGCTGTCCAGAACTCAGATTTCTGCTGAAAGTTCAGAGTTGGTCTCAAGTTCAGAGGGAAGTTTGAGGACTTTACTTTCAGGTGTTGAGAAAATGGCTATGGGGTAACTATAGGTTATCCTCTTGTGGTCATTTGGAGCCTAAGAATGCAAATTTTTACTTAGCCAATTAAAAGTTATGTTCATTTTAGTACCTGCTGTTCAGAACTGCTGTTAATGTATATAACCTCTGTCCATCTCTAATCTGGGAACTAGTAATGCATCTTCTGAATAAATGGCTATAATATAGTTGTAGGTTATCCTCTTGTGGTCATTTGGAGCCTAAGAATGCAAAATTTTACTTAGCCAATTAAAAGTTATGTTCATTTTAGTACCTGCTGTTCAGAACTGCTGTTAATGTATATAACCTCTGTCCATCTCTAATCTGGGAACTAGTAATGCATCTTCTGAATAAATGGTTATAATATAGTTGTAGGTTATCCTCTTGTGGTCATTTGGAGCCTAAGAATGCAAATTTTACTTAGCCAATTAAAAGTTATGTTCATTTTAGTACCTGCTGTTCAGAACTGCTGTTAATGTATATAACCTCTGTCCATCTCTAATCTGGGAACTAGTAATGCATCTTCTGAATAAATGGCTATAATATAGTTGTAGATTATCCTCTTGTGATTAATTGTAAACTGAGTTCACTCAATTTGGTTCAACCATTAAGAAGTTATGCAAGTTTTACCTTTTGCTGTCCAAATTGTGACTAGTAGCAGATTCAATGTTGTTCTATGATTTAGGACAAGTTAGAGGCCGAGTTGGAACTTGCAATTGCCTAGAGATAGATGGAAAATTTTATGTAGATGCTTAAAATGTCTTCATTTGCTCAATTTAAAGTTATATAGCAGTAGTTATGCTATGGTGATGTGGGCTATCTAAACTAGTTTTGTATGAATTCAGAGTTTTGGGGCAAATTTGATTTAGGGAGTGAAAGTGATGTTTGTTGACTCTAGAACATGTGATTTTGAGTGCGCAATTGTATTTCTAGGTGGAGTAGCCGGAGTGGCTTCTTCTTCCGCCACTTCATTCCTCTCGGTAGAAGGCAAGTGTATCAACTAGAAGGATATTATAATATTGATTGGTTGCTTGTGCATATGAATATGATATGATGTGCTACCATGCATATTTCTTGAATTTGCTTGGACTAGTAAAAACAGTAATTCATGGATGGATGAATTGGTGATGTTTATGAAATTGGGCATGACTACGCAAGTGGTGAAAATGAATGAAGTTGCACATGTATTCATGTTAATTGCATACGTGCATTCATAATGGAAGAGGCGACCCATTCTGATGCGGGCCTCTGTGTTCACACGTAGTGAACACGAAAGTCCTACCTCGTGGTCCCATTTATCGAAGTGAATGGGAGCGAGACGATAAAGTAGGCACCTTCCACGGGATGGAAGGGACGTGAGGGTGCACACCGACGGGTGTGCACTCGGCAGTACCGGTACGTGCAAAGAAAAGAGCATTCATGAGCATGCATGTCGCATTGCATCCTAACGATGATTTTGAGTTCAATAAAAATGTGTAGAGTTGGGATCGAGTCGTGGACTCATCCAAAGAGATTTAAAGAGTGCGTGTAATAAGTAAGTAATGAAGTGAAAAGAGGTAAATGTTGTTGATACTATTGTTTTATAAATTCATGGATTTGGATAAGAAGTATGCTCTTCTTGTTAATTTAATTGTGTAAATTGGTTTGTGATGCACTTTCTTTGAGTCTTGAACTCATACTTGTTTGTTTAATGTTTTTAGGTACCACGAGAGCGACTTGTCGGGATGGGACTTATTGCACCTCCACTCACGCTCATGACATGTTAAAAGATTAGTTGGGTTAATCAATTCACTCTGAAAATTAGTTGAATTCATTATGTAATCATGTTGTAGTTAAGTTTAATTGATGATTGATGATATTATGTTTAGTTGTGTGCTTAGTTGGTCATGATGGTTGATTGATTCCATGACATGTTGTAGAAGATATCGAATGTTTTTGTCTTTTGTCTGCTGAGTGGATGTCCATATTTTAGGAAGGTCTTTGCTGAAATTTTTAGTGGATTTCAATCTCTGTTAGAGTTGATCTCCTTATCTAGTTTTATTTCCTATTTTTTGGTGACACTCGAGGCCTTTGTGGGTGCTTAGGGTGTTCTGATTGGTATCGAGCCGGCTTTAGGTCCGTGGCATGTGAATTTAGCAAATTACTCTAGAGTAAACTAAAATTTTCTTTGCATGAAATTAGAAACATGGCATAGGTTTCCACTCTTGTTAAAAAATTTGGCCTTAGGGCAACAACTTTAAAATCTGAAGTAGAGTGGTTAATTAATTTAAAACTTGACACACTCGATGCATGATAGGAAAAGGTATGGGTATCGTTGCTTTACGCTTAAATGTTGTATTTGAGCTTTGATGTTGAGTGTTACATTTGATAATGTATGTTGCTATGTTTATGAAAGGAATGAATTGAGTTGTTTTTGTTATTGAGATTAAGTGAGTTGTCTTTTTAGAAGGGTTTGGTCACCTTCTTCTATTGTGGAGTGGCCATGGTGGTGGTTGTGGTGGGTAAAGCCACAACCGAAAGTTTGGAGCCTCTCGTAGGTAAGAGTCATCGTCTTTTGCGACAAGGTTTAGAGAGTGGATGGAGTTTGTTGGTTCCTTTTAGCTTCATTGGTTGGAGTCCAATAGAAAGTTTGGTGGTGGATCCTTTAGGATTTCTTCTACCGTTCTGTCGATCGGTTTGGTTGATTTATTTTGGTCTTTCTTGGTTGGAAACAAAAGAAAGGTATTTGGTAGCAGTATTCGCTGATTGTTCTTTCGACGGTTTTGGTTTTGCCTTCTTTTGGTTGAAGACAAAGAAGAAGAGTTTAGTGTAACGCCTCTTTTCGTTGCCATTCTTGCTTTGATGCCCGGTTTTGTTGGATTGCTTTACGGAGAAAGTTATCGATTTATTCTTGTGTTATTATTCTCCGAGTTTAAAAGAAATTATTGAAGTCTTGATGTAAAACTTAAGTCTTGTGGATTCTTGGTGTTAAGGTTTTATCAGAAAGGATTTGGTTGATCGTTTGGATTTCCCCCTTGCATTTATCTTCCCTTGTGGAAGTTGTAACTTTGAGATTTGATGAAGATCTTTTGCATGCCAGAGTTTGGGTATTTGAGAGTTACGCTCTCTTGCAATTTCTGTTTGGGTTTTTCTGGAAAGAAGAAACTGTCTATCGGTGTTCATTCATGCTTAAGAGTTGTGTTTTCCTTAAAGGTTGGGTATGTGACCCACGATGATGTTTAAGACGTTAAGAGTATGATGAGTAGTTAGCGCTTCTAGTTGATGTGGGTTCTTGATTACATTAAAGTGGATTTGTTAGTTGTTTAAAGACAACCTAATTTATTGTGTGGTATAGATGATTAATCGAGACGGTATATGATCTAAAGTGAAAGTTGATTAGAATTATGAAAGGTGTTGTGAGTTATGGAATTAACAGGAATTCCGAGATAAGTGCTGATGACATGTGTTTTAAGCTTGGAATAAACAGGTTATATGAAGAATGGTTTGCCTTGGTTAGTAGACCAAAAGAAGGTGTTGGCACGCGTCTTATGCTTAAGAGTGTTGGGCTTTTCGGGATTTGGTGAATATGAAATACTTAATGGCTAAGAGTGGGAATACGCGAAATGGTAGTATTCGAGTCGAACCTTCTCTTAAAGGTTCCTGGACTCATTTGAGTGTATAATTTTCTGGGAGTGCATGCCTTTTGGGGTTATGGCGCCCTAATTAGAGGGCAATAGAACTCCCCAATTCGTTTGCATTTTGTCAAGTTGCGGAATTGGTTTTGATGGTCGAAAATGACGATGAGAGTAATTGTGAAGTAATCTTTTGATGATTTTTGGGGTATTTTATTTCATTGATCTATGCCAATCTTTGGTTTTGGCTAAACTGGTTAGCTTATGTTATGAATAGGGGTTTTGCACTCAAGAGTATATGAAGGGATCGCGCTTTTTTGCGTGCAAACTGAACTATCTTTTGAATCAACATTTAAAGGTAGCAAATAGACATAATGGGTTGTGCTGGAACCTCTTGAGTTAAACACTTAATTTGTAACCCTTTTGTGGCTGAGTTGGATTCAATTGAAAAGTGTGTATGGGTTTGCGAGTGTTTCAAAGGATGAAACTTATGATCGTTTCATAAGTGATCAGTGGATATCTGATAGGTGTTTTGCTTTGGTAAAGGCTTGATGTTTGCTTTTGTGAAAATGAGTCGCCTCCATAAAGTTTTTGTGGTGTTTCTTTTCCAATGGAGTTTTCCACGAGGTAAAGCTTGGTGCCTTGGTTTTAATGTGTTGGTCTTGGATTGAGTGGTTAAAGGAATCGAGATTTCCTTTGCTCTCTAACATGAAAAGCAAGATGGAATAATTTCTTGTAATTTGGCTATGCTATGTGAGAGAATTGAGTTTCCCTTTCCTTTGAGAGGTTTTGCTTGATGAAAGCAAGTTGGATTGTTTTGGTTATTGAAAACTTCTATCAAAGATTTGAGTGGAGTTTCTCTCTTTTAATTGAGTGCTTCTAGATGCGAATTGTATCGCATTGATTTGCGATTTGAGTTTTCCTTTGTGACTTGACTTAGGAAAGAAAAGAGTGATCTCTGGATGTTGTCGAATTCTTTCCAAAGAGAATTGTAGAGCATTGGGTTCAAGTTGATGCAAGCGGTGCTTTTGATTCAAAATAATTGTACTTCTTTTGTATTCTAGCCTGGGTTGAGAATATAAATGTTCATGGTATATTGTTGAGTGTACTAAAGAACTTTGCTTCTGAGCTTGGTTGGTTGAGTGAAAGATTGTGAGGCGAGACCCTCGAGGGAAATAACCGATTGTTGTTCGGTAATGATCTCTGGTCCTATCATAGGCTAGGCGTTGACCATTAGCGGTTAAGAGTGGAGTATGATGGAGGTTGTTGATGTCTTGGTTCAATATTTGTAGAGAATATCATTAGTTGTAAAGAAGGTGATAGTGATTCGATATAAAGTGTTTGATTGTGAGCATGTAATTTAGTTAGTTGTCCCCGGTGTGAGATGTGCCTGGGAGAAGATGGAATAAAAACATATCATGGTTTGTGATTGGGAAGGAAAATTATGTCACAAGTGGGCTAATTCCTTCGAGAGCATTGGTTGATTTTGAGTCCTGGTGAAAAAGGTCGAACAATTGGAAAAGATGGGGTTTTGTGTAATTGATTTGTAGGGGTTCAAGTTTGGAACCCCAGCTGACCGTTCGAATTCTAATAGTTAAATGCTTGTTAAGGGGATGTGTCTCGCGATGATTGTGTCATCTTGAGTTTGATGAATCATGCTAGAGCGGTAGAAAGAGGAAGTTAGAGCTCTGTTGAGATTAGAAATTAATACCCTCTTTTGTTGAGAAGAATAATAGAGGAAAAGGTATAGTGTGTTTCAGTGCTAAAGGAAAAACTATTCTGAGTATGTCAGACTAATTCTTAAGATAGTGGTATGATATGTTGGATATGGAAATATGGCATAACAATTTTATGATTGAGACTTTTAGTGGGTGAGATTGAGGATTACGTTTGAGAAAAATTCTTATGAGATGTCGCTTGGAAAATAATTTGTAATCCACTTGCTATAGAATTTTGTCTCTAGCAAATTTTAGTAGAAATTTGAGTGAATGGGGAATAGTGGGAAGTTGCACTTAGTTGAGCTAAGTCAAATCACTTTTGTTAATCGTTGGATTTGAGATTTTGGCTTATCGTTGCATCCGTTTGAACCCATGCGTGGGTGTTTTGAGTTTACTAGAAAGTTTTTGTCCCAGGTGGACCTTGCTTTGTGTTTTGGCGTTCTGGGAATTCGGGGTCGAATTCCTTTAAGGGGGAGAGAATGTAATGTCGCGGACGAAAAAAATTTTCGATCGCAGTTGCAATTTTTCTCTCCCCACCCCCTTTTTCTTTTCCCCTTACCTCCTCCTTTCCCCTTCCCCCACCTGACTCCCTCTCATTTCTTTTCCTCCCCTTGCTGGCGCATCCTCCCTCCCCAATCAGCGCCTCTTCCTCCCCTCAGGAGCAGCAGCGGCAGCAGCAGCAGCAGCGAGCTGCAGCTTCTCCTCCCCCTCTTCTTCCTCATGAGCTAGGAGGTGAGTATTTGGTAGTTTTGGGAGGGCCTATGCTGTGCTAATGGAGGTATCTTGCTGGTATGGGGGTTCTAGGGTTTGGGATTTTGAAGTTTTGGAGGGAAAAGTGGTTCTAGGGTTTGGGGGGAAAACTGCTGTTTTCGGGCTGAGTTTTGCCTGTCTGTTAGGTTTGCGTTTCGAGCTAGTTAGAAGCATTTCCTGAACTTTTAGCTATAGGAAAAGTTGTATATCGTCGAACCCCCTTTAATTTGAGTATAAGAACACTAAATTTCGTTCAGCCAATCAAAAGTTATAGTCATTTTAGTGATGGCTGTCCTGATTGTGCTCGTGTTGATAGCTGAAATGTTAAACTGCTGTTTAGAGCTAGATGCAAGCCGAATTAGAATTTTTGTTTGCCTAGAGAGAGTTAGGAAATTTCTTGTAGATTTAGAAACTGTATTAGTATCCTTAATTTGGAGTTAGGAATCAAAAGTTTTGGCATGTTGAAGTTGCTGTCCAGAACTCAGATTTCTGCTGAAAGTTCAGAGTTGGTCTCAAGTTCAGAGGAAGTTTGAGGACTTTACTTTCAGGTGTTGAGAAAATGGCTATGGGGTAACTATAGGTTATCCTCTTGTGGTCATTTGGAGTCTAAGAATGCAAATTTTACTTAGCCAATTAAAAGTTATGTTCATTTTAGTACCTGCTGTTCAGAACTGCTGTTAATGTATATAACCTCTGTCCATCTCTAATCTGGGAACTAGTAATGCATCTTCTGAATAAATGGATATAATATAGTTGTAGGTTATCCTCTTGTGGTCATTTGGAGCCTAAGAATGCAAATTTTACTTAGCCAATTAAAAGTTATGTTCATTTTAGTACCTGCTGTTCAGAACTGCTGTTAATGTATATAACCTCTGTCCATCTCTAATCTGGGAACTAGTAATGCATCTTCTGAATAAATGGTTATAATATAGTTGTAGGTTATCCTCTTGTGGTCATTTGGAGCCTAAGAATGCAAATTTTACTTAGCCAATTAAAAGTTATGTTCATTTTAGTACCTGCTGTTCAGAACTGCTGTTAATGTATATAACCTCTGTCCATCTCTAATCTGGGAACTAGTAATGCATCTTCTGAATAAATGGCTATAATATAGTTGTAGATTATCCTCTTGTGATTAATTGTAAACTGAGTTCACTCAATTTGGTTCAACCATTAAGAAGTTATGCAAGTTTTACCTTTTGCTGTCCAAATTGTGACTAGTAGCAGATTCAATGTTGTTCTATGATTTAGGACAAGTTAGAGGCCGAGTTGGAACTTGCAATTGCCTAGAGATAGATGGAAAATTTTATGTAGATGCTTAAAATGTCTTCATTTGCTCAATTTAAAGTTATATAGCAGTAGTTATGCTATGGTGATGTGGGCTATCTAAACTAGTTTTGTATGAATTCAGAGTTTTGGGGCAAATTTGATTTAGGAGTGAAAGTGATGTTTGTTGACTCTAGAACATGTGATTTTGAGTGCGCAATTGTATTTCTAGGTGGAGTAGCCGGGAGTGGCTTCTTCTTCCGCCACTTCATTCCTCTCGGTAGAAGGCAAGTGTATCAACTAGAAGGATATTATAATATTGATTGGTTGCTTGTGCATATGAATATGATATGATGTGCTACCATGCATATTTCTTGAATTTGCTTGGACTAGTAAAGCAGTAATTCATGGATGGATGAATTGGTGATGTTTATGAAATTGGGCATGACTACATGCAAGTGGTGAAAATGAATGAAGTTGCACATGTATTCATGTTAATTGCATACGTGCATTCATAATGGAAGAGGCGACCCATTCGATGCGGGCCTCTGTGTTCACACGTAGTGAACACGAAAGTCCTACCTCGTGGTCCCATTTATCGAAGTGAATGGGAGCGAGACGATAAAGTAGGCACCTTCCACGGGATGGAAGGGGCGTGAGGGTGCACACCGACGGGTGTGCACTCAGCGATCTGCGATGCGTGCAAAGAAAAGAGCATTCATGAGCATGCATGTCGCATTGCATCCTAACGATGATTTTGAGTTCAATAAAAATGTGTAGAGTTGGGATCAGTCGTGGACTCATCCAAAGAGATTTAAAGAGTGCGTGTAATAAGTAAGTAATGAAGTGAAAAGAGGTAAATGTTGTTGATACTATTGTTTTATAAATTCATGGATTTGGATAAGAAGTATGCTCTTCTTGTTAATTTAATTGTGTAAATTGGTTTGTGATGCACTTTCTTGAGTCTTGAACTCATACTTGTTTGTTTAATGTTTTTAGGTACCACGAGAGCGACTTGTCGGGATGGGACTTAGCTGCACCTCCACTCACGCTCATGACATGTTAAAAGATTAGTTGGGTTAATAAATTCACTCTGAAAATTAGTTGAATTCATTATGTAATCATGTTGTAGTTAAGTTTAATTGATGATTGATGATATTATGTTTAGTTGTGTGCTTAGTTGGTCATGATGGTTGATTGATTCCATGACATGTTGTAGAAGATATCGAATGTTTTTGTCTTTTGTCTTTGAGTGGATGTCCATGTTTTAGGAAGGTCTTTGCTGAAATTTTTAGTGGATTTCGAAGTACTGTTAGAGTTGATCTCCTTATCTAGTTTTATTTCCTATTTTTTTGGTGACACTCAGGGCACTGTGGGTGCCGGGGTGTTACATTCATATACTTGGCAAAGGGATTATTACATGAGTTCTTTTGATAGGTTCATTCGATTTGATCACAGTATGTTTGGGAGTTGGCATACTTTGCAAGAAGCCGCTACCAACTATTGGATTGAAAAGGAGTTTTCGAATCCATGTCCAAGCGTATGTGAACCTGCAGGTCACACACTTAATGGGTGGGACGCATTAATTTGGATTGGATCCGTAATTAATGAACCTCGTGGGCTTAGCATCTTTGGTGGGCCTGGTTTAGGGTTTCATCTCGTGGCTATATAAGGAGGAGGAGGAGGGCACGAGTGTGCTTTCCATGGTTTAGGTTTGATTCACTTGAAACCCTAGCCTCCTCCTCTCGCGCCCGCCGAGCGACTAGGTGCTTGCACACGCGCGCGCGGCGTTCCATCTCGGGCGTGTGGACTCTGCGGTGGCTGCTGCTGCGGCTGCGGCGTGGGAGGGCGATCCACGGCGTGGCGAGGACGATCCACTACATCGATGCAACGACTGCGGCGAGGACGAACCACTACATCGACGCGCGCAGGATTCCGCAACTGCGCGTCTAGTGGTAATCTTATCTATGATCCCTTTCTTGCGAGTAGCTTTCTGGTTGCGCGGTAGTTTTTTTTTGTGCTAGCGTAGCATACCGCGTTTCCCTTCAGAAGCATCACATGTAGTACCATTTTGAAAAGAACAAGAAACTTGTGCTACTTGTAATGCTTATTTTTCAATTTTACCACATGTAAATATTTCTTTAAGTGATACTTATATAAAGAGATACCACTTGTAAAGATCATTTAGCATGAGGTAGGCATTGCTTGAAGAAATACTTGTAAGATAAGCAATGTCCAATAAATCATTTTGAAAAATGCATTTTCATTTAATGTAAACTCAACATGAGTTTATCCCCTTTAAACATTTCAATCATACAAAGGATCTCACACAGAGAGTCCTCGAGAGATTGAACTAACAATTAAGCTTCAAATGGGAACTCATCAATATGAGTTTGAAATACCATGAAAGCTCATAAAAAAATGCATAAGAGGTAGATGTGGATACCATTTGTAAAAATCCATAAAGCAAGGAATTATATGATACCACATGAAAGAAATCAATACCCCTTAATCTGATTTTAATTTTTGAAAAAGAACTCTCAAAGATTTAGAGAAGATTGAAGGTATCAGAGCAATAACAATAAAGATACCATTTTGAGATAAAGGCACAAAACTTGACTAAAATAAGCTCCCATAGGATTCAGGAGATGAAACATAGAGCTATTTTCATTTAGACATACACAATTTTTGGTTTTGAAATGTTTTTTCAAAAAGAACTCAAATTGATACCACTTAAAATATATCAAGGTGAACTTAGTGGATACCATTTTAAACTAAGCCAAATAATTTTCAAATGATTTGAAATTTTGCGAAAAGATGCTTTGGGATCGAAAGAAGCTTTTACAAAAAGAATTTTTGAAAAAGGAAGTTCCAATCAAAAGATATCCCAAAATCAATTTCAAAAAGTCTGAAAATTCAGAACAGATCTGCTAGGGCCGGTACTACTGCTCTCACATGGTCGGTAGAACCGGGCTCCGTCTCTGCATGTTCGAGGCGGTGCAACCGGCTCTGACAGACTGAATAACTAAATTTTTGCAATTTTTTTGCAAAAACAATTCAAATGAAGTCCAAATAATTTAAAATTTTCCATAAATGAAATTTGGACTATTTATATGGTTTCTCAAAAAGAGTTTTCGAAAAAAGAATTTTATTTTGAAAGATGTGGCAAATTGCGCTTTGAGGCATGAAAATGAGATTAAAAAACATAAAGGGCCTCAAGGTGCAACTTTAATTTCTGATTTCATAGAAATTAAATCATCATGGCTTGTAGGATTTGAAATACTTTTAGAAACCATGATACCACTTGAAAAGATAATGAAATCCAATTTGAAAGCCAAGATTGAGCAATATGCTTAAATAGGCTATTTTGGGTCAAAGCAAGAATTTTGGCAAATTTTGATTTCAATATAGAATTTTCATTTTGAAAGCTTGTAAAATATTTGAAATACATATTAGAATACTTTTACAAAGCTTTTTACAATTTTGGGCCTTTTAAACATAAGATTTGACTTTTGACCAAAATGGTCCTTTTGGAATAGCTATTTGTAAAATAAAGCCAAATATTTCAACACAAGATTCAAATGAAGAATAAGATGAGATATAGAGATTTGAATTTTGTGTATGAGACTTAAATATCATTTTGAACTAAGATACTTCATAAGATCCAGTCCAAATGAAGAAACTCACAAAGTGTAATAGTATGACCATTTTAGGTCAAGTATAGTTTTTGGGCGAGTTTTAAAATCAAATAACTTTTGATTGGTTGGTCTTTTGAAAATCTTTTGAACACAAAAGTTGTTAAGAATGACCAACACTAGGTTTTTCGTTTGGGAATTATTTTCAAAATCATTTTACATTTAATTCTATGAAAATTATAAGTTTAAATCCAAAACAAGATACTAGAAACTTGATTTTGGGCATGAAACTCATTTTCTTTGTAAAATAGATTTTTGTGAAGCCAAAACTATTGGAAAATCCTTTGAAAGCATTTGTATACATTTTTAAACTAGTTTTTCAAAAGATTACTAATAGATACTCAAATTTTTGAGTTTTGGCTAAAGGGCTTGATTTTGAAAGTATATATATATTTGCACACATAGGAATGTAATATACATGACTATGATTGAGCACTCTCCCTTAACGGCCACTACCCCAAACTTGCTTAAGATTTCAATCAATACAATTAACAAGCATGAGCAAGAATCATAAGCAAGCAATTTAAATTGATTTTCATTAACGTAGCTTAACCTACACAAGGCTATAAGCTATAAGAATCAATTTAAATACTTGTTACCCGAGATGGCATTGGTTCATGATTGAAGTGAATGTCTTCAAGCTTGGCTCCTTTTTGCACATGATGGAATCATTCTCTTGATCAAGCCAAAGCTTCCAATGCATCTCCAAGCACCTACAATTCTTTAGGCGCTTTTTGGTACCCAATTTTTGTTGGGTCCTAAAATGTTAGTTACAATAGATTTAGGAACCCAAATAGCCCTAACATTTATAGTCTTAGGTGAACTAACACGACTAGTAATGGATTTGCGATTGTTATTACTCCTAAGCGAATTATTGGCATTGAATTGAGGAGGTTTACGAGTTTTAGCATTTTTAGCAAATCCATTTCTAGTTTGGTCCTTTCTAAGCACATAATAATCATTATAATGCAAGGGCTTAGAGGATCTAGCATATCTAGCAAATGGTTTGCTATTATTATTTTTCCTAAGCACATGATCAACATGATTTTTCTTGGTCTTAGGAAATCTAGCATTTTGAGCGAACACATTTCTAGATTTATTTCTCCTAAGCAAATGATTTTCATTATTTTGCAGATACTTGGGAGAATCGACAAACTTGGCAAACACATGGCCATTTTTGTCCTTCCTAAGCAAATAATGATCATTTATAATAATGGGCTTAGTAGTGTTACCTAAGGGACAATCCTTACCGAAATGTCCCCTTTCCCGGCAATTGAAGCACGTCACGCTGTTTGGCCCTCTCTTGACCGTCTTGACTTGCTCCTTGCCGGTTTGCCTCATGATTGATACTTGTGGCTTGATATCCACTTTGTTTGGGCACATGGAGGCGAGGTGTCCCTTCTTGTTGCAATCAAAGCACTTGATGGTCTTTGAGTGTCTTGCGTTGTGCCTTGTCTTGCTATTTTCCTTCCTGGAGATGTAGCCGATCCCTCTCTGTCAACCAACTTTCGTTGATTGCTTAGAATGTTGTCGAGGGTGACCTTTCCTTTGTAGCACTTCTCTAAGTCACTACTCAATTGAGTGACTTGTTCCTTGAGCTTTTTATTTTCCTCTACAAGATTAGTCACACAAGACATAGAGGAAGTAGAAGCAATATTTTAACTAGAGCAACAAGGCATATCAATTAGATCATTGCAAGAGGTGGACATGTCAATTTTTGATGAAATAATAGGATTGACATTTAAGCAAGGCATTTTATCAATTAAATCACATGAGATTCCTATATCCACCTTAGACTTAAAAACTTTTTTGAGAAGGAGGGATTCATGATTTTCTTTAAGCACATTATAGTTATTTTGAAGGGAATCATGTTCAAGCTTTAAAATCTTATATTTTGCTTTCTCCTTCCCAAGATAATTATTGAGCTCCTCTAGCATATTCATTAATTCATCATAGGAGGGCTCATCATCCTCATCTCTATCACTTACCTCAATTTTACCTTTTGCCATGAAGCAACGAGTTAATGATGAAAGAATTTGATGCTCATTGTCGCTTGAGGCGGAGGTTGAGGTTTCTTCATCACTTGAGGTAGAAGTGGAGATTTCTTCTACCGCTGTCCTATCCTCAATGCAATCATCGTTTGTTGATGTGGATAATTCAAATAATTCTTGAAGCTTGATCTACATTTCATGGGCGCTCTTGAGATTGCAAATTGAATTAAAAACATCTACGCTCATAAAACTAAATAAAGCATTAGTAGCTTGAGCGTCGAGATGTAGGCATTTCTCTTCTCCTTTAGTTGGAGCAAATCCATTCAACCGAAAAGAAAAGCCCACATCTATGATCCACCATATTTTGGGGCTCATGGATTTAAAATGAGATATCATAAATAATTTCCATGAAGCATAATTTGAGCCATCAAAGATATGTGAATTGGTGTAGTGCACTAATCCACTAGTCGCCATCATTTACTCTCTAAACGGTTAAGTCTAATAAAATAAGAGACCAAGCTCTGATACCACTTGTTAGGTCGAGGATGCCGACTAGAGGGGGGTGAATAGGCGGCTTTTAAAAAACTCTCGCTAATTTCTACAAAGCAATTCACCCCTCATTATCCTAATAACAAAACCTTAACAAATATTAATGCGGAAGCGATAAACTAAGGTTTTGACAAATAAAGCCTAAATCAACTAGGCTCACTATGTGCACTAACTAATTATGTCTCTAACAATAATTGCAATTCTAAAGACAAGCAATCAATCAATTTAATTCTATGAATATAAATAACGAAAACAATGCAAGCACAAGAGACACAATACTTTTTACCGTGGTGTTCGGAGACTTGCCGGTCTCCCCTAGTCCACGTTGAGGTTAGCCCAAACGAATTGGACCGGCTCCACGAATTGAGCACCCACCTCGAATCCACTAGTGGTAGCTCCTTTTCCCTCCCGGGTAGGCGAGCTCCAACCTTCACAAACTTTGCCGGGGCTTCTCACAACGTCCGTTGAGAGCTCCCGCGCACGACGTCGCTACGCCGTCTAGGTGTCGGCAAACACGAAGAGTAATAAGTCAAGCCTTCCGCTTGAACTTCACCTAGTGCAACACATGCACTCCGATGACCTCCTAAGTGCAACACATGCACTAGGATCCTCCTCAAGTGCAACACATGCACTAGGATCCTCCTCAAGTGCAACACATGCACAAGAGGCTCTCAATCCTCTCCTAATTGCAACACATGCAATTAGAGGCTCACACTAGCTCAAGAAGCAAATGAAAGAGGGCAACACATGCACATAACTCCTACAAACACCCAAATGCTCTAGCACACAGCCAACCTCTGCCCTTGCTCCCCAAGGCCTCCTTTTATAGCCTCCAAGCGAAAACTAGCCGTTGGGGGCTAATTGGGCAAAGTGCCCAGCAACCCCGGTGCTACCGCCCAACTGGGACCGGTAGCACCAGCCTCCTCGCCAACGGCTAGAAAACTAGCCGTTGCAGGATTTTCGGTAGCACCGGCCAACTAGGAGCGGTGTTACTGCTTGGGCGGTAGCACCGGCCTTCACCCCGGTAGCATCGGACCCAAGCCGATCACAAAAACACCCCCTCTGGATTTTTCACACCGGCCAGAGGGACGGTAGCACCGGACCTCCGGTGCTACCGGCCTACCATGGGCGGTAGCACCGGACTGCCAACCCGCCCAAAAATATCCCTCTCTTGATTTTTCACACTGACCAGAGAGACGGTAGCACCGGCCTTCCGATGCTACCGGCCAAACTGCGGTAGCACCGGACCCCAGTGCTACCGGCCTTACAAGGGCGGTACGACCGGCCTCAGGGAGAATACACTGTTTTTCACCAAAACTTTTCTCCAAACCATTAAAGATTTATTCTTTGAGCTATGTGAGGATCAACACATGATCACAACACTATGCAAAACACATTTGCACATGTTAATCACATACTCCAAAGAATCTCATTAAGCACAACTTATTTGCAAAACACATTTGCCAATAAACCAAGAACTTATGAGATCAATCCTCTTAGCCATGTGATGATCAACACATGATCAAGTCAATTTGCAAAACACATTTGCAAACCCTATTCACATGCTCTAGGATCGAAACCCATAATCTCAAGTTCATTTGCAAAACACATTTGCAAAATAACAACTCCAACTTATTTGCAAAACACATTCGCAAATAAACTACGAACCTATAAGATCAATCCTTTTAGCCATGTAAGGATCAACACATGATCCCGACAATTTGCAAAACACATTTGCAAATGCCCACATATGCTCTAGGATCGAACCTCATAACTTCCAGCTTAGTTGCAAAACTCATTTGCAAATAACAAGCCAACACTTTGCAAAAACACATTTTGCAACCAAACCAAGCTTAGCCTTGTGATGATTAACACATGATCCAATCACAAGCTAAAACACCAAAGCATGAGCTCTCTATTAGCAACACATGCAAATCTCTAGCACCATGCAACCACTTTAAACCAAATTGCTTGAGCTCTCTCTTTTTTGCAACACGTGCACAACTTAGCTCCAAGCAATAACCAAATCAAATAAGATTCAATTAAGATGCAAGTATGAGCACCCTTATTTGCAACACATGCAAATACTTAGCTCATACAAAATCCAACGCACGAGCTTTACCCATTTGCAACACATGCCAAATGGTTAGCTCAATGCAAAAACCAAACCAAGAGAGTGAGCTAGAGTGAACCGGATCGAGTTCATCAACACATGATGAAGCTCAAGCTAAAAGACTCAACCCCTCTTAATAGTACGGCAACCTAACTAGCAACCCGATCTCCCAACCAAACACCGAGACCGGTAAAAGACTAGGAACACATCCTTAGCCCTACCTAGTTATACCTTTGCCTCTAGCGATCCACTTGAAGCTTCTATGATTTCCAATCATCTTTTCTTCGGGATCGAATCTTCTTCTTCTTGTTCACCAACACATGATGAACCTTCTCTAGCCCTTCTCTTTACTTCGGGATCACCTCTTGAAGCTCATCAACACATGATAACTTCTTCTTCTTCTTCCCGATTCTTTATCATCTTGGACTCAACCTACTTCACAACTCATAGAAGATGTTAGTCCAACAAACACGGTTGTCTCAAACATCACCGCGCTCCACTAACACATAATGGATGCCTCCAAGATCGATTGAGCACAACCCAGATCAATTTGAAAGATTAATTGTGTCTTGAGTACTTTGATGCAACTAATGCTTCATTATACTCAAGAACTTTTCGCTTGTCTTTAATCAACAAAGAGACACCATCAACACATGATGAAGTGTTCCTTGATTTGATTAAAAGACAACCGAACTCAATTTAAATTACATTTAAATTGATATGAGTATATATATAACTACATAAGTTTCATATACTCAAGTGATTGTTTCAAAGTCTTGATCCTTTATATGTTATTTAGCAATAAGACATGGATCAATACTATTGAAACAACAAGTTAAATTATAAACTCCCCCTAGATGTGTGCATTCATATAGTATATGAATTAGGAGCATAATGCACATATTTGGACTAAAGCAATGGAAAAATCCATACTTTAATTTGAATCCTAAGTATGCATTAAGTCAATAGTGTGAATACAAGTGCATACTTTAAGTTTTCCATTTTCCATCCAAATAAGAGACTAATCAGATTAAGGCTCAATTAAACATGTTAGTCTCATAATGATTAGATTTGTTATTAAACAATGATTAAATATTAGTATTAAACCAATCACCAAAACTAATGGAGCTGGAACTTACAGTTGCACCAGCCACAGTTTTCACAAACCCCATACTAAGAAATGCAATATTCAAGAGCTAGCATGCACAAAGATTGAGCGATGTGACACCAAAGCACTATCAAGCTATGAGCCAAAGACCTATCTTAATAGTATAGCACATATTCTACTAATCCAGTCTATCTCCAAACACTGAGACCGGCAACGCTATGGAGAAAGTTCCTTAAACATTTTACCTTTGCCTTGAGTTAGAGCCATTCATTTCCATCCTATGCATGCTTTCACATTCTCTTTTCCACGACATGGACACGCATTTTCTCATCATCTTAAAAATCACATTAGTCCCTTAAACACAGTTGTTATTAATTACCAAAATATTTAAATAGAGGCCTAGATGCTTTAAAGCTCCCCAATATAATACCTAATATTACGGTCAGTTCGATGTTAGGTTATAAACTCGATGGTAAATGTACCTATCTATACCCCCTTTATAATGCACGTAAACATTCTTTTCTATGTCCACCCCAAATAGTGCATCCCACTAGAGATGGCCCAACATTTGTGCACCCAGCGAAACGTCCCCAGAAACTTGCCTTCATCAAAATTAACCTCTCAGATCTTTCCTCAGCTTTACTCACCCACATCCGATGGCCATTATTTAGTGTGTCTAATCATCCCTGTGGCCCACAACAGACCTCTCCACCACATATTTGGAAGGAGAGCGAATCAAACAAGGAAATAAATAAGGAGGATCCGCATGCAAGGAAACCAGACTTGAATTTTTTACTGGCCAAAATTGTGCGTACTACATATTTGGAAGGAGGCGAATCAAACAAGGAAATAAGCAGGAGGATCCGCATGCAAGGAAACAAGACTTAAATTTTTATTGTCACGGCATTGTGATCGTATTTTTTTCCGAATATGACCCTTCTCGAGACTTTTTACGGATCTAGCCCCATAGAGCCTAATTTGGTATACGAAGAGCGCTGAATTTCTCTTTATTTTTATCTAAGGAACCAGCAGTCTGTAAGTCTTTGCTTAATTTTTTCAATTTTTCTCGCGGAACCGGTGCGTGAAACCTTTATTTAATTTTATCTTTTTTCCTTGCGGATCCAGTGGTCGGTGGCGCAGTTTATTTTTCCATATTTTTCTAAAATCATCCCTGTGGCCCACAACAGACCTTCCCTCACCTCCAGCATCAACAAGGAAAAGGAAACAAACGTCCTGGAATCAAGGAAAAAGAAACAAACGTTCAGGAAAAGGAAAGGATCATACATTACGTGCTGGGAAAAGGAAACCAGGAGATGGGGCATGGCGGGAGATTGCACGCTGGCGGTAGGCGATCTTCTTAGGGAGAACGCAGGTCTGCAATGACTCCACGGTCTCCATCGGTGGCTTTGCCGACGTGGCAAGGTTGCTGGTGGCGACCTCGCGGCCGCCGTGCCTCGGCAAATTTATAATTTAAATTTTTTTGAAAATAATTTTATTAAGTACAAAATAATCGAAAGTTTTTTTAGGATTTTTCTAAAATTTTTTAACCTAATGTGCTATCTTTTCAAAAATCCTTCTATATTTAAAAAAATGAAGGCAACCCACCTGTAGCTTCTTCTAGCTGCAGCCCAGACCAGAGAAGCTTCTTGTCTTCCCTCCCTCCATTAAAGCAAGAAAGAAGCTCCAAAGCTTCATCAATCTCACACCAAATCTCCTCTTTCCATCTATGGTGTTAATTCCCCAAATTTCGTGCTCTATTGCCAAAATTTCCTCCCAATCTGATTTGATCCCAAATTATGGTTTCCATAAATATGCTTGTTTCGGGGCTATAAAAGCCGGCGAACTCTCCTTCACCCCATCGCATTGCGTAAATCCCCAAGTGCTCCTTCTTGTAATGATCGCCGGATTTTGGAGGTAACCCAAGCCATCACTGTCATCTTTCCCGGCGAAATTCACCGCAACCATGACTCCTCCCCCGCAAGCGCCGGTGCCGGCGATCTCGCCGCACCAGTGCCGACCCACTGCGACCGGCCGGCTACCCTTGGCCTTCCCTCCCCCTTGCGCTAGCCAAGCCCAGAGAGCACGATGTGCTCTCTGTGGAAGCTGCAAAAAAAAATAATCTAAAATCAGAAAATTCTTTTTTCTTTCTCTTTCTTGATTTAAAATCTTTTGGGAGCTCGTTTTCGCCCATTCGACCTCCATTTAGTTCCGTTTTTCTTTCTAAATTCATTTAAAATTCTAAATTTCTCTTTTATTATTAAGTGTTGTATTCATACTTATCTTCTCATTTAATTGATAAGCGGGTGTACTGCCGTCGTAGTGTTAGCACAGGTACTATACTATTGGACATTGGTAAGTTGACATTATTATTTTTTTCATCTGTGACTCGTTTTATTCACTGCCTTAGACAACAGAACGTGAAAGTATTTAAATTAGTTATAAGTTTTGAACGAATGCATTTCAAACAATTCTGTTTCATTTCTTCGGTTTTTGATATGATCATTCCATACGCTAAAAGAAATTTTACTTTGTCATGCGGGTTTATTGAACCATGACCAATCCACAAACCGATATGGACATTACATGCGTCCTACCTGGTTTACTCGTTGACCCTAAGATTTTATAATGCATGGTACAAGTGTACAATAATTTCTCCGCTCATTTTCTCAAAAAAAGAAGAAGAAAAACATCTCAGCACAATCCATCTTAGATCTGGTCGTTTTGAACACATTTTCGATAGAAGAAAACATGTCAAATTTCTTCCTGAATTATCAGAAACACACCTAATAATCTAGACCCTCTTCTTCTGAGCAGAACATGAACCAGCAGTAGCCTGTGCCGAGCATGAGCAGAGACCACGCAAAACTGCAGCGACAGCAAACACCACGAATGAAACATACAGCTGAAGCAGCTTCGGTG
The DNA here is from genome assembly GCA_036346275.1 of Otatea glauca. Taxonomy (NCBI): domain Eukaryota; kingdom Viridiplantae; phylum Streptophyta; class Magnoliopsida; order Poales; family Poaceae; genus Otatea; species Otatea glauca. The sequence continues at coordinate 31,202,250 of CM070723.1, read as the reverse complement.
TAGCTCTCCCTGAGCCCAAGATCTCACCAAGTATTGCAGACTGAAATGAATACAGTCAATGTTAACAAATCAACATAACGTAGCTATCTGTTAAAGGGGATAAGAGGCCATAGATCGTCACAAATAGATGAATTAAGGAAGAAAAGATGCAGTACTGAAGTGATTTGAAATACCTAGTGCAGTCTGAAGTATTGCCTAAGTCATGAACTCATGATATCAATATATCATGCCAGTGTTCGTTAAGCCAATCTAACATTCATTATCTTGTGAAATCCGATTGAAACCATTCTGAATGAAATAGAACCCAATTTTCTCCGAGTACTAACAAATTTCTTCTCCCCTCAGCCCCGTCAAATTGAGGAATCGTAACGCACCACCGCAACCAAGCGCAGTTGACTTCCCGAACTTGTACAAGAAAACATAACACAGATCAAGATAGCATACTAACGTATATACATGCCCAGATTCCTCGTTCTTGGTCAAATAACAAACTATCACGTCTACAGATCTTGAAGCGAGAAGAAAGAAGAGGGTAACGAGAAGACAAGATTGTTACTAAGTAGGTGAGCATGTAGACGCCCGCCATGAGGGAGGTGGAGGCGGCCCAGCTTCTCCGCGCGAGGATGCCGTAGAGATTGGCAACGCAGACCGGCCAGAGGAAGGTGAGGTCAAGCCAGACGAGGCCGCGGAAGAAAGGCGGTGGGTCGGCGACGAGGTAGTGGTCGAACTCGGCGATGAACCACAGGTGGATGTCCACGAGCAGCGCCGGGTAGAGGCGGCGCGGGAGGACGACCTGTGAGTCGAATAGCGGGGCCGCGACGGTCATGATCAGCGAGAATAGCGCCACCACTGCGTCCACGGCCACCGAGACGACGCCCATTGGTTTTGGTGCTGTGAGATTGCTTAGGGAGGACCGGAGGGAGTGGAGTTGCTCTGTTTTTTTGATCTGTTTTGTTGTGCGACAAAGAAGAACTTCGCGACAGAAGGGAATATGAGCAAATGTGTGGTGTGCAGCGAGCGCCGTGTGCTGCTTGGCTTGTCTGTCCTACTTGTGTGGGCTGACCATGGCATGCAACTAACCAAGGATGCATACAACAGAACATGTTATCCTCCGTTACTAGGTTACTTATTACTTTTGAATACTGTGTTAGTGTGTTACTTCCTCTGAGAAAGGTACGTATAGAAATAACCAAATCACCTTATTCATTAGCTTATTTATTACACTTGGATGGTGTGTTACTCTAATCTACAGTAATAAATAACATTACGAATATTGAATAGTAGAGGTATGCAAAGGAAAAAATAGTTAAAAGTTATCTTGAAATTGTAGAATGACATATATTTAAGAACAAAATTTGAAAGCTAGAATGATATGTATTTAGGAACGGAGAGAATACTTAAATTCATAGTAGTAAATGACAACTTATTACTCTTGGATGATTTGTATTACTTTTAATTCATAGTGGAACAAAAGTTGAAACCTAGAATGACATATATGTGGAACAATAGACAGCTTTTAATACTTTTTAGTCTGTTTGAAAAACATTACTTTTTAAATTTTATGATAGTAAAACCTATTTAAAAATAATGACACACAATATTTTCATGACACTACCCATATCTTATTTATGTGATAAATATAAATAATCTGGTGTGCGTTAGTGTTAGAGTTTTAAAAATTTAACTATACGAATTTCAAAGCATCATAATTTTCTGTATTGTAACTTTTCTGTACTTCAAGATTTCCAAACAGCTGTTACAATGTTTCAATCTAACAATGACGAAATTTTAACTGAACTGTTTCAGCAAGCATCCAAAACTACTTTCTGCATAAAAAATGTCAATTCCATTGTAAAAAGAAAAGACGTCCCATGCGTGGTGCTCACATTTTGTCTGCTCAAAACTATGTTAAGACTCTGTTTGAATGAGTGGTAAATCTTTGGAATATTTTCACTACTACAGAATGGCACATCACTATCGTTTTATCTGTGTCGGTTCTTAAGTTTTTAGAAAAAATCGATTGTGATAGATAACTTCAGAGGGGTGTTAGTAATAATCACTATCGGTTCTGAGATTATAAATGATTGTGATGTAGCACTGGGCATATCACAATCGATTCTCAACTAAAAAACAATAGTGATGTGTATGGTCATCGCTATCGGTTTCAAGAAAAGAAGCGATAGTAATGATCACCTACACATCACTATCAGCTCTTTTGATAGAAGCGATAGTGATGTGCATATACATCACTATCGGTTCCAAGAAAAGAAGCGATAATGATGTGCACGTGATCATCACTATCGCTTTTATAAAAAGAACCGATAGTGATGAATGTGCACATCACTATCGCTTCTTTTGTTGGAACTGATAGTGATGATCATGCACATCACTATCGCTTTTTAGTTGAGAACCGATTGTGATGTGCCTCTCTAAGTTATATATACCACTCGGGCTAAACTCTTCTCTCTTGTTGTTCCTGAGGAGATTTCTCCGTCGTCACCCGACAAAACAGCTCATATTTTGTGGTTGGAAGCAATACATAGGTGAGAAAATTTGAAGTCCTCAAGGGTGGATGTTAAGAGGGCAAATTTGAAGCCCTATCTTGAGGAGATTCCCCTCTTTTTGCCCTCATTTGCGGTTTTCTTCAAAATATGAGCAATCCTTTAAACCCTTTCAGTTTTGCACTAGGTAATTTCGATATGTGGTGAATAAAGTTTAGGTTGCACTGGAATTGTGTATATGCTATCAGATTTCACACTCTTTATTTGACAAGCAAACATTTATTTAATTATTGTAGTGCTCTCGTGTTAATATGGAATTATTGTTGCTATCATGTCATAAATGTTAGAGTTTAGGCTGCGGAACCTACGTTTCCCGTTCAAGGATGCTTGTTTATAAATATGCCGAACGAAATGGTATATTTAGAAGCGATCAGTGGAATTGTCCACGTTTTTTGGACAGTTCACGGATATATGGTTCGGACAAGTTCCTGAGCTGTGTTGTACAACTTCAGAGTAGATTTCGGTAGAGTCTCCTTTACTTCAGAGTAAAGGACTAGTCTGCCCTATATAATTATACTCATAAATTAAAATTTAGGGTGTAAAATGACATGTACAAGCAGTTGTTTAAAAATTATTTGCGTACCAAATACCATGTAAATTTACTAATATCCGGTGTCCAGTCAAACTTCAAAGAATCAAGACTTAGTAACCTTATAAGCTCTAGAGAGGGAAAGATACCAGAACCAGATCTTAAGGGATGGTACTCAACCAGCACATATGCCCTTTGCAGCATACAAAATGGAAGTGAAGATATAAAATGCGAAACTTGGAAGATGTCACTTCTATACATGATACATCGATGATAAAAACAAAAATATATCCGCTGTTGGATAGAAAACAGCTAATTTTAAGATAAGAGGTGTAAACATTCGCCGAAATAAATGCCACTGCTTCCAAATTCTGGGCAAGCATATTACAGATAGAAAAGATGCATACAAAAGGAGTAGCTACTGTCAGTTATAACTAGCAAAATATGCACAGTGCGCAGAACAGAAGTTTTAAGGTAAAGCACCTGCAAATTGTTGCTTGGCCTCAAGTAGCAACCTAATGACACTATGTAATACTGAGTAACTGACAACTAAAATTGCTGGAGAGAACGGGTAGGCTACTCTAGCGAAAAACAAAATTTTCTATCATGTAACTAAGGAACCACTGCAAGTAATAGATCACAGAATTACCACTAGACGCACAGGCCCATAGCGGAAGTAGAGTACTGTTAGTGTTATGCCCTTGAGGCAATCATTTAGATGATTGTAACATGACTATGTTTATGAATAATAATATGATTATTGGTCTAATGAATATATATCATTGTATTGATCAACAAGTATGTGACTTGCTTATGAAGCTCTTTACTTATTGATGTAATTCGATAAATATCTCTGATCGGATATCATCGTATAGGACAACGATGAATAGATCAGCACATGTAGTGATCGATGATCATGCTTCATAGATCATGGGATATGGAGACATCATCTATACATTGTGGACGCATGTTGAAGAACATGGGTTAGATAGACCCGTCATGGGATACTGAGAGAATGTTACATTCTTATGTGTCATCAGTGTATCTAATACATAGTAGATGTATGATCCTTAGACCTGAGATTGTCATATTCCCTACATGTGTAATAGTTTTCCTTGGGGCTACCAAACACTACTTGCTAACCGGATAGTTATAAAGGTAGCTTTCATGTTTACTATGAAACGTGCAGAGGGAAGTGAGCAGTCAAGATGAAATTTGCCACTCCAATGAAATGGAGATATATGACAAGCCACTCGTGTGATATGATTAAGGAAGTGCATGGCCATGCCGTGATTGAGTAGTCAATCACAACTTATTAATATATCACGGATACGAGAGATGGATTGAATCATCAAAGGATGACATGCTTCTCGCCTTGAGTTCAATCTTCATATACTTGGCAAAGGGATTATTACATGAGTACTTTTGATAGGTTACATCGATTTGATCATAGTATGTTTGGGAGTTGGCATGCTTTGCAAGGAGCCGCTACCAACTATTGGATTGAAAAGGAGTTTTCCGAATCCATGTCCAAACGTACGTGAACCTGCAAGGTCACACACTTAATGGGCTGGGACGCATTAATTTGGATTGGATCCGTAATTAATGGACCTCGTAGGCTTAGCACACTTATAGGCCCTAGTTTAGGGTTTCATCTCGTGGCTATATAAGGAGTGGAGGAGGGTGGGCGCAGTGTGTACTTTCCACGGTTTAGAAGTGTTTCACCCGAAACCCTAGCCTCCTCCTCTCGCTGCCCCTACCGAGCGACCAGGTGCTTGCACACCGACGCATGGCGTTCCATCCCCGGACGTGTGGACTACTGCGGTGATGCTCCTGCGACTGCAGCGTGGGAGGACGATCCACAATGAGGCGAGGACGATCCACTGCATCGACGCAACGACTGTGGCAAGGATGATCCACTACATCGACGCGTGAAGGATTCCACAACTGCGTATCTAGTGGTAATCTAATCTATGATCCCCTTCCTGCGAGTAGCTTTCTGGATATGCGGTAGATTTTTTTTGTGCTAGCGTAGCATACTGCGTTTCTCTTCAAGTACATGTAGCGTGGTGCAGCAGATGTAGTCGTACTAGCCTCGCTCCTCCTCCAACAGCTTCTTGTGATCGACGCAGGTTACGGATTGTCCTAACATTGAAGCTTCGTAGCAACGCCTCCAAGGTATCCACATGTACGGGGTAGGAATACCACGCGTCGGAGTGCTAGCGCCGACTGCGCGGTTCTGGGCGAAGGAGGGGTGGCGACTAGGGTTTCAGGAATTCCAAATTCCTATTGTGTTTCTTCATATCTCTTCTATGTGTAAAGCCACAACCTCCTCCCTTTATATAGACGTCCCATAATGGGTTTCAACCTTTGAAACCTATTATGAACTCTAAGCCCATTACAACTCGGATCTCTATCCGAATTGTTTACAACCCCTTAAGTGTGTAACCCTATAGGTTCACGTGCACTTGGACATGACCCGAGTACTCCTACTCAACTAGACATGGCTCGAGTACTCCTACTTGACCAGTCATAGCTCGAGTACCCTTATTCGACTAGTCATGGCTCAAGTACTCCTACTCGACCATACATAGGTCGAATAATCTTGCTCGACCAATAACTGGAAGTGGCCCCTAGTAGGACGTGTCGATTCCCATGTACATTTAAAGATTAGACGAACCTCAACAATGTCCTATATGGAATTCCTTTTGCCTCACGATATTGGTCAAACCCAAGGAGAGTTGTTGTCATCCTTGTTTGGATGGCTCGACCACTCTTTCTCAATGCTGTGACTCGGATTTCCCAAATACATCGAGTAAACTCTTTAACTCGATGGCTCGAGTAACTTTCTACTCGAGTAGCATAGCTATGCATTTCCCGAAATCCAACCACTCGAGAGGCCTAGAGATATCTATCCCGATACATGGAGGGGCAAATCCTATCTTGATCGACCACGCCTCACAGCATGTTTTATGACAAACCCGAAAGCCATCTTTATAATTACCCAGTTACGGAGTAGCGTTTGACGACCCCTAAGTAAGCCATTACGCATCTTGAGAACATGCGACAATCTCAAGTCGAAGGATATAGCACACCACCGTTTATGAGACCAAATGATGACATGAAAGAATACAATGTTCTCGCAGTGTCTCAAGGTGGGTCAATCCAACTCTATGTTCTGCAACATGTGTTCATATTATTGGTTTGATATCTCCATATCTATGACCTGTGAAACATGGTCATCAACCAATACATATGCTAGTCTATTCATATGTGTCCTCATATGTTTATCGACTAGGGATCACTTTTAGAATGAACATCATAAAGATGAATATAGTGTTTCACAAACAAGTCACGTACTTATTAATCAATATCCATGATGATATTCAAAGAACAATATCATTGTTTATGAACATTTATGGAAATATAACCATCTCTATGATTGCCTCTAGGGCATATTTCCAACGAAAATAATGATGCAGTAGCGCAGCTTTGTCAACAGCATACTTGTTTGCACTAGAATTTGGCAAGATATGGCATAAATCGTCAGACTAAGTATCAGTTATTTTGGTAAATATCGGATAGGGAAAGAAGAGTTTAAAATGGTATTACAGCCGATATCGGATAAAAAAGTTGCTCCAAACAAGGAGGGTACTGTCCGAGTTGAGGCCGATATGGATCATGGTATGCAGCGTAGTGGAAGTGGACATGATCGGCCCACAGCTATAAAAGGTGGTCAAGGGCAGGCAAGAAACGACACAACTAATCAAACAACTCGCATTACTTTTATTTACCTTCTGTCGACTAGGAATAGCCTCTGTAATTTACATTTTTCCTTGTAACCTGATTTGATCAATAAAGTTGCGCATTGCTGATTGTTGATCACCTTCGATTATGCCAACAGGTTTGATTTTCTCCGAGCTTGTTGCGCATCACCTTTTTCGGAAAAGATCTACCTATATCATATGATTAGCCCTAATCGGCTAATTAGATTTATCGTTACCATAGATTTAATCGGCTTTTTAGCAGTTTAGATCTTTGTCGATTGTCTCGGTAGATCGACTTTGAGCGTATTTTATATTTATCTTACCGATTGCATGATCATATCAGTTGGCACGCCTTAAACCTCAGAACCCTGCGTTCGTCCGATGTGTTGTGACCGATAGACCCATGTTCACGTTTTTTGGTGCCAACACACTCTTGGCGCACCCGGTGGGACTAGGATGTCTTCATCAGGGAAATCGATTCCGCCATCCGATCTCAACGCTGAAGCTATAATCATCCCAACTCTGGCCGATTTAACCCCAAAGCAACACAAGAAAATTGAAGATTGGAACGCTGAACTTGAAGAGATGATGCTGAGTTGTTATCAGAAGACCCGACGTGGCATCACTCAGAAGGCTGCATTGCCGATGGTTAATGCCCTCGGTGATGCAGGAATCACTGACACCTCGGTAAGCTAATACATGCATGCACAAACCGAATTATCGGTTATGATTAATCAGTCTATACATCATGCCTTGGTTAATCAGCCATTAGCTCTAGTTACGACACTTAAGCCGATGATCGCTAAAAGTGTAAAAACCACAGCACAAGAATTGGCATTAACCGGAAGCTTGCTCAACCCAGTTCAAGCTTTGCCAAATTATTCTATTTTTTCGGTACCGCAAAACACTAAAGGCACAGTAGCCGATCCTAAACCATCGGCTGTTAGTTCACCCTTGACTATGATGTCAACCCAACCAACTATCATATTGCCACGAGACCCTCGTGCAAGTGGGGTTGCGCATTATCAAGTATATATCGTTGCCGCTAAGTTAGATGCATTTGTTAACTTGCCACCATTAGCTCTGTTTTACGCTTTTCCCCAATCGGTTCCACAATCGATTGAACATAACAGGCCTCCATAGTATGCTGAGCTGATTCCACCTAAGAATCCGACCCCATACAAAGTCGTAAGATACTCGGAGCCCTTTGTCCCAGTACCAGAGTCGACTGCTAGGAGGAATAATGGATATGAGCGATTTCCTCAATACACGTCAGCTCAACCAAATCGTCAACCCAGCTTACGCTCGGGAGGCACAATGCCAATTACAATCTTAATTGGCAAAACCCAGCGTGACGTCAGCTAACACTGTTAATTGGGCTGATCAGATATCTGCCATACTGAAAGTTCAATTCGGCATACAACCCAAGGGGAAGGTTATCGATTATAGAAAACCGTATCCAGATTATATTGACCGTGTGCCTTACCCTAACAATTTCAAAGTTGCTGATTTCGCTAAGTTTCTAGGGGATGACTCTGTTACTACATTAGAACATGTCGGATGCTTTATTACACGGCCTGGTGAAGCCGCTCAGTCCGACAGCCTGAAGATTAGCTTATTCCCGTTATCACTATCAGGAGCTGCTTTTACATGGTTCACTAGCTTACCCCCAAATTTGGTTTACTTTTGGATCGATTTGGAAAGCTGATTTCATGAGTACTTTTTCACTGGTAGTCTGAAACTCAGAATTTCTAATTTGAGCTCTGTCCATCAGAAGTTTGGGGAATCGGTAATAGGTTACATTAAAAGATTTAGAGAAATTAGAAATCGGTGTTTTAGTGTTACTTTACTCGATAATCAACTAGCCGATTTGGCCTTCCAGGGTTAATTCCCCAGTTGAAGAAAAAATTCGACAGACAAGAGTTTACCGATTTAAGTCATTTGCTGCATAGGGTATCGACTCAAGAAAGCCATTTTACCGATAATAGAACCTTCAGAGACAAATTCAAGGCTAATAACGGTAGAGATAAGGAAAAAGCCAAAGTTAACCTCATTGACTACTGTTCAAGAGAGTCTTCTGAAGATGATGTGGCTGAAATAAATATAACTGAATGGGTCAAAGGGACGAAAAAGTCTTTGGTTTGTTATTGACTTAAGCCGACTAAGAATAAGTCAGAAATAAAATATGCATTTGACGTCGCCAAGTGTTATATTATTTTTGACCTACTGTTACAAGAAAAGATTATACGGTTTCCTGAGGGACATGTCATACCATCAGCCGATGCGATCAAAAAGCGAAGGTATTGCAAGTGGCATCATTCTTTTTCTCATAATACTAATGATTGCAATATTTTTCGGCAGCAGATACAACCGGCTATAGAAGATGGTCGGCTTATGTTTGAAGAAGAGCCGACGATGCAATTTGATGCCAATCCTTTTCCAATAAACATGGTTTAATACTCTAGAAAGGAAAAGAGCTGATACAGGATGACGGATCAAAGATCGCTTAGCATGTTGATACCCAGTGGACTTCCAGCGGCAAGAACACCCTAAAGATTACGGTCAGTTCACTACAGATAGAGACCGACCATGATGGGAAAGTTCAAGGACCTTTAAACCTAAAGGTGACCTGCAAATCGGTAAGTGGTATAAGGTGGAGAAATCGCCACCACGTTAGCAGGTGTTCAAGACTAAGCCAACTTTCTCCCAGTTACTTGAAAAATATGAAAGGAGAAGCAATATGCCGTGTTATCCTATGCATTGGCCAGATAATCTGTATTGGCCAGAGAACCTAGAGAGAGCTCACCAGCGGTGCCCTTTCTGGCAGTTCTGTTGGGAAAGGGGATCAGCTTTGCTATCACCATGTACGTGCCCAATGGAGAACTATCCTCAAGATGATTGGCCAAGGTGATCGGCTAAAGATATACTATCTGGAGCAGTGCAAGATTATCCTGACAGAATTCACAAAAGGCCGATGCATGAAAGGGTTTTCGCACCAAATCAGGCTAAAATACAAGTGGAAGAGGAGTCAAGTCCCTCGACTCAAGAAAATCTGGCTGGTAAGATACGCAAGCCGATTGAACCGAAGCCTATGTGGTGTCCTCCTAGTCTTAGTCGGTCACAACACAGACGACTTCAAAGACTAAGGACTCAATATATGAGAGAGGCCGAGCAAGAAAAACAGAGGGATCAAGCATTCAATAAGTTTCGGCTAATCAAGACTACCAAGAAGGAGTGAAGAAAAAAGGAGCTGGTTGAAAAAGAATATGATTCAGCTGATGACCTAGATTCACCTTTAATTCAGGATGACACTCCACCGATGGACATCAACATGGTGTTCAGTTTACCAGCTGAGTTCAAGATATGTACTGAATCGGCCAGAGAAACATTTGCGCAGTTGTGTTTAGGGGCACAAGATGCAGTCTTCGAGAAACCCCAAGATGGTCATCGACATCTTAAGCCGTTATACCTAAAAGGGAATATTAACGTTAAGCCGATATCAAGAATGCTTGTTGATGGTGGGGCAAAAGTTAACTTAATGCCAACATCACTTGCAAGAAGTTGGGTAAGTCCGATGAAGATCTCATTAAAACTAATATGGTTTTCAATGACTTTATAGGTGATCCCACCGAGGCAATGGGTGTTATAGTAACAGAATTGACTATCAGCAGCAAAGCATTGCTGACTGCCTTTTTTATAGTCGACGCCAAGGGCAATTACAGTTTTTTGCTTGGGTGAGATTGGATTCATGCCAATTGTTGCATATCGTCGACTCTGCACCAATTATTTGTTCAATAGAATGGGGATGAAGTTTAGGTGATTCAAGCCAACACATTGGCTCATATTGCTATAGCCAGTTCAGATGCAAATTGGCAGCAAGAAAAAACTGAATGTATATCTGGTAAAGCTCTAGAAGATTGTGATTTCATCTACATCAACAAGACAGGGCTTATTCCGATCAACGTAAGGCCAAGTACGCTTGATCGGACTGACGAAATCTTACGCCGATGGTGTCCAAATCGGTAATAAAGGCTTTACAAGACAAAATGCAGAGCTATCAGCAAGTGATGGATAGCTATGAAGCCATTGAAGATTTTCAAGAAATTGATAAATTAGGTCAAGATTTTACATCGACAGATTTGTTAGAAGAAGTCGATATTGGTGAAAGTGATAGAAAGAGACCAAATTTTATTAGTGCAAAGTTAGATATAGATTATAAGGAAAAGTTGGTCAAAATTCTTAGAAATTATAAAGATTGTTTTGCTTGGGAGTACCATGAGATGTCTGGTTTAAGCCGATAGATCGTTGAACATCTGCTACCTATAAAACCAGGTTATCGACCGTTTAAACAGTCTCCTAGAAGATTTAATCCGGTCTTGTATAATGTTATAAAAGAAGAAATAGAATGATTGCTGGAGGCCAAGTTTATTAGGCCTTGCCGATACGCTGAGTAGGTTTCTAACATCGTTCTTGTTATGAAGAAAAATGGTAAGTTAAGAGTGTGCATTGATTTTAGGGACTTAAACGAAGTTACGCCAAAAGATGAATATCTAATGCCAATAACCGATGTGCTTATCGATGCTGCATCAGGGAATAGGATTATTAGCTTCCTTGATGGTAATGCTAGATATAATCTCATATTCATGGTAGAAGCCGATATACCTAAAACAGCTTTTAGGTGCCCTGGTGCCTTAGGGTTATTTGAGTGGGCTGTAATGACGTTTGGCTTGAAGAATGCTGGTGCAACATATCAGCGAGCTATGAACTTGATTTTTTCATGATTTAATCGATCATGTTGTAGAGATTTACATTGATGATGTTGTTGTGAAGTCTAAAGAAGACTTGCAGCATTTAGCCTATTTGGAAATGGTCTTCAAGAATACAAAAGCGCACGGTTTAAATATGAATCCGTACAAGTGTGCTTTTGGCGTGTCGACTGGATAATTTTTAGGCTTTATGGTTCATGAGAGAGGGATTGGGGTCAATCAAGAAAGAGTCAAGGCCATAGCCAAAACAAAGCCGCCGACATGTAAAAATGATCTGCAGAAGTTGATCGGCAAAATTAATTATTTACAATGATTTATATAAAATATGTATGGTCGTATTGCTGCATTTACGCCACTGCTAAAGCTGAAAGACAATCAAGAATTTGTATGGGGAGCTGAACAATAGAAAGCGTTTAAGAATATCAAGGAATACTTAACTAATCCTCTAGTCTTGGCTACACCACAAAAGAATATACCGTTCAAGTTATACATATCGGCTAAGAAGGAGACTATTGGAGTTGTTCTGGCACAAGAAGTTGATGGAAAAGAGTGGGTTATTTTCTACTTAAGCCGACGACTAATTCATGCTGAGTTATTTTCTACTTTAGCCAACAACTAATTGATGTTGAGACCAAGTATCCCTTTGTAGAAAAACTGATGGGAACGGTGGCCTGATCTTTCGACAGGTAGTAGTAAGTCGATTGGTGGAGAACTCGACGTTGACGATCCGGCTTCCAATTAGAACGGATTTGAAACCTGCAATCCCTACACCACGGCTCTGTAGGTTATCAACCACGCACAAACACGGTTGACCTCGCCAAGAAGGTTAATCCCTGCATGTGAATCGAGAACACAAGCAAGAATATAGAAGATGCAATCTGAAATTGCGAATAATATTAAGCACACGAGTTGGGGTTTCACAAACCGATGAACTACGAAAAACTGACAAAGTGTATAGTTGTAATCTAAGCAAATCCCATCTATTCAAGTGATGGCTACTGAATATGTGAGGAACAGGGCAAGGGAGGCGGCCAAGGGGATGGCCGTGAATCCCTAGGTCGTACAAGGCCTTTGGGCCCAAGTGGAGGTGGCGCGGCACTTGACAGATTCTGTTCATCATATTGATTTGACGATTCCCGTCGATTCAGAAGGATTTTGGATGTGAAACCACTTTCGTTGGAAAGCTCTCGTCGTGGGCTTCTCTGTAGAGTCCAAGAACACCTCAAACGGACTTTGTATGACCCATATATGATCATTTTTAGTTAGACTGCTCCTAGGGGCCGAACTGGACTCATGGACGAATTGGGCTTGATCTTGGATTGGGCTTGGAGCATCAGAAGTTGTTGGGCCCTTGTCTTGGCTTGAGATAGAAGCATGGCTTGTTGAACTGTCATGGTCTCATCATCCTCTCCTTCTTGATTTTGACTTGTCCTCGACTCATGATCATTGGCCTGCAAAAGGTTAGTAACAAGAGTCGGCAAAGAAACCAACATATTCTTTGGTTGTTGATAGTGTGGCACATTAAAAGAAGATTTCAAAATGGTACAAATATAAATTCGATGCACCATGTGCTTTTCTTTATCATTATGTTTGCCAATAGCATGAAAATTAACACCGGATGACCATGACAAATTAGTAGGCATAGAAAATCTCTCCTCTAAACAATTGAGATCACATATGACATCAAATTCAATATAACCCAAAGTATTCAAGGAAGACAACAGTTTAATCTCATCCTTTTCATTAGCAAGTTGAATAACATGTTTATTTTCAGCACACGTGTTTAGAACAGAAATAAAACTTACATGTTCATTGACTAGTTGACGCATGGATATAAAAGAGACATTATCATACAACTCTTCTTTATCACCAGGGACAACAAGACAATCATATTGCGCAAAGGTGATTCAGTTTGAGTATCCACTAACTGCTGTTCTAGTATAGCATGAGTAGTGGCCAAATTTAGCACATCAATAGAATTCTCACCTCGTGTGAAAATAACACCTATGTCATTACCTTTGTTTTCTATCTTAGTCGATTTAGGCATATCATGATCTTGCTCCTCCTTCTCTTGCATGTTTTCCTTCTCATTTTTGTTCCCAATGTCCTGTGAAAAGTTAGTAGCAAGTGGAAACTCGACAAGATGCCGTTCTTCCAAAGAAAATTCTTCACTTTGGCAATTATAGACATTAATTTCAGCAAGATGTCTTTCATGTTCAATTTGAGTTTCAACCCCACAAGCAATATTAAATAAACTAGAGAGAGAACTGTATTCCCTATCAACAAGAATACTCTGAATTTTCTTGTCAAGTCCATTTAAGAATCTTATTTCTTTAACTTCTTCAGATTCATCTAATCCACAACGCAACAACAAAGTTTCTAATTTCTCATAATATTCCTTGACAGTTTTATCACATTGTTGTAAACATTGCAATTCATAAAGTAACTTTTTAGAATGATAATCAGGAAAAAATTCATCTCTCATAATTCGTTTCATATCTTTCCATGTTTTTGGTACTGTCTTATAAGAACAAAAATCGTTCCACCAAATTGATGCACAATGAGTTAAAGCACTAGAGGCAACTTTAGTTTTTCGTTTATTACAGAGGTTACATTGCGAAAGAATTTTATCTACCTCTATTTCCCAATCAATGTAAGCATCAAAACCAAATCTGTTACAAGGAAGAACTGAAAAATTCTTACCTTTTACCAGCAGAAGGAGATGAATTAAAGTTGGGTTGGTGCTTATGCTCTTTTCTGTGAAGTGCATTCTCTATGTTTTGAATTTGCTTGTTCATAGTCTCATTCATCTCTCGAAGCATCTCTTAGAGCTCATTATGAAAAACACACTAATTATTGTCCCGCTCCTCCGGTACCTCTGCAATTGCTAGTAGAAAACAGAAGATAACACAAAGTATTATCCCTATCAACTACTAGGTACTGGATAGTGGGATCACAAACTCTCACGCGTCTTACTACACCCTTACAAATGTTCTTACCAAAACAGTAGGTGGTACAACCGGTGGCTGGTTCGTGATACAATGACTGGAGCATGAGTGAGGCAATTGCAAAGGAGAACCTGAAGTGATAAGAAGTATGTGGAGCTCGGAAGACAATATTTAGTAGAAAGTAATAAGCAATATCGAAGTCAGATTAGCAAGCTGAATAAATGTACAACGTACTTATCACGGTTGCTAGCCTAAACGTGTTCCTAGAACTAGTTCAACCTAGCAAGGGATATATCAAAGCACATAGGACTCAAATGATGCAAGCAATTTTGATTATCTGCTTCTCTTTCCCTCTTTTTTGCTTCTTTTTGCTTCTTTTCTTATCTTTGATTTTTTTAGTGCGGCTCTTATTTTTTTTTGCACTTGCATTTTGTTTTCCTTTCTTTTAACTCAAAGGCAAAATAACAATCTCACTTTTTGGAACAAAAGAAAACGTTAAACAGATGACCGAAAAATTGGCAAAAACAGCACAGGAAAATTCTAGGCTTCAGAACTCGGTCTTAGATGCCGATTTTGAGGGTAACAAAATTCACAAGTCTCTTTACTTGTGGATTTTTCAGATGTACGTTGTCGTCCTCTTCTAAACAAAAAACGTACGCCCCAATCGGAGTTGGTATACAAAAGTTATGCTTGTTTTACTGAACACTGCGCAATCTAGAATTGCCTGCGACTTCACTTTTTCCTTTCGGTTAGGGCTAAAATAGCAATAGGTTCACGGGTGAAAAAGGGTGGCTAGCAGTGCAGGGCAATTGGCACAAGATGGCTCGTGACCTATCTAGGGCTTGCGAATCGGGATATATAATGCAAAGCGGCGGCAGGGACAAACCGAATAGGACTCAGTTCGATTCTAGGGTTGGCAATGGTGGGATGACTAACAGTGCAAAACAAGAACTAGGGCAATGGAAAGGGACAACTAGAAACTAGGATCACGACCTTAAACCTGCAATAAGACGATGACAATGGACACAAATTGAACAAAGTGAAACCGAAATGAAAATTGCTAAGGCACAAGGGGTTGTAGGACAACGGAATTGATGATGAACTTTTTGTACGGCAATTTTTCTGGACTCTAGGACGATGGCAAAAAAGTGGGGATACAAGAATTACCTATCGGGCAACCGAGGCTCTGATACAACTTGATGGGAACGGTGGCCCGATCTTCCGGTAGGTAGTAGTAAGTCAATTGTTGGAGAACTCGACGTTGATGATCCGGCTTCCAATCATAACAGATTCGAACCCTGCAATCGCTACACCACAGCTCCGTAGGTTATCAACCACGCATAAACATGGTTGACCTCGCCAAGAAGAATAATACCTGCATGCGAATCGAGAACACAAGCAAGAACATAGAAGATGCAATATGAAATTGTGAATAATATTAAGCACACAAGTTGGGGTTCCACAAACCGATGAACGGCGAAAAACTGACAAAGTGTCTAGTTGTAATCTAAGCAAAACCCATCTATTCTAGCGACGGCTACTGAATATATGTGAGTAAGAGGGCAAGGGAGGCGGCCAAGGGGATGGACGTGAATCCCTAGGTCGTACAAGGCCTTTGGGCCCAAGTGGAGGTGGTGCATCACGTGACAGATTTTGTTCGTCATATTGATTTGACTATTCCCTTTGATCCAGAAGGAGTTTGGATATGAAACCACTTTCGTTGGAAATCTCTTGTCATGAGCTTCTCCGTAGAGTCCAAGAACGCCTCAAATGGACTTCGTATGACCTAGATATGGCCATTTTATTTAGACTGCTCCTGGGGGCCGAACTAGACTCGTGAACGAATTGGGCTTGATCTTGGGCTGGGCTTGGAGTATCAGAAGTTGTTGGGCCCTTGTCTTGGCTTGAGATAGAAGCATAGCTTGCTAGACCATCATGGTCTCATCAAAAACTCTGCCTTTCTTTATATTTCGCTTTCACGAAATTAAGGTATTATATTTTAGTATCGACTTGTAAAGTTATTTGTAAAACCGATGTTATAAAATGTATGCTGTCAGCTCCAATTCTGTGTAGTCGATTTGGTAAATGGGATTATGAGCTCATTGAGTTCGACCTAACATATGAATTGGCTAAAGCGATTAAAGCGCAGGTAATAGCCGATTTCATAACAGGCATGGAACAAATGCCGATCTATTATCTGTAGTGCCATGACAATTGTTTTTTGATGGATCGGTATGTCAAGAGAGTGATGGTGTTGGAATAGTGCTCGTCTCACCAAAAGGACATTTTTTTGAGTTTGCATTCCAACTAAATTGCCGATGTTCTAACAATCAAGCCAAATATGAAGCACTGCTTAAAGGCCTACAACTGCTCGAAAATATCGGAGTTGATTCTGTTGAGGCTTATGGTGATTCCTTGCTGGTTGTACAGCAGGTTAAAGGAGAATATAACTGCTATGATGAAATTTTGGTCAAGTATTTAGAGCAGTGCCTTGATGTAATTGGCTCGTTTACATGGTTCTCTATTAGTCATATTCCTCGAGAGATGAACGACAGGGCCAACTTATTAGCTCAACAAGCATCGGCTATAAAGTTTTTGGCCGATTTGAGAAATGTGAGCCAATGGAAAAAACAATGATGTGTGTTAACACCGTTGATTGGAGGACAAAAATAAAGGAATACTTGATTGATCCTTCAAAACCTACAAATCAGAAAACTAGGCGGCAAGCTTTAAAATATGTTGTCCTGAATAATGTGTTGTATTATCGGACTTTAGAGGGTTTATTGCTAAGGTGTCTTGAAGCCATGGAAGCTAAAATAGCTATGGGAGAAGTGCATGAAGGTATTTGTATATCCCATCAATCGGCTTATAAGATGAAATGGTTGTTGAGGCGAACAGGGTATTTTTGGCCAACGATGTTCGAAGACTGCTTCAAGTATTACAAGAGATGCCAAACTTGTTAAAAATTTGGCAACATGCAGTTGGCTCCAGCATCGGCTTTACACCCTATTATGAAGCCTTGGCCATTAGAGGATGGGGGATAGATGTAATCAGACAAAATTTTCTGCTTCGAGTAAAGGCCATAAGTTCATTTTGGCTATGACCGATTATTTTTCTAAATGGGTAGAAGCCATCCCACTCAAAAAGGTTACAAGTGTTGAAGCCATCGAGTTTGTTACGAAGCATATTATCCATAAGTTTGGAATTCAGCAAACCATTACGACCGATCAAAGTACTTTGTTTATGTCTGATAAGTTTAAGAATTTTGCCAAGGGTTTGGGTATCAAGATATTGAATTCATCACTTTATTATGCTTAAGCCAGCGGTCAAGCCAAATCATCTCACAACACATTAATCAAGCTGATCAAGAGGAAAATTGATGAAAAACCAAGAAATTGGCATTCAACGTTATCAAAGTCATTGTGGGCTTATCGGCTTGCGTACCACGGAGTAACAAAGCTTTCACCTTATCAGGTAGTCTATGGACAAGAAGCCATTTTACCTTTGGAGATCAATATTTATTTTATAAGAACAGCCAGACAAAATGGTTTGTTAGCTCAAGATTACAGGGATTTAATGATTGATAATCTAGACGATTTGCTAGAGTTACATTTACATACGTTGGATTGGCTTAAAAAGAATAAGGCAAGGGTTGCAAAGGCTTATAACAAGAAGGTGATGCCTAAGTCTTTTTGTAAAGCCGATTTGGTCTGGAAAACTATATTGCCTATCGGCTCTAGGGATAACCAATTTGGCAAATGATCTCCTACGTGGGAAGGACCGTATAAAATAAATCGGCTTGTTCATGGAAATTCTTACATTTTGGAAACGTTGGAGGGTGTGGTGTTTCCTAAGGCTATTAACGGAAAATACTTGAAGAAATACTACCTTAGCGTTTGGATCGGTTCCTAATCGGCTATGAGAGCTCACCGGTTGAAAGTCCAAATTAACTCGTTGCGGTTAATTCTGGCTAAATTAAAACAAAGCTGATTACACACATACAAGAAATCGAGACATAAATAAAATTGGTTAAACAACCGATTAATGTTACAAAAAGTACTTAACATTTCAAAAAAATTAAATCCATGAGCATTACAAGATAGAAAATATTGTTTTAGGAAGAGCCTCGAAGTTAGCCGATTAAATTCCAGAGTTATAAAGTCTAGCGCCCAGAGCCGATAGAGCCGCAATAGCTTTGGCGATAATCGCCTCCACGTCCTCCAAAGTTTTGTCATCTTCTGCTTGGGTTCTAGGATAGGAGTGATTTTAGTCGATTGCTTCTTCACTGATGCAACGGCGAGGCCTAGACCCAGCTTCTGGTCCTTCAAGGCCGATGCTGATGCAGTCATCTGCTTGTAAGACTCGGCTAGGGTACTGGACACCTTGGCCAATTCCTCCTCCAAAGACTTCTTACCCGATTCTAGCTTTAGCACCATCTCCTTAGTGGCCTTGAAGTCTTTCGAGTCTTCGTCAAACTTTGCTTTTTTGGCTTTTGCGTCAGCTACCATACCATCAAGCAGCTTCTAGTCTTCTTGTTGCGCTACCCGACAAGCAATTATAGTGTTGGCTGCCTCCACCTCACCATTTTTTTCATCCAGATGGCAGACATCGAGTAAGGTGGCCATCGCCTCCTCAGGCAAATTGGCTTGCACCATTGCCATGGCGTCTCGCAGGGGCTGTGAATTTTCAAGAAGCTTGGCAGACGAAGAGCTAACTAGACTAAAGAAGTGATTCAGCTTCTCCGCCATACCAGGGGCTGATTTCACTTCGGCCGATGCAACTTCAGGGACTGCCAGAATCTTCCAGATTTCTTCTAGAAAATTCTCCACGCCAAGGTCAACACCATCTTCAATGTCAAACTAGTGGAAGCCTAGGACGTTGCTAACCAAATTGACTGGCTTCGAACTAGGCTTGGCAATGCTAGGAAGGGCAGTTTTGACCGGCACGGCCTTAATAGCTGTAGTGGTTGGTGTCAACTGTGAAGCAGGAGGAGGGAACTCTGATCCGGTTGGCAAATCGGCTAAGACGTCGGCCAAAAAGACAGGTGGAGAAGGAGTAGGCTGTAAAAGAACATTGAAGAAATAATTAAGTCGATGGATTTTTAAAGAAATGAGTAATTATGGTAAGTCTACAAGAAAAAGCCTTACCTGGCTGGTAGCCGATTTGTGAAGATAGCTTTCAGCAGATTGCTCTTGTGGCTTGCTCCCTCTGCTAGCCAATACTTTCTTGTTGGAACGAGCGTATTATTTCTGTGTTGATTGATCGGCTAGAAAGATAAGCAAACAACAAGCAATAAAAAGGAAGAGTTAAGCCGATGTATACTTAATTGGTTGCTGCTTGTCGATATCAGAAAGGGATGGGAACTAAATGCCCAAAGTACCAGAGGTATACCCTGAAACGACAGTTGGACATGACCGTTTGGAAGTCTGGCCAGTGCCCGATGGATCAGTGATGTCTTTCTTGCCTGCAGCTTTGGTCTGAAAATAAAAGGTAAAAGCCGATCAGAATGTAAATTTAGTAATGTATAATGTAGAAGAAACAGAAATCTTCTTTAAGTCGATACCTCGTTAGTGATATTTACAAAGCTCGAGTTAGTATAACCTAATGAGCTACCTTCGCAAGAACTCGAGCCATCACTACTAGTGTTAGCGATTGACGATGGCGGAGGGAGATTTGGGAAAAATGTGGCCATTATAGCTGATATGTTCCATGTAGGTGGGTACAAGGCTTCACTTATAGCAGACCACCACCTTGTAAAGCTTCCTGCCCTTCGAGTGTGAAGAAAAAAGTGCGGCAATTTCTGCAATTGAAGATCATCAGCTATATGAAGGATGATGTTTGCTGCAGATGCCTTGCGGATTTGCTCTCGTGGCTGAAGTCGGACGAGCAATTGAAAACTTGGGGGGACTTGCTCGAACCCCAATTGCCTTGCATATACTGACGTATGATAAAACTCATATGAGGGAGATTAAGTCCGATTCTTGGTGTGAAAGCCGACGAAAAATACGCTCGGAGACAGAAAAATCTTATGAAACTCAAGTGACTCTTCGTGCATAAAGTGACTATCAGCTGGCAGATGGAGGAACGAAGGACAAGGATAATCATTATTGTCTTTATAGCTAAAAAAATCCCCCTGGCTAAAGCCTTCACTTCAGAGCTCAAGAAAGAAAACCAGATACCTCCTCGAGGCGATCGGAGTAATTTTTGCTTTACTGCTAGAGCATAAGATGAATATCTTGCCAAACGATCGGCTTTCTCTATATTTCGTCTCCTCTGAGATCTCTTCAGAAGGATAAGGAATCTGGTTGGCTAGATTAAGTTGAAAAGGTCGGTTGAATATATAATACAACCACGTTTAAATGAACCATAGGGGTCCTCCAACATTTCCAACAGAGTACGACCCTATGCTAGTGAATAATCAGCTGTGAATAATATGCATCATTTGATATACAGCACCCAAGAACATCTTTCCTAGGGCTAACCGATGGCCCTTTACTAACTGTTCAGCCAAGGCTTGATAGACTTGTGTCGGCCCAAGTGATGCTCCATAGAAGAGGAAGCGGTCCAGCCACATGTTCAAGAGGCAACGTGTTCTTTAGCCAATATTGGACCTGTCCCTTGATTGTTACTGATATATTTATTCCAGCCCTCACCCTTTGAATGGATTAACTTGTATGTGGGTTTGGCGTTAAAGCCGATATCTGATCTCTGTTAGGCTTTAAACAACAAAGTTCTACCACATCTAAAAGTGTTGGGCCACTTGGATTGGTTTTGAACAGAAAAAGCGTTAAAAGTATGCGACCAGAAATAACAAGCCGTGGCTACTAAGGGCTCATTGGCCTCTGGATCGGCTAAGGATAAAGGGAGACACTCTGCTATGCCCATGCGCTCCCATTCAACCATCTTATGAGCTGCAACCTGATTGTACCACTCCCTCAACCCCTTAAGAGCTGTCGGCCAAGTCCTAAAACTCTTACTCTATCCCTCTATTTTATACTCAAGGGCCAACAAAGGAAGATGAGGTAACTCTTGCTCTATTAATACTAACGATTCAAGATTCCCTATCGGTCCTAAGTAAAACTGGTCATTACTATCGGGTATGGAAATAAGTAACTGATTCAGATCCATTAGCCGACGAAGTGAAAACTGACGAGGGAAGCTGAGCAGAAGCTTGGAAGTATGAAGAAGAAGCCAATTACCAAGAACGCAAGAGCTCGTGCGCGTGAAAATGATGGAAGGAAGTACGTCATATATATAGTAGGGTAAAAAAAGGTGAAACGACGGGGAGATTTTTGAGGAGGCACAAGTAGTTAATGGTCGAGATGCGTATTTCAAGGTTTTACAGCATCATAAATGGAGCGGTTACTAACTGAAAATTGCGTTAAGCCAATGATGATATAAGCTGATGGGTAAGATTTTTGGAAGATAACATGTGTCTCCCAAAAATAGGGGCATATGTTTGAACCAGAATTTGGCAAGATATGGCCTAAATTGTCAGACTAAGTATTGGATATTTTGGTAAATATCGGATAAGGAAAGAAGAGATTAAAATGGTATTACAGCCAATATTGGATAAAAGAGTTGCTCCAAACAATGAGGGTACTGTCCGAGTTGAGAACGATATGGATCATGGTATGCAGCGTATTGGAGGTGGACATGATCGGGCCACAGCCATGAAAGGTGGTCAAGGGCAGGCGAGAAACAATACAACCAATCAAACAACCTGCATTACTTTTATTTACCTTCTGTCGACTAGGAGTAGCCTCGAAGGTTTGAAAATTCGGTTTCGGAAGAAATTTCGTCCCTGGCCGGATCGCGAAATTTTGGAAATATTTCGGATGAAATTTGAATTCAAATCCGGTCCATTCCGGAAAAAAAACCGAAATTCGGTGAAAAAACCCGAAATTTCGAGCGAAATACCCGAAATTTTTGGTTTTTTGCACCGGCTGAAAAGTGGTTTAAAAGTTAACTAAAAATTTTGAATTTTTTTTGGCGATTTCTGACACAATTCTTTTGTTCTCACAAAAATTTCAGCTGATTATCACATCTGAGGAATTTTTTAAAATTCGGAGAGTGGTACTATCCTGATAAAATACTGACCGACAAGTTTGATCCGAATGGAAAAAAGTACAAATCAAGTTATAAACTATTGAAATTTGTTTTGCAAGGTTATGATTCATAACTAATGTTCTCACAAAAATTTCAGCTGATTATCACATGTGAGGAATTTTTAAAAATTCAGAGAGTAGTACTATCCAGATAAAACACTCACCGACAAGTTTGATCCGAATGGAAAATAGTACATATCAAGTTACATACTGTTGAATTTTTTTCATGGTTATTATGTATCTATAATGCTCTAATTAAATTTTCAGATGATGATCAAACTGTATGAATTTTTAAAAATTCAAACAGTACTACTGCCCTGTTAAAAGGCTTACCAGCAAACTTGAACAAAATGAAAAATTATGTAAACCATGTTAAAAACTTTTGAAAATTTTTTTGGATGGTCCTGATGTAACATTAATGTTTATTTAAAATTTTTAGATGATGACTATGCTCAAATAATGTTTAAAAATTCAGACAGTGCTACATCCTGATAAAAGTCAGATGATCAATACATAGATTTGCTTTAGCAATAAACAAAAGTTTAAAATTTTTGAAAATTTTACAAAATAGTGATAAGGAAGTTTTTAATATCCCATAAAAATTTTGATTCATGATCACACACCAGTGAATTTATAAAATTCTTACAAGGCACAGTACCATTTATGTTTTTTTCTTTTTGATTTTTGAAATATAATATAACAAACGAAGTTCAATGCTTACATAGATTTGATTGATCAAACAAACAAAGCTTAAATTTTTTGAAAATTTTATATAATGGTACTTAGTCAATTATTAATCTCTCACAAAAATTTTAGATCATAATCACACTCAAGAAAATTTATAAAATTCTGACAATATAACTGTCCCAATTATGTTCATTCTGTTTTTGATTTTTTAAAGATAAAAAATGAAGTTAAATTATTTTTAAATTTTTTATACATGATCCTAAACTACTAAGGATAGTACCATAAAATTTTTAGCTTATTATAAAGCTTTACAATATTATAAAAATCTGACAGTGTTTCTGCCAAAATTTTAAAATGTTTAAAAAATTCGTTTTTTCAACCAATTTTCATAGGATATGACTTTCCTAAGGGTTATTGGACCAAATCCGATCCTAAAAGTTTCAAAACCGGCCAAAAGCCCTGAAATTTCGGCGAAATTTCCGGTTACTGTAGCAATTTCAAATTTTTTTAACTTTTTTTTCGGCCGGTACTTTAGATTTTGGGGTGGTCCGAAATCCGAAATTTCGGCGAAATTCGCCAAAATTTGGAACCCTGGTAGCCTCTGTAATTTAGATTTTTCCTTGTAATCTGATTTGATCAATAAAGTTGCGCATCGCCGATTGTTATCACCTTGGATTACGCCAATCAGGTTTGATTTTCTCCGATCTTGCTGCGCATCGCCTTTTTCGAAAAAGATCTACCTCTATCATCTGATTAGCCCTAATCGGCTAATTAGATTTATTGTTACCATAGGTTTGATCTGCTTTTTAGCTGTTTAGTCTTTGCCGATCTTCTTGGTAAATAGGCTTTGAGCGTATTTTATATTTATCTTACTGATTGCAGGATCAAATCGGTTGGCATGTCTCGAACCTCAGAACCTGACGTTCATCCGGTGTGTTGTGGCTGATAGACCCATTCACATTTTTTGGCTCCAACATTACTTCAAAAATATGAAGTAAGAGTCAGTCAGAGGTGCAGATGAGCTACCATATGTTTGATCATGTTTAACTAAACGTACTCATGTTTTAATACAAAGTGTCAGATCATACCTACAATTTTGATAGGCAAAATCCCGTAGTAACTTCACCCTATGGAGCAATAACGCTGTTGTTTCACCTTGATTTTCTGACCAAGAAAATTTTTGGCACAGATGCGCATGATCAAGTTCCCAGCAACCACAAAGTCTGTCATATTCATTTGTCAAGCGATAAGCAGGAATCTGATGAGAGAACATCATCATGTCACTATTTGGTATTTTCATGGCACTTCTAAATTCACCTTTCCTCTCTGGCATGAATATTGTACTAAAACCCTCCACTTTAGTGCGACAAGCCACAGTTATACAGGCAATTGAAATCTCCAGGACCTCCACCAAGTCATATTCATAGCTTTTAATATTTTTGAAGCTCCATCCATGACTCCAGTTATTGTATATAGCCCATACTTAGCCAACACAATGCAGAATTTCATTTAGCTTCTAAATTTTGTTTCCAAATACATGTCATTCTACAATTTTGAGGTGACCTTTTTACCACTTTTTCCTTTTATACCCCTTCCTTTTAGCTATTTTCAATGCTATTTACTATTATAGATTAGAGCAAGCCACACCATCCAAAAAATAATAAGTGATCTAATGAAGAGAGGTAATGCAGTCTTTTATACATATGTCTCGGTGGAAGTGTAATATTCTAAAATGACATCTATTTAGGAGCGGAGGGAGTACTTCTTTACTTTACTAGTCGGTGTCACTTCCATGATACGAGAGAACACACTTGTGAAGTTGTCACTTTTCAAGCCCACCGTGTAACTTTTTTTTTTTTTGAAATCTGGAGTCCAACCCAAAGAAATTACAAAAATAGCTCCATAACTAACCGTGGAAGCTCCAGCAAACGACACGTGTGACTTGCTGCGCTCTCGCACCGTGCACTGCGGATGGTCCTACCGAGCTCTAGGTGCACGGCAAGTCACTGAAGCTAAGCTCCCAGAGCTCCATAGTTCCTTCTATGATGTGGGACCACAACAGGTAATACGTGTTGTCTACCGGCGCTTTCACAATGGAGGATGGGGCTATTTTTGTAATTGCGTTTGGAAGAAGGCTAGATTTACATAAATAGTTTGCCTAGGGCTACAAAAATAATGATTTCCACACTTAATCATAGCTGTCTTTTTGTCTTGTGACTTTGAATAGTCCACAGCTAACAGCGAGAACTTTTTTGCAACAAACGCTTCTCCAGTTCTACATATGGACAGTACTCAAGCCATCTTATCTGGATTGTGCAGTCAGGATCAACTCTCTTTACGAAGCCATAGTACTTTCGGAACTTGTCGACGTCACAATAAAGTGCCCAAATCTGTCTGTTCTTGATATTGTCAAATGATCATATACCACTGAAGTTGCAAAACTCTGGATCAGGATAATCAAAACTAGTTGGAGATTCAGGTCGGGAGCTATCATCCCATTAATCAGCACTATGAGCATCAATTACTGAAGCTTCTGAGCCATTATCTTGTTCACTATCTGCATTCGGATTGGGTTTCTTAACTCCATTGCGTACATTTTCTTCATTTGTAGCAGCACCATCCGGACCTTGTTTGGTCTTCCCAGCTGGCATTTCACCATAACAAGAGTTTCTAGTAGATGAAGCATTGCATCCAGTATAACATTCCCAAGTGCTCATAAAACTGCCGTCAAGATCTACAGAAGTAAATGTTTCTTCCAAGTCAGAGCGTAGCGATGCAGGATCTAGCTCAAGTGCATCTTTAGAAGGTGCAATGTACTCAACCTCTGTTGTAAATTCAGCAACCGTATCTTGTTTGAAATTCTTCTAGCTTACTGCTCCTCTATTGAGATAAAACACAAATACAAATTAGAATGGAAAATCATCTTTATCGGTTTGAAAGCTAGCATTAGTGTGACCACTGCTGGGTACGGGTAGGCTACTCTAGCGAAAAATCAAAATTTTCTACCGTGCAACCAAGGAACCACTGCAAATTATAGATCACAGAATTACCACTAGATGCACAGACCCGTAGCGGAAGTAGAGTCGATGTAGTGCGGTGGTGCAGATGTTGTCGTACTAGCCTCGCGCCTCCCGAATAACTCCTTGTGACTGTCGCAGGTTGCGGATCATCCTAGTGTTGAAGCTTAGCAGCAACACCTCCAAGGTATCCACACGTACAGGACAGGAACACCTTGCGCCGGATTGCTAGCACCGGCTGTGCGGTTCTAGGTGGAGGAGGGGTGGCGGCTAGGGTTTCAGGAATTCCGAATTCCTATTGTGTTTTTCCGTGCATCTCTATATCCGCAAAGCCACCACCTCCTCCCTTTATATAGATGTTCCATAATGGGTTTCAACCCTTGAAGCCCATTATAGGATCTCTAAGCCCATTACAACTCGGATCCCTGTACGAATTGGTTACAACCCCTTAAGCGTGCGACCCTATAGGTTCACGTGCTCTCGGACATAGCTGGAGTACCCCTATCGATCGTTGAGTACTCCTACTCGACCATCGGGTATACCTACTCGACCATCGAGTAATCGATCAATAGTCGATAGCGGTCCTTAACAGGACTTACCGACTCCTGAGTACATGTAAAGATCGGACGAGCCTCAACATTGTCCTATATGCATTTCCTTTTGCCTCACGATATTGGTCAAACCCATGGCGAGTTGTTGTCATCCTCATTTGGATGCTCGACCACTCTTTCTCGATACCATGACTCGGATTCCCCGAATACATTGAGTAACTCTTCTAACTCAATGACTCAAGTAACTCTTTACTCGAGTAGCATAGTCATGTATTTTCGAAATCTGACCACTCGAGAGGCCTAGAGATATCTCTCCTGTTGTATGGGGGGCAAATCTTATCTTGATCGATCACGCCTCGCAGCATGTTTCATAACAAACCCGGAAGCCATCTTTATAACTACCCAGTTACGGAGTAGCGTTTGATGACCCCTAAGTAAGCCATTACGCATCTTGAGAACATGTGACAATCTCAAGTCGAAGGATATAGCATACACATCGTATATGAGACGAACTGTTGACATGAAATAAAACAACATTATCGCAGTGTCTCATAGTGGGTCGATATCCAACACCATGTTCTCTAACATGTGTTCATATTATTGGTTTGATATCTCCATTTCTATGACCCGTGAAACATGGTCATCGACCAATAAATATGCTAGTCTACTTATATGTGTCCTCATATAATTATCGACTAGGGACCCCCTTTTAGAATGAACATCATAAAGATGAATACAGAGTGTCACTAACAAGTCACGCACTTTGTTAATCAATATCTATGATATTATCCAAAGAACAATCTTTTAGTTCATGAACATTTATAGAAATATAATTATCTCTATGATTGCCTCTAGAGCATATTTCCAACAGTCTCACACTTGCACTAGAGTCAATCATTTAGATATCTAATACCCATATATCTTGTGTGCGCCTCATGCTTTGGCTGTGAGAGGCATTTTATCAACAGATCAACAACATTTTTATTCATTTGAACTTTGCATATCTTCACATCTCCTCTATCTACAATCTCGTGAATAAGATGATATCGCCTGAGTATGTGTTTGGACTTTTGATGGGACCTTGGTTTCTTAGCCTGCTCAATGGCTCCACTATTATCACAATAGAGATTCATTGGGCTGGAGGCACTAGGGATCACACCCAATTCAGAAATAAATTTCTTTATCCAAACAAACTCTTTTGCAGCTTCAGAACCGCAATGTACTCGGCCTCCATCGTAGAATCAACAACCGTGTCTTGTTGGAACTTTTCAACTACCTACCCCTCCATTTAAAATGTATACAAATCTAGATTGCGAACGACAATCATCCTTGTCGGTTTGGAAGCTTGCATCAGTGTAACCATTTACAATGAGCTCTCCTTAGTCCTTCTTAAGTACTTAAAAATGTTTTTAACCGTTGTCCAGTGACCTTCACCTGGATCAGACTGGTATCTGCTCATAACACTAGAGCATATGATACATCTGGTCAAGTACATAACATAGCGTTCATGATAGACCCAATAGCTAAAGCATATGAAATCTTACTCATACGGTCTCGTTCATCAATAGTCGGAGGACATTGAGTCTTGCTAAGACTTATTCCATGCGACATAGGCAAGAACCCCTTCTTGGCACCCTACATGTTGAACTGATTCAACACCTTGTCGATGTAAGTACTCTAGCTTAATCCAATTAGCTTTTTCTCTCTATCTCTATAGATCTTTATGCCCAAGATGTAAGACTCAATGTTCTCTTTCGTTGTCTCATGCAATTTTAACATCAATTCAGTACGTTGTGTAGCATCAAAATTCAACTTCTCCGAAGGCGGAATAGGCAATAAATCAATGGGAGCACGAGGAACAAAGCCATATACAATCTCAAAAGGGCACAACTTAGTAGTAGAATGCAGCGAACGATTATACGCAAACTCAATGTGAGGCAAGCATTCTTCCCACATCTTAATGTTTTGTTTTAAAACAGCCCTAAGCATGGTAGACAAAGTTTTATTGACAACTTCGGTTTGCCCATCAGTTTGCAGTGACAAGTAGTAGAAAACAGTAGCTTAGTCCCCAATTTAGCCCATAAAGTTCTCCAAAAGTGGCTAAGAAATTTAGCAACACGATCTGAAACTATTGTGTTTGGCACACCATGCAATTGAACAATCTCACAGAAAAACAAATCAGCAACATGGGTATCATCATCACTCTTATGACAAGGTATGAAGTGTGCCATCTTAGAAAATCTATCCACCACAACAAATATGCTATCCCTCCCCTTCTTTGTTCTAGGCAACCCTAAAAACAAGTCCATAGAAATATCCTCCCAAGGCATGTGAGAAACAGGAAGGGGCATGTACAGACCATGTGGGTTAAGTCATGACTTAGCTTTCTGACATGTTGTGCAGCGAGCAACGAAACGTTCCACGTCCCGCCTCATCTTTGGCTAAAAGAAATGGCTAGAAAGTATGTCTCCGTCTTTTTCACACCAAAATGTCCCATCAGCCCACCTCCATGCGCTTCCTGTAACAACAACAAACGAATGGAGCTAGCTAGAATACATAGCTTGTTAGCTCAAAACACAAACCCATTATTGAGGACAAATTTATTCCACATTTTTTCCTCTTTACAATTCAGCAACACATCCTTAAAATTAGCATCATGCTCATATTGCCCTTTAATCGTTTCCAGCCCAAAAATTTTGAAGTCAAGTTGGGACAGCATAGCTTATCGCCTAGACAAAGCATTAGCTATAACATTCTCCTTTCCCTTTTTGTGTTTAATGACATAAGGAAAAGATTCAATGAATTCAACCCACTTAGCATGCCTTCAGTTTAATTTCTCTTGACTTCGAATATGCTTTAGTGACTCATGATCAGAATGGATTACAAATTCCTTGGGCAATAAATAATGTTGCCATGTTTCAAAGTTCGAACTAGCACATATAATTCCTTATCATAAGTGGAATAGTTCAAACTAGGCCCACTCAACTTCTTACTAAAATAAGCAACAGGTTTTCCTTCTTGCAACAACACACCTCCCAACCCAATTCCACTAGCATCACATTCTACTTCAAAGGTTTTATTGAAATCTGGCAGTTGGATATGTGGTGCATGTGTCAACTTATCTTTCAACATGTTGAAGGCGTTTTCTTGTGCTTTGCCCCAAGCAAATGGCACTCCCTTCTTAGTGAGCTCATGCAATGGTGCAGCGATGGTGCTGAAATCCTTCACAAAGCGGCGATAGAATCCAGCAAGTCCTAGAAAACTTCGCACCTGTGTGACCGTTGTTGATTAGACAACGGCCCGATCTTCCAATAGGTTCTATTTTGCGGAACAAAGACGTTCGCGTTCCAAGGGCTTCCAATCAGTGAAGATTGAATCCTTGCAATCGCTACACCCACACACCTGTCGTTATCAACCGTGCTCACGCACGGATGACCTAACCACGAAGGTTAATTCCTGCACACAATAGAAGAAACGAGCAAGAACGAGAAAGAAAGCAAGCTGACAATTCAAAACGATCAAAGTTGAGGTTATCTCTTTCATCAAACCAGGTCTTGCGACACTACTCCGATGAACAAGTGTTTCACACGCAATGGGGAACAAACTTAGCAAAATAACCTGCCCTAAACTGATGACGGCGGCTTATTTTAATGATGTGGAAAGGGAGAGGGCAGACGCGGGCAGGAAGAGGGTGTTCTAGGGTTGCCTCCCACGTCCACAACCTGGGCTTGGACCCTCTATCGAGATACAAGGCCCGTGGCCCAAAGAAAAGGTGGCGTAGCACTGTCTAGAAAAAAGCATCCACTTGTGACTATTTGGAAGCCTTCCCGATATAATTTGGAGGTAAGATTAGATCCATTGGAAAGACCATGAAATAACCTTTCAATAGAGTACTTATACACCTCCGAATGACGTCGTATGAGAAAGTTATGGCCGTTTGAATCCAAGGCTGTCAGGCTGACTCGAACTCGAATTGCAGCTCGAAATAATTTACTCTCCGAATTGAGGATGGAGACTTGGCATGGCATCTTCACCAATATTCCTAAGTAACAACAAATCACGATGTCCATTAGGTAGCATACCATCCCTATTAAAATAATTATGAACAGCGAGGAACGAGCTCACCTTATGATTTAATTGACAAGCACGAGCTCGTGTCATTGGACCTTGAAGTGGTGAAACATGAGGAACAGCGGTTGTAGTGTTTGTATCCAAGGAATGGATGTCCTCATCATCCTCCCCCTCTAAAATTGGAGTCATCCTCGACTCAAGCTCATCTTCTTCTCCCACATACGGCTTTAAATCTGAAATGTTAAATGTGGGACTAACCCCGAAATCTGCAGGCATCTCAAGCTATAAAGGCATTGTCATTAATCTTTTCAAGCACTTTAAAAGGACCATCAGCTCGAGGCATTAATTTAGACTTTCTCAACCCGGGGAATCTATCTTTACGCAAATGTAACCAGACAAGATCACCAGGTTCAAAGGTTAAATGTTTTCGACCCTGGCTTCCATAAACTCTATTTTCGCATTCATCTTTTCAATATTTTCTTTAACCAATTCATGCATTTTCAGAGCCAATTCAGCTCGTTTCTTAGCATCAAAATTAGATTTTTCAGAAGTAGGTAAAGGTAGTAAATCAATAGGAGCATGTGGATTAAACCCATATACTACATGAAATGGACTTACCTTGGTGGTGGAGTGTACTGCCCAGTTGTATGCAAATTCAATATGAGGTAGACATTCTTCCCACATCTTCAAATTCTTCTTGAGGATAGCCCGTAGCATAGTTGACAATGTGTGATTGACGACTTCCGTCTGTGCGTCGGTTTGGGGATGACAAGTAGTAGAGAAAAGTAGCTTTGTCCCCAATTTATTCCATAAGCTTCTCCAAAAATGACTCAAAAACTTCGCATCACGATCTGAAACAATGGTATTGGGCATGCCGCGTAAACGAACTATCTCCTTGAAAAATAATTCAGCAACATTTGTAGTATCGTCGCTCTTATGACAAGGTATAAAATGTGCCATTTTAGAAAAACGATCAACCACCTCAAATATACTATCCATCCCCCTCTTAGTCCTAGGCAATCCTAATACAAAATCCATTGAAATATCCTCTCACGGAATAGGAAGAGGCATATAAAGACCATTCGGGTTCAAACGGGACTTAGCTTTATTGCAAGTGGTGCATCGTGACACATATCGCTCGACGTCGCGCCTCATCTTAGGCCAAAAGAAATGTGCAGCAAGTACATCCTCTGTCTTCTTCACCCCAAAATGTCCCATCAAACCACCTCCATGCGCTTCCTACAAAAACAAAAAACGAATAGAGCTAGCTGGAACACATAGCTTGTTAGCACGATACAACAATCCATCATTCAACACATACTTATTCCATGTTCTTCCTTCTCTACAATTCATGTAAACATCTTTAAAATCCAAATCATTAGCACATAATTCTTTTATTGTTTTTAAGCCAAAAATTTTATGACCAAGTTGTGATAACAAAGTATATCGTCGAGACAACGCATCGGCAATTACATTGTCCTTACCTTTCTTGTGCTTAATGATATATGGAAATGACTCTATGAACTCAACCCATTTAGCATGTCATTTATTTAGTTTAGCCTGACTTCTAATATATTTCAAAGATTCATGATCGGAATGAATAACAAATTCTTTGGGCCAAAGGTAGTGTTGCCACGTTTCTAACACACGCACTAAAGCATACAATTCTTTGTCATATGTAGAATAATTCAGAGCTAGCCCATTCAATTTCTCACTAAAATATGCAACGGGTTTACCTTCTTGTAGCAATACTACTCCTATTCCAATCCCACTAGCATCACACTCTAACTCAAAAGTTTTACCGAAGTCTGGAAGCTGAAGCAAAGGGGCATTGGTAAGCTTCTCCTTTAGTACCCCAAAAGCATGTTCTTGTGCTGGTCCCCAATGAAAAGGGGCACCCTTCTTTGTCAACTCATTCAGCGGGGCAACAATGGTGCTGAAATCTTTCACAAAACGTCTATAGAACCCTTCAAGACCATGAAAACTTCTCACCTGTGTGACTGTCTCAGGGGTCGGCCAGCTCTTGATGGCTTCAATTTTTGCTTCATCCACTTCAATTCCCTGTGGAGTAACAATATAGCCAAGAAAAGAGACTCGATCCGTGCAAAAGGTGCATTTCTCAAGATTACCAAACAAACGTGCATCTCTCAAAACATTAAAAACAGCATGTAAATGTTCCATGTGTTCTTTGTGTGACTTGCTATAGATCAAAATATCATCAAAATAAACCACCACAAATTTTCCAATAAAAGCATGTAAAACTTTGTTCATTAGCCGCATGAAAGTGGTAGGTGCGTTAGTTAACCCAAAAGGCATTACTAACCACTCATATAATCCGAACTTAATTTTGAAAGTTGTTTTCCATTCATCTCCCAACTTCATTCTAATTTGGTGGTATCCACTTCGCAAGTCTACCTTAGAAAAATGATAGAACCACTTAACTCATCAAGCATGTCGTCTAAGCGAGGAATAGGATGACGATACCTTATTGTGGTATTATTAATGGCTCTACAATCTACGCACATTCGCCAACTACCGTCTTTCTTAAGAACCAAAATAATAAGAACGGCACAAGGACTAAGGCTCCCTCGTACATACCCTCGGTCCAATAAGTCTTGGACTTGGCGCTGAATTTCCTTAGTCTCTTCGGGGTTGGTTCGGTAAGGCGCATGGTTTGGCAACGTCGCTCCCAGAATCAAGTCAATTTGATGCTCAATTCCTCTCATAGGTGGCAGCCCCGGGGGAAGCTCATCCGGAAATACATCCTCATACTCCTACAAAAGGTTAGTGACAGTAGGAGGCATGGAGCTAGGCAATTTATCAAGAGAAAAATAAGCCTCTTTGCAAATCAAAGCATAGCAAACCGAGGTAGACACATCAAGCTCAAGTAAATTAGATTTTTAGCAAGCATGTTAGCACCCTTCAATTTAATTCCCGTATTCTTAACACTAGGTGCTTTCTTTTCCTTTTTAGGTGGGAAAACTTGTTTAGCTACAATCTGATTTTCAGTTTTAGTATCCTTCACCTTACGTTCTTTTTCAGCTCTTTCTAACTCATCTTTCAAAATTGCAGCAGGGGTCATTGGAATTAATTCAACGGTTCTTCCCTTATGAGTGAAAGTGTATTTATTGCTCCTACCATGGTGTAAAGCATCAGTATCATATTGCCAAGGCCTACCTAAAAGCAAAGAACAAGCTTGCATAGGCACTATGTCAAAATTTGCATGATCATGGTAGGTACCTATTGAAAAATGCACTCTCACAATCTTATTTACCTTCAACTTACCGCAAGAGTTGAACCATTGAATGTAATATGGCCGTGGGTGCTGCTGCGTGGTCAAGCCAAGCTTCTCGACCAACTCAGTGCTAGCAAGGTTATTGCAACTACCTCCATCGATGATGACGCGACATGATCTTTCCTTCACAACGAACTTCGATTGGAACAAGGTGTGATGCTGATTTTGCTCTGCTCTCTCCATTTGAGCACTAAGTACTCGCTGTGCTACAATGGTCATGTACCTCTCGGAAGCTTTAGCTCCAAATCTGTCCACTCCATCATCATCGCTACCCGTCTCATGTTCGTCACCTGCAGGGTTAGCCGAAACAAGAGCCAAATCTTCGACATCAATATCACTAGCACTGGTATACTCACCGACATCTTTGGCAATAAGAGCCTGCTGATTTGGACAGTCTTTCATCACATGACCCCATCCCTTGCAACGATAGCACTACGTATCACGTGTCCTGCCTGTGGAAGCAACCGATGACACGCTCTTTGCCGGTGCTTGCACCGTCGCTGATTTGCTTGCTGCAGGAGCACGTGGTTGTGGTGTGGAATCAGCGGAACGTGCACGGAAAGAAGATGTAGAGAGACCAGCAGAAGGTGCCACAAGTGGCGCCCTAGGTGTGGCCCGAGTTGGAGGAGATCCTCCGAAAGAAACTCCTCGTGATCGAGCCTGTCGTCCCTGTACTTCCCTTTTAGCTTTGCAAGCAAGATGAAACAAATGAGTGATATTATGATAATCCTTACACTCTAATATGTCTCGAATTCCACGATTTAAACCCCCCAAAAATCTAGATATTTTTGCATCCTCATCCTCTTGCTCTTTACAACGCAACATACCAATTTGTAACTCCTAATAATACTCTTCTACAGACTTATTACCTTGTGTCAAGCGCTGTAATTTATTCAATAAATCTCTAGCATAATATGAGGGTACAAATCTAACTCGCATGCATTCTTTCAAACCATTCCAAGTGGTAGGGACATTATCTGTTTGTTTAATTTCATGCCACCAATATGATGCAAAGTTAATAAATTCACTAGTGGCAAGTCTTATTCTATGTTCTTCTAGGACTTCAAAGCATGAAAAATTTTGATCCACAGATAGCTCCCATTCTAAATATTCATCCGGATTATAATTACCCGCAAAAGATGGCATGGTAAACTTAACTTTAGAAAATGCATCATTAACATTACCATGATGTCGATTAGCATTACCATTGTTACCTCCCATACCATGACGATTACGGCGAAGACAATCACTGAAACGGGCATTCTGTTCGGTACCACGATCATCTATATTGCCGACACTTTCTTCACCTTCATCATCCTTTATGTCGTCGGCGGGGAATGCTTCTTCATCTCTAGGGGCAGCAAGATTGCCCACCCTTCGACCTCCAGTGGGAGGTGCAGGACCTACTGGTGGAGGCGGCTGCCTCTCAAGGTACTCCATTCTTGTGACAAGTTTGGCAGTGCTCCGCTCGATTCACTCCATCCTTTGTTCATTATCTTGAGCAAGCTTGGTGAGGTTTGCGTCGATGCCTCTTAACGTGCTTTGATGATCCTCCACGTACTTCATGAGCTCAATTTTTAAAACACATTCGTCTCCATCCGGAATTTCATTATGTGATCATGTCATTGTTAGTAGAAGACAAGAGAAAAAAAACACGGAGTATATATTCTTCCTACCAACTACTAGGTGGTGG
The DNA here is from genome assembly GCA_036346275.1 of Otatea glauca. NCBI lineage: Eukaryota > Viridiplantae > Streptophyta > Magnoliopsida > Poales > Poaceae > Otatea > Otatea glauca. The sequence goes on along the minus strand of CM070723.1, from coordinate 31,166,257 downwards.
ACAAGGTAAAGATCACTCGCTCAAGCTTCTTACCAAACTCTTATAAGTTTCTTACCATCTTGACAAAGTGGTGCAATCCGTAGGGTGGTTCATGACAACCGTGATGTGATGGAGCTAGCGATTGCAAAGTAAATCTGTAACTGGGTTGAAAGTAAAGTGGAGCTCGGAAGGCTATGTATATGTAGCAAGGATTAGCAATAATTCAATTCAGAAATTGCAAGACTGAAGACTAGTCCCAAGCTAGTCTGTGTTGCCGACCTAAACTCGTCTCAAACCTATTTCAAGCAAAAAGAAGCACACAAATGCAAAGGACTGAAAGGATGCTTCTGAATTTTTTTAGTGCGCCTTTTTTTTTGTTGCACTTGCCTTTTTTTTCCTCGCTTCTCTTTTTTTTATGCACCTTTGCCTCTCTTTTTTAACTCAAAGGTATACCTCTCAGTCAAGTAGGGATGGACAACAAAGCAAAAATATCATGTTTTGGGGCAAGGGAAAACATTAAACAGATGACCAAAAGAAATGGCAGAAACAGCTCAGCAAACTTCCAGGGCTCAGAACTCGATTTTAGAGGCCGATTTTTAGTGTAAAAAATTGCACAGATCTAAATACATGTGGTTTTTTCACATGCGCCTCGTCATCCTCTTCGAAACAAAAAAAAGTATGTCCCAATCGGAGTTCGTATGCAAAAGTTATGCCTGTTTTACTGAGCACTGCGCAATCTAGACTTTGACTCAACTAGAACCGACGAACACGACGACTCAGCAAGGGACCAAAATTCAGAACAGAAGAACTAAATGTGAAATTGCAGGCACAAAGTGTTTTGGACAGGGATAAAAAATGATGAACAGATATATTTTTTTGTGGGGCAATTTTCTAGACTCTAGGACAAAGAACAAAATTAATCTAAAGGGGAAAAGTGCTGATACCTAATGGGCAACGCAGCTCTGATACCACTTGATGCGACAACGGCCCGATCTTCCGACAGGTTCTATTTTTGTGGAATAAAGACGTTCGCGTTCCAATGGCTTCCAATCAGCGAAGATTGAATCCTTGCAATCGCTACACCCACGCACCTGTCGTTATCAACCGTACTCACGCCCGGATGACCTAACCACGAAGGTTAATTCCTGCACGCAATAGAAGAAACGAGCAAGAATGAGAAAGAAAGCAATCTGACAATTCAAAACGATCAGAGTTGAGGTTACCACTTTCACCAAACCAGGTCTTGTGACACTACTCCGATGAACAAGTGTTTCACATGCAATGGGGAACAAACTTAGCAAAATAACCTGCCCTAAACTGATGACGGTGGCTTGTTTTAATGATGTGGAAAGGGAGAGGGCAGCCGCGGCCAGGGAGAGGGTGTTCTAGGGTTGCCACCCACGTCCACAACCTTGGCTTGGACCCTCTATCGAGATACAAGGCCCGTGGCCCAAAGAAAAGGTGGCACAGCACCGTCCAGAAAACAGCAGCCATTTGTTACAACTATTTGGAAGCCTTCCCGATATAATTTGGAGGTGAGGTTAGATCCATTGGAACGATCATGAAATAACCTTTCAATAGAGTACTTATACACCTCCGAATTACGCCGTATGAGAATGTTATGGCTGTTTGAATCCAAGGCTGTCAGGCTGACTCGAACTCGAATTGCAGCTCGAAATAATTTTCTCTCCGAATTGAGGATGGAGACTTGGCATGGCATCTTCACCAATATTCCTAAGTAACAACAAATCACGATGTCCATTAGGTAGCATACCATCCCTATTAAAATAATTATGAACAGCGAGGAACGAGCTCACCTTATGATTTAATTGACAAGCACGAGCTCGTGTCATTGGACCTTGAAGTGGTGAAACATGAGGAACAACGGTTGTAGTATGTGTATCCAAGGAATGGATGTCCTCATCAGTTGTTGGAACCGGCCAGCTGTGTATTGCTTCAACCTTGGCTTGATCAACTTCAATTCCCTACGAAGTAACAACATAGCCAAGAAAAGAGACTCGATCCGTGCAAAAGGCGCACTTCTCAAGGTTACCAAATAAGCGAGCATCACGTAAAGCATGAAAAACATCACGCAAATGATCAAGATGTTCTTCTAGTGTTTTGCTATAAATCAGAATATCATCAAAGTATACCACCACAAATTTTCCAATGAAATGGCGCAAAACCTCATTCATTAATCTCATGAAAGTGTTGGGTGCATTAGTGAGTCCAAAGGGCATTACTAACCACTCATACAATCCAAATTTTGTTTTAAAAGCTGTTTTCCATTCATCCCCCAATTTCATGCGAATCTGGTGGTATCCGCTACGCAAATCGATCTTAGAGAACACAAGAGAGCCGCTCAATTCATCTAGCATATCATCTAACCTAGGAATAGGATAACGATATCTTATTGTAATGTTGTTAATCGCTCTACAATCCACACACATGCGCCATGATCCATCTTTCTTAGGAACTAAAAGTACTGGGACAGCACATGGACTAAGTGATTCGCGCACATACCCTTTGTCAAGCAATTCTTGCACCTGGCATTGTATCTCCTTGGTTTCTTCTGGATTGGTTCTGTATGGCGCACGGTTTGGTAAGGAGGCCCCGGGAATGAGGTCAATTTGATGCTAATTTCCACGGATTGGTGGCAGTCCCGGCGGCACCTCCTTTGGAAAAACATCTATGTTCTCCTGCAAAAGATTAATGACAGCAGGAGGCAAAGAAGAGGATGTATCTTCAAATGGAAATAAAGCTTCTTTGCAAACCAAAGCATAGCAAACTTCACAGCCATCATTCAACTCATTTAAATCAGATTTGGAAGCAAGTAAACAAGCACCCTTCAGCTTAATCTCATCTTTCCTGTCATGAATAGATTTAGATTTGCCCTCTTTATGTTGTACAAATTCCTTTGCTACAATCTGATTTTCACTCTTCTCATGTTTCTGATTTTTTCTTTCTTTGGCTCTAGCAAGTTCATCCTCAAAATGGCTTCAGAGACATAGGATGTAATACAATTTTCTTCTCTTTATGCACAAAAGAGTACTGATTAGTTCTACCATGATGCAAGGTGTCTTTATCGTACTGCCATGGTCTACCGAACAACATAGAACATGCTTGCATAGGCACAACATCGCAGTCAATATATTCATGATACAAACCAATGGCAAAGTACACTCTTACCAATCGTGTTACCTTTATCTTACCGCTGTTGTTAAACCATTGGATGTGGTACGGCTGTGAATGTGGGCTTGTTTTCAGCTCTAGCTTTTGAACCATCTCAGAACTTGCTAAGTAGTTGCAACTACCCCAATCAATGATGACGTGGCATGAGCGCTCCATGACCACACACTTGGTTTGAAACAAATTATGTCGCTGGTTTTGTTCGGCCTTCCCTATTTGGGCACTCAACACACGCCGCACAATAAGGCTCTCATAATGTTCTGCATCTTCAGCACCAATGTGTTCTTCTTCCTTGTCATCTCCACTTCATGCATGATCAACGGCAAGCATAGCATATGTCTCATCATCCAAATCATTAGCAGAAGAATACTCACCAGTATCCCGCACAATCAGCACATGTTTGCTTGAGCACTCTTGGCGGATGTTGGTGCTAACCCCTTTTGAAGGATCGAAATGGCGATAAGAGGGGGGTGAATAATCCCAAATAAAATTTTCCCCCACTCAAAGTACTTCAAACAATCTCGCAATAAAAATCTGAAACACCCAAAGATTTTCCTTCAAACTAGTGTTTCTCAGATTCGCACACCCTCTAAAACCCGAACAATTAGACAAATATGTGTACCCCTAGCTTGCATGGATGAGAAGCATGAATCATGTGAGGGATTTTTTAATCACAATCTTGGTTGTCAAGTGTCCAAACAAAGAGAAATCAATTCAAAGACTACTTTTCTAAAAGAGATAAAGCTAAAACACCAAAGTCTCTTTCTATAAAAGTAAAAGCAGATTTTTCAGGAATTGTCCTCACTTGGAGTAGGTGGTTGGTGAGTTTCTGTTGCTCTAACATTTTTGGGAATTTTTCTCCCTGTGAGCAGTTGAGTCTCGAAAGATTCCACAAAAATAACCTCAAAAAGCTTTGTAAAATAAACATAAAAAATCAAGAATTACAGACAGTCAGGAACTTCGACCAGAATGTTTGAGTCTCGGTTTTCACTTCATAGCGCTCAAACGATGCAACCAGTGGACTCATAAATTTTTCCAGAGATGTATATTTTATTCAAGCACATTATCCAATAAGAATAATTTAAAAATAATTTTTCTAGATTTTTATAAAAATCAAAGACCCACTGCTGCGCGAAGAACAAGTTCTGGACAGATATGCAATTCGATAAAAACTAGATCTCTAATCTATCCTAGGGTGCAAGAGAGATGTAAAACCATATGAACACCCTTAAGAAATCCTAGAAGAATAGCATTTAGAAGGAGGGGAGGCAAATCTAAATTGCGAGAAAGTAAATTGCGAGAATGTAAATGCGGGAAAGTAAATGCTGAATTTAAATTGCGTAAAGTAAAGACATAATGTAAATGCGCAATTTAAAGTCACAATAAGGTAAAGAAAATTTTTGTATTCTCTGGAAAGAGGTTACAAAGCCTCACATTCATGTGGACAAAGCTCAAAGGAGCATCAAAAACCTCAAAACCTTCAAGGGGGGAAGGCTACCCCTCCACCCCTATTTATACAACTCTTGGGCCACCTACCACCCTTGGATGAGCCTCTAAACCCTAGAGCATCCATCAAGGGCTAGGATTAACCCACTCAACCAGCCATGCAAGGGTTCACCCAAAACCCACAACACAAATGGGTTTTCTTGCATGGTTCTGAAAGCACACTAACTAGACCCGCTAACCTATCAACTAGACCAAGATTCAATGGCCCTCATTGATCCATGCAGCGCCTGGCTAGCATCTCAACGGTTCCTTGTCTTCTTGGCTTGCCATAACTCCGTCTCTGATCATCTTCCGGCGATCCCCGACCGTTTGGACCTCCAACGCTCCTCGCCTAGTCCCGGTCAATCTTCGCCTCACCATGATCTAGCTCGTCGACCTTCAACCATCAAAAACAAGGAAACTCCTCACATAGCAATGCCCACAATGGTATGCAATAGATTCATCCAAGTCCACAAATTAAAATTCATTTTTGTTCATCCTGGCCGGTACTACCGCAAAAACAGGAGAAGACTCAAATTGCTTCAAAACTCAAACCTGAGCACACCTTGCTCAAATAAAGTCAAATACTCATCACAAACATGGATGGACCTCCACATGGTCCTTCAATCCCACCCTTGATGAGTATATTAACAAACCACACAAAAGGCATAAATTTGAGTTTGAAAATAAAAGAAGAAAAGCAATTTGATTGCTAAAATCATACTTGGTCCAATTGAAAGAGAAAGCAAGTCTATGACCAAGTAGATGAGAAGATTTTCAGAGCTCAACACAAGAAAGAACAATTTTTCGATAAGAGCTCAAAAAATCAAGAAATCTCTCAAAAAGCTCAATATTACTCATGATCCAAATGCAAGGACAACTGCTCAACATGATCATGATAAAGCATTTTTTATTTAAATTTTCTTCCCTATAAGATACCTTTTCTACGTTTTCTCCCCTTTTTGGCAATATAGGCATCAATTTTTTTTATGTGTGCATGAAATGCAATCTAAAGAGCTTTGAAGATTATCCAATTGATTAAAATGGAAAGATATTACACCAAGCTTGTCATTTTCAGAATATGACTAAACTAAGACATGTTCAAGACCAATACATTTTATGAAAAAGCTTAGTTTACAATATTTCATTTTAGCATGATTTGACAAGTGCTAAACTTAGCAAAGTTTCAAAGCTAGAAGCAAAACTACTCAAGGATCAATGAAAAACCTAGAGTTCAACCTACTCAACACTTTGGGAAATTTCGAAGTGCATATTAGGTCCTTCCAGCTCATTTTTCAATTTATGCAAATTTTCTTTAAGACTTTGAAAAACATAGCGGGGTCCAAATGTTTGACATTATTTGCATTCTTTACCCACTTATGTGTTTGATATTTGCATTTTTTTTATTTTATTGATTGACTCAAGCCATTTTCGATCATCTCAAGAGTAACTCTTAAGAGAATGATCTTGGTCATACACAATATATTCCAAGTTCATCCCAAATGCAATGAGAAGCAGTCTCGTGAATATAAAGTGTTGCGATCAATTTTGCACAAAAGTGTCAAATATTTTTTTATTTTCAATTTAGCACATATGAGCTATTCTGAAGAACTCAAATATGGACCAAACAAATTTCACCCAAGTTGCTATAGGGGCTCTAGAGAAATCCAAAATTTCACAATTCATGGTAAAAACCCCTAGAGAAGAAACTTAGTAAGTAAAAGCAACATGTTTCATCAAGTTTTCTTTTAAGGCTTTCAAATTTTTTAGATTTTAATAAGCTTAGCATGATAAATGGACTTGGACATATCTAAGCTAGTGATTTTCTTCAAAAGATATAGCGGTGGACTGTGCAACTTCAGACTGCTTCCTAGATGACTAAGAAACAAGAGAAGTGTCAATGAATTGGCAAGTGCTAGAAGTGCTCTTCCTATCTATCCTACAGCCAGCAAAGTCGGCATCGGAAAAGGCTTTAAGAGATAGAGAAGAAGAAGAAGAGTACCAAATACCATAATCAGTGGTAGCATGAAGGTTCCTAAAGATGCGCTTGACTGCCTGGCGGTGAGAGGCGCGAGGAGAAGCCTGAAATCGAGCACACAGACACACAGCAAAATGTATGTCCGGCCTCGAAGCAGTGAGGTACAAGAGGGAGCCGATCTTGCTCCGAAACTCCTTTTGATCAGCAGACTCACCATCCTCATCGGGCTCGAGGACAGCAGTGGTGGCCATAGGAGTCTTCACCGGCTTTGCATTAGACATATTGAAGCACCTCAGGAGGTCACGGGTATACTTGCCTTGATGCAAGAAAGTACCCTCCCGAGTCTGCTTGATTTGGAAGCCAAGAAAGTAGCTCAACTCGCCCATCACACTCATCTCAAACTCTATGCTCATCACCTCAGAAAACTGAGACACGAGCAAATGAGACGAGCCACCAAAAATGATATTGTCCACATAAATCTGGACAAGAAGAAAATGCGACTCATGGTGTCTGATGAACAGAGTCTTGTCTACTACGCTCATTTTGAAATCATGGCTGAGAAGATAAGACTTGGGCCTCTCATACCATGCTCTGGGGGCCTGCTTGAGTCCATACAGAACTTTGGAAAGCTTGTATACATGACTCGGAAACTTAGGGTTCTCAAATTCTGGAGGTTGTTTGACATAAACCTCTTCCTCAATATAGTCATTGAGGAATGCACCCTTGACATCCATTTGATAGATCTTGAAGCCCCGGGATGTAGAGAATGCAAGCAGGATCCTAATAGCCTCTAGTCTAGCTACAGGGGCAAAGGTCTCCTCAAAGTCAAGACCCTCAACCTAAGAAAAGCCCTGTGCAACTAGCCTAGCTATATTGTGGATGACAACCCGATCTTCACTCTGCTTGTTTTTGAACACCTACTTGGTCCCAATGACATTATGACCAGATTGACATTCTACAAGCTGCTAGACTTTGTTCCTCTCGAAGTTTTCAAGTTCCTCATGCATAGCATTAGTCTAAGACTCGTTAGATAATGCATAGTCACATCATTCGGCTCAAACGAGGCAACAAAGGCAGAGTGAAGTCAGAAACTAGACAAACCTAATTTTGAGCGAGTGACCCACTCAAACAGATCGCCGATGATCTAATCAGCTGGATGAGAATGCTGAATATGACGGGGAGGTTCAGAAGCAGAAGTGGCATCTACCTCATGCACAGAAGAGGTAGGAGCAGAGCCACTACCTACATGAGAGTCAGAAGGCAAGGGCTGGCCTTTCTGAGGTGCAGAAATGGAAACAGGTGGCACCTCAGGTGTAGAGGGGACTGGATCAGATGGAACACCATCATCTCCATCATCCTCATCCACTACAAAAATGGTCTCAGAGGTGGAAGAAGAGCCTGAAATGTCAGGTCTAGCTCCTGGGCTAGCCTCATCAAAAGTCACATCACAGGTCTCTATGATCCTATGCGCATCGCAACTCCAGACCCTATGCTACGAGAAGAAGTCTAAACAACAGAAAGATACCATCAGAAGAATGAGACTCAAACTTATCCAGGTTACCAGACTTCAAAATAAAACACTTGAAACCAAACACACGAAAATGAGAAACACTAGGCTTTCTCCCATACCTCAACTCGTAAGAAGTGCAATGCAAACGTGCTCTCAAGAATACACAATTAGAAACATGACAAGCAGTAGCTATAGCCTCAGCCCAAAACTTCCTAAGAGTGTTGTACTCGTCTAGCATCATCCTGGCCATCTCTACCAGGGTCCTGTTCTTCCTTTCCACTACCCCATTTTGCTGAGGGACGTAGGGAGAGGAGAACTAATGCTCTTAACCAGACTCCACACAGAAACTCTCAAATAGGAGTTCTTGAACTCCGTGCCATTGTCACAGCGTATAGCTCGTAGGGCACCTGGGAGCTCAAAAGACAACCTATGAACCAAACCCCTAAAATGGGTAAAAGTCTCATCCTTCGAGGATATGAAAAACACCCAAGAGTACCTTTAAATATCATCAACAACGACAAGAACATACCACTTCCCACTCACTGACTGCACTCTAGCTGGACCAATAGTGTCCATATGTAAAAGTTATCCTAGTGCATCAGTCATCACAACACTGACTGGGGGATGAGAAGAAGTAACCATCTTGCCATGTCAGCAAGGAGAGCAAACTAAGTCTTTGACCAATTTGAGTTTGGGCAAACCACGAATGAGATCATGACTGCTGACTCGGGTCAAATGATCAAAACCAATGTGATCAAGTCTCCTATGCTAGAAGGAGAGATCACAGGACTCTGAAGCAATCAAACAACAAAGAGAGTTTCCAGAAGAAGCAGAAAAATCAACACGAAAGACTCTCCTATATCTAGAAATCCCGCAAACTAACCTTCCTGAAGAATCGAGGATTTTACAAGCGTTACTCTTGAAACTCACCTCGAAAGAGTCATCAATAAGCTGAGAAACAGAAAGCAAATTGTATTGCAGCCTACTCACTAAGGCAACATCTTTAAGAATGAAATTGTCATTAATGCAGATGGTACCTTTAGCAATGACCCTACCTGAAGAAGCATTCCCGAAAGTGATCAACTCATCATCGGGGGCTCGGACTAGGGAAGAGAACCATCGAGAATCTCCGGTCATACGACGAGAACAACCGGAGTCGACAATCCAAACATATCCCTTCCCCATCCGACGAACCTGATCAAGACACAAGAGAGAAAGATGACTCAGTACTGGGATAGAGTGAAGACTTGGGAACCCAATATTGAACCACACGATGCCTCAGAGTACTAGCCACAGAAGAAGACTGGACTCGAGTGTCTCTCTGACGTTTAACCCTAACAAGATCAGTAGCAACTCTAGTAGATAATCTAAGAGCTGGAACTGAGTTGGCCCGACGTGGTGCAAAGGCCAGACCACCCTAGTGAGGCTGCCTAAAACTCCTACCAGAAAACACCTCACGCCGCTAATATCTACCTCGATGAGAAAAATGAGGAATATCAAGAGGACGGTGGAAAGACTGACCACGAGCGGCTCTAGGACTAAAACTCGAAGAAATAAGATGAAAACCGAGTCCTGAACGCTGCCCAAAAATAGGCGACTCTTTAACTTGTCTAGAAGCAGTGTGTGCCTTAGGAGCACCCAGAGTCTGGGGATGACCCTAATTACCCTTAAGAGTAGCAACACGCTCACGCCGAGTGTTCTTGGCGTGCATGAAACAGAAATCTACTAGGTGACCATCCTTCTTACAGAAGGTGCATGTGTACTTCGCCTTGCTAGAGGCAGAAGCTACAAGAGTAACACCCTTCTGGTCAAAAGTCCTATGGACAACCCCAGCAGACCTAAACACAGTGGTACTCATCTTGGGAGCTACCACAATCTCACCACTCTTGGAGCCACGCACAATGGTGGGAGGATGCTCCCAAGCGTGCTCTAAGGTATCAAATCCTAGACCTTGATTAAATCTACTAATATTGGATTGGTCTAGAATAAGATTGAGCTTATTCTTGCCTCTTACAAACTTCTCGAGAGTGCTCATGAGATACTCACAATCTCGGAAGAAAGAGGCACATGAAGAACAGGGAAGAGAGGAAGAAGAAGAACCAGAAAGAGAATCACTCTCAACACGTGCATTTTTCTCGCTCAGCACGACTGTCTCAATCTTGAGAGCCTCACAAGAAACACAAGACGCATCTCTAATCCTGTGGGCTTGGTCTTCTAACTTCTTCCTAAGTTCAACTTGGATTTTATCTAAGTCCCCCTCAATCACATTACATCGCAAGCAACTTTTTTATGACTTAGCTAGTAAGTCCTTAGCAAGATTAGCACACTTGACATGTAGAGATTCATTGTCAAGTTTTAGTTGCCTACAGCCCTCACATGAGCTGACTTGGTCCTTAGAAGTATGTATTTCAAGTTCATCATTTCTAGAAGAAAGCTTCCTAAGGTGATCGCTCATGGCATCAATTTCAGCAAGCAATTTAGGGCAATTAGAGCATGACGGAGTAGAGTGAGCATGAAGAAAACTAGCATCTAGTGGAATAGCATCAATACAATCATCACTAGCATTCTTCAACCTAAGACTATCTAATTCAGATAACACACTATCATGCATAGTCCTTAGGTTCTCCAACTTTACAAGAAATGCATCACACAAAGAACAGTCATCAGTGACTCGAGAGGGAGAAGATCTAAGAGAAGCTAACTCTCGAGTCAAGGTACCTACTTCCTTCTCTAGCTCCACACACCTAGCTCTAGCTCTAGCATAAAATTTTCCTAATTTGCAGAAAGCTTCATTGAGTTGGTCATAGGAGGGTACCTCGTCCGAGTCGCTGTAGAGCTCGGAGTCGCTGATGCTGTTGGCGTCGGCCATGAAGCACATGCCGGAAAAGTCGTCGCCGCCTTTCTTCTCTTATTGTTCATCCTCGCCCTCGTCACTCCATGTCTTCGTGTTGGAGAGGTTGATGTCATCAAGCGCGGCGAGGACATGGTGGAAGAGCTTCTTGTTCTTGGAGAAGTTGCGGTACTTCTTCTCACGCGCCGGCTCGCGAACTGGAAGCTTTTTGTTGCGGTTCTTGTCGATGTAGTCGTTCTTTGCCGAACCGCCGGTGTCGTTCTTTGTCTTCTCCAGTTTGAGGCAATTAGCCCGAATGTGGTTGGGACCACCACACTCGAAGCATGTGATCATGCCACCTCTCTTCCTCTCTCTCACCCTCTTGTATGCATGTGAAAATTTGTGAGCAAGAAGAGCAAGCTCATTTTCTGGAAATTTTTCCAGTTGGTCATTGCTTAGCTCGCAAAGGGCGGAAAGAGAGAAACCAGCAGAAAGATCAAGGGAAGATCCAGTGGGATCAATGACCAAGGCCATCGACTGTGATTTCGTCTTGCGAGAGACGACGTCGATTTCATGAGTCTTGAGACGGGAGTAAATCCCATCAAGAGTCAAGGTCGACAAGTCAGTAGTGTCCTTGATGGTGGTCACTTTCATTTCCCAAACTCGAAGAACGAGTGCGGTCAAGAAATATCAAGCATTATCCGAGTCAGGGTTTATGCAACCAACTACTCGGATGTCGCTCAAAATCTTCGTAAACCGACCAAAGCACTCGTCAAGACTCTCACCAGCGTGTTGTTCAAACTTGTTGAACTCACGCTTGAACTGGTCCTACCTCACGGTCTTGATTTGAGTAGTGCCCTCATGGTAAGCATCAAGGGTCACCCAAATCTCGTGAGCGGAACAAAGGTGAGAAATCCTATCATACTCACTATGGATAAGACCCTGTATGAGAATGTCCTTGCCTTAGCGTTCGCCTCAACGTCAGCCATATTTCCGGCCGTAACGTTTTCATCAACAGGAACCTCATACGGGAGTTTCACCTTCCGCCATATCAGGAAGCCCTAGGCAGTGATGTATGAATCCATCTGAGATTTTCAAAACGGAAAATCAACACCAGCAAAAAGAGGAGGCTTGGTGGAATACTTATCCATCGCCATGGCTCTTGAGACCGGTCAAGATCTATGAAAGAGTAAAACCGGCTCCGATACCAATTGAAGGATCGAAATGGCGATCAGAGGGGCGGGGGGGGGGGGGTAAATGATCCCAAATAAAATTTTCCCCTACTCAAAGTACTCCAAACAATCTCGCAATAAAAATCTAAAACACCCAAAGATTTTCCTTCAAACTAGTGTTTCTCATATTCGCACACTCTCCAAAAACCCGAACAATTAGACAACTATGTGTACCCCTTGCTTGCATGGATGAGAACCATGAATCATGTGAGAGATTTTTTAATCACAATCCTGGTTGTCAAGTGTCCAAACAAAGAGAAATCAATTCAAAGACTACTTTTCTAAAAGAGATAAAGCTAAAACACCAAAGTCTCTTTCCAGAAAAGTAAAAGCAGATATTCCAGGAATTATCCTCACTTGGAGCAGGTGGTTGGTGAGTTTCTATTGCTCTAAAATTTTTGGGAATTTTGCTCCCTGCCAGAAGTTGAGTCCTGAAACAGTCCACCAAAAATCACCTCAAAAAGCTTTGTATAATAAACACTAAAAATAAAGCATTACAGACAATTAGGAACTTCGATCAGAAAGTTTGAGGCTCGGTTTTCACTTCATAGAGCTCAAACGGTGCAACTAGTGGACTCCCAAATATTTTTAGAGATGGATATATGAGTCACGTGAAAAGGAACGTGGTATGCTACGCTAGCACAAAAAAAAATCTACCGCATAACCAGAAAGCTTCTCGCAAGAAGGGGATCATAGATTAGATTACCACTAGACGCGCAGTTGCGGAATCCTTCGCGCGTTGATGTAGTGGATCATCCTCGCCGCATTCGTTGCGTCGATGGAGTGGATCGTCCTCGCCTCACTGTGGATCTTCCTCCAACGCCGCAGTCACAGCAGCGTCACCGCAGTAGTCCTCACGTCCGGGGATGGAACGTCGTGCGTCGGTGTGCAAGCACCTGGTCACTCACCAGGGGCAGCGAGAGGAGGAGGCTAGGGTTTCGGGTGAAACACTTCTAAACCGTGGAAAAAACACCCTGCGCCCACCCTCCTCCACTCTTTATATAGCCACGAGATGAAACCCTAAACCAGGGTCCATTAGTGTGCTAAGCCCACGAGGTCCATTAATTACGGATCCAATCCAAATTAATGCATCCCGGCCCATTAAGTGTGTGACCCTGCAGGTTCACGTACGTTTGGACATGGATTCGGAAAACTCCTTTTCAATCCAATAGTTGGTAGCGACTCCTTGCAAAGCATGCCAACTCCCATACATACTATGATCAAATCGGACAGAACCTACCAAAAGTACTCATGTAATAATCCCTTTGCCAAGTATATGAAGATTGTACTCAAGGCGAGAAGCATGTCATCCTTTGATGATTCAATCCATCTCTCGTATCCGTGATATTTTAATATGTTGTGATTGACTCCTCAATCACGGCATGGCCATGCACTTCCTTAATCATATCACACGAGTGGCCTTGTCATATATCTCCGTTTCATTGGAGTGGCAAATTCCATCTTGACTGCTCACTTCCCTCTACACGTTTCATAGTGAACATGAAAGCTACCTTTATAACTATCCGGTTAGGAATTAGTGTTTGATAGCCCCAAGGAAAACTATTACACATGTAGGGAATATGACAATCTCAGGTCTAAGGATCGTACATCTACTATGTATGAGATACACTGATGACACATAAGAATGTAACATTCTCGCAGTGTCCTATGGCGGGTCTATTTAACCCATGTTCTTCAACATGCGTCTACAATGTATAGATGATATCTCCATATCCCATGATCTTTGAAGCATGATCATCGATCTCTACATGTGCTGATCTATTCATCGTTGTCCTATACGATGATATCCGATCAGTGATATTTATCGAATTACATCAATAAGTAAAGAGCTTCATAAGCAAGTCACATACTTGTTGATCAATACAATGATATACATTCATTGGACCAATAATCATATTATTATTCATAAACATAGTCATGTTACAATCATCTAAATGATTGCCTCAAGGGCATAACACTAACAATCTCCCACTTGCACTTGAATCAATCAATTAAGTATCTAATACCAATAGACCTCGTGTGCGCCTCATGCTTAGGCAGTGGCAGTGGCTTTGTCAACGGATCGGCCACATTGGCTTCCGTATGTACTTTGCATATTCTCACGTCACCTCTATCCACAATCTCGCGAATAAGTTGAAAGCGTCGGAGTATGTGTTTAGACTTCTGATGAGATCTAGGTTCTTTAGCTTGTGCAATGGCACCACTATTATTACAATAGATTTCCATTGGACTAGAGGCACTAGTGACAACACCAAGCTCTGTGATAAACTTCTTAATCCACACAGCTTCTTTTGCGGCCTCCGAAGCCGCAATGTACTCCACTTCTGTCGTAGAGTCGGCCACCGTGTTTTGCTTGGAACTCTTCCAGCTTACTGCTCCTCCATTTAGTGTAAACACAAACCCGGATTGCGATCGAAAATCATCTTTGTCAGTTTGAAAGCTTGCATCGGTATAACCCTTTGCAACCAGATCTTCCTCACCTCCAAAATCAAGGAACATACCCTTAGTTCTTCTCAAGTACTTCAGGATATTTTTTACGGCTATCCAATGACCATCACTAGGATCCGCTTGGTATCTGCTCGTGACACTTAGAGCATATGAGACATCTGGGCGCGTGCAGATCATGGCATACGTAATAGACCCAATAGCTAAAGTATATGGAATCTTGCTCATCTTGTCTCGCTCATCAGTTATCGAAGGACACTGATTCTTGCAGAGACTGATGCCATGTAAAATTGGCATGAAACCTCTCTTGGATTCATGCATATTGAACCTTTTCAATATCTTGTCAATGCTCGTTTCCTGACTTAATCCAATTAACCTTTTTGATCTATCTCTATAGATTTTCATGCCCAAGATATAGCATGCTTCTCCCAAGTCCTTCATTGAGAAACTCCTTTTCAATGAAGTCCTAACATCTTCAAGCATAGGAATATCATTCCCGATCAATAATATGTCATCCACATACAAAATCAGAAACACAAGTGTGCTTCCACTAGCCTTCTTGTAAACACAAAGCTCTTCTTCGTTTTTGATAAAGTCAAACCCTTTGACTACTTCATCAAAATGAATGTTCCAACTCCGAGATGCTTGCTTTAACCCATAAATGGATCTTTGAAGCTCGCATACCCTTTTAGCATATTTAGGATCAACAAAACCTTCAGGTTGTATCATGTATACATCCTCAGATAGATTCCCATTAAGGAAGGCTGTTTTGACATCCATCTACCATATTTCATAAACAAAAAATACAGCAATAGCTAAAATGATCCGGACAGACTTGAGCATGGCTACCGGTAAGAAGGTTTCATCATAGTCAACTCCTTGAACTTGTTTGAAACCCTTTGCCACCAACCGTGCCTTATAGATCTGAACATTTCCATCTACGTCTATCTTCTTCTTAAAAATCCATTTGCATTCAATGGTTTTTACACCAACAGGAGAATCGACCAAGTTCCAAACTTGATTGTCATGCATGGATTGAATTTCAGATCTCATGACTTCAAGCCATTTTTCAATGTTTGGGTCCGTCATTGCTTCTTCATAAGTCGTGGGCTCATCATTGTCCAACAATAATATGTCATTCCCATATCTTATAAGTACATGACGCAGCCTCCCCGACCTACGTGGGGCTGATGTCTCTTCCACAAGTTGTACAACACTTTGTACATTTTGTGAAGGTTCAGTGGTAGCTTGAACATATTTATGTGATTCTCGAACTTCATTGAGATACACATCACTCCCACCGATTTCTTTTGAAAGAAACTCTTTCTCCAAGAAGACACCATTTCGAGCAACAAAAAATTTGTTCTCGTTTCTTTTGTAAAAATAATATCCTTTTGTTTCTTTAGGATAACCCACAAAAAAGCATTTTTTTGATTTAGGTGTGAGTTTATCTGATTGTAAACGTTTTACATAAGCCTCACATCCCCATATCTTGAGAAATGGCAACATGGGTCTTCTCCCAATCCATATCTCATATGGCATCTTCTCAACGGATTTTGATGGGACCCTATTCAAAGTGAACGCAGCTGTCTCTAGAGCGAAACCCCAGAAGGATAATGGCAAATCTATTTGGCTCATCATTGACCGAACCATATCTAATAAAGTTTGGTTTCGTCGTTCGGACACGCCATTTCATTGAGGCATTCCTGGCGGAGTAAGTTGCGGAACGATTCCGCATTGCTTTAGATGATCACCAAACTCTTAGCTCAAGTATTCACCACCACGATCTGATCGTAAGTGTTTTATTGATTTGCCAAGTTGATTTTGTACTTCATTCTGAAACTCTTTGAACCTTTCGAAAGTTTTAGATTTATGCCTCATTAAATAGATATATCCATATATACTAAAGTCATCGGTAAAAGTTACGAAGCACTGAAACCCACCCCTAGCAGTTGAGCTCATTGGTCCACATATATCTGTATGTACTAGGGCCAATAATACACTCACTCTCTCTCACTAAAACCTGTGAAAGGGGCTTTTGTTATCTTGCCAAGTAAACAAGACTCACATGTTTCAAATGATTCAAAATCAAATGAGGTTAGAAGTCCATCGCCATGGAGCTTCTTCATGCGCTTCTTATTTATATGACCTAAGCGACAATGCCATAAAAAGGTAGGATTCAAATCATTAGGCCGAGGCCTTTTTACATTAATGTTATAGACAGGTTTTTCTTCGAGTTCAAGTACGTACAACCCATCCACCATGGGGCAACGACCATAATACATATCATTCAAAAATATCGAACAAACAAAGTTCTTTATTCTGAAATCATAACCTTCATGTTCCAAACAAGAAGATGAAATAATGTTTCTACTCAAAGATGGAACAAAATAACAATCATTGAGTTCTAAAACTAATCCTGAAGGCAAATATAATGGGTACGTGCCAACGGCAAGACCAGCAAATCTTGCTTTATTCCCCACACGAAGATCCACTTCTCCTTTTGCTAAGTCTCTACTCTTTATCAGCCCGTGCATCGAATTGCAAATATGAGCAACCGAACCGGTATCATATACCCATGAGCTGAGTGAAGAAGTAGCAAGATTAATTTCTATAACATTAATACCTGAAGTGGAAATCACATTTCCGTTCTTCTTATCTGCCAGGTACTTTTCGCAGTTCCGTTTCCAATATCCTGACTTCTTGCAATAGAAGTATTGGGTTTCAGGTTGAGGGCCAACTGTGGAATGTAAGAACCCAGGTGTCTTCATAACCGGCACAGAAGTGCCAGAAGGGGAGACAGGGCCAAGTGGAAGGCCCAGAGGATAAGCTCCGAGCCAAGCCTTGCTGTCGTGCGCAAGGGGATACATCCTAGAGATAGTTGAACAAATATTTAGATATAAGAGATACGATTGTAATCCGATCTGTTAGAAGGGAAAGATAAAGATGTAAACTCTATCCTGTAACAGATTAGTATCCAATAACCGATCAGAATCCCTTAACCGATCGGGACTCTGTAAACCGCCCCACCCCCATTATATAATGGAGAGGGCAGGCAACGATAGAGAGATCGAGCAATCATAGATCCAAGAGATCCACATAATCCCAGCACACAGGACTAAGGTATTACCTCCTCCATCGAGGGCCTGAACCTGTCTAGTCCTTTGTCTTGTGTGACCTTCGAGTTTGAGATCTAGCGTCTGCCCCATAAATTCATTGCTGACCACAAAAGTCGACAGTTGGCGCTCCAGGATGGGGAAGCGCTATAATCTTTTCCTACAAACTCGATGGCAGCAACCAGCGGAATCATCACCACCTTCGTCTCCGGCCAAGCTTTCCGCTTTGGGAACCTGGACTTCGTCGCAGACGCACGCGGAGAACTTGTCTTCCTAGAACTAAACCAGATCCAATCTGGTAAAGATCAGGCCGTCCCATCTCAGGTACGCCACTCTGACTCGGCCAGCAAACCAGTCGGCGTCACGAGGAATTGCTACAATCTTCGTGGCATCTTCGCAATAGAAGAGCAAAAAACCGATCTCCAACGCCAGCAAGAGATTCAAGAAGCTGAGGAGGAAGATCGCCTTCTTCGTAAGGGTAAGGAGGCACAAGCGCGGTCGCTTCGATCTCGCGGCCGCAATGTCCATGAGGACATCCTACAATCCAAATTGGGAGAACAAGCTGTCTTCAACACGCCACAGCAGAACGTCGTCTCCTCCAAGAGCTCCTCGACACGCTGGACCCGATGATTGCATCTGATAGCCCAGCGGCCCCGATCGTGGCCCAGAGCAAGGCCATGGTGACGGCGGCAGCCATTCAGCAGAATCCGGAAAAGCCGGTAGGAGAAGCGCACTCACACTGCCACGTGGCTACCCGCGTCGCTAGCAATCGGATCGCTACGGTCGAGTACCGCGATCGGCGCCCATACAACGATCGAAGGCGCCGCGGAATCTCAACCGCGACCTTCGCGGAGACATCACCGCCATACGACAAGAGCGGGACGAGGAAGAACGACGCTTGCGCTACGACGACTACGAACGTTTCGACATCGGCCACGATCAACGAAGTGATCAATGGTACGACAACTACAACGATAGAAGAGGCCATCATCGCCGGGGTCGGAACGACAACGACGATCGCCGAGTCATGGACTCGCCGCGCCGAACTCCACCCCGACGCGTTGACGACAATCGCCGAACCAGAGGCTCGCCACGCCGGACTCCCCCTCATCATGACGACAAATCCATTGATGGAATCCGAGTGTTCACTTCTCGGTTACGCCGAGTACTATGGCCCGAAGGTTTCAACCCCAAGGACATCGTTAAGTTTGACGGGGATCGAGATCCAGAAGCTTGGCTGCAGGTCTATACCCTGGCGGTTAAAGCGGCTGGGGGCAATCAAAACGTGATGGTAAATTATCTGCCAGTCAATCTGACCCCCTCGACTCAATCATGGCTCACATGACTTCCTGCGAACTCGGTGGACTCCTGGAGCGATCTCTATAATCAATTTATCGTGAACTTTCAGGGAACCTACGAGAGGCCTGGCACCCCGTAGGACCTATATTAGCTTCACCAGAAGAAAGACGAGACGCTGAGAGATTTCATCCGACATTTCATGCAGAAGAAAAACACCATTAGAGATGTATTTGATGCAGTGGTGGTAGCAGCTTTTTAGAAAGGGGTCAGCGATCCTGATCTTATCAAGAAAATGTCTAGGAAACCACCGACCTCTGTAAAGGAGATGTTTGCATGGGCCGACCGCTACGCCACGGCCTCAGACGCCCTAGCCGAGCGCCAAGCACAAAGACAAAAAGCGAAAAGGCGAGGAGCTAGTCGCAGTAGCAGAACGCAATCGGCCCTGAGCCACGCGGAGGTAGGCGCCCGATTACAGTACTGTCATGGATGCGATCTGTCCCTTCCACCTTAAGGGAAAGCACGCCGCCAAAGACTGCTTCACCCTGAAGTGTTTTGCGCGTGAAAGCAACAAGCAACCTACTCCAGCGAAGGATGAGGCTGCCAAGAAGAAAGACCCTCCCGGCGAAGATGATTACCAAGAGCCCGAACACGAGCTGAACTACATATACGGGGGCTCCACCGGATACGAGTCCAAGTGGAAGCAAAAGCTACCGCTCAGGAGATCAATGCGGTGGAACCGGCAACCCCCCAGTATCTAAAGTGGTCTGAAGTCCCGATCACCTTCGATCGCTCGGATCACCCCAACTGAGTTCTACATCCGGGTAAGTACCCTCTAGTGTTCGACCCTGTTATTCGCAATATAAAGCTCAAGAAAGTCTTGATTGATGGAGGGAGTGGACTCAACGTCATGTTCGCTAAGACCTTCGACGACATGAACGTCCCCCGCTCCGAGCTAAGGTCGAGCTCACAGCCGTTCCATGGGGTGATCCCTGGGGCGTCTTCGTTTCCTCTCGGGTAGATTGCTTTGTCCGTCACCTTCGGTACCAAAGACAACTATCGGACCGAGTATGTAAATTTCGAGGTAGCGGATGTCGAGATAGCGTATCACGCTATCTTGGGAAGCCCGGTCTGGCTCGGTTCATGGCCGTCCCGCACTACACCTATTTGATGATGAAGATGCTGAGACCCAAAAGCGTCATCACGGTTCGCAGCGACATCAAGCGATCTTTGGAATGAGACCGAGAGAACTATGAACTTGCTGAGCTGCAGGAGGCAACCGCCGAGGGGAAGATTATGCAGGTAGAGGCCGCCACGTTGCAGGAAGAAGGCGTCATCCCATCCAAGAAGCAGGCCACATCAGGGATAAAGTCTGGCGAAGGAACCAAGAGAATTATTCTCGACTCATCCGACCCGTCCAAAATGACTCTAATCGGGATAGGGCTCGAGGATAAATAGGAAATCATGCTCGTCACCTTCCTCCAGGCTAACAAGGACATCTTTGCCTGGAAACCATCCGACATGCCGGGTGTTCCTAGGGAGGTGATCGAGCATTCCTTACACGTCGATGAAAAAGCAAGGCCGATCAAGCAAAGACTCCGGCGGTTCGCTCCAGATCATCGGAACGCCATCAAGCAAGAGATCACCAAGCTATTAGCTGCAGGTTTTATCAAAGAAGTGTATCATCCCGACTGGTTGGTGAACCCTGTACTAGTTCAAAAGAAGAATAAAACTTGGCGCATGTGCGTTGATTATACTGATCCCCATGGTCCTCCCCACCAAGTTAGAATTCGGATCCCCGCGGGTTCGGAGCTATGAAGAGGTCGCTTCGGAAGAAAGCCGGCTAGAAGACCTTGATCGACTGGAAGAAGCCAGGGACATCGCAACAATTCAGTCGGCAAAGTACCTTCAGGGCTTACGTCTCTATCACGGTCGCAATGTAAGGAGCTGCGCATTCTACAAAGGAGATCTAGTCCTTAGAAAGAATCAGAAATGCGAGCATAAGCTCTCCCCAAGCTGGGAGGGCCCTTACATCATCGATGAGGTGATACGTCCTGGGGCTTATAAGCTCAAGCGTGAAGACGGCACGATTGTCAACAACACTTGGAACATAGAGCAGCTACGTCATTTTTTCCCTTCAGCTCTGTAATTTAAGTTCTTCTTTATGAATGAATGTTTACTCTTAAAGTTGTTCTTGTATAATCTTCTCAAAAAAATTATGTGTCTGAGTGCTTTGCTCCTACGAATTTTAAGACTCTGAGACATGAGTCATGAACCATGCCTCAGAGCCTGGGGGCTGGACTAGTCGGACATGATATGTCAAAACTACTCGGGCAAAGCAGCTTATTTAAAGAGAAAATGCAGGGCCAAAGAAACACTTTCAAATATTTTATTCACAGGTGCAAAGTCTCTGCGACAGCCGAAGAAGCATCTTTAACTTCCTCCCAGAGTTCAGCTGCCCGGTCTTCATCCACGTTACAGGCATAGCCATCTTTAATGGCCTCAAGATCCACTCGGAGATAAAGCGACTTGGTGATCTCCAGAGCCTGGCTAGCGCCATTGGTCGCCGTTTCCTTCAAGAGTATCTTAAGCTCCTTGGGGGCTTCCACCAGTTGGGAGATAACTTGGTTCCTACTGAGCGGCCTCTCGCCTCCAGGATGGAGCAACCTCAGCAACGGGTTAGAAGCCTCGCGAAGCTTAGCCCAAGATGTTTCAAGGGCCTCGACCTTCTCGTTATAAGCAGCGTATTGCGCCCGCATCTTGAACTTGTAGTCTGCAAGCAAAATAGATTATTAAGAAGTACCAAGAAGACAATGAAGGCAAGGGAGGGCCAAGCTGCTGAGGGTACCTTCTAGCTCCTTCTCCGACTTCAATTTGGAGACCTTCGAGGCCTTAAGTTGCTCTTGGAGCTTTACAATAGTAGAATCTCGAACTGACACGAAGATGAGGAAATCAAAAGACCAGACGATTAAACGAGAACACGGGATGGTCCAGGAAATATCTACCTCAAAGGGACCCAACGACATCTAGCTTCCCCTGCCGCAGGGTCTCCTGCTCCTCCCGCAGGGCTTGGAACTCTGACCGAAGATTTTGCAGCTTGGCTGCATGTTTAGCCTTGATCTGCTCCAATTCGGCTAGATATTCCTGGTGCGTCCTGACCTCCGGGAGCATCTTTTGGAGGTATTCGGATTTCTTTGCAGAGCGTTCTCCCAATTTCTGTAACCATCGCAGGGACAGATGACAACATGCTAACCGGCGCAAGCAAGAAGATGATAAGAGTAGTGAAAGTATTACCCAGGCCAAGCGAGCACAAGCGGCGGCATGACTGTAAAAGTCATTCCTTTCTTTCTCCTCTTCCGAGTCGTCAAGGGACTTCAAGCCATCTTCCTCATCAACCCACGCGGTTTGCATTATGAGTTGAGGACGAGCAAGAGTCGGCAGATCTCGGTAGATCTCTTCAAACTCGGGGGATGGACGGGAGATGGTCTCTTGAGCAACAGGACCCAATGCCGAAGCACGGGGTGTCGATGAAAGTGGCTGCGGTTCGGAGGGCGCCCCTGTGTCCCCAGGCGAGGCAGATTGTGAGGCCACCTCAACCAAGACATGTACGTCCTAGGACTCAATTTCTTCGGGGCCCCCAGACGGTGTCTCGATAGGAACTCATACGAACGATTCCTATAAGAAGAATGATCGGTGAATAAGCCGGCAAAATGCATCGAATAAGAGTTGATAGGACATCCAACCTGTCGAAGTTCTTTATTCTCATTGGGGGTTTCTTGAGAGCGACAGAACCACTTTCGGAGGGACTAGTCGGGGTGCTACGATCTGGAACCCTAGGCTCTTCCCGAGCGCTCGAGTCACTCGAAGTTGGACTCGGCTGGACCACGGGCTTATGCGGAAGGGGGACTGAAGGCACCGGGGCTTGCGCTGGTGATTCTTGGATTTTGGGACCACCAGTCGGGCACCGAGGCTTCGGGGAGTCCTTGACAATTGTTTTCTTCCCCTTCTTAGTGACCGGGTCTCCAGCTTGGGAGCACGCAGGTCGCGTCCAGTGAGTGCTCTTATGAACAGGCATTTCTGGGAGAGGCGCGTCACTGAAGAAAGCCAATCGATCCTGGAAATGAGTATTATAACTGTTAAAAGTCATTTAGAGATGAATGTTGGAGTCTATCAGCTAAACTTTCTTACCTCAGGAGGAAGATTTGATGCAGTGAAGGACTTCGGGCATCTGGCAGTGGACATCTCTACGCTCGGGATGAAAAAGTAGCCTACCCGAGCATATACTTGCTCCTTTGACACTGATTCGGGCAGTTCCCGGGTCGGATCGTCCCTCCCTTCAAATTCATATCCCAGGTGGACTCGCACTTTTAGCGGTTGCACCCGGCGAGCGACAAAATGGAGGGCTAGACCAACTCCCGTGAGACCGTCTTCTTTTAATTTCTCAATCAGCGCCAGAAGATCATGCATGATAGGAGGATAGGTCCCGACCTTTCGATGAGAGAGGGATAGATTCGATTGGGTGGAAGAAGACGTTGGCGATCCGACTACACCGTCCCCAGACGATGCGCCTTAGCAATCGTTACACCGACTTCGAAGTTGTTATTGATCTTCTTTGGTGCACGATCAACTCGACCACGAAGGCCTTTGTCCTGCAAGCAATCGAAGAACACGCAAGAACAAGATGAACAAGCATTGAAATTATAATTGAAACCACGAGTTCATTCGAATCACAAAAGAGGGTTTCGATGACAAGTAATTGGGCGGTTTAGCCAACACGCGCGATTACAAGAAGTAGCAACTGCTATCTTTGATCTAAAAAAACCCACCATCTAATGGCAGCGGCTGGCTGTTTTTATTGTGGAGAGGCGTCTAGGAACCCTAGGGTGCAGCCTTAAGTGGGCTTTCCTTGTTACAAGGCCAAAGGCCCACTTTTGACTTGGACTGAAAAAGTGACGCTGCTTGATTGAACGATTCCCGTCAACTCAGAAGGAGTTTGGATGTGATTCCAGATCCGTTGGAAAGTAGACTTGATAAGCTTTCAGTGAAGTACAAGAACGCCCAAAACGGAGTCCGGATGTAGCCGTGGCGGCCGAAACAAGTCAGCCCTGTCCTGGAGTCGAATCTGAACCGAACTCGTGCACTTCTCTTCTATCCTTCATCTTGGTTGGTTCCTCACCTAAGTTCCTGAGGCAAAGGACATCATCACAAGAATTAAATAGCATTCCATCCATTAAAATATTCGTATGAAGCCCGAGGAACGAATTCATCTGGTAATTGAGTTGACGTGCGCGAGCTCGAGTAATCGGTCCATGTATTACAGCAACGGGGACCGATTGATGCGTAGGTGATGGATTTGCAGGTGTGGCTATATCCATAGAAGTGATGTCCTCATCATCCTCCCCTTCTTGTATTGGAGTCGTCCTCGACTCAAGCTAAATCCTCTTCTCCAAAGTATGGCTTTAAATCTGCAATGTTAAATGTGGGAGAGACCCCAAAATCTGCAGCAACTCAAGCTTATATGCATTATCGTTAACTTTTTCCAATACTTTAAAAGGGCCATCAGCGCGAGGCATCAACTTAGACTTTCTTAATTGAGGAAAGCGGTCCTTCCGTAAATGCAACCAAACAAGATCTCCAGGTTCAAAAGTTACATGTTTCCTTCCTTTACTACCAGCAAGTTTATATTTCTCATTCATAGACTCAATGTTCGCTTCGTTGTCTCATGCAATTTTAACATCGATTCAAAGACGTTGTGTAGCATCAAAATTCAGTTTCTCGGCGGAATAGGTAATAAATCAATGGGAGCACGAGGAACAAAACCATACACAATCTCAAAAGGGCACAACTTAGTAGTAGAATGCAGTGACGGTTATACGCAAACTCAATGTGAGGCAAGCATTCTTCCCACATCTTAATGTTTTGTTTTAAAACAGCCCTAAGCATGGTAGACAAAGTTCTATTGCGACTTGGTTTGCCCATCGGTTTGTGGGTGACAAGTAGTAGAAAACAGTAGCTTAGTCCCCAATTTAGCCCATAAAGTTCTCCAAAAGTGGCTAAGAAATTTAGCATCACGATCTGAAACTATTGTGTTTGGCACACCATGCAATCGAACAATCTCACGGAAAAACAAATCAGCAACATGGGTAGCATCATCACTCTTATGACAAGGTATGAAGTGTGCCATCTTAGAAAATCTATCCACCACAACAAAGATACTATCCTCCCTTCTTTGTTCTAGGCAACCTAAAACAAAGTCCATAGAAATATCCTCCCAAGGCACACTAGGAACAGGGAGGGCAAGTACAAACCATGTGGGTTATGTCGTGACTTAGCTTTTGACATGTTGTGCAGCGAGCGACGAAACGTTCCACATCTAGCCTCATCTTTGGCCATAAGAAATGGCTAGCAAGTATGTCCTCTGTCTTTTTCACACCAAAATGTCACATCAGCCCACCTCCATGCGCTTCCTGTAACAACAACAAGCGAGCGGAGCTAGATGGAATGCATAGCTTGTTAGCTCTAAACACAAACCCATTATTGAGGACAAATTTATTCCACATTTTTCCCTCTTTACAATTGAGCAACACATCTTTAAATTCAGCATCATGCTCATATTGCCCTTTAATCGTTTCGGCCAGAAAATTTTGAAGTCAAGTTGGGAAAGCATAGCGTATCGCCTAGACAATGCATCGGCTATAACATTCTCCTTTCCCTTTTGTGTTTAATGACATAAGGAAAAGATTCGATGAATTCAACCCACTTAGCATGCCTACGGTTTAGTTTTCCTTGACTTGAATATGTTTTAATGACTCATGATCAGAATGTATTACAAATTCCTTGGGCCATAAATAATGTTGCCATGTTTCCAAAGTTCGAACTAGCGATATAACTCCTTATCATAAGTGGAATAGTTCAAACTAGGCCCACTCAATTTCTCACTAAAATAAGCAACAGAGTTTTCCTTCTTGCAACAACACACCTCCCAACCCAATTCCACTAGCATCACATTCGAGTTCAAAGGTTTTTGAAATCGGCGGTTGGAGAAGTGGTGCATGTGTCAACTTATCTTTCAACATGTTGAAGGCGTTCTCTTGTGCTTTGCCCCAAGCAAATGGCACTCCTTCTTAGTGAGCTCGTGCAATGGTGCGGCGATGGTGCTGAAATCCTTCACAAAGCGACGATAGAATCCAGCAAGTCCTAAGAAACTTCGCACTTGTGTGACCGTTGTTGGAACCGCCAGCTGTGTATTGCTTCAACCTTGGCTTGATCAACTTCAATCCTGCGGAGTAACAACATAGCCAAGAAAGAGACTCGATCCGTGCAAAAGGTGCACTTCTCAAGGTTACCAAACAAGCGAGCATCACGTAAGGCATGAAAAACAGACGCAAATGATCAAGATGTTGTTCTAGAGTTACGCTATAAATCGAATATCATCAAAGTACACCACCACAAATTTTCCAATGAAATGGCGCAGAACCTCATTCATTAATCTCATAAAAGTGCTGGGTGCATTAGTGAGTCCAAAAGGCATTACTAACCACTCATACAATCCAAATTTTGTTTTAAAAGCTGTTTTCCATTCATCGCCCAATTTCATGCGAATCTGGTGGTATCCGCACGCAAGTCGATCTTAGAGAACACAAGAGAGCCACTCAATTCATCTAGCATATCATCTAACCTAGGAATAGGATGACGATATCTAATTGTAATGTTGTTAATCGCTCTACAATCCACACACATGCGCCATGATCCATCTTTCTTAGGAACTAAAAGTCTTGGGACAGCACATGGACTAAGAGATTCGCGCACATACCCTTTCTCAAGCAATTCTTGCACTGTCGTTGTATCTCCTTGGTTTCTTCCGGATTGGTTACTCAGATGGTGCACGGTTTGGTAAGGAGGCCCGGGAATGAGGTCAATTTGATGCTCAATTCCACGGATTGGTGGCATCCCGTGGCACCTCCTTTGGAAAAATGTCTATGTTTTCCTGCAAAAGATTAATGACAGCAGGAGGCAAAGAAGAGGATGTATCTTCAAATGAAAATAAAGCTTCTTTGCAAACCAAAGCATAGCAAACTTCAGAGCCATCATTCAAATCATTTAAATCAGATTTGGAAGCAAGTAAACAAGCACCCTTCATTTAATCTCATCTTTTCTGTCATGAGCAGATTTAGACTTGCCCTCTTTATGTTGTACAAATTCCTTTGCTACAATCTGATTTTCACTCTTCTCATGTTTTCGATTTTTTTCTTTGCTGGCTCTAGCAACTTCATCCCTCAAAATGGCTTCAGGAGACATAGGATGTAATACAATTTTCTTCTCTTTATGCACAAAAGAGTCTTGATTAGTTCTACCATGATGCAAGGTGTCTTTATCGTCGCCATGGTCTCTAGAACAACATAGAACATGCTTGCATAGGCACAACATCGCAGTCCATATAGTCATGATCTGAACCAATGGCAAAGTGCACTCTTACCAATCGTGTTACCTTTATCTTACGCTGTCGTTAAACCATTGGATGTGGTACGGTGTGGATGTGGGCTTGTTTTCACTCTAGCTTTTGAACCATCTCGGAACTTGCTAAGTTATTGCAACTACCCCATCAATGATGACGCGGCATGAGCGCTCCATGACCACACACTTGGTTTGAAACAAATTATGTCATTGGTTCGTTTAGCCTTCCCATTTGGGCACTCAACACGCGCAGAACAACAAGGCTCTCATAATGTTCGCATTTTGGCACCAATATGTTCTTCTTCCTTCTCATGTCCACTTCTGCATGGTCGATGGCAAGCATAGCATATGTCTCATCATCCAAATCACTAGCGAAGAATACTCACGATCCCGCACAATCAAGCACATGTTTGCTTGGGCAATCTTTCCTCACATGCCCAAATCCCTTGCATTGTAGGCACTTGAATATCCCTCGTTCTTCCCGTGGATGCAGCGGACGAAGCGCTCTTGGCGGGTGTTGGTGCCGACCCTTTGTTA
This sequence comes from Otatea glauca, assembly GCA_036346275.1. Lineage (NCBI taxonomy): Eukaryota > Viridiplantae > Streptophyta > Magnoliopsida > Poales > Poaceae > Otatea > Otatea glauca. The sequence goes on along the minus strand of CM070723.1, from coordinate 31,138,185 downwards.
CTTGGATGCTGCGGCATTGGTTTTGTTGGGCGTGTGTGGCGGTCGCTAGTGGTACCTTGTGAAGATGCACGGTTTGGGGCATTCTTTGAAATGCGTGGATGCCATGATGTAGTCCGACCTGCGAAACATTAGTCCTTGCGCGACGCCCTGCACTTCCCTTTCGACTTTACAAGCAAGATGGAATAAACGAGTGATAGAATTGTATTCCTTGTAAGCTAATATGTCACGAATTTCACGGTCACCCTCCCATAAATCTAGCCATAGCAGCTTCCTCTTCTTCCACTAACCCACAACGCAACATGCCTGTTTGTAGTTCTGATAATATTCTTCTCTGATTTGCTACCTTGTCTCAATTGTTGCAGCTTATGTAATAAATCTAGTGCATGATACGAAGGAACAAATCTAGCTCGCATGATCCTTTTCAAAGCATCCCAAGTTTGTGGCACATTGTTTGGGGTCTTATTACGATACTCGCGCCACCAAGCGGAGGCAAAATCAATAAACTCACTAGTTGCAGCCCTAACCCTCTTGTGTTGGAAAATCATAGCAAGCAAATTTCGATCTCTGACTAGTTCCCAAGTGAGGTATGCATCGGGGTCATATTTCCCATCAAAAGGTGGCATCTTTGAATTTGATTGATCCTAGGAGTCATCATGTTCACGCACATCGTCGTGGTGGTCGCAAACCCATACCATGGCGGTTGCGGTGTAGCCGTCGTTGTGGCCTATCATCCTCCTCTTCCTCAACTTCGTGTCCATTTGCATAGTCCTGTTCATTGTCTCGCAACGCTACTCACATGTCCATCGGTAGGCGCCCACGATCCCTCTCCTCAAGTCATTGCAAGAATGCTGCAAGGGAGGTGTTGATTGCGCCTACGTAAACTTCCAACGCGGTGATTTTGGTGTTGGTGTCAATTTGAATCGCCTCCAATTGACCAAGGCGGTCATTGGTAACACGAACGTCCTCATCAAGCGCATCGGTGTGAAGCCTCATTTGGCGCTCAAGTCTTTCAGACGATCCCCGTGTGCGAGGTGAATGTTGTCCCCTTTATCGGCTTCCGATCCTGCCATGGTTAGAGAAAACAAAGAAAAAAAGGCTAACACCAAGTAACAAGATTATCCCTATCTACAAGTGGTGTGCTAGTGTCAAATCGCTCACTCTCAACCTGTTCAAACAAGTTCTTACTGTTCTTACCAAGCTTTAGCAAGGAGGTGTTGGCAACCAAAGACAAGACAAACAACTTCAGAGAGTAGGAGACAATCTGTGGAGCTATAGGTGGCTGAAATAGCACAAGGAGTAACCTTCACCACGTTAGTCACAGCAAGCTAAATAAACGTTCTCTGACGGTACCGTCTTTGGTCCTAGTCCCGAACCGTACTAGAGACGCGAGCCAAGACACAAGCGTCGTCACCAAACGCCCAAAACAGCAAGTTTTTTTTTTTTTTTGGGAGGGTCACAAAACTCTCTTAGATGAACTCAGAGACCCTAAAAACAAAATTTGCACAAAGGACTTTTGGCAAAACCAGGGTATAAAGGTAATTAAAGATACTCTCTCTCTCTCTCTCTGAACTTTGATTTGCAATTGATCTAGTGCGGCTTTTGAAATCTGCACTTGCCTTTTCTTCTCTCGATTTGGTGCGGCTTTTCTATCCGCACTTGCCTTTTCTTCTCTCGATTTGGTGCGGCTTTTCTATATGCACTTGCCTTTTTTTAACTCCTTGATTTGGTGCGGCTCTTGTATACGCAGGCATCTTTTTTATATATATATATTTGGAAACTGATATTTATTTTGGTAAACACAGAGAATCAAGCGGATTAGTAAACAAAGCAAGGAAATCGGCAACCCAATTTGATCTCCCACACTAGACAGAAACAAACTCAACTCCGATCGATCTACTAATGAATCGACTCAAATTATGAACGCAACGTGACAAAAACATGACCTGAACTCGAAACTCTAAAGGATGAAACTAAAGACCAGCAACTTGACTCGTCGAAGCAACCGTAAATTCAACAAGCCGAGAACTAAAGTAGCAAAAGCAAGGGCACAAACTGTTTTGGACAAGGAGATCTAATCGCCTATTTGTTTTTTTTATGGTTTTCTGGACTGTAGGTAAAATAATGGATGGGGAAAAAAAATCTCTCACCGATCAACCTTGAGCTCTGATACCACGTGATAGGAGGATAGGTCCCGACCTTTCGATGAGAGAGGGATAGATTCGATTGGGTGGAAGAAGGCGTTGGCGATCCGACTACACCGTCCCAGACGATGCGCCTTAGCAATCGTTACACCGACTTCGAAGTTGTTATTGATCTTCTTTGGTGCACGATCAACGACCACGAAGGCCTTTGTCCTGCAAGCAATCGAAGAACACGCAAGAACAAGATGAACAAGCATTGAAATTATAATTGAAACCACGAGTTCATTGAATCACAAAGAGGGTTTCCGATGACAAGTAATTCGGGCGGTTTAGCCAACGCGCGATTACAAGAAGTAGCAACTGCTATCTTTGATCTAAAAAAACCCACCATCTAATGGCAGCGGCTGGCTGTTTTTATTGTGGAGAGGCGTCTAGGAACCCTAGGGTGCAGCCTTAAGTGGGCTTTCCTTGTTACAAGGCCAAAGGCCCACTTTTGACTTGGACTGAAAAAGTGACGCTGCTTGATTGAACGATTCCCGTCAACTCAGAAGGAGTTTGGATGTGATTCCAGATCCGTTGGAAAGTAGACTTGATAAGCTTTCAGTGAAGTACAAGAACGCCCAAAACGGAGTCGGATGTAGCCGTGGCGGCGAAACAAGTCAGCCCTGTCCTGGAGTCGAATCTGAACCGAACTCGTGCACTTCTCTTCTATCCTTCATCTTGGTTGGTTCCTCACCTAAGTTCCTGAGGCAAAGGACATCATCACAAGAATTAAATAGCATTCCATCCATTAAAATATTCGTATGAAGCCCGAGGAACGAATTCATCTGGTAATTGAGTTGACGTGCGCGAGCTCGAGTAATCGGTCCATGTATTACAGCAACGGGGACCGATTGATGCGTAGGTGATGGATTTGCAGGTGTGGCTATATCCATAGAAGTGATGTCCTCATCAATGCACCTGGTCCATGTCGCCAACATTGGGAGCAGATACCCAAGAAAGGGACACCTTAGGCTGGCGCCCGACAAAAGAGGGGAGAGTAGAATCAGGATTGGCACAATAGAACCATTCCTGGTGCCAGCCTTTATTGGAAGTTTTGAAGGGAATGGCAAGGTAGTTTTTCTTTAACCCCTCCCGCAACTGAAATCCGGCTCCCCCGATTACCTTGGGGTCGCTCTTTGAGGGATAAGGTTTCAAAAGGTAAAAGTGGCGAAAGAGATTGAAATGAGGGCGGATGCCCAAGAAGGCCTCGCAGAGGTGAACAAAGAGGGAGATTTGCAGGATGGAGATGGGATTCAAGTTCACCAATTCAATGCTATAGAAAAAGAGAAGACCGCGAAGAAAAGCGTAGGCAGGAAGCCCCAGCCCGCGCTGGAAGAAAGATTCGAAAACCACAATTTCTTCTGGGCGAAGGGTAAGGATGGATTCACCTGCGGCCGATAGAGCGGAAATCAAAGTCAAGGCTGGAAGAACCCCGTCATCCTCCATGGATTGCAACCGCTCTTTCGTCGTAATCAAGGTGGTCCAATCTTGAGGCAAAGGCAGCGAGGAAGTGTCTTTGGAAGAATGAGAAGACATTTTCGGAGGAAAGATCAACGACAGCGCAAAAATGCGAGCGTAGCAGCAGTTCACCCTAGCGGCGGAGAAGTCAGAGAGACAAGGTTGCAGAAGAGGCAAGAGTGTGCGATGGGAAAAATGAACCATCGGCTTAGTCTTTAAAGGGGGGAAAATTAGGTTTTCGCCGAATCAGCGGGAAAAAGATTGCAGAACACCTAACCCTGCTCTATGCTTCGTAATGATTTGCTAGCCCGGCGTCCTGACATGTGAAGGCAGTCATGGTTTGACCAAGTCATATTTGGGACACGTTACTCCCCACGATGGGATGTTTAACCACTTATCGAGCTAAACGAGACGCGGGTGTCCTCCAGTTTGGATTAAAAATATCTTCTTGTGATATGCCCCATGTTGGGTCGCTAGTTGGTTACCGCATTGCGGAATCATATATCACGGGTTGAGCCTGATAAGGCACGGTTCCAATGGTATGCCCCAAGATGGGTCGATAAGCTGTGCGTCGTAATAAACGAGTACGGATACCGTTCGGATAAACCTTGATATGTCCCAAGACGGACCAGAGTCGTATCCTACACTAGTCAGATATGGGTATCACTCGGCCAAGAGCCACGTGAATATAATATGTCCCAAGTTGGACCAGAGCTATATCCTACAGCAGTCGGATATAGGTATCACTCGGCCAAGAGCCGCGCAAATCCTAATATGTCCCAAGTTGGACCTAAGATATGTCCTGCGACGATAGAATATGGATATCACCCGACCAAAGAGCCATGCGAGCTTCGATATACCCCAAGCTGGGTCTAAGCTATGTCTAACGACAATCATGGAAATCACTTGGAAAGGTATTTCTTTATTATATCTGAGTTCCTCGGGCATTATGCCCGAGAAAATATTTTCTTACATTTACAGGGTCTTATACTTTTCCGCGGCGCACGCGACCAAGCGCCTCCACGAGAGCCTCCTTAGCCCTATAAAGGGCAGGGAAAATCTCGAGGAAGGCGTCGACGGCGGCGCAGTCGAGGGCAACGGCTTTGTCTTCCGCCCACTCGGCCATGGCGAGGTCGAAGTACGCCCACTCCTCGGCGAGTTCAGGGTCCCGGCCGTCCATGAAGATCTCTCGGGAAGAAGGTGGAGCTCGAAGCAGGAAGATGGAGAACTAAGCGTGAGGGAATAAATTCCAGAAGCATTGGTTCGCCTTTTATAGCTGGTACGGTAAGGTTGCAGTAAATGCGAAGATGCAATAACATCAGAAGCCGAGGAGACTTGGAGTTAATATAGTTTCAGAAGCCAAAGAAGTTTTCGGAAATTGGATTGACGTAGGAAGTCAAAACAACCTCGAAGACTATTCGGTATTGATCCTTGAAGAGGAAGAATATTAAGTTTTCGCTTCGAGCGGGAAGAAGTATCTAATCCTCATGTGAGATATGGGTCAAATCCACGAAGCTACCCACAATAAACCTATCAAGATGGAAGATTATAATTAGTTGGAACAAAAAATCGGGGGTGATATTTGAGTCCTTCATAATCCCCTTGCTGCAAAAGAAAAGCATTCAAATCAAAGGAGAAACTAGTCAGAGGTTTATGCTGGAAGCTGAAAACGTTGATCCAAAGTTGAGACCCATATAAAGATATAGCAATCGGATCATGAATCATTCGAGGGCTACTGTGGAATGTAAGAACCCAGGTGTCTTCATAACCGGCCCAGAAGTGCCAGAAGGGGAGACAGGGCCGAGTGGAAGACCCAGAGGATAAGCTCCACGCCAAGCCTTGCTGTCGTGCGCAAGGGGATACATCCTAGAGATAGTTGAACAAATATTTAGATATAAGAGATACGATTGTAATCCGATCTATTAGCAGGGTAAGATAAAGATGTAAACTCTATCCTGTAACAGATTAGTATCCAATAACCGATCGGAATCCCTTAACCGATCGGGACTCTGTAAACTGCCCCACCCCCATTATATAAGGGAGAGGGCGGGCAACGACAGAGAGATCGAGCAATCATAGATCCAAGAGATCCACATAATCCCAGCACATAGGACTAAGGTATTAACTCCTCCGTCAAGGGCCTGAACATGTCTAAACCTTTGTCTTGTCTGACCTTCGAGTTTGAGATCTAGCGCCTGCCCCATAAATTCATTACCAACCACAAAAGTCGACACCAACTTTAAGCTTCTGAAGCTTAGTTTTGAGGCTTGCGATCTCATCTTAAGCCGTGCCCTTGCCCTTGCTCTTTCCCGTTCCCCCAGCCTTAGCCTTCCTCTTTTTGAATGCAGTTGTTTTCTAAACCATCATCACATGATTGGGTTTTTTCTTAATGCTTTCCTCGACAGCCTTGAGCATCCCATGTAGTTCGGTTAGGCTCTTCTCAATGCTATTCATATGAAAATTCATAATGAATGGCTCAAAGCTCTGTGGTAGAGACTGGAGAATAACATCTGTGGCCAAACCGAGGCTAAGGGGAAACTCAAGTTTTTCCAATCTTCTGATGTAACCAATCATCTTGATCACATGAGGGCTGACCGGACTGCCTTCAGCCAGCTTACAAGCAAATAAAAGCTTTGAGATATCATACCTCTCAGCTCTTGCTTGATTCCCAAACATGCCCTTCAAGCCCACAATCATATTGTAAGCATCCTGGTCCTCATATTGCTTTTGGAGCTCAGAGTCCACGGTGACAAGCATGAGACAGCTGACCTCTACAGAAGCATTAGCATGTTTTTCATATTCAACCTTGAAATTGCGAGGAGCATTTTCAGTTGGTTCATCAGGAATCGGATTCTCTAGAACATAGTCCTTCTTTTCATGCTTGAGAAAAATTCTCGAGTTGCGATACCAATCAACAAAATTAGTTCCATTAAGTTTTTCCCTTTCCAAAACCGATCTCAAAGCAAAACCAGGTATAGCAGGAGTAGGAGAAGGTGCCATTGAACTACAACAAAAACATGCAAAGATTCTAAGCACTATGTTTATGTAAAACTTTTATTAAACATTTTAATAAAATACACTCCTATTTTATGTCCCTTTTATAGACATAGTGAGTATTCAAGATCCATATTCATCAAACACTAGTGAGATTTGGCATCACTGCTAGAAATTTAATGACATAGGTAAGCAACACCTTTGCTAATTACATCATATGTAACTCTTGTTTGTTGAGTATGAAAACAAGTAATGAATGCCTCCATCAACTTGACTCATGGCCAGGTCAACCTACCCCTAGGGCTCACATGAGGGAGGGAGCGCTTCCTGTTTTCGGGTGCCAATTAAGAAACCTGCCTCATGTGTGTTTTCCTAGACACCAATTGTCTTGTATAGGTTCCTTCATTACTGAAATCAAATCACAACCATATATGCCCTCAAGCCCAAAACCGTTTTGATAGCTTGATTAAATCTACCATTGTTATGCATGATGTGTCCAACACATCCCTATCATCTATTAAGATAGCCATTGATATACTACTTTGATAGTCATATCAATAACGATCTAAATTCTTGATAGGTGCAACAATTGGATGGACATTTTGATTTCAAATTTTTAACTATAGGGAAGAACAAAATCTACTATGAACATGGCATCACATGCAATGAGCATAAAGAAAATAGCAAGGATTAAACACACATCCACAGAAAAACAAAATAAGCTGTGAAATAGCATGGCCCTTAGCATTAAGATCTCCATCATCATGCTTGTTTGTTCACCTAGCCACCTTGCTTGATTGTTCACCTAATCATAATGCTGATACCATCGTCTTCATCATTATGGATGCAACGCCTTACAACTTTTGATAATGAATTTTACATGAGGGTTTGAAGCATCACAACTCGACACGCAGGTCGTTATACAATTTAAATAGCCTTATGGCTTGACACAGCACGCAGGTCATGTGAAAATTACATGCATCACATACACATAGGCCATACTATTTCACATAATTTCCTGGAAAAACAAGTTAAACAAAAAACAACCCTACGACTCCGAGGTTCGAGGGGCAGTGCCCCTGGTGGGGTCCAAGGGGTAGCGCCCTTGGCGGCGGTCCGAGGGGCAGCGCCCTTGGAAAAAATTTCCACGGATCAACCAGATTGACCCAATCTGATCTGATCTGATTGGCTTGGTCCCATATGGATACGTTTCAAAAACCCTGATGGCGGTAACCCGACCGGTAAGGGCAACGTCGTACCATGAACGGACTCACCCAAAACAAGATTGGATCGATTTGCACTTTCCATGGATCAACTAAATTGACCCAATCCGACTCAATCTGATTGGCCTGGTCCCATATGGTTACGTTTCAAAAACCCTAATGGCGGTAACCCGACCGGTAAGGGTAACATCGTACCATGAACGGACTCACCCAAATCAAGATTGAGTCAGTTTGCACTTTCCTCTAACCTTAAGCCGATCGATCTCATCGATGGCTGTCGTCACCAATTCATCACATGAACCAGCTGAACATGTAATAGATCCAATCAACTAACCTCATACATCATATGTGCAACATCTAGATCACGAATCTATACAACATGGCTCTGATACCACTGAAAAGGAACGTGGTATGCTACGCTAGCACAAAAAAAAATCTACCGCATAACCAGAAAGCTTCTCGCAAGAAGGGGATCATAGATTAGATTACCACTAGACGCGCAGTTGCGAAATCCTTCGCGCGTCGATGTAGTGGATCGTCCTCGCCGCATTCGTTGCGTCGATGGAGTGGATCGTCCTCGCCTCACTGTGGATCTTCCTCCAACGCCGCAGTCGCAGCAGCGTCACCGCAGTAGTCCTCACGTCCGGGGATGGAATGCCGTGCGTCGGTGTGCAAGCACCTGGTCGCTCACCAGGGGCAGCGAGAGGAGGAGGCTAGGGTTTCGGGTGAAACACTTCTAAACCGTGGAAAACACATCCTGCGCCCACCCTCCTCCACTCCTTATATAGCCACGAGATGAAACCCTAAACCAGGGCCCATTAGTGTGCTAAGCCCACGAGGTCCATTAATTACGGATCCAATCCAAATTAATGCATCCCCGCCTATTAAGTGTGTGACCCTGCAGGTTCACGTACGTTTGGAGATGGATTTGGAAAACTCCTTTTCAATCCAATAGTTGGTAGCAGCTCCTTGAAAAGCATGCCAACCCCCAAACATACTATGATCAAATCGGATAGAACCTACCAAAAGTACTCATGTAATAATCCCTTGCCAAGTATATGAAGATTGAACTCAAGGCAAGAAGCATGTCATCCTTTGATGATTCAATCCATCTCTCGTATCCGTGATATATTAATAAGTTGTGATTGACTCCTCAATCATGGTATGGCCATGCACTTCCTTAATCATATCACACGAGTGGTCTTGTCATATATCTCTATTTCATTGGAGTGGCAAATTCCATCTTGACTGCTCACTTCCCTCTGCACGTTTCATAGTAAACATGAAAGCTACCTTTATAACTATCTGGTTAGGAAGTAGTGTTTGATAGCCCCAAGGAAAACTATTACACATGTACGAAATATGACAATCTCAGGTCTAAGGATCATACATCTACTATGTATGAGATACACTGATGACACATAAGAATGTAACATTCTCGCAGTGTCCCATGGCGAGTCTATCTAACCTGTGTTCTTCGACATGCGTCCACAATGTATAGATGATATCTCCATATCCCATGATCTATGAAGCATGATCATCGATCGCTACATGTGCTGATCTATTCATCGTTGTCCTATACGATGATATCCGATTAGAGATATTATCGAATTACATCAATATGTAAAGAGCTTCATAAGCAAGTCACATACTTGTTGATCAATACAATTATATACATTCATTGGACCAATAATCATATTATTAATAATAAACATAGTCATGTTACAATCATCTAAATGATTGCCTCAAGGGCATAACACTAACATCACGCACCTTCTCCAACAAGGAAAACTCAAAAAGGATTTTTCTAGAGTTTTCTACAAATCAAATACTGACTGCTGCCCAAAGAATAAGTTCTGGACAGAATGACAACTTGATAGAAAACTTGATTTTTAGTCTATCCTAGGGTGCAAGAGAAGTGTAAAATCACATAAATACCCTCAATACATATTAGAACAACAACATTTAGAAGGAGGGGAGGCAAATCCAAATTGCGAAAAAGTAAATTGCGAGAATGTAAATGCGGGAAAGTAAATGCTGAATTTAAATTGTGTAAAGTAAAGACATAATGTAAGTGCGCAATTTAAATTCACAATAAGGTAAAGAAAATTTTTGTATTTTCTGGATGGAAGGTTTACAAAGCCTCACTTGATGTGGGCAAAGCTCAAAGGAGCAACTCAAACCTTCAAGGGGGGAAGGCTACCCCTCCACCCCTATTTATACAACTCTTGGGCCACCTACCACCCTTGGATGAGCCTCTATACCCTAGAGCATCCATCCAGGGCTAGGATTAACCCACTCAACCAGCCATGCAAGGGTTCACCCAAAACTCACAACACAAATGGGTTTTCTTGCATGGTTCTAAAAGCACACTAACTAGACCTGCTAACCTATCAACTAGACCAAGATCCAATGGCCCTCATTGATCCATACAGCGCCTAGCTAGCATCTCAACGGTTCCTTGTCTTCTCGACTTGCCACGACTCCGTCTCCGATCATCTTCCGGCGATCCCCGACCGTTTGGACCTCCGACGCTCCTCGCCTTGTCCCGGTCAATCTTCGCCTCACCATGATCTAGCATCGTCGACCTGCAACCATCAAAAACAAGGAAACTCCTCACATAGCAATGCCCACAATGATATGCAATAGATTCATCATAGTCCACAAATTAAAATTCATTTTTGTTCGTCCTGGCTAGTACTACCACAAAAACAGGAGAAGAGTCAAATTATGCCTTGAAATACTCATCACAAACATGGATGGACCTCCACATGGTCCTTCAATCTCACCCTTGATGAGTATATTGACAAACCACACAAATAGCTAATACAAAGTAACAAGATTATCCCTATCTACAAAGGGTGTGCTGGTGTCAATTCGCTCACTCTCAACCTGTTCAAACAACTTCTTACCTGTTCTCACCAAGCTCAGCAAGGAGGTGATGGCAACAAGGGAGACAAACAACTTCAGAGAGTAGGAGACAATCTGTGGAGCTATAGGTGGCTGAAATAGCACAAGGAGAAACCTTCACCACGTTAGTCACATCAAGCTGAATAAACGTTCTACGACAGTACCGTGCTGGTCCTAGTCTTAAACCGTACTAGAGACGCGAGCCGAGGCACAAACGTTGCCACCGAAATGCCCAAAACAGCAAGCTGTCTCTCTTTTTTTGGGGGGGTCACAAAACTCTCTTAGATGAACTCAGGAGACCCTAAAATCGAAATCTGCACAAAAGACTTTCGGGCAAACCAGGGGTATAAAGGTAATAAAAAGATTTGCAATTGATCTAGTGCGGCTTTTGAAATCTGCACTTGCCTTTTTCTTCTCTGATTTGATGCGGCTTTCTTCTCTGCACTTGCCTTTTTTCTCCTTGATTTGGTGCGGCTTTTGAAATCTGCACTTGCCTTTTTCTTCTCTAATTTGGTGCGGCTCTTGTATCTGCACTAGCCTTTTTTAAAAAAATTGATATCTACTTTGGTAACACAGAGAATCACTCGGATTAGGAAACAAAGCAAGGAGATTGGCGACCCAATCTGATCTCCCACACTAGACAAAAACAAACTCAACTCTGATTTGATCTACTAAAAGAATCCGACTCAAAATATGAACGCAACTGTGACAAAAGCATGCCTCGAACTCGAAACTCTAAGGGCAGAAACTAAAGACCAGCAACTCGACTCGTCGAAGCAACCGTAAATTCAACAAGACGAGAACTAAGTAGCAAAAGCAAGCGCACAAACTGTTTTGGACAATGGAGATTTAATCGCCTAATTCTTTTTATGGTTTTCTGGACTGTAGGTAAATTAGAGGATGGAGAAAAAAAATCTCTCACTGATCAACCTTGAGCTCTGATACCACGTGATAGAAGGGTAGGTCTCGACCTTTCGATGAGAGGGAATAGTTTCGATTGGGAGGGAGAAGACGTTGGCGATCCAACTACACCGTCCCCAGACGATGCACCTTAGCAATCGTTACACCAACTCCCGAAGTTGTTATTGATCTTGCTGGTGCACGATCAACCTGACCACGAAGGCCTTTGTCCCTGCAAGCAATCGAAGAACACGCAAGAACAAGATGAACAAGCAACTGAAATTAGGGTTGAAACCACGGGTTCAGTCAGAATCACAAAAGAGGGGTTTCCGAAAACAAGTAATTCGGGCGGTTTAGCCAACACGCGCAATTACAAGAAGTAGCAACTGCTATCTTTAATCTAAAAGAAAACCCGCCTCCCTAATGGCAGCGGCTTGCTATTTATATGGTGGAGGGTGCGTCCAGGAACCCTAGGGCGTAGGCTACAGTGGGCTCTCCTTGTTACAAATCCAAAAACCCACTTTGACTCGGACTTGAAAAGTGATTCAATTTGTTTGGAAGATTCCTTTTGACTCAAAAGGATTTTACATGTGATTTTAGATCCGTTGGAAAGTAGACTTGATAAGCTTTCGGTGAAGTACAAGAACGCTCCAAACGGAGTCTGGATGCAGACGTGGCGGCCGAAACAAGTCAGCCCTGTCCTGGAGTCGAATTTGAACCCATCTTATGCACGTCTCTTCTATACTTCAGCTTGCTTGGTTCCTCGCCCTGGTTCCTGAGGCAAAGAACATCATCACAAGAATTAAATAGCATTCCATCTATTAAAATGTTTATATGCAGCCCGAGGAACGCATTCACCTGGTAATTGAGTTGACGTACACGAGCTCGAGTAATCAGTCCTTGTATTACAGCAGCGGGTTCCGATTGATGTGTAGGTGATGGATTTGCTGGTGTGGCTATATCCATAGAAGTGATGTCCTCATCAGTGTCGCTGTGAACCTAGAAGACAAGGAATGGATGAGATGCTAGCTAGAGAGCTACTCAGATCAAGGAGGACCATCGGATCGCGGTCTAGGAGATAGAGTAGTGGATCTAGTTAGTAGGCCTTGAAAACCCCAGTGTGCTTATTAGGTTTCGGGTTAGTCCAGGTAAGGCTGTGTGAGGGAGTCATCCTAACCCTTGATGGTGATCCTTAGGGCAAAAGGATCTCATCCAAGGGTGGAGGGTGACTCGAGAGTAGTATGAATAGAGGGGGAGGGGTGGCCTTCCTGCTTTGAAGGTTTTAGAGGTTTTGGCTCCTTTGAGCTTTTTGCCCACTTTGTTGTGAGGCTTTGTAAACCTACCTTCGAGAAATGCAAAACACTTTCTATCATGATTGAATTTACATTACGCATTAAATTCAGCAATTTACTTTCAAGCATTTAAAGTCCACACTTCATTCTTGCAATCTACTTATACGCAATTTGTTTTTGCCTCCCCTCCTTATACTTGCTATCGCCTCTTATCTCGAAGGATTGTTGCGTTTTTGTTGCAAGAAACCGATCTTGTGTTCTTGAGTGATATATTCTTATAGATCATGTTTGCCGAGATTTTGACTTGAGTTCTTGCTTGCTGTGACAAGTGGGAGGTTATCCAAGATCATCTTGATCATCAAAATCCCACGAGCAAGTCCAAGATCAAGTTCTTGTGTTTTGCTTGAAATTGGTGTGTTTTTCCTTCCAGGACAAAAAGGTCGGAACGTTGACGTCAATCCTTGCGATTGAAGGTTGGAATAAGTTCCTAATATCCTTAAGATCACATCTACTAAGTTTCATGAGTTTTTGTTTAGCCGATCAAAAGATTCCTCGAATTAGCTTTTGAGTTCGTGTTGTTCTTGGCTCTGTTCTTCCGACTGTTCTTGAGCCTAGTCATACCGTCCTTCGTACAGTCATACCAGACTTGCAGGAAAGCTTCCTCCATTTGTTTTGCTCCTTTTGATTAAATTATCTGTGGGCTTGTTTGGATTATTTTGATTAGGGGAAATCTTATTTGGGATCATTCATCCCTCCCTTCTGATCACTATTTTGGTCCTCCAATTATGCATGCTTACTTTATGCAATGTACTTTAAATATAGTTTTAGGGTATAGTTAAACACTAGAATTTGTTATACCCTCATTGGTATTGATCATGTCGAACCGTTGTCACCCTAGATGATACTAGATATTTTATTTAGTGATAACCAGTAGAGTCGCATGGGACGGTAGAATTGTTTAGTCCAGCTTAAACGTTTCGATATTATGCTATTATGGGAATCATTTCAAATATCGTTTAAACTTATTTGTGAAGTTGCAGCAAATAGTGTTGCTGTTATTATTTAAATGAAATAAAGTGGAAAATATGTTTTAGACCAGAGTGGATGAATGTTTGGTGGGTGCAGAAGTACAAGATCTTGGAATGTGAATGTTCTGCCCTAGTCAATTAAGGACCGAAGCATTTGTTATCATGGACTGAGCACTACCGTACAACCACAAGTCTATATGGGTACGACATAGCTAATTAATTTGTTCGTCTCGTTATTAGCTTCGCCAGTTGGTGGGTGCCAGATGATGGCGGGCGCAAGAGAGGGCTTTCAAATGGGCAGATTGAACCCTGATGCAAATATATCCTCTATTGTTGTATCGTCTCATCACTCTAAGTTTACAAATAATCGCATTACTTGTTTTGTTGTTGTTAAAGTGCAAGTGAGTCACAAGACCGATGCAAGTTGTGTTGATAATGTGCTACAGGCTGAGAATTGCAATGCAAACCTTGAAGAGAAGAAAGGTGACTTGGTCATGCATCCACAAGGAGTAATATCCCTTTCTTTTAGAAATATGTCACCTGAGAAAGGAATTCTATTTGGATCCATATTTGTTAGAATTATTGACAGCGATCCATTGGAATGGAAGGCAAGGAAGAGTTACATGAGCAAGGCTGGTTCACTCAAATCTGTCCATCCATTTGATCATGATGCTGCTGCTAATAACGACAAGTAACATATCCTTGGGCTATATGGATATAAATATATTGAAGTCTAGTTTCTAGCATTTCAAACCGTGCATCATTTGGACTTCCAAGGTAGGAGTTATGACTGTTTTGGTGGGAGTTGCACAGGCTGTCAAAAGCTGCGCGAGAGCATATCTTGCTGTCCAACTTCCAAGGCATTAAACCTTTTATCTACCCAAGAAAACTCCTTTAGTTTCTTGTATAGTTTCACACCTAAGTTAGGAGGGATGTTCCTAGTATAAATACCTATGTATTCCATCTGGGACGGACTTTTGGATTATCAGAAATAGACAGCAAAAGCCATGGTTGTTTGTGGCGCAAATACCATGTGTTCTTGATAAGTTCTTCCCGTTTTTGGGTTTGTTAGTGTTGGTGCAAGTCAAGAACGGCATGTTCTTATGATTTTCCACTGAATCTATACGATTCCTCCACTCAATTCGCGTTCTTGTGTTGATCGCGGTTTGTGTGACCAGTTTCTCGCTTTTGAATTGGCTCTTTTGCCGTTCGAGTGCGAGCGTCACGAAGCGATCATCGTTGTACCGTGAAAAATTGGGCCACCTTTGCTCAATAGTAGGTTGGGTCTTCATCATCTGGTATCAGAGCTTTCGTTGCTCACGGTACGTAGGAATTCTTGTGGCTGATTTCAGATTGCTTGAAACAATGTCGGGGGCAAACCATCACGTTGGAGAAAATGAAGAAATTGTTGAGCAGCTGCCAATTAACCCCAATCTTCCCACTGCTACGCGTGCTCAGTTTGAGGCCGCGTCGGTCTTCTACCATGAGCGGGAGAATCAGCTTCGTGGTGAGCTGAACGTGATGCACACCCGCATCACAGATGGGTTCAATGATGTCAATGCCAATCTTCGACGTTTGGAAGAGATGCTACTGCCACAACAAGGAGATGACGCACAGAGGCAGCAATCACTTGTTCGCGGTCGACGTGCTAGCTCACATGGCAGCGATGAACGGGACTTTGGAACTGATTTGGAGGACAACATATCTAAAGCTCGATCTGATTTTCGTCGTAATCGACATAATCGCAATGACCGTCAAGGTTCTAGACATGGAGGAATTCATAGGAGAGGTATTGATCATGAGGTGGATGGTATTGGTCGTGTAAGAATCACCATACCAAAGTTCAAGGGGGGTGCTGATCCAGAGGAATATTTGGAGTGGGAGATGCGAGTCAATCAAATTTTTGACAACCATTGCTACTCCAAAGAAAAGAAGGTTCGTGTTGCTTCCATTGAGTTCACCAAATATGCTATTATTCGGTGGGATCAATTGAATCGTCTGGAGGCGTCCATATACTTGGGAGGAGATGAAGAGAATCATGCGTTCTCGCTTTGTGCCAGCATACTACACTCGAACGCTGCACACAAAGTTGAGGCGGCTATATCAAGGTGATAAATCTGTTGATGAGTACTATCAAGAAATGCAAATACTCATGATCCGTACAGCTATTCGTGAGTCCACGGATGCCACCATGACAAGGTTCTTTGAAGGGCTGAATGAGGATGTGCGAAACCGTGTTGATTTGATGCAATTCAATACCGTACAAGAGCTACTTCATCAAGCGCAGCGTGCGGAACTATGGTTGAAAGACGCACACAAATTTGTTGTGCATCATGGACGTGTCACTTCTAGTGGTTGGTGGCGCTCGTCACAGCAAATTAGCGAAGGTGGTTCTTCGTCTATGCCAGTTGCGTCAACAAAACTAAGTGGATCATCTCCGAAAGAAGCATCAAGAGCAGTAGGGACAGCAAGCAAGGATTATTCCAAAGCTGATTCTGGTGCCTTCTCTACCGCTAGAACTCGGAATATTGAGTGTTTGAAGTGCAAGGGCAGGGAGCACATGATGAAAGATTGCCCAAATTTAAAGGCAGTAATGCTTACCACCGATGGAAAGTATGTTTCAGAGAGTGATGCAAGTGAGAAATCAGATATGGGAGGTGAAGAACATGATGATGTTGTTCATTGTGAACCTGAAGATGGACAATGTTTGATGGCTCAGAAGGTGGATCGTGATAGAGCCCCAATTGTGGAGAAGGGACAGCGACATGCTATTTTCCAAACCGAATGCAAGATCAAGGGAAAACGGTGTAAGCTTGTGATAGATGGAGGAAGCTACAACAATGTGATTAGCAAGGATGTGGTTGATGCTTTGAAATTGACCACACAGCGCTACCCAAAGCCATATTACATGAAGTGGCTTCATAATGTTAGTAAGCTCAAGGTGACCCATAAGGTGCATGTACCATTTTCCATCAATGGATATGAAGACAAGGTGGAGTGCGATGTAGTTGCAATGCATGCTAGTCAAATCCTTTTGGGGCGTCCATGGCAATTTGACCGGAATACTACGCACCAAGTGAGGACTAACCGCTATACATTTATGCATCGAGGGGTGTTTGTTTCTTTGCTGCCCAAAAGTGGGGATGATATTCATTGTGACATCCTCACTAAGCAAAGAGTGTTTTGAAGAACAACTCGAAACTAAGGACGGTTTCGCTTGAAGTGGGAGGGGATGATGCAGATATATCCTCTATTGTTCTATCGTCTCATGACTCTAAGTCTACAAATAATCACATTACTTGTTTTGCAGCTGCTAAAGTGCAAGTGAGTCACAAGACTAATGCAAGTTGTGTTCATAATGTGCTACAGGCTGAGAATTGCAATGCAAACCTTGGAGAGAAGAAAGGTGACTTGGTCATGCATCCACAAGGAGTAATATCCCTTTCTTTTAGAAATATGTCACCTAAGAAAGGAATTCTATTTGGATCCATATTTGTTAGAATTATTGACAGCGATCCATTGGAATGGAAGGCAAAGAAGAGTTACATGAGCAAGGCTGGTTCACTCAAATCTGTCCATCCATTTGATCATGATGCTGCTGCTAATAACGACAAGTAACATATCCTTGGGCTATATTGATAGAAATATATTGAAGTCTAGTTTCTAGCATTTCAAACCGTGCATCATTTGGACTTCCAAGGTGAGAGTTATGACTGTTTTGGTGGGAGTTGCACAGGCTGTCAAAAGCTGCGCGAGAGCATATCTTGCTGTCCAACTTCCAAGGCATTAAACCTTTTATCTACCCAAGAAAACTCCTTTAGTTTCTTGTATAGTTTCACACCTAATCTAGGAGGATGTTCCTAGTATGAATACCTATGTATTCCATCTGGGACGGACTTTTGGATGATCAGAAATAGACAGCAAAAGCCATGGTTGTTTGTGGCGCAAATACCATGTGTTCTTGATAAGTTTTTCCCGTTCTTGGGTTTGTTAGTGTTGGTGCAAGTCAAGAATGGCATGTTCTTGTGATTGTCCACTGAATCTATACGATTTCTCCACTCAATTCGCGTTCTTGTGTTGATCGCGTTTGTGTGACCAGTTTCTTGCTTTTGAATTGGTTCTTTTGCCGTTCGAGTGCGAGCGTCACTAAGCGATCGTCATTGTACCGTGAAAAATTGGGCCACCTTTGCTCAACAGTAGGTTGGGTCTTCATCAAACCCTTCGGCGGTGAAACCTTAGCGGGTGAGGTTAATAGCGGGTTTATACATTGTAAAGGCCTTGTCATGATCTCTCTGCCGACACACCAAAGAAAGTGTGTTAATTGCACGGCAATAAGAGACGATCATGTCTTGTGGGTAAAGCTGTATACACTCTGCAGAGTTAAAACTATTTAAGTAGATGTGCCCACGGTCAAGGGCAGGCGTGGTACGCTGGCACATTGTAGATTTTATGGTTTTGTTTTAAATGAAAATGATGGTTTGGAAATCCGTGAGTAATTGGAGCTCCCGGTTATGGTTTGGTATATGGAACTAGTTAGGTAGATAGATCCTATTATAGTTGTCATATCAAATTCAATTATTATACTATTACATTTTGGTCATATAATTCTTTGTGGAATTACTAGTTGTATTAAAAGTTAAATTTTGCTTTATGCTAAAAGAGCAATATTATGCCTTCAATTGTTTAGCCATATATATAGTTATCATGTATTATGTTTCTGAGACTTGCGGAGTACATTTTGTGCTCACCCTTGCAACATCCCAATATTTCACAGAGGAGTGCGCAGAAGCTGAAGGTGACTACGAGTTCTTTGCTTGTGGTTATGACGAAGGTGGCCCGGATTGCTAGGACGTGTATCCCAGTCGATTTCCTATTAGCAAATGGATGGGCCTATCCTGCTGCTGTTATTTCGTTTCCACTGCTACTTTATTGAACTCAAGTTTATGAGGCTGCTATTTGTAATAATTGGCCATAAGGCTGATACCTTTTTGCTTCATTAATATTATATAATTCGTGATATGGATGTGTTGTCATCACTGTTTCCACTATTGTGCTACCTTTTTCTGGACTAGCACAGGTTATATACACAGAGGGTTCAGATTTGGAAATTCAGTCCTGACAGAGGTGGTATCAGAGCCATATTGACTATAGGTTGTGATCTAATTAGGGATGGCAAGCCTTAAGGACTATATTAAAAATAAGTATTTATAAAAGCTGGGATGACAAGTGGATGAATGAGATGCTAACTCAAGCCCTACTCAAGCGAAGGAGGATCGTTGGATCAAAGGTTCGCAGGTGGAGTAGAAGATAAGTTAGTGGGTTATTGGATCTTGAACTTAAGTGATGCTTTGAGAAACGTGCAAGTGTATGGCTAAAATTTGTTATGTTGTTGGGTTGTGGGCTAGCCCATGTATGAGAGAGTGAATCTCAACCTTGACGAGGTTTCCTGAGGGTCAAGAAGGTCATCTAAGGGTGGAAGTTGCTCTTAGTGTGCTATAAATAGAGGGGTGAAGGGATGCCTCCATGCCAAGTCTCAGAAGGGATTTTAGTTTTCTTATGCTCCTTTGAGCTTTTCACCATAAAGTATGGCTTTGTGACCATTTCACTATAAGCAATACAAGATTCAAGTTCATCAATGTTCTTAAATTTATTTTATTTCTTGCATTTTTGTTTGGTTCTTTCATACAATTTGAGTTTTGCTTCCCCTCCTTCTACATGATATGTTTCTATTGGATATAGGACATGTAAGAGGTTGAGAAATTCATTTATAACATGTCCCAACCCAACAGGATTCATTATAATTTATTCTTGCTCAAGTTATGCTTGCAACTTCACATTGTGTTGATTTTCGAGTTTCCTCTTCTCCTATGTTTTTAAGTAGTGGAATGGCTTCATGATTGATGGAAATACCCTAAGAAGATCTTGTTACAATCATACTAGCACCATCTCACCTAGTCTTTTAAGTTCTCTCAAGAAATCCGATTTTAGCTTGAGGGGAAGCTTTTGATAGAAATTGTTCTTAAGGATTTGGGGGTTGTTTCTTTATTGGTATAGCTTGTTATGACTTGTAGGATATTATTCTAGATCATCAAGATCACATTTAGCCCATTAGCAAGCTCAGATTGACGTTTATGCTTTCAACCCGGTTTTGGTGCAGCCTTCCCTAAATTTAAAAAAAATTGGAACTTTAAATTCAATCTATTTGATTGATGATTGAAATAGGTTCCTGACATTAATAGGAAGGTTCATGCAAAATTTCACAGGATTTGGATCAGCGATTAAAAGTTACATCAATTCTTGGTTTTGAAACCGTGATGATTTTCCTGTTCATTAGGTAGTACCAGACTTTGCCTGCGGTAGCACCTGATTATTGTTCATCCGGTAGTACCGGATTTTCCTTGAAGTAGTCCCGAACTTCTTGTTCATCCTGATTTTACTGTTCATCTAGTAGTACTAGATTTTTACTTGCGGTAGTGCCGTCTTGGCTGAGATTTTATAAAGAGTTGAATTTTTTGGGGGAAAATATTGTTCGATCATTCACCCCCATCTGATCGTCCATTTCAGTCCTACAAACAGTCAAAGGTTTCGTTTTGTCATCCTACGCATCTTCTTCATGATTTTGGAGCAAAAAGAAAATTTTGCTCCCGAGTTCCACTCGATGCTTTTTTCATTTCTTCAATTTTCGGTAATTGCTTCTTCTAGTCTTCCATCTTAAATAGTAAATTGAACCCTAAGGTGGGTCTTTCCACCATAAGTGTTATAGAGCGCAAAGTAAATCCACCATGAGCAACTAAAGCTCTAATATTAAATGATGTGGATCGAACATCAAGATGAGATTTAACACATAGATGGTCCGATCTTTCATTGTGGAACAGCAAGAACAAACTAAGATAGCTTGTTCCAAGCATGGGTTACTATGGTAAGCACAACTGTCAAATGGACGGTACAAAACGCTACAAGAAGTACCAAGGTAGTCTAGAGCCGATGGGGACACCAGAGTTCTCCCCCAATCCACAGATGGCAACATTGGTGGGTCCAGGTCCAGCACCATTAGATGAAAAGCATCGTGCTAGGAGCAGATGACCTAGAGTCAGGAAATCCGAGATGGCCAAATAATAGAGATTGTAACTTGTAATTATTGCAATGCTAAATTAACTGCTCGCATAGGTGAAGGGACGAGGCACTTTAACTGGCACTAAAAGCAGGCTTGAACAAGATGAGGGCACACGAGCAAAGGAGAGGAGTCTAGATGTAGCTGAACATCGAGGCTGATGGCTCTACGAGTACTTGGGCATACTACCCTCTTTCTACATGTGAGGAAATTTCATATACATTGTTTCCAAAGATCGACCGATTGGGATGGGTGAAAGTCACATGTTCGAAAGAATGATACAACACGGCTTTTGTCAACAGTACCAACGTATCAATAGGAGAACTAGCACATCTGATATTTTAGGGATCTATGATAGTGAGGTAGCATGTCTAAAAGAAATATTCCTACAAGTTCAGTTCTTTTTTACTTTAACTTCAGACATTTGGACATCATCGCACCAAAGAACTATCTACCTTAGTGTTGTAACCCGTTATTTAGATAATGATTACAAGCTAAACAAGAGAGTCATAGGGTTTAAGCTAATTGACGAAACACAAATAGGAAAGGACATTACTGAGTGCATACTATATGTAATTGATGATTTTAAAATAGATAATAAGGTTGTTTCTATAAATCTTAATAACGCATCAGCGAATATGACGGCCATGAACATCCTCACCCTAAGGTTACAAACATATATTGGTAGATATGTTCTTGACCAGAGATGCATATGTCATACTGGAACCTCGTTGTCCAAGACAGTATACAGGAGATTGGCGAATATTTGAACAATATTTGTGATACTATTCGTTACCTCACAATTTCATCACAAGTGGTTGCTAGGTTCATGGAGTACTGTATGGCCAATGGTAAGGACTTGAGAAATTCAGTCTTGATACGATGGTAAAGTGAAACTCGATATATATCATGCTGAAAAAGGTACAAGGGTATGAATATATTATATTTGTCTTTGTCAATGCTAACGCTTAGGATTATGAATTGGTAGTTCCTAACTCATATTGACAAAGTGCTAATAATTTTCGAGAGTTTTTAAGAACTTTTTACGAAGCAACTAAGGTTCTATCCGGTGTTTACTAACCTACTTTTAATTTAGCTTATTTAGTTATAGATTTTATTTGGTTAATTGCAGAGAAATGTGCAAAATCTAGGGGTCCCTTTTTAGACCATTTTGTTGCGGCAATGGAGGAAAAAAATTATAAAATATTTTAGACCTATTCCATACCTATATTGCTTTGATCATTTTCGATCCTACAAGAAAGTTAACAGATTTGCAGATATCTATGGAGGGAATAGGTGAGTGACTTAGTGTTGATTTCTCTAAAGCTTTTGAACATGTCAAAAAGGAGCTTTTCCATGTTTTCTGCTTGCATCATGGCAGGCTTGGCTACAGTGTGAGATCAGAGGCCTCATAGCTGGCACAACAAGGCAAAACAAGTGTGACATCACACTTATGGAAGAAGCTAAATGACAAGTCCTCTTCATCCTCTCAGTCTTGGACACCCCCAGGTGGAATTCTGTCTCAGAGCTAAATCACTACCTGTAGCATGATTTAGCAACAACTATCCTGATCTTGCTGACGAAGGCAAGATAGACTTGCTTGAGTGGTGGAAGAGGAACAAGCGGATATTTCCTATGCTATGCCATTTCGCACGACATGAGTTCTGATGTCTATTGTCCCTTCAGAAGCAACGTTCAGTTTGGTAGAGAGAATATGAAGAACAAAGATCATCCCTCATGTCCAAGATGGAGGCAATCACCTGCATTAAGGATTAGGAATTGACGAAAGAGCGACAACAACATCAACTGGAGGACCCCGAGATTGTGCAAGCATACGTTGACTTAGAACACATGAATGATATCGACATTGGAGAGTAGTTAGTATGTATGCATGTGTTACTGTACTCTTTCCTTACTAAAGGAACCCTACTTTGGAGTGTAAGGTTTTTAACGAGGTAGTAACTTTGTATGTACACCTAATGAATAAATAAAATTTAGTTCTTTTTTCCAAATAATTGTGTGTACCAGATCCTCGTCGACGGTCGATACTCGCTTCTTGTCTATAGTGCAATCCATGGCGACGGGCTAATGACAGTGGCACATCTGTCTGCACATGTCCAACAGGACAAAGCCTAGATCGGCATAGCATAGTGTGTCGTGGGCCGTACTTGAGCCTCACAGAGGTAACTTGGGCCGAGACAGCACGGTATAACAAAATGGCTGTGTCGAGCAGGCACGACACGCCACGGTCGGAAGCCCGTTGAGCCCCAACGGGTGCGCCGTACACACATCCTCGGGGTCGGTCAGATCTTCGAACCAGAACCAATGTGGCTGGTAGATATCTCGTATACGAAGTTGTGGCTGGAGACACGCATCACCTCGACTCGATCCCTCCAGCTCTAGGCGACGGCGGTGACGGTGGTGGTGGTGACAAGCAGCCCAGCAAGGTCAGGAGGCAGCGACTGCCAGCGAGGCGGACGCACGCCGGGGTGCCGGTGCTGGGACAGCGACGCAGGGGGCATCAGGTCCGCATGTGGAAAGCTGCCGGCTGCGCCACCACGTCGTCTTGATGGGCGATGGCGGCAGACCAGACTTGCACAGGCTTGATTTTTTTCCTGCAATACCAGTACATCTTAATGATGTATGTGGTAACTTAAAAAATGGCCTATGGAATAGCTATCATATAGGTCCAACTACCTAGAAACTTGGCATTTCAGCTTAATTAAACCACACAAATGCTCAATTACACCACTCGAGCTGGAGAGCGTGCGAAGAATACATAAACAAAGTTCCTCAATCCCGTGTTGACTGAAGGATAGACAAGAACCGGAGTACAACTTCGCGTTAAATTACAAGGGTGATAACCAAAGGCAAAATCCGCATCCATGAAAGGATTGCTTATGGGCAAAGAATTAACTCTCCTTTCGTAGTATCTCCTACCTCCTAATTTGTGATTTCAGGAATGCTTTCCGTTTGCCTCATCTCATTGCTTTTTATATCGACAGAATCTTTCATGTTGCTAGTTTGATCATTTCCGTTGCAAGATTCATATATGCTGTCAGAGGAGCTTAGCTGCTCTGCCGCTTTGTTAGAGGGAGCTAAGTTGATGCCGTTGTCTTCATCAGCGCCTTTGCCCACCGCTTTCCATTCTAACCTCCTTAAGAAACATTCTTCAATATCATTTAACGACGCGTCTTCATCGTCGCTGCTGTAGCTGATGTAAGGCAAATGAAAATCAATTGAGGTATGCCTCCTGGACGCACCAATTAGCTGTTCATTATCAAATTTTAGTTTAGCTGCCTTGTCAATATCTTTTGGGCTTTCACTACCACCGCCGCTATATTTCTCAACGTCACTGTCATTTTCATCATCTTGTTGGTCATTAAGTTCATCAGATAAAGATGGTGACGATGAAAACGCTGAATACGATCCTTCATCATCGTCCTCACGTTCTCTAAGCGTTTTGAGAATCAATGTCTTGAGAAAGTTCATGACTTGAACAGCATGCATCAGAGCAGTGAGAGGATCCGACATCTAAATGGAGGTTAAATTTCAATTTTTCATATTAGCAGAGCACATTATCAGCAAGAAGCGCTTACGGGTTAGAGAATTGTGACAAGGAAATACCTGTGTCATATTGGGTGCAAAAACCATGGCAACATTTCGGGCGTTCATCTTATTTGACTCCTCTTCTTCGACAATATCAGCCATGAACTCTACAACCCAACTAAGAAGTGCAGCCTGTGATGGAGGAAGCATCTTCATGAGCTCAACGCATTGCTCCTGTGCGTTGCAGTGAATGACTTCCTCTGGTGAGAGGCTATCAAGAACACCCTCCGGGAGTTCTCTGAACCAGGCCTGATTCAAAATCCGCAACATAATTTCTTGTAAAATTTCAAACCGAAGAAAGTTAAAAACCAATGGTCAGCTAAAAGTGTCAGGAAGTGGATATTAATAATTCATCACTATCCTAGTAGCTGTTTTCCTTATCAGAAAGCTAGTTAGACACTACAAGAGTATATTCTTCAGCAAAAAAAGAAAAAAAAAAGATGTAAGATGTTCATTGAAACTTCCATGTGCATGAAAAAGAAAAACGAAAAAGAAAAGGAGAATAATAAAGGTAAACTGAACTAGAAATAAGAGGAAATTTCACAAAACTACAGGTTTTTTTTGTACAAGCTATTAGAAAACTACAGATTTTAGCTTTAATTTTACAAAACCACATATTTTAGAAGAACTTGTTTCACAAAACTACAGGTTTCTTGTACAAATTATCAGAAAACTATATATTTTAGCTTCTATTTCACAAAACTACAGATTTTAAAAACTTGTGTAAAAAACTTCAGGTTTTGGAATTAATTATTTTTTTAACGAGTCTGACAATCTGGACCCACATGATAACCTCATGTATGAGTGAAACGGAAAATAAGGACGTATGAGACCGCTATGTGGGTCTATACTGTCAGACCTATTATAAAAAACGGTCAATTTTAAAACATATAGTTTTGTAAAATAAATTCTTTTAAAACATATTGTTTTGTGATACAAGTTCTCCTAAAATCTGTAGTTTTATGAAATATAAGGTAAAATCTGTAGTTTTCTGATAGTTTTGTGAAAAAGTTCTTTTAAAATCTGTGGTTTTGTGAAATAGAAGCTAAAATTTGTAGTTTTCTGATAATTTATACAAGAAAACTGTAGTTTTGTAAAATCTACTCTAGAAATAATTATAGTTCAGATCTGGAGAACTTATACAGCAGCTTCTAAACTAACAAGAAGCTTGAGAACAAATCTGAAATGCGAATATTTTGCTAAGCTAGAGAAACATTTAACTACATTTTATTTAACAATTTTTTGCAGCACTAATTTTAGGAACCTATTTATGTTACTTGTTTCCATAAATTGAATACGAAACAATTATAAACCGCGTGCCGCGCAGTTTTGTTCATCCTCTAGAAACTAGCAACATAAGACTGCCCTATCGAAGGTTTATTACTTCAGAAACTCTAACATAACATTACCTTAATCAAACTAGCCAGGCAATGCACGTCGATGTCATCAGGCACGACACCCCTGTTCAGCTGTTCCCTGACATGCTCCTCCTGGCTGTTCTCCGGAGTAATACGGAAGATCCCTTCTGCCTAGATATATTATTGATCCACACAAATTGCTCAGCAATTTACTACACTGAGTTTAACAAATCTGATCTACTTCATCAGCTCCGAATTAAAAGTTCGAACAAAGTTAGTAATGCTTTTGGGTTTGAGTTTTTACTACCTTGAGTCCATCCTGCGTGTACAACCTCTCTTGCATAAGCAGCAGAATCTTGGGCACCGAGTTCCCCTTGTCGTCGTAGCCGCACTGCATCGACTCCGGCGACACCCCGAAAACGCTCGCACTGCACGAAACCACAAGCATTAGCCGGTAAATCCAACACAAAGTAGCAAAACAGAAAGGAAATCGCGGTTATCGAGCTTCGAATTGAACCGTCAGGCCTCGCGGCATTAGCCAAGAACAGAGTAACGGCCACATTTGGTACCTGGCGCTGGGGACGTGGCCAGGGATCTCGAACTCGAACTCAACGGGGAGGCCGAGGAAGCCGTTGAGGCGGTCGAAGGTGACGTGTGCGACGTGGCGGACGTCGGTGGGCCAGCCGATCTCCATCCCCCACCAGGTCCCCGCCGCCTGGTCGTCCGCGTCCGCCATCTGGCATGGCAGCACCACCGACTTGCGGAGAGCGGCCAGCACCAGCGCCAGCACGTGTCCTTGCTGCTGCCCTTCCGCCTTCCTCTCGCTGGGGGATCCTCCTCCTCCCCCAACTCCACCGCAGCCATTGGACACCAGCACCACCTCACCCATGGCGACCTGATCTCTCCTGCTGCTGTAATGGTGATGGAGTTTCACTGGTTCCCGAGCTGATGAGGTGAGCTAAGGACAGTGTGTGCGCCTCGAACTCGAAGTGGGGCGCTTTTAGCTTTGTGTCGTCGTGTTTGAGATCTTCGATTTTGAATTGGAGGAAAACACGTGGGGCCGAGAGCCCAGACAAGAGGGCCTCCAACGGCTGTCAAATTCAAATATCCGCCAGATTTGCATCTTAGTATTTTAAGGCAATTACAATAACAAAATCGGTTTTTACTCCATCTTCCATCCATACCATCTAAAGTAAGCATTAAAACCAGCTTATATAAAGTTATCTCTAAAGGTTGGCTCTAGATGTCATGCATTAACTATCTCTTCTCTCTTGTACATAACTAATGTACCTATACTCGCGTACAATGCTTAATACTAAATAAGAGCTAACTCTCTTCTCTTTCCTCTTTTCTCAATCTTCTACATAAGACAAAGCTGATGTGGACATACTAAGGACCTGTTTGGAGGAGTTGTGCTTCAGTTTTGTTTCAGCTTTGGGCTAAAAGCTCCCCAAACAGTATGGCTGCAAAGCAGCTGGGAAGTTAAGTCATAGCAGAAGCACCTCAAAAACTGCAGCTGCTGAGGAGAAGCTTTTCAGCTGTGACTTCGCTTGAACTCCTCTTATCTCGCTCGCTCCGCCTTCCCAACTTTTGCCACCCCGCCTCGCCGCCTCCATGTTATCTACCCACTCGGATGCTACTGTACTTCACTATGTTGCTACTTTTCATTTCGGTTAGCCCTCAAAAGTTACAGTTGCAGCAAGCAGTTTGCCAAACAACATAACAAGAAAAGCCACGTTGCTGACTACAATGGTGCTTCTGATCTAGCAAACCAAAAGCGTTTTATTGACTCTGACTCCCAAACAGGCCCTAAGAGTAAGCTAAGGTGGTTTTATTGTACATACCATATCGTTCCTATATTGTGTGCAACACCTCTTTAGAATTATGTTTTACTAACAATGCATTAAAAAAATAAAAAAAAGATCTACGTCAAGATTACTAACCAAAATGGACCCCAAAGTCGGCAAGGTTAGCTAATAATATATCTATTAAGCGTGGAAGGATTCAGCGTAGCTTATTTGCAGAAAAGCCCTTCAAAAATTTCAAAATCGCAAACAGGTCCCTCCACCAGTAATTTTGCAAAAAAGACCCGTAGTTTCGTAAATTCGACACGGACGCCAGTTCTTTAGACCAAAAGATTTGAAATTACCTTTAGGTCCCCCGTTATTTTCCAAAAAAGACATTGTGGTTCTGCGTATTCGACATGGGCGCTGGTTCTTTAAACACAGAAGATTTAGAATTACATTTAGGTCTGGTTATTTTGCAAAAAAACCGTGGTCCTGCAAATTCAACACGGGCGCCGATTCATTAAACCCGGAAGATTTAGAGGTCCGGTTATTTTGAAGAAAAAAAACATTGTCTCGCAAATTCAACATCGGTTGTTTTGCAAAAAAAAATCGTTGTCTTGCAAATTCAACACGGACGCCGGTTCTTTAAACCCGGAAGATTTAGAGGTTCGGTTATTTTGCAAAAAAAACCCGTGGTCCCGCAAATTCAACACTGGCGCCAGTTCTTTAAACCCGCAAGATTTAGAATTACATTCCGATTATTTTGCAAAAGAAAAAAACCGTGGTCCCGCAAATTCAACACCGGTTATTTTGCAAAAAAAAATGTGGTCCCGCAAATTCAATACGGACGTCGGTTCTTTGAGGTCCGGTTATTTTGCAAAAAAAACCGTGGTCTCGCAAATTCAACACGGGCACCAGTTCTTTAAATCCGAAAGATTTAGAATTACATTTAGATCATTCTACCTTTTTTGCAAAAAAAATCCGGACTAGAATTTACGTAGCGCGGCGTAGCGCGCTATACTGCCTAGTAGAACTTAAAAAAGAAAGAGAGGAAATGTCCAATTTTCCCATCTAATTTCATAAAATTCTATATTAAACTATATACTACAAAATCGGTTATTTAAGCTAGCGGTATTGACAAAATGCTTTTGCTTACGTAGCATCCAAGATCTAACGGGCCTGATTCTCAGCAAGTTACCGCTGACACAATGAGTCAGCATTAATTAAAAAAGGAAAAAGTTCACAGGTTGCCCCTCAATTCTTTCTTTCGTCTAATTCTTTTCTCTTATTTGTAAAACTGAATAAAATCTGTCCTCCGACAGGCCAAAATGATTGCAAATCACATTCAAAGCTGGTTTTAGAATTGATGTGATAGTGATTTTGATATGTGTACATGTTTCACTAACGTAAGATTTGCATGTCGCTGCCTCAACAAAGCTAACTTTTAGCATAATAAAAAAATCATCATGGCCAACACGTTCTCTCTCTCATTTGTGTGGACAATAAAAGATGTGGACACCATGTCAACTTAAATGTCAAGTAGGATGTTACATCACCCAAAACTGTCTACAAAACCAGCCTAGGACATGATTTTCACTGCTCTTGCTAGTTGGAGGATGGGATATACCCGGTTTTGCAAATGATGGATGAAAATTAAATGAACAGAAGAGTTAAAGGACTACGGATGGAGTTTTCCCATAAAAAAACAAATTCATTTTTCTCTTCCTCTTTTTCTTCTTTCCCTTTCTTTCCCTCCTCATACATTAACTAAGTCCCTCGTCGATGGTTAGAGTAAATAGGGATGCCATATAAGGTTACTTACTACATAAGCAGACAGAATGACAAAGCTGCCTTGAAATATTAAAGATCGAAACCGACGAATAGACGAGGGTGAATATGAGCCAAATAAAAATTTTCTCTCAAGAATTTCTTCAAAAACACTAGTGTTATTGTTGGCGTCAAAAACTTGATGTAGGGTTTACGACGTGAGACACAGGGCGAATCTAGGGTTGAGGCGTGCGGTCGATTTGACACATAATCGACAAGGTAAAAAATATAAAATTTACTCAAAAGCCGATCGTAGAGATCAATCGACTTAAAATTTAATTAGCTTGAAGCCGATCAAGATTGAGATAACAAGGTAAGTCTAATTAGCCAATTAAGGCTAATCAGATGATAAAAGTAGATCAATTCTGAAGAAGGCGATGCGCAACAAAATCAGAACAAATCAAACCTAGGGGTGTAATTGACGAAGATCAACAATCGGCGATGCGCAACTTTATTGATCAAGATCGATTACAAAGAGAAATCTAAATTACAGAGACTACTCCTAGTCGACAGGAAAAAGTAAGAAAGTAAAGGCTGGTTGATTGTATTGTGTTGTTGTTTTCGCATCTTGCTTCGACCCTTCTTTTATACCCGTCGGCCGATCGTATCCGTTTACAATACGTTTGAAATCCTGATCCGTATCGGCCTTATCTCGGATAGTTGTTCCCTTAAAGATTTTACTGTTATCAAATATCCTCAAACTTTTCCAACTTGTCCGTTAACTTCCATGTACCTGATTTTATTGTCGATTTTGACCTGACTTGCCAAATTTTGGTGCAAACATATGCCCCCTATTTTTGAGAGATGACTTGTCATCTGTCAAAAATCGCAATAATCGGCTTTTTCGATCGGCTTAACTGTTGAACTTCACTTAATAACTGCCGCTTTATTTGCGCCGTAACTCTCTGACATACAAGTAGTGCGTTTTAAATGCCCGTGTCTTTTGAGATTCGTTTCCCGCCGCTTCAAATTTTTACCTTGCTATAAAACGCGGCCCCCACTCGGTCATTCCTCACGCGCTCGTGCTCACGCCATTCACAATCGGCTTCTTCCTTCCACATCTTGTTGTTCTCCCATTGGCACGCCAACCCTTTGACTTCAGTCGGCTTTCACATTAAGATCGGCTGAATGGATCCGTCCCAGGTACTCATCCCAATCCCCAACAGTGTCGATCAGTTTTTCCTCGGCCCATTGGGAAACTTAGATGCAGCTACAATTATTGATCAGGAAGTAACTCGCCTCCCCTTGTCGGCTAGAGGGTATAACATTGAAGGTTGGAGTAAAAGTTTTAGGGCTTGGCCGACCGCACTAAAAGGGTGGAAAAATTGGTATAACCGAGTAGCAGCTCAAAAAAGAGAATCCTAGGAAAGAATGGGTATAGCCGAATGCGTCCCTTTGAGTCTAGCCGATCCAGAAGCCAATGAGCCCTTGGTGGCCACGGCCTGTTATTTCTGGTCGGATACTTTTAATGCCTTCATGTTTCGCACCGGTCTAGTCGGCCCAACTTTATTGGGCGTTGCTCAACTTTGTTGCTGAGACCGGATGGGAACAAATATCGACTTTAGCGCCAAACCCAAATATAAACTTATTCGGTCCAAAGGCGAAGGCTGGTCCAAGTACATTGCAAACAATAATAAAGTAAACGGACTAGTATCGGATGAAGAGCACGTTGCTTTCCTTAACCTGTGGCTTGACCGATTTTTGTTCTACGGAGCTTCATTAGGGCCAACCCAAGTGTATCAGACCATTGCAGAAGGATTGGTAGAAGGCCGTCGGCTGGCACTCGGAAAAACGTTTCTCGGAGCAGTGTACCAAATGATACACATTATCAGAGGTCGACTTTACACAGGTTTTGCCGATTTTACCGTGGGTAACGTGGGTGACCCTTTATGGTTTATTCAAGTCTAGCTGTATTGCTTCTTTAACCGACCTTTTGATCTAAAGCCTACCGATGACACAGCCTTTCCAAGAGAAGACAACCCAGAGAACACTATTCCCCAGTACCAAGCAAGCCGATCGTTTGGCGAACGGTTCATTATGTGTTCTGGCAGTGAAACAAGAATCACAGCAGCTGATTCAAGGAAGTATATGTCCTTCTTCCTTCACTTGAGCGATGAGAATCTGAGACAGCGAGACTTCTTTAGTTACAGCGGTGTGGCCAATTTTCTATGGCCTTCGTTCTTTCATCTTGAAGCCGACAGCTCTGCGATGCCTTAGGAAATCCTAGACTTGTATAAAATTTTTATTTCTCCTTGTATTCTTCATGCGGGTCTCCATACAAGGAATCGGATATACCAGCCGTCATACTAATTCTACCATCCGTCCGTTTATGCAAGACAACTGGGGTTTGGTCAAGTGATCCCAAGTTTTCAGCTTCTTGATCGGCTTGAGCCAAGAGCCAGAGTCCGTAATGCTGTGTCGGCCGAGATTGTTCTTGATGTAGCCGATGACCTGCAAGTCCAATATTTACCACACTTCTTCATGAACACCAGATGAGCAGGAGGCTATACTTCATGGTGGTCAGTTATTGCAGAAGCCCTCTATCGGTCAAAGTCTCCATCGAACATCATCAACGAATTCTTTCCGAATCTTCCGGAGCCCACGTTAATATCTAGCGCTGATTCTAGCAGCGAGGCCACTTCGTCCGGATATACTAACACGCGTGTCGATGTCTCTGACGAGGTATCGGCTTAGAGTCTAAATCTCCCATTGTCTTACATGAATTTTTACCTTGAATCTAAATTTGCTCTCTTTTTGCAGAACAAGGCTATTGGAAAGAGGGCGGCTTCGGGCCCATCGGGTGACAATCAGCCCAAGAAACAACAATCTGCTGCCATCACCGGTTACGCTTCTGGGTCCTTGGGCATTCAGAGCCCATCTCTGTCGGACTTGGAGAAGAAGAAACAACCTAGTAAGTATTTTTATCGGCTCTCTTTCATTCTCCAATCAATTTCCATCTAACAAGATTTGTTTATCTGACAAACTCTCAGAAAAGAAGCGAAAGTACACAAAGGCTGCTGCCAAGAAGGTCCCTAAACCCAATGAGTAGAGTGGCGAAAGCTCGCCAACAGTGTCGGCTACTGGAGAGGTGAGTTTTTGATATTTTTGAGCTTGCATAACTTTTTCGCTCGTTGTTCTCATCTTGATTTTATTCCTTTTGTAGCCGACACCATCTGCGCAGGCAGCCGCCATCCTAGCCGATCTTCCTGCTATCTCCCCCAAAGCTCAACTGCCATTGCAAACTCGAACCACCCCTACCGTCGACTTGCCAGGCTCGAAGGCCTTTATTGATCCAATACCATCGGTTCCAGCCTCCAATCCTTCCATGTCTTTCGATCCAATGGATTTATTAGGATTTACTCTTGATGAATTGGAAGATCCAAAGGTAATGACCACGGACGATTTTCCTGCGGATATTAGAAAAATCCTTAAAGTCACAGAGGAAGCGTCGGCTGTAGTAACTTCATTACCTGGGATGCAAGCCAGACTGAATAAAATTTTCGAAGAAATAATGCAGCCTAAAGCCGACCTTCTAGCCAATACACAACCTCTGCGCAATGCTATGGCGACCCTCGAAGCCGACCTCCCCCCAGAAGCCATGGCTGCCCTTCTTGAAGTATGCCACCTGGACGGCAAAAGGGCCGAAGTGCAAGAGGCAAAGGCCAGAATTGCAAAATGGGAGGCCCAAAAAGCCGACCAAATCATCCTGGACAAGCTGGTGGCTAACACAAAGGCCCAGAAGAAAAAAATTGATGAAGACAATCAAGCCCTTAAATTGGATAAGGCCAGCATTCTTCACTTGGAATCGGCCAAAAAACGCCTTGAAGAGGAGTTGGCTGAGGTGAACAAGAATTTAGTCGATAAGCAATCTTCACTTGCTACAACTGCAGCCTCCCTCAAAAACCAAAAGCAAGAGATCGGCCAAGCTGTATCTCAAATCTCGGCGCAAATGACCAAGATCACTCCTGTCCTAGGCAGTAACAAAGAAGATGAAAAGTTCCTGGATGAAATTCAACAAATCATTGCTAAGGCAGCAGGGGTAGTATCGGCTTTAGGGGGCAGGCTCCTTGGTTCAGGGTTCTAATTTTTAATCT
The DNA here is from genome assembly GCA_036346275.1 of Otatea glauca. Classification (NCBI taxonomy): domain Eukaryota; kingdom Viridiplantae; phylum Streptophyta; class Magnoliopsida; order Poales; family Poaceae; genus Otatea; species Otatea glauca. The sequence goes on along the minus strand of CM070723.1, from coordinate 31,104,411 downwards.
TTTTCTAATGATGAAACATTGCTTGGTGATAGGTTTTTGGAATACTCAGGATATTTTGTAACTCTTGCTATGCTTATAATCGGCCGTTTAACCGATTTAATTTTACTTACCTGTAATTTCATTCTGAGTCTACAATCTCTTTAGCCGATTAACAGCACCGTGTTAACTTGGCTTTTTGAACGTGATCCTTAGTTGGCTAGGCTCCAACCCAAACGCTAGGATAGTACTTCTTTAAATATTTCCCGTTAATAGCTTTAGGCAAAACATATCCTTCCAACGTTTCTATTACGTATGAATTTCCACCGACTAGCCGATGAACTTTGTATGGTCCTTCCCACGTAGGTGACCATTTTCCGAATTGGTTATCTTTCGAACCAACAGGCAATATCGTTTTCCATACCAAATCGGCTTGATCAAAAGACTTAGGCATGACCTTTTTATTATACGCCCTTGCAACCCTGATTTCATTCTTCTTAAGCCGATCAAGTGTGGACAAACGTAATTCTGCCAACTCATCCAAGTTATCGATCATCAAATTGTTATAATCCTGAGCCGACAAACCGTTTTGTCTAGCCACTCGTATAGATTCCATATTGATTTCAACGGGTAATACGGCTTCTTGACCATATACCAGCCGGTAAGGTGAAGGCTTCGTTGCTCCGTGGTAGGCTAGCCGATACGCCCAAAGCGACTCCGATAGAGTCGAATGCCAATTCCTTGGTTTTTCATCGATTTTTCTTTTGATCAACTTGATTAGCGTTTTGTTGGACGACTCGGCTTGTCCGTTAGCCTGAGCGTAGTATGGAGATGAATTCAATAATTTAATCCCCAGGCTTGTTGCGTAAGTCTGAATCTCATTGGACATGAATACCGTGCCTTGATCGGTCGTAATTGTTTGCGGTATTCCAAACCGATGGACAATATGCTCATTAACGAATCCGATTGCCTCAACACTGGTCACTTTCTTGAGTGGTATAGCTTCAACCCATTTTGAGAAATAATCGGTTGCGGCCAAAATAAACTTGTGGTCTTTACACGAAGCAGGAAATATTTAGCCGATTACATCTATTCCCCAACCTCTAAACGGCCATAGCTTGATAATTGGGTGCAAAGCTGATGCTGGCGCTAATTGTATATTGCCAAATTTCTGACAAGTTTGGCAACCTTTGTAGTATTTAAAACAATCTTCTAGCATTGTCGGCCAAAAGTAATCTGTCCGTCTAAGCATCCATTTCATCTTATGAGCCGATTGGTGAGAACCGCAAATGCCTTCATGTACTTCACCCATTGCCACCCGCGCTTCTTCGGCCCCAAGACATCTTAATAGTAATCCTTCCATCGTCCGATAATACAACGTATCGTCCATGACAACGTACTTCAAAGCTTGTTGCCTAATCTTGCGTTCTGTCGGCTCAGATGGATCGATCAGGTAATTCTTTATCTGCGTTCTCCAATCTACGACATCTACGCACATGACAGCTTTATCCATTAGCTCAGTCACTTGATATCGGCCAAAGTCTTTTTATCCTGATGCCTGTTGGGCCAGGGTATTGGCTCTATCGTTCAATTCTCGTGGAACGTGACCGATAGAAAATGATGTGAATGAGCCGATAATCTCGAAGCATTGTTCTAAATATCTCAGCAGTGTTTCATCCCGGCATTGGTATTCTCTTTTTACTTGCTGTACTATTAACATAGAATCCCCGTATGCCTCAACCGCACTTACTACGATATTTTCTAATAATCGCGAACCCTTGAGCAACGCTTCATACTCTGCCTGATTATTTGAGCATCGACTATTTAGCCGAAATGCGAATTCGAAATTATGCCCTCTAGGTGATATGAGCACTATACCGATTCCATCGCCTTCTCTCGCATCTGAGACAGTCAAAAACAAGCGCCAAGGGCTACGGATACTAAGTCGGCAGTAGTGTCATGTCCTGTTATAAAATCGGCTAGAACTTGTCCTTTGACCGCTTTGGTCGATTCATAAGACAAGTCGAACTCAACCAAGGCATAAGCCCATTTGCCAAGTCGACCCCGTAGGATTGGAGCTGATAACATATATTTTATAACATCGGTTTTACAAATCACCATACAAGCTGATGCTAATATATAATGTCTTAACTTCGTGCATGAGAAATATAAAGATAAACATAATTTCTCAACAAGAGGGTACCTGACTTCTACATCAAGTAGTCGTCGGCTTAAATAAAAGATTACTCTTTCCTTACCATCAACCTCTTGTGCCAGAACAGCTCCAATAGTTTCCTCTTCAGCCGATACATATAGTATGAAAGGAACCCCTTTTCGTGGTGCAGCTAAAACCGGGGGACTGGATAGATATCTTTTAACATCGTCAAAAGCCTTTTGCTGGTTGGCTCCCCACACAAACTCTTGATTATCTTTCAACTTCAATAGCAGGGTAAAAGCACGAATTCTGCCGGAAAGGTTTGAGATAAACCTCCGTAGATAATTAATCTTACCGATCAACTTCTGTAATTCGTTTTTGCATGCCGACGGCTCGGTGTTGGCTATGGCTTTCACTCTTGCTTGATTAACCTCAATACCTCTCTCATGTACCATAAAGCCTAAAAATTGCCCAGCCGATACGCCAAACGCACATTTGAAAGGATTCATCTTTAAGCCATGTGACCTTATGTTCTGAAAAACCTTTTCTAAATCGGCTAAATGTTGCAAATCATCTGCCGATTTTACTACGACATCGTCAATATATATTTCAACGATGTGACCGATTAAGTCATGAAAAATCAGGTTCATGGCTTGTTGATATGTTGCCCCAGCATTTTTTAAGCCAAAAGTCATAACCATCCACTCGAATAAACCTATGGCTCCAGGACATCTGAAAGCTGTCTTTGGTATATCGGCTTCTGCCATGAGTATCTGGTTGTATCCGGCGTTTCCATCTAGAAAACTTATGATTTTATTCCCTGATGCAGCATCGATAAGCATATCGGCTATCGGCATCGAGTATTCATCTTTCGGTGTCACTTTATTCAAATCTCTAAAGTCGTCACATACTCGAAGTTTTCCGTTTTTCTTCATGACTGGAACAATCTTGGAAACCCACTCCGCATATCGACAAGGTCTTATAAATTTAGCCTCCAACAATCGCTCTATCTCTTCTTTTATAATTTTATACAGAGTCGGATTAAAATGCCTAGGGTACTGTTTAAACAGCCAATAACCTTGTTTAATGGGTAGCCGATGTTCTACCAATTGTCGGCTTAAACCAGGCATCTCGTGATATTCCCAAGAAAAACAATCTTTATATTCTCTAAGAATTTCGATTAACTTCTCTTTATATTTTACATCTAATTTCGCGCTAATAAAAGTTAGTCTTTTTCTATCACCACTACCTATATCAACTTCTTCAAGCAGATCGGTGGACGTAAAGCCTTGACCCAACTTTTCAACCTCTTAAAAGTCTTCTATAGCCTCTTAGCTATCCGTTGTTTGCCGATAGCTTTGCATTTTGTCTTGTAATGCCTTCACTATTTTTCTTGTCCCCATCGGCATAGCACTTCGTTTGCTCGATCAAACGTGCCTGGTTTGACACTGATCGGCACAAGTCCTGTTTTGCTCACGCAAATGAAATCGCAATCTTCTAATGTTTTTCCCGATATACATCCTGCTTCTTCATGTTGCCAATTCGCGTCAGAACTGGCCATGGCAATGTGAGCCGATGTGTCGGCCGTGACAATTTCAACTTCCTCTCCGTTCCATTGGACAAGCGCTTGATGCATAGTTGACGGGATACAACAGTTGGCGTGAATCCAATCTCTTCCAAGCAGAACGCTGTAATTTCCTTTGGAGTCAATAACAAAAAATGCAGTCGGCAAAGTCTTACTGCCGACAATCAGTTCTGTAACCATGATGCCTTTGGCTTCTGTGGGATCGCCTGTGAAGTCGTTTAAAACCATGTTAGTTTTAATCAAGTCTTCATCGGACTTACCCAATTTCTTGCAAGTCGTATAGGGCATCAAGTTTACTGTGGCTCTGCCGTCTACCAGCATCCTTGATATCGGCTTTCCATTTATATATATCCTTTCAGATATAATGGTTTTAGATGCCGATGATCATCTCTTGGTTTTTCAAAGATAACATTTTGAACTCCTGAACATGATTGAGTAAAAGTTTCTTTAGCCGATTCAGTTTTGATTTTGAATTCGGCTAGCAGTGTGAACACCATATTGATGTCCATTGGAGGTGTATCGTTCCTAATCATAGGAGAATCTAGATCATCTGCCGACTCAAAATCTTCTTCGGCTTGTTCCTTCTTTCTCCACTCTTTCTTGACAACCTTGACCGGACGAAGCTCATTGAAGGTATTATCCCTCTGTTTTTCGGCGTTGGCTTCTCGGATCTCCTGCGTCCTTAGCCTCTGAAGCCGTCTGCGCTACGATCGGCTAAGGCCAAATGGACACCACCTAGGCTTGGGCTCTATTGGCTTTCGTATTTGGCCAGCCAAATCTTCCCAGTTTGAATTGGGTCTCCGTGTTTCGACCTGGTCCAGTACTTGGTTTGGTTCAGATATTCTTTCGTGAACAGGCCTCCTGTAACTTTTGCTGTGATCTCGAATCGGCCCGGACATCCTATCTCTAGCCGATTGTCTTGGCCAATCGTCTCGGGGGTAATGCTCCATCGGACATGTATACGGAGATGGCAGGGACACTCCCCTTTCCCAACAAAACTGTCAAAAGGGACATCTTCTATGAGCCCTCTCCACATTTTTAGTGTGATATAAATTATCAGACCGGCGAGCAGGATATCGTGGTCGGCTGTTCGTTCTTTCATATTTCTCCATCAATTGCGAAAACGTTGGTCCTGGCCTTTTGGCCGATTGCCTTGATGGCAATTTTTCAGCTTTGTACCATTTACCCACCTGAGGATTTCCCTTGGGTTTAATGGTCCTCGATTTTTTTCCTTCGTGATCGGCATCTATTTGTTATGAGCCGATCGTAATTTTCAACATCTGTCCGTCGTCTGAATTCGGCTGAATATTGACCTGCCGATCCTTCTTTGGCTCATCATGCATCGGCTCCTTTCCTTTAGCCGAACATTGAACCATGTTGATTGGAAATGGATCAGCATCAACTTGCATAGTCGGCTCATCAGCAAATTTTAGCCGACCATCTTCAATAGCCGATTGGATCTTGTTTGCACCAAAATTTGGCAAGCTTGGTCAAAATCGGCAATAAAGTCAAAGATACGGAATTAACGGACATGATGGAAAGGTTTGGAGATATTTTGGTAACTGCAAGATTTTTAAGAAAAACAACCGTCCGAGATAAGGCCGATACGGATACGAACTTGAAGCGTGTTGTAACAGGATACGATCAGCCGAAGTTATAAAAGAAGGGCCAAAGCGAACTGCAAAAAGGAATAAAAAACACAATACAATCAACCAGTCTTTACTTTTTCTACTTTTCCTATCGACTAGGAGTAGCTTCTGTAATTTAGCCTTTGTAATCGATCCTGATCAATAAAGTTGCGCATCGCCGATTATTGATCTTCGTCAATTACACCCGAGTTCGATTTGTTACGATTTTGTTGCGCATCGCCTTCTTGAATCGACCGCTTTTATCCTCTAATTAGCCTTAATCGGCTAGTTAGACTTATCTATTACCTTGATCTTGATCGCTTCAAGCTGATTGGATCTAAGCCGATCGATCGTCACGATCGGCTTTGTGTGAATTTTATATTTTTACCTTATCGATTCTGAGTCAAATCGACCGCACGCTTTGAACCGGTGTTAAATGCGGTGTCTTCTTTGTCGAAACCCTACATCAAGTTTTTGACGTCAACACACTTTTGGCACGCCTGGTGGGACACGCAATGTCTTCATCAGGGAAGTCGATTCCACCATCAGATCTCAACTCAGAAGCTATAATCGTCCCAACAATGGGCGATTTATCCATGAGCAGCGCCAAGAAATTGAAGCTCGGAAGGCTGCGGCTGGAAGAGATGATGCTAAGTTGCTATCGGAAGACAAGGCGTGGCGTCACTCAAAATCCGCCTGCCGATGGTCAGCGCCAGGTGATGCGGGTGTAATGAACAAGTAAGCCGATATTTACTGCTCAAGCGAATTATCGGCTATGATTAATCGATCATGCATCACGCTTTAATAAACCAATCATCGGCTCTGGTGACAACACTTAAGCCGATAATAGCAAATAGCGTCAAATCTATAGCCCAGAGTTAGCCTCGTCGGAAGTCGCTAGATCCATTACAAGCTCTGCGAATTATCCTGTTTTTCAATACCACGAACACGCAGGCACTACGGTCGATCCTAAATCATCGGTGTAACCTCACCTCCCACAATGATGCCCACACAACCTACGGTCATATTGCCTAGGGACCCTCGGTCAAGTGGGGTGAGTCATTACCATGCCTATACCGACGCCGCTAGGTTGGATGCGTCAATCAATTTGCCGCCATCGGCTCCGTTCTACGCTTTTCCCCAATCGGTTTCACACCGATTGGCTCGAAGATTCCCAAAGAATCTACCTTGCAAAGGTACCCGAGTCCACACAGGGTAGTAACATACTCTGAGCCATTTGTTCCAGTACGAAACTCAAACCAGGCATAATCAACGCGATCAGTATGGTCGTATGACGACGGCACAGCACAATTGGCAGCCCGAGCTTACGCTCGGGGGGCAGGGTGCCGATTATGACCGACATTATCAAGGGCCTGCTATGCCAATGGCCGATAATGCCAACTGGACCGATCAGATCTGTACCGTTTTGAGGGACCAATTTGGCATACAACCAAAAGGAAAAGTGATCGGCTATAGAAAGCCGTACCCTGATTACATTGATTGCATGCCTTACCCTCACAATTTCAGAGTCCCGGACTTTGCCAAATTCTCCGGGGATGATTCTATCACCACCCTGGAGCATGTCGGACGCTTTATCGCGCAATGCGGTGAAGCGGCCCAATCCGATGGGCTTAAAATTAGGTTGTTCCCATTGTCTTTATCCGGGGCAGCATTTACTTGGTTTACTTGTTTACCTCCGAATTCGGTCCATTTATGGAACGATTTGGAAAGCCGATTCCATGAATATTTCTTTTCAGGCAGTTTGGAGCTTAGAATTTCAGATTTGAGTTCTGTGCGCAAAAGTTTGGGAATCGATGACGGATTACATCAAGAGGTTTAGAGAAATCGGGAATCGGTGTTTTAGCGCACGTTGTTCGACAACCAACTTGCCGATTTAGCATTTCAAGGTTTGATCCGCCGCTTAGGAGAAGTTTGGAGGCCAAGAATTCAACGACCTTAGCCACTTATTGCATCGCGTATCGGCTCAAGAAAGCCGATTCGCGATAACAAAGCATTCAAAGATAGATTCAAAAATAGCAATAACAAGGAAAGGGATAAGGCCAAGGTCAATATGGTTGAATATTGTCCTAGTGATTAAATCGGACGACGAGGAAGCGAAATAAACATAGCCGAATGGGTAAAAGGATCCAAGAAATCCTTAGTACATTCTTGGCTCAAGCCGACTAGGAACAAGTCGGAAGTTAAGTACTCTTTTGATGTTTCTAAGTGCGATCGTATTTTTGATTTATACGCAAGAAAAGATAATACGATTAGGAGGGACATGTGATACCATCGCTGATGAGATCAAAAAGCGCAGTATTGCAAGTGGCATCATTCTTATTCGCATAACACTAATGATCGCAATATTCTTCGTCAGCAGATCCGATGCGCTGTGAAGATGGTCGGTTGAAGTTTGCCGATGAGCCGACCATGCGAGGTTGATGTTGATCCGTTTCCTATCAACATAGTGCGTTGTTCGGCTAAAGGAAAAGAGCCGATGCAAGGCGAGCATAAAAGGATCGACAAGTCGACCTACGATCAAGCTCGGCGCGCCAAACAACGAAGATTACCATCGGTTCCTTACAAATAGAAGCCGATCGAGATGGGAAAAATTCAAGGGCCATTAAACCCAAAGGAATCCCGGTGGGTAAATGGTACAAGCGAGAAAATCCCCATCAAGGCGGCCGCGAAAAGGATAGGTCAACATTCTCACAATTAATGGAAGTATAAAAGGATGAACAGCCGACCACGGCATCATACCGCCGGTCGGATAATTTGTACCGTACAGAGAACGTGGAAAGGGCACATAGAAGGTGTCCCTTTTGGCAGTTTTGCTGGGAGAGAGGAGTAGCGTTGCCATCACCGTATACCTGCCCGATGGAACATTATCCCCGAGATGATTGGCCAATGCAATCGGCCAGAGGTAGGCTATCTGGGCCAATCAGGGAGCAAGACAGAAGTCACAGAAGGCCGGTCCACGAAAGAATATCTAAACCGAATCAAGAGCCGAGCCAAGACAAGACGCACGAACCCAGTTCTAATCAAGAAGATTTGGTGGTCAAATCACGAGCGGTGGAACTCAAACCCAGGTGGTGTCCATCTGGCCTGAGTCGATCGCAACGACGACGACTTCAGAGGCTAAGGACGTAAGAGATTCGTGAGGCCGACGCAGAAAGAGAGAGAGACGAAGTATTTAACGAACTTCGTCTAGTTAAATGTGTCAAAAAGGAGTGGAGAAGAAAAGAACAAGCCGAAGAAGATTTCGAATCGGCTGATGACTTTGATTCTCCTATGATTCGGGATGACACGCCTCAATGGATATTAACATGGTGTTCACATTGCCTACCGAGTGAGTTAGTCGAACTAAATCGGCCAAAGAGGCGATTGCTCGGTTGTGCTCGGCGTGCGAGCGCCATCTTTGAGAAACCAAAGATGATCATCGACATCTGAAACCATTGTATCTGAAAGGGTATATAAATGGCAAGCCGATATCAAGGATGCTAGTAGACGGGGGCGCCACGGTGAATCTTATGCCGTACACGACATGCAAAAAACTGGGCAAGTCTGACGAAGACTTAATCAAAACTAACATGGTTCTGAATGACTTCACGGGTGACCCTACAGAAGCGAAGGGTGTCATGGTCATCGGTCGTGTCGGCGAGCAAGACCTTGCCGACAGCATTCTTTGTAATTGATGCCAAAGGAAACTACAGAGTGTGCTGCTCGGGCGGGATTGGATTCATGCAAACTGTTGTATCCCATCAACCATGCATCAAGCGCTTGTTCAATGGAACGGAGAAGAAGTTGAGGTCGTTCTGTACCGATACATCGGCTCAAATTGCCATGGCTAGCTCCGATGCAAATTGGCAACACGAAGAAGCTGGCTGCATATCGGGCAAAGTGCTGGACGACTGTGATTTCATTTGTGTGAGCAAGTCAGGTCTCATGCCGATCAGTGTCAAGCCAGGCACTTTTGATCGGGCGAATGAAGTATTACACCGATGGGGACAAGAAAAACATTGAAAGCGCTGCAAGATAAAATGCAAAGCTATCGGCAAACAACGGATAGCTACGAAGCCATCGAAGATTTTGAAGAAATTGAGAAGTTAGGTCAAGGCTTCACATCCACCGATTTACTTGAAGAAGTCGATATAGGTAACGGTGATAGGAAAAGACCAACTTTTGTTAGTGCAAATTTAGGTGTAAAGTACAAAGAAAAATTAATAAAAATCCTTAAGGATTACAAGGATTGTTTTGCTTGCGAATATCACGAAATGCCTGGATTAAGCCGGCAGCTTGTGGAACATCGGTTACCTATAAAATTGGGTTATCGGCCGTTTAAACAGTATCCTAGGCGTTTCAATCCAGCCTTGTACCAAATTATAAAAGAAGAGATAGAACTGTTGTTGGAGGCAAAATTTATCAGGCCTTGCCGATACGCGGAGTGGGTTTCCAACATCGTTCCAGTCATGAAGAAAAATGGAAAGCTTCGAGTATGCGTCGACTTCAGAGATTTAAACAAGGCGACGCCAAAAGATGAATACCCGATGCCAATAGCTGATATGCTTATTGATGCTGCATCAGGGAACAAGATCATAAGTTTTCTAGATGGTAATGCGGTATAACGGATACTCATGGCGAAGCCGATATACCAAAAGCGGCTTTCGGATGTCTGGTGCAATAGGATTGTTCGAGTGGGCGATGAATGACTTTCGCTTGAAAAGCGGCTGGAGCAGCGTATCGTGGGCAATGAATCTTATCTTTCATGATTTAATCGGCCACATTGTCGAAATATATATTGTGATGTAGTAGTAAAGTCTGCAGACGATTTCCAACATTTGGCCGATTTAGAGAGGGTGTTTAAAAAATAAGATCGCACGGTTTGAAGATGAATCCTTACAAGTGTGCGTTAGGCGTGTCGGTAGGCGTTTTTAGGCTTTATGGTACATGAAAGAGGAATCGAAGTCAATAAGCGAGGGTCAAGGCCATAGCCAATCTTGAACCACCGGCGTGCAAAATGAATTACAAAAGTTGATCGGCAAAATTAACTATCTCCGTCGGTTCATCTCGAACCTCTGGTAGAATTTGTGCCTTTACTCCATTCTTGAAGTTGAAGGACAATGAAGAATTTATATGGGGAGCCGATCGTAAAGCTTTCAACGAAGTCAAAAGGTATTTGTCCAACCCTCCAGCTTTGGTGCACCGCAAAAGGGATTCCTTCAGATTATATGTCTCGTAGAAGAAGATACTATTGGAGCTGTTTTGGCACAAGAAGTGCATGGTAAAGAGAGGGTTATCTTTTATTTAAGCCGACGGTTCTTTGGGCCTTGAAGTCAGTACCCTTTTATTGAAAAACTATGTTTATCCTTGTACTTCTCGTGCACAAAGCTAAGGCACTACATATTAGCATCGGCTTGTAAGGTCATCCGCAAAACCGATGTTATAAAATATATATTATCACCCAATTCTACGAGTCGACTTGGCAAATGGGCTTACGCCTTGGTCGAGTTCGACTTATCATACGAATCGGCCAGCGGTCAAAGGACAAGTCCTAGCCGATTTTATAACAGGACATGACACAAAGACAAACCTAGTCTTGGTAGCACCATGGCAATTGTTCTTTGACGGATCGGTATGTGGGAAGGTGATGGTATCGGTATTGTACTCACTTCACCCAAAGGGCATAGCTTTGAATTTGCATTCGGCTAAATAGCCGATGCTCCAACAACCGGCCGAGTATGAGCGTTACTCAAAGGCTTCTTGTTGTTAGAAAATATTGGAGTAAGAGCCGTTGAGGCATATGGTGATTCACTATTGGTAGTACAGCAAATAAAGAGAGAATACCAATGTCGGGATGAAATACTCTTGAAATATTTAGAACAATGTTTAGAGATTATCGGCTCTTTTACTTCATTTTCTATCGGTCATATTCCTCGTGAATTGAGCGATAGAGCTAATCTTTAGCTCGGCAAGCATCGAGGATATAAGGATTTTGACCAAAGTCGAGACCGAACTAGTGAGCAAAGCGGTCATGTGCGCAAATATTGCTGATTGGAGAACGCAAATAAAAGATTATCTAGTCGATCCATCCAAGCCGACAGAACGAAAGATAAGACAACAAGTGTTGAAATACGTTGTTTTAGACGATATACTATATTATCGGACTATTGAAGGTTTGTTGTTGAGATGTCTTGAAACTGAAGAAGCGCGAGTGGCAATGGGCGAAGTACACGAAGGGATTTGTGGTTCTCATCAATCGGCACATAAGATGAAATGGATGCTCAGACGGACAGGTTATTTTTGGCCGACGATGTTAGAAGATTGTTTCAAGTACTATAAAGGATGTCAGACATGTCAAAAGTTCGGCAACGTACAACTGGCACCAACATCGGCTTTACATCCAATTATTAAACCTTGGCCGTTTAGGGGTTGGGGAATAGATATAATCGGCCAAATATTTCCTGCTTCGAGTAAAGGCCACAAATTTATTTTGGCCGCAACCGATTACTTTTCAAAGTGGGTTGAAGCTATCCCACTTAAGAAGGTGACTAGTGTTGAGGCGATTAGTTTTGTGAATGAACATATCGTCCATCGGTTTGGAATACCACAAACAATCACGACCGATCAAGGTACGGTATTCATGTCTAACGAGTTTCAAGGTTACGCCACAAGTCTAGGAATCAAATTGTTAAACTCGTCGCCATATTACGCTCAGGCTAATGGACAGGCCGAGTCGTCTAATAAAACACTAATCAAGTTGATCAAAAGAAAAATTGATGAGAAGCCAAGGAAGTGGCATTCGACTCTATCGGAGTCACTTTGGGCCTATCGGTTATCTTATCACGGAGCGACAAAACTTTCACCTTACCAATTGGTGTATGGACAAGAAGCTGTTTTACCTGTGGAAATCAACATTGAGTCGATACGAATAGCCAGACATAATGGTTTGTCGGCTCAAGATTACAATGACTTAATGATCGACAGCTTGGATGAGTTAGCGGAGTTACGTTTGTCTACGCTTGATCGGCTTAAAAAGAACAAGATCAGAGTTGCAAGGGCATACAATAAAAGGGTCATGCCTAAAACTTTCGGTCAAGCCGATTTAGTATGGAAAACAATATTGCCTGTTGGTTCTAAGGATAACCGATTTGGAAAATGGTCGCCTACGTGGGAAGGGCCATACAAAATTAATCGGCTAGTCGGCGGAAACTCGTACATGCTGGAAACACTTGAGGGGTATGTATTGCCAAAAGCTATAAACGGGAAATACTTAAAGAAATACTATCCTAGCGTTTGGATCGGAACCTAGCCGACTAAAAATCTCGTTGAGCCAAGATTAACACGATCTTTGTTAATCGGTGAAAGAGTAACAAACTCTAGATATAAGAAAATATGAATCGGTTAAACAGCCGATTGTAAACATAACAAAATTACAAGCATTCATGAGACATTCAGAGTATTTAGAAGTTTTGGAACGACCAATCAAGTTTTACATCCCAGAACCTGGGAGTCATGCTCCTAAAGCCGAAAGTGCTCCAGCCGCTTTGGCAATTGTTTCTTGTACCTCATCCAAGATTTTGTCATCTTCTTTGCAATGCAGGATAGGTACAAGTTTAGCCGACTGCTCCTTGAAGGCTGCCACGGCTGATGCTATTTCTATCTTTTGCTCCTTGGCGGCCGATGATGTTTTTCAAAGGAATCTTGGCCTTGACAATGAGCTTTATCGTCCTCGCCAACTCACCCTCAAGAAATTTTTAGTGGTTTCTAACTTTTGAAGAGAAGGTTTGTTAGCCTTCAGAGATTCTATGGTTGCATCAAATTTTTCTTCTTTGCCTTTGTCTCGCAACCATTTTGTCAAGGATTTTTCGATCGGCCTCTTGGGCCATTCTCTTTCTTTCCTCTCTGGGTTTGCTTCCATGAAGCCTTCTTCTCATCTAGGTGACACACTTGACGGTAGCGACCATGGCCTCTGGTGGCAAATCGGTTTCAACTACGGCCATAGCATCTCGAATCGGTGATTATTATTCGAATCTCGATTGAGTACTTGACACCAAATCAAAGAGTCATTGAGGCGATCTTGCATTAGGAGCCGATGAGGCGGCTGAATGACGCGTCTTTGGAAACCGCGATGATATTTTGGATTGCGAGATATAGTCATCGGTTGCAAAAATCTCGGATCATCCAAATCGATAAGTTGAAGCCAAGGATGTTGGATGGATCGGATGTCTCGGGCGGCGATGGTTGTTGGCGGCATCGCCGAGGAGGCAGCGGTTCTTTGGCGATATATCGGCAAGCTTGCGGGATGTTGGCCACTTGTGCCGATCGCGGTAGGTGGAAGAAGATAGAATATAATGAAAACCGATGGACTAAATCGAGATCCTTAAATTTTGAGATAGACAAATACGAGCGAGAGCCGATCCGTGCGGTGAACTTTCGCCACTTTGTTCTGTGGCTTGGAGTGTTTTTTCTTGGCGGCAACTTTAGTGGACTTGGCTTCTTCTTCTCGAAGGTCCATCGGCTAGAAAGTTAGTTTATGAAGAAACTAAAAGAAAAAGAGATGGTTAAGCGTAACTTACTTGGTTGTTGTTGTCTTTCCAAATCGGACAATGATGGGCTTTGAATGCCCAAGGAACCGAAGTATAGCCGATGAAGTGCGATTGCCTTGTATGGTCGTTTTTCTTTACTAGCGAAGGGGCGTCGATCGGCTTCTTACCGGCGACTTTAGTGCGCAAAGAAAAGAGGATAAAGCCAATGAGACATTCATATAGGCTACGATAAAGAAAAGTTAAAATCGACTAATACCTGCTTGATAATATCTACAAGACTCGTATTATCATATCTAGAGCTCGATTCGTCACTTGAACTGTTATCAGAAGATACCATCGGCTCAGGAACGTCTAGGAAAAGGGCATTAATAATGGCCGATGGGGTACGATCTAAGAGAAGTGCATTTGCAATTGAAGACCACCATCGAGAATCAATTTGGATCGACGATTATTCAAGACAAAATGTGGCAAAGATTTGATCTGCAAGTCATCGGCTATCTCCAAGACCATATTGGTTGCAACTAAAGATCTCACTCTAGTCCTAGGCTGAACCAAGTCGAGAAGTGGGAGACTGGGGATCACTTGGCCGAAACCCAGTTGTCTGGCAAAAATGGAAGGATGATAAAATTCATAGGAAGAATTTGAAGTACGATTTCTTGTATTAAAGCCGACATGTAAGATCTTTGGGAGAAATAAAAACTTTGAAGAAATCTAGAGTCGATTCGGGCATCTCGAACTATCGTAATCGGATGAAGAAATGATGGCCATTCAAAATCAATTTGCATTGGTATAACTGAAGAAGTCTTGTTGGCTAAAATCATTACTATCCAAGTTCAGGAAGAAAGATAAATATTTTTCAGCCGATTGGAGATATCTTCTTGCTACAGAGCACATTATGTATCTTTCGCCATAAGATCGGTGGCTCTCGATTCAGTGCTACATTTTCGGTGTATCTTCACGAGGAATGCCGAGTCGTCCGATGGATCAATTGAAGGATCGGCTAAATAAGCAGTACAACCACATCTGTATGAACCAGAGAGGACCTCCTACGTTGCCGCCGCAAAATTTGGCAAAACCAGTAAAAAGCCGACTCCTAATTACATGCATCATTTGACAAACTGCTCCAAGGAACATCTTTCCCAATGCTAGCCGACGGCCCTCTACCAACCGCTCTGCCATCAACTGATACACTTGTGTTGGTCCTAAATAAGCACCACAAAACAAAAATCGGTCTAACCATAAGTTCAGGAAAGCAACATGTTCTTCATCTGATATCGGCCCGTTCACTTTATTATTGTTATCAATGTACTTGCGCCAGCCTTCTCCTTTGGATTGAATAAGCTTGTATTTGGTTTGCCACTAAAGCCGATATCGCTCACCATCGGCCTAAGGCAACACAATTGGGCTATGTCCATGAGGGTTGGGCCGATGGGACCAGTATGGAACAAAAAGGCATTGAAGGTCTCAGACCAGAAATAACAGGCCGTGGCCACTAAGGGCTCATTGGCTTCTGGATCGGCTAGTGAGAGAGGGATACACTCAGCTATACCCATCTTTTCCCATTCCTCTCTTTTTGAGCAGCCACGCGAATATACCAAGATCTCCACCCTTAAGCGGCTATCGGCCATGCCACGAAGCTTTTTCCCAGCTCTCTATGTTGAATCGATGGCGATAGAGGAAGGCGGGAATATCGACTAATAATCGTCTTTGGCATCTAGGTTCCCTATCGGACCAAGGAAGTACTGATCTTTACTGTTAGGGATCGGAATGAGTACCTGACTCGCGTCCATTTCAGCCGATCTTAGCAAACCGATTGGAGAAGAGAGGTGCAAGCCGATTGATGGAAACTGAGCAAAGGGTAAGCAAAAGCCGATTGTTTGGGGTCAGAGAGCTTGTGCGCGTGAGGAATGACCGAGGTGGGAGCCCCGTTTTATAGCATGGCAAAATTTGAAGCGGCGGAAGTGAATCTCAAAGGCGCGGCGGTTAAAGCGCACTACCGAAGATGTCGAAAATTACGGCGCAAATAAGCGGCAATTAATGGGTGAAGATCAAGCGTTAGCCGATTGAACAAGCCAATAATTGTGATTTTTGACAGATGACAAGTCATCTCTCAAAAATTGGGGGCATATGTTTGCACCAAAATTTGGCAAGCTTGGTCAAAATCGGCAATAAAGCCAAAGATCTGTAATTAACGGACATGATGGAAAGGTTTGGAGATATTTTGGTAATTGCAAGATTTTTAAGAAAAACAACCGTCGAGATAAGGCCGATACGGATCTGAACTTGAAGCGTGTTGTAACGAGGATACGATCGTAGAAGGTATAAAAGAAGGGCCAAAGCGAATCGCAAAAGGAATAAAAACACAATACAATCAACGGTCTTTACTTTTTCTACTTTTCACATCGACTAGAGTAGCTTACGTAATTTAGCCTTTGTAATCGATCACGATCAATAAAGTTGCGCATCGCGATTATTGATCTTCGTCAATTACACCCCAGGTTCGATTTGTTCTGATTTTGTTGCGCATCGCCTTCTTCAGAATCGATCTGCTTTTATCCTCTAATTAGCCTTAATCGGCTAGTTAGACTTATCCTGTTACCTTGATCTTGATCGGCTTCAAGCTGATTGGATCTAAGCCGATCGATCGTCACGATCGGCTTTGTGTGAATTTTATATTTTTACCTTATCGATTCTGAGTCAAATCGACCGCACGCTTTGAACCGGTGTTAAATGCGGTGTCTTCTTTGTCGAAACCCTACATCAAGTTTTTGACGTCAACAGATCTATTGACGAAAAATATTGCAGTCGTTAGTATTGTGAGAAAATGATTGGTGCCACTTGCAATACCTGCGTTTCTTGATCTCATCAGGTGATGGTATAATATGTCCCTCGGGAAATCATATTATCTTTTCTTGTAATAATAAATCAGAAATACGATCACATTTGGAAACATCAAAGGCATACTTAACTTCCGACTTATTTCTAGTCGGCTTTAGCCAAGAACGGACTAAGGACTTTTAGACCCTTTTACCCATTCGGCTATATTTATTTACGCTTCATCATCCTCCAGAAGAATCGCTGGGCAATAATCCACCATATTGACTTTAACTTTATCCTTTTCTTTATTGCCATTATTTTTAAATCTATCCTTAAACGCTTTGTTATCTGGGAATCGGCTTTCCTGAACCGATACATGATGAAGCAGATGACTTAAATCGTTGAACTCTTGCCCTCCAAACTTCTCTCTAAGTGGTGGAATTAGTCCACTGAAAAGCCAAATCGCAAGTTGGTTGTCGAACAGCGTGACACTAAAACATCGGTTCCTAACTTATCTGAACCTCTTAATGTAATCAGTTACCGATTCTCCAAATCTCTGGCAAACAGAACTTAGGTCGGAAATCCTTAGTTCTAAACTTCCTGAGAAAAAGTATTCGTGGAATCGACTTTCCAAATCGTTCTATAAGTGGACCGAATTCGGAGGCAAACAAGTGAACCAGGTAAAGGCGCCGGGCGGTGACAACGGGAACGATCTTATTTTGATCCATCGGTGAGCCGCTTGCCGCATTGAGCGATAAAGCGTCCGATGTGGTCTAGAGTAGTAGTTGAGTCGTCACCGGAGAATTTTGCAAAATCCGAGACTCTGAAATTGTGGGGGAAAGGCATACGATCTATGTAATCAGGATACGGCTTTCTATAGCCAATAACCTTCCCCTTCGGCTGTATGCCGAATTGGTCCCTCAAGACGACGAAGATCTGGTCGGCCCAGTTTATATTATCGGCCATTGGCACCGCAGGCCCTTGATAATGTTGATCATAGTTGGCATTCTGCCCTCCGAGTGCAAACTCGGGTTGCCAATTATCTTTGGGCGTCGACACGAATATTACGATCATACCTATTATGCACGACTTGAGGTTGATCTTGGGACGAAAGGCTCGAATAAGTCACTACCCTATGCGGACCGGATTTCTAAGCGAGGTAGGTTCATGCGGTATCTTCGGGCCCAATCGGTGTGAAACCGATTGTGGAAAACCATAGAACGGAGCCCATTGCGGCAGATTTGTTGATGCGTCCAACTTAGCGGCGTCGGTGTATGCATGGTAATGACTCACCCCACTTGGCCGAGGATCTCTAGGCAATATTACGGTTGGCTGAGTAGGCATCATGGTAGGGGGTGAGGTTATAGCCGACGGTTTAGGATCAGCTGTTGAGCTCTGCGTATTTTGTGCTACTGAAAAAACAGGATAATTCGGCAGAGCTTGCAATGGGTCAAGCAGACTACCTGACGAGGCTAACTCCTGGGCTATAGTTTTAACACTATTTGCTATCATCGGCTTAAGCGTTGTCACAAGAGCCGATGATTGGTTTATTAAAGCGTGGTCCACAGACTGATTAATCATAGCCGATAATTTAGCTTGAGCAGGCAGGTATCGGCTTACTAGTTCTGTGACACCCGCATCTCCCAGGGCGTTGACCGTCGGCAGGGCGGATTTTTGAGTGACGCCTCGTCTAGTTTTCTGATAATAGCTTAGCATCATCTCCTCCAACGCAGTCTTCCGAGCTTCAATCTCTTGACGTTGTTCTTCAGTCAAATCGTCCATTGTTGGGACGATTATGGCTTCCGTGTTGAGATCAGATGGCGGAATCGACTTTCCTGATGAAGACATGGCGGTCCCACCGGGCGTGCCAAGTGTGTGTTGGCGTCAAAAACTTGATGTAGGGTTTCTGACAGCAGCACACCAGACGAACACCGGGTTCAGAGCGTGCCAGTCGATTTGACCTGTAATCGACAAGGTAAAAAATATAAAATTTACTCAAAAGCCGATCGTAAAGATCAATCGGCTTAAAATTTAATCAGCTTGAAGCCAATCAAGATTGAGGTAACAAGGTAAGTCTAATTAGCCAATTAAGGCTAATCAGATGATAAAGGTAGATCGATTCTGAAGAAGGCGATGCGCAACAAAATCAGAACAAATCAAACCCGGGGGTGTAATTGACGAAGATCAACAATCGGCGATGCGCAACTTTATTGATCAAGATCGATTACAAAGAGAAATCTAAATTACAGAGACTACGATTAGTCGACAGGAAAAAGTAAGAAAGTAAAGGCTGGTTGAGTGTATTGTGTTGTTGTTTTCGCATCTTGCTTCGACCCTTCTTTTATACCCGTCGGCCGATCGTATCCGTTTACAATACGTTTGAAATCCTGATCCGTATCGGCCTTATCTCGGACAGTTGTTCCCTTAAAGATTTTACTGTTACCAAATATCCTCAAACTTTTCGAACTTGTCCGTTAACTTCCGTGTACCTGATTTTATTGCCGATTTTGACCTGGCTTGCCAAATTTTTTTGCAAATAGTTATAGAGCAAATACTACGTTTAAGAACACCAACTACAGGACGAATATAGCAGGAATTTCAGCAACTCGAGGGAAAAGAAATATCAAACTTGTCCGTTAAAATACATTAATATCTCTAGATCTACTCATCCAAAATTGATGAAATTTGAAACATAGCAAGATAAGGTCCTTAGGGTCATGATTCCTAAAGAAATTTCAAAACAAAAACCAAATAAGAGACCTATCTAGCTCATCATCCACATTGCATAAATACAGGAATTTCAGAAACTTAATCCTGAAGAAATCTCAATAACTTAAGTTTTATCCAGCCAAACATGATTAAACTTGAACCACAATTAAAAAATGAACTTAGGACTATGATTCCAAAAGGAACTGCAAGAATAAGCCTAAGGTCTCAATCTTTCATACAAAAAGTTCCAACTGCACCAAGAACAACGATTTTTTCTCAAGAACGCGATGTTGTGAGTACAACTTGTGCAAGAATAAGTTCCAATGGATCTTGCTGGGTTGGGATATATTCTAAAACAATTCCTTAACCTCTTACACACCCTAGATCCAATAAAAATACAGCAAGTAGAAGAAGAGGAAGCAAAGCTCAAGTTGCATGAAAGAACCAAGTAAAAATGCAAGAAATAAAATAAATTTCAAAACATAGATGAATTTGAATATTGCATTGCATAGAGAGGGATGGTTACAAAGCCTCACTTCATGATGGGCAAAGCTCAAACGAGCATAAGAAAACCAAAAACCCTTCTCTAAGACTTGGCATAGAGGCATCATCCACTCCTCTATGAAAGACCATGTGGAGGTCTACCCATGTTTTGTGATGAATATTTGACTAAATTTGAGCTTGGTATGCTCTGGATTGAGTTTGATTTGAATTGGATTTTCAAATTGAAGCAATTTGAGTTGTGTCTGTCTCGAGCGGTTTGAGTATCGTCCTACAGGCTAGTGGTCGAATGATTCGAGTAGATTGCTAGTACCTAAGTATCGAGTAGAAATGTTGCTGGGTCGAGCACCCTACAGTCCTCTCAACTCTAGTTCTTAGTCTAACCAATTGTTACTCGATATCACTTTATCGACTTGGTGCCGTAATCGACAGAGTTAGACATGTGGTCGATAGACTCGACATAGTGATTGATAGAGCTGATGCGTGTCGAGCAAATCGAGCATTTTGTCGATAATCGAGTTACTACTCGAGTGAGGAATCTACTCGATGGTTCGATGCGGTCGATACGATGGTCGAGTGCCTACTCGAGCGAGGAACCTGCTTGATGGTGTCAACTCGATGAAGTCGATTCAGTCGTCAGTAGTGTCGATTTGTTGAGCGATGCAAATGGGTGATGATTGCATATCCTTGTTGGACATTGCTATGTGATGGATTTTCCTTGTCTTTAATAGTTGCAGGACGACAATGCTAGGTCATGGTAAGGCGAAGGATGACTGGGACTAGGCGAGGTAAGTCGGAGGTCCAAATGGTCGAGGATCGCCGAAAGATGATCGGAGACGGAGCCACTGCGAGCCTAGAAGACAAGGAATGGCTGAGATGCTAGCTAGGAGCTGCTCGAATCAAGGACCATCGGATCGCGGTCTAGGTGATAGAGTAGCAGGCCTAGTTAGTATAGCTATGAGTGGGAGTCATCCGTAGCCCTTGATGGTGATCCTTAGGGTAGAAGGAACTCATACAAGGGTAGAGGGTGACTCAAGAGTAGTATAAATAGAGGGAGAGGGGTAGCCTTCCTCCTCTTAAAGGTTTTTAGAGGTTTGGCTCCTTTGAGCTTTTTGCCCACTTTATTGTGAGGCTTTGTAAACCTCCTTACAGGAATGAAAATCATTTTCTCTTATGCTTGAATTTACTTTACACATTGAAATTCAGCAATTAAATTCCGTAATTTACATTCTTGCAATTTGCTTCTTGCACATTTGGACTTGCCATCCCTCCTTCTAAATGCTTGTGGATCTTATGCTGAGGATACATGATTGATTGATGAGTCTTCTTCAGACCATATCTCAATCATCGAGGCAAATCTTATGTTCTTTCTTGCAAGAAACAGACCTTGTATGCTTAAGTGAATCATTCTTCTATATCGTGTTTGAGGGGCTTTGGACTTGTGTTCTTTCTTGCTGTGTCGTGTGGAGGTTATCCAAGATCATCTTGATCATTAAAACCCCACGAGCAGTTCCAAAATCAAGTTCTCAAGTTTTACTCCAACTTGGTGTGTTCTTCCTTCAAAGTGAAAAAGGTTGGAACTTTGACATGAATCCTTGCGATTGAAGGTTGGAATAAGTTCCTAACATCTTTAGGGCTACATCTACCAAGTTTTGTGAGTTTTTGTTTAGCTAATCAAAATATTCCTCGAATTAGCTTTTGAGTTTGTGCTGTTCTTGGCTTTGTTCTTTCTGCTATTCTTGAGCCTGGTCATACCGTCCTTCGTACGGTCATACCGGACTTGCAGAAAAACTTCTACCATTTGATTTTCTCCTTTTGATTAAATTATCTGTGGGCTTGTTTGAATTATTTTGAGTGGGAGAAATTTTATCTGAGATCATCACCCCTCTCTGATCGCCCCCGATGGTGGAAAACCAACTGGTAGGGGTAAGTAGTGACGCAACCATAACAGCACGTTCACAAAGCAATGATCTTGAACCCATCGAGGACCATCGAATATGAATTAATCTAATTAACCAGTGCCAAAAACCAATCTATCAAATAGAACGACCAGCAAAACAGTAATAGATCACATCTATTACTACCGCATATCATCATATGCATCTAATCTGAATCTAGAACTACGCAGCATGGCTCTGATACCACTGAAGGGGAATGAGTAGGCTACTCTAGCGAAAAACAAAATTTTCTACCCCATAACCAAGGAACCATTGTAAGTTATAGATCACAGAATTTCCACTAGACGCACAGACCTGTAGCGAAAGTAGAGTCGATGTAGTGCGCTGGTGCAGATGTAGTTGTACTTGCTTCGCGCCTCCCCAATAGCTCCTTGTGACTTTTGTAGGTTGCGGCTCATCCTAGCGTTGAAGCTTCGTAGCAACGCCTCCAAGGTATCCACACATACGGGGCAAGAACACCACAAGCCGAAGTGCTAGCGCTGGCTGCGCGGTTCTGGGTGAAGGAGGGGTGACGGCTAGGGTTTCAGGAATTCCAAATTCCTATTTCATTTTTCGTGTCTCTAAATCACAAAGTCATCACCTCCTCCCTTTATATAGACGTCTCATAACGGGTTTCAACCCTTTGAAGCTCATTAGGAACTCTAAGCCCATTACAACTCGGATCCCTATCCGATTTGGTTACAGCCCCTTAAGTGTGTAACCCTATAGGTTCACATGCACTTGGACATGGCCCGAGCATTCCTACTCGACTAGACATGGCTCGAGTACTTTTACTCAACTAGACATAGCTCGACTGCCCTTATTCGGCAAGTCATAGCTCGATTACTCCTAATTGACCAAACATAGCTCGAATACTCTTACTCGACCAATAACCGGTAGTGGCCCCTAGCAAGACGTGCCGATTCCTAAGTACATGTAAAGATAGGACGAATCTCAACAATGTCATATATGCATTCCTTTTGCCTTACGATATCGGTCAAACCCAAGGTGAGTAATAGTCATCCTTGTTTGGATGGCTCGACCACTCTGTCTCGATACCATGTCTCAAATTCCCTGAATACATCGAGTCAACTCTTTAACTCGAAGACTCGAGTAGTATGGTTGTGCACTTTCCAGAATCCGTCCACTCGAGAGGCCTAGATATATCTCTCTCATTGTATGGAGGGGCAAATCTTATCTTGTTCGACTACACCTCGCAGCATGTTTCATAATAAACCCGAAAGCCATCTTTATAACTTCCCAGTTATGAAGCAAGCATTTGACGACCCCTAAGTAAGCCATTACGCATCTTGAGAACATGTGATAATCTCAAGTCGAAGGATATAGCATACACATCGTATATGAGACCAACTGATGACATGAAAGAATACAATGTTCTCGTAGTGTCTCATAGTGGGTCGATCCAACATCATGTTACTAACATGTGTTCATATTATTGGTTTGATATCTATGACCTGTGAAACATAGTCATCAACCAATACATATGCTAGTCTATTTATATATGTTCTCATACGTTTATCGAGTAGGGATCACTTTTAGAATGAACTTCATAAAGATGAATATAGAGTTTCACAAACAAGTCACGTACTTATTAATCAATATACATGTTGTTATTCAAAGAAAAATATCATAGTTTATGAACTTTTATGAAAATAAAATCATCTCTATGATTGCCTCTAGGGCATATTTCCAACAGAAATAGGCTTGCAATTCACCTTGTTGGCTCTGGCTAGAATATCGCCATCATATCTTCTTTCCGAAAGTTCAGTCCCATCCTTTTCTGGAATCACTTCTATGCCAAGGAAGTAATGCAAGTCACCCATGTCCTTGATTGCAAAATCCTTATGTAGTTGACTAATTAAGTTTTGTGTGGATTGAGGAGAAGAACTTGCAATAATAATATCATTAACATATATCAACATGTATATGATATTACCATTCTGATTGTAGATGAACAGCGACGTGTCAGCCTGAGATGAAATAAAACCAAGTTCTTCAAGCCTTGAACTCATCTTCGAATACCACGCTTTTGGCGCTTGTTTGAGACCATATGAAGCCTTATCCAACTTGCATACTTGATGCGGATGATCTGGATCTTCATAACCCGGTGGTTGCTTCATATATACATGTTCTTCAAGTATTGCATGCAGAAAAGCGTTTTGCACATCTATCTGTCTAACACTCCAGCCACGGGAAACAGCAAGAGCAAGAATGAGTCACTGTTGTTGGTTTTACCACCGGACAAAAGGTGTCTTCATAGTCCAGTCCATGCCTTTGTTTGAGTCCTTTCGCAACTAGCCGAGCCTTATATCGCTCAATAATGCCATCTACCTTACAGTTCAATTTGAAAACCCTTTTGCTATCAATTATATTTTGGCCATGCTGCCTTGGGACAAGATGCCATGTAAAATTTCACCGAAGTGCATCAAACTCAGCATCCATAGCTTGTCGCCAATTTCGATCTTGCATTGCATCCTCATGACTTGATGGCTCAACTGGCTCGGCCACAGTGGTAGTACTGAATGTGATATGTCTCTCTTTGGTCGAGTACCTGATGGTGCAATCATGAAATTGCTTCGGCTGGTGAATGCCATGTTGTAGCCTAGTGCGCATGCCTTGCTGTGGAGGTTCCGGTGAAGATGCTGGCACAGATGGGATGGTGACGTATTGGAGATTGACTCATACACATTTTCATCACCTGCAGGATTAGTAACAGACGTACTCGGCAAAGAATGAACAATGTCAAGCACATGGTCTCTCACAGTAGAGGGGATAGTGTGTGGGCTGGTACTAAGATAGTAGAGGGGATAGTGTGTGGGCTGGTACTAAGATGAAGAGGTAACAAGACATCATTGGACTGGAAAGGGGTTGAATGAGCAACATCGTCCTCGGCAAAAGGAAAAACGGATTCATCAAAGATCACATCCCGAGAGATGTACACCCGCCCAGATTGCTTGTTTAAACATTTGTATCCCTTATGAGAGTTGTTGTATCCAACAAATACACACCTTTTAGATCTAAAGAAAGTTTGTATTTGTTGTATGGCCGTAGATTTGGCCAGCACGCACAGCCATAGGTTTTAAGAAGAATGCAATCTGGTTTAACACCAAACAACTTTTCAATCGGAGTATTTTGTTGGATGACACAACTAGGCAGCCTATTGATCAAGAAGCAAGCAGAGGAGAAAGCCTCTTCCCAAAATTTTAGCGGCATGGATGCTTGAGCTAGAAGACAAAGGCCAACATCAACAATGTGTCGATGCTTCCTTTCAGCTGAGACGTTTTGTTGATGTGTGTGTGGACAGGAAAAGAGATGCCTAATACCATTTTGCTGGAAGAATTTGTGTAAGGTTTGATATTCCTGTTGGGTGTTGATCTGAATTTCCTTTGGGCCTTAGGGACATCTTTGACCTATATTTCGGTGTAGCCCGTATTAGACTTGAGTCGCTTTGTACTCCTTATAAATACTTCTTGTAAGCTGCATGGGGAAAGCGGACGACTCATTGTAATCCCGTGCGTTTGTACTCAATTCCACAAAAGAGTGATATCGCCGATTGGCACCCGTGATTTTTTCCCGCAAGGGTTTTCCACACAAAAATCTGTGTCTCGTGTTCTTGTTTTTTGTGATTGATCTTTCAACAAGTGGTATCAGAGCCAGATCAATCACGAGAGATAGGAAAAAAAATTCAGATTGGATCGACTGTTCATCTTCAAGTGGGTGGCGTCTGTTCATCTTTCGATTTGCCAGTCCACTCGTCATTCGTCGCGTCACCGTCGTTCGTCTCCGACCGGTCGGCCTACTTGTCGGTGCGCTCTACCGTCCCGCTCATCACGCCCGAGCGCCGGGCGAAGCCGCTCTTCGCATCCGGCAACGACACGCTTCGATCCGCCGTCGATCTTCTTCTGGCCCGGCGCCGACGTCTCCTCTCTGTCGTGCGTCGCCTACGCGTTTCGTAGCCCGGTGCCTCACCGAGCACCTATCTCCACCGATCGAGCCAGCCAGCACCACTCCGGCATCAGATCCACACCGGATTGACGCACTTCCAATCCGCGTCGCTCCACCTGCACCCGCGTCCATCGCGTCGGTTGCCTCTGCACTCCTTCGGCTACCTTCGGCCCGACGTGCCGTCGGCCTCTCCACTGAGAGCTTCACCCGAGAGGAACTCTCATGAAGAAGCAGCGCCAATCCAGCCGGTTTCCCGAGATCAGTCCGCTTCTAGAGTTATTTTTTGCTCTCTCGAAGAAGCGGCGTTGCCTGTGCCTCTTGAAGTTGTTTCACCCGTGAAGTGCTGGACTTAAGCACCTTGTTTTTTTTTTGCATGCAAAGTTCCAACCGAGAGGCAGTCATTGTTTTTCGTGCCTATATTTGAATCAGAATATTTCTTTGCATTATGGCCTCATTGAAGTATGATATTCCTCTACTAGACCATGACACCAGGTTTTCTCTATGGCAAGTTAAAATGAGAGCTATTCTTGCGCATACTGATCTGGATGATGCGCTTGATAAATTCGGGAACAAATGTCAAAAGACTTGGACTAATGAAGAAAAAAGAAAAGATCGTAAGGCTTTATCTCAAATTCATCTTCATTTATCAAATAATATTTTGCAAGAGGTTTTGTAGGACAAAACTGCAGCTGCCTTATGGTTAAGTTGGAATCAATTTCCATGTCAAAAGATCTTACTAGCAAGATGCACGTGAAGATGAAATTATTCTCGCACAAGTTACAAGAGGGTGGTTCCGTGTTGAATCACCTATCAGCCTTCAAGGAGATCATTCCTGACTTTGAATCTATGGAGGTAAAATTTGATTACGAGGATCTAGGTCTTATTGTTTTGTGTTTCCTGCCTTTGTCATTTTCAAATTTTAGAGACACTATTTTATATAGCCGTGACACATTAACTGTTGCTGAAGTTTATGAGGCCTTACATGCAAAAGAAAAGATGAAATTAATGGTGTCTTCTGAAAGTTCTAGTTCACATGAAGAAGCTTTGTCTGTTCGTGGACGGACAAAGGAAAATAAATCATATAATGGATATAGAGGCAGAAGTTCAAGTAGTTACAGGGGCCGTTCTAACTCTAGAGGTAAGAAAAAATTCTACAGGTATTGCAAGAAGAATAATCATGACATATCTGAATGTTATAAGGTAAAGAACAAAGAAAAAAGGAACGGTGCCTACAAGACAAAAGGTAAATATGATGAGGAAGGTAATGCTTCTGTTGCTAGTGCTGACAGTAGTTCTGATGGTGAGACCCTTGTTGCTTTTGCTGGATGTGCAAGTAGTGGTGATGAATGGATTATTGATTCTGTTGCTTCTTTTCATATATGCATTAATAGAGATTGGTTCATCACTTATAAGTCTGTTAAAGATGCTGGTTCTGTTAGGATGGGTGATGATTCACCACATCCTATTGTTGGCATTAGATCCGTTCAAATCAAGATACATGATGGCATTATCATAACTTTGACAGATGTGAGGCACGTTCTAGGTATGACAAGGAATCTCATCTCTTTGAGTACTCTTGATTCTAAAGGGTATAAGTATTCTTGTGGTAATGGAATTTTGAAGGTATCAAAAGGTTCTCTTATTGTTATGAAAGGTGATTTGAAATCTGCCAATTTATATCGTCTTCAATGCACTACAATTACAGGTGATGTCTTTGTTTCTTCACATTCATCACTCGATATTGCTAATCTTTGGCACAAGCGTCTTGGACATATGAGTGAATAGGGTTTGGCAGCATTAAGAGAGGACTTCTTGATGGATATAATAGTGGAAAATTGGATTTCTGTGAGCATTGCATATTTGGTAAATATAGGAGGGTGAAATTCAACACTTCTGTTCATACTACAGAAGGTATTCTTGATTATGTGCATTCTCATTTATGGGGGCCATCTCGTAAGACTTCTTTTGGAGGTGCTCGTTATATGTTAACAATTATTGATGATTATTCTAGAAAAGTTTGGCCTTATTTCTTGAAGCATAAATCAGAAGTATTTTTAGCATTTAAAGAGTGGAAGTTTATGATTGAAAAATAAACTGAAAAGAAGGTAAAGAAACTTTGTATTGATAATGGGATGGAATTCTGTTCTGGTGAGTTTAATTCATATTGCAAGTCTGAAGATATTGTGCGATACTACACTGTTCCTCATACTCCACAACAAAACGGTGTAACTGAGCGTATGAACAGAACTATCATCTCAAAGGCCCGTTGCATGTTGTACAATGCTGGTTTGCATAGGCGTTTTTGGGCTTAAGCTGCTTCCACTGCTTGCTATCTCATTAATCGATCACCTTCCGTTGCTATTGATAAGAAAACTCCAATTGTGGTATGGTCTGGTTCTCCAGCTGATTATTCATAATTGAGAATTTTTGGTCACGTTGATAATGGTAAATTGGAGCCTAGAGCTATTAAGTGCATCTTTATTGGTTATAAATCTGGTGTTAAAAGTTATAAATTGTAGAATCCTCAAACACAAAAGGTTGTTATCAGTAGGAATGTTATCTTTAATGAATCTGTTATGTTAAATGACAAATTGGATACAAATGTTCCTATTTAGAAATAACAGAAAACTAGTGTGTAGGTGGAGCACCTTATTGATTCAGAATATACACCAGAAAATAATAGTACTGTTGTTCAGGATGCACCTATTATTGATGATTCACATATTGTTGAGCATTCTTCTCCAGTTGTGCAGCCTCCACAACATTCTATTGCTATTGACAGACCTAGGAGGTCTATTAATCCACCCAAAAGGTTCATTGAAGAATGTGATATTGCTTCTTATGCTTTAAGTGTTGCAGAAGAAATTAAAAATAATACAGAACCTTCTAATTATGTTGAGGCTATTACTTCTGCTGATTGCAAAAATTGGATGACCACTATGCAAGATGAGATGGAGTCACTTCAAAAGAATGGTACTTGGGATTTAGTAAAATTGCCTAAAGATAAGAAGATTGTCCGTTGTAAATGGATTTTCAAAAGGAAAGAAGGTATTTCTCCTAATGATTCAGCAAGGTATAAAGCAAGGTTGGTTGCTAAAGGCTATAGCCAGATTCCAGTTATTGATTTCAATGATGTATTTTCTCCTGTTGTGAAACACAGTTCTATTCGCACTCTACTCAGTATTGTTGCCATGCATGATTATGAACTTGAGCAATTAGATGTTAAAACTACATTCTTGCATGGAGAGTTAGAGGAAGATATTTATATGGACTAACCTGAAGGATTAGTTATTCCTAGAAAAGAACACCTTGTTTGTAGATTGAAGAAATCCCTTTATGATTTGAAACAATCCCCTAGACAATGGTATAAAAAATTTGACTCATTTATTGATGAGGACATAACTCCTATGGATACAACTTTAACTCTTGGTGTAATAACACGAGCCCAAGCAAAACAACTCAATTACAAGGTGAGCTCGTTCTTAGGTGATAATACTTGTTCTAATGAGAATGTGCTACTGCATAATTTTCCTTGTGATGTGTTTTTACTTAGGAGCATGGGAGAGGAGATGTTAACTCAAGGAGACCTCATACATAACTTGAACATCTACAATCCATGTTCAACTAAAGTACAAGCCCAATTGATGCCACCCATGCACTTCAATTCGGACTATAACTTGTCTCGGAGTCAGCCTGATAGCGCCGGACTAAAAAGGCCATAACTTCCTCATACGAAGTCCGTTT
Organism: Otatea glauca; assembly: GCA_036346275.1. Lineage (NCBI taxonomy): Eukaryota > Viridiplantae > Streptophyta > Magnoliopsida > Poales > Poaceae > Otatea > Otatea glauca. Next base: position 31,074,847 of record CM070723.1, on the reverse strand, counting down.
GGGCTAAGCCACCACTCGTTGGAAAGCTTATTTCAAGACCTATCTATTCCATACAAGCCCACCTCCAGATTCATTAGGGAAGACCTCCAAATTAATGTGAAAATTGCTACTATTGCAGACTTTGAATCAGAATCGTTGATTGACCACTTTTTGTAACTCGCACTTATATATACTTAGCCACCGCTACTTTTAGGGTTAGGTTATTTGCTAAATTTGTTCCCCACGCGTGTGAAACACTTGTTCATCGGAGTAGTGTCACAATACCTGGTTTGGAGAAAGAGATAACCTCAACTTTGATCGTTTGAATTGTCAGATTGTTTTCTTTCTCGCTATTGCTCGTTTCTTCTACTCCGTGCAGGAATTAACGTTCGTGGTTAGGTCATCCGGGCGTGAGCACGGTTGATAATGACAGGTGTGTGGGTGTAGCAATAGCAAGGATTCAATCTCCGCTGATTGGAAGCCCTTGGAACGCGAATGTCTCCGTTCCGCAAAAGTAGAACCTATCGGAAGATCAAGCCGTTGGCACATCATTTATGCTCGCTCATGGTTTTAAGCGGTCTAATTATGATAGTTATGTTTACCTGAAGATTGTTAATGGTTCAGCTATATATTTTCTTCTTTATGTTGATGATATGTTGATTGCTGCAAAAGATAAATCAAAAATAGCTAAATTGATGGCACAATTGAGTAATGAATTTGAGATGAAGGATTTAGGTGCAGCAAAGAAAATTCTTGGCATAGAAATTATTAGAGCAAGGAAATCTGGTAAATTATATCTTAGTCAGCAAGGTTATATTGAGAAGATCCTTCGTCGCTTTAATATGTATGATGCAAAACCAGTGAGTACTCCTTTAGCTGCACATTTCAGATTATCTTCAACTTTATGTCTAGAGTCAGATGATGATATTGAGTACATGTCTACTGTCTCGTATTCCAGTGCAGTTGGTTCTCTTATGTATGCCATGGTTTGTTCTCATCCTGATTTATCTCATGCATAAGTGTTGTCAGTAATACATGGCTAATCCTGGCAAAGAGCATTGGAAAGCTGTTCAGTGGATTTTCATATACTTGCGTGCTACTTCTAATGCTTGTTTGCAGTTTGGAAAATCTGGAGATGGGTTTGTTGGTTATGTTGATTCTGACTATGCTGGTGACTTAGATAAGAGGAGATCTTTCACAGGTTATGTGTTCACTATTGGTGGTTGTGCTATCAGTTGGAAAGCAAGCTTGTAGGCTACTGTTGCTCTTTCAACTAGTGAAGCTGAATATATGGCTATTTCTGAAGCATGTAAAGAAGCTACTTGGTTGAGAGGTTTGTACACTGAGCTTTGCGGGGTTACTTCTTGTGTTACTATTTTGTGATATTTAAAGTGCTATTTGCCTCAAAGGATTAGATGTATCATGAAAAAACAAAGCACATTGATGTGAGGTATCATTACATTCGAGATGTCATCGCTCAAGGTGACATCAAAATATCCAAGATAAATACCCATGATAATCCTGCTGACATGATGACAAAGTCAATTTCTGTTACTAAGTTTGACCTGTGCATTTTTTGACCCTCAAAATCGGCCTCTAAAATCGAGTTCTGGGCCTTGGAAGTTTCGGTGCCATCTTTTTTTTCATCTTTTAGTCATCTGTTTAGCATTTTATCTCGTTGGAAAACGTGGGATTTTTGTTTTCCATCCTTTTTTCAGTTAAGAGGGATAGTATACCTCTGAGAAAAAGGAAAAAAAATAGAGCCGCACCAAAAGAAGAGAGAAGAGAAAAAGGCCAGTGCAAAAAAATTAAAAAGCCGCACTAAAAAAAATTCAGAAGTGCTGGAATTCTCTTTATCCTTTGTATATTTGTGTGCTTCTCTTCGCATAACTAGGTCTGTGACGAGTTTAGGCCGGCAATACAGACTAGCTTGGGACTACTTTTTAGTTTTGAATTGTTGCATAACCTTTGCTACTCATACATAGCCTTTCGAGCTCCACTCTCTTCCAATTCTATTGCAGGTTTTTCTTTGCAATCGCATACCCCACCATTGTCACAGGTTATCACGATCCAGCCTACCGGATTGCACCACCTGTCATAGTTGGTAAGAAACTAGCAAGAGCTTGGTAAGAAGCTTGAGCGAGAGTGATCTTTACCCTTTGTCCACCACCTAGTAGTTGATAGGAAGAATATATACTCTATTTTTCCTTCTTGTCTTCTACTAACAATGACAGGATCACATAAAGAAATTCCGAATGGAGACGAATGTGTTGCAAAAATTGAGCTCATGAAGTACGCGGAGGATCATCAAAGCGCGTTGAGAGGCATCGATGCAAACCTCACCAAGCTTGCTCAAGACAATGAACATAGGTTGGAGCGAATCGAGCGGAACAGTGCCAACCTCGTTACTAGAATGGAGTACCTAGAGAGGCAGTCGCTTCCACCTGCAGATCATGCACCTCCCAATGGAGGTCGAAGGGAGGGCAATCTTGCTGCTCCTAGAGATGAAGAAGCATTCCACGCTGACGACATAGACGATGATGAAGGAGAAGAAAGTGTCGGCAATATGGATCAAGTTATTGAATGGAATGCCCGTTTTCGTGATCGTCTTCGCCACAATCGTCATGGTATGGGAGGTAACAATGGTAATGCTAATCGACATCATGGTAATGTTAATGATGCATTTTCTAAAGTTAACTTTACCATGCCATCTTTTGCGGGTCGTTATAATCCAGATGAATATTTAGAATAGGAGCTATCTGTGGATCAAAAATTTTCATGCTTTGAAGTCCCAGAAGAACAAAGAATAAGACTTGCCACTAGTGAATTTACTAACTTTGCATCATATTGGTGGCATGAAATTAAACAAACAGATAATGTCCCAACCACTTGGAATGGTTTGAAAGAATGCATGCGAGTTAGATTTGTACCCTCATATTATGCTAGAGATTTATTGAATAAATTGCAGTGCTTGAACCAAGGTAATAAGTCCGTAGAAGAGTATTATCAGGAGTTACAAATTGGTATGTTGCGTTGTAAAGTGCAAGAAGATGAGGATGCAAAAATGTCTAGATTTTTTGGGGGCTTAAATCGTGAAATTCGAGACATTAGAGTATAAGGATTATCATAATATCACTCGTTTGTTCCATCTTGCTTGCAAAGCTGAAAGGGAAGTATAGGGACGACAAGCTCGATCACGAGGAGTTACTTCTGGAGGATCTCTTCCAACTCGGGCCACACCTAGGGCACCACCTGTGGCACCTTTTGCTGGTCACTCTACATCATCTTCTTTTCATGCACGTTCCGCTGATTCCACGCCAGAACCACGTGCTTCCGCAGCAAGCAAATCAGCGACGATGCAAGCACCAGCAAAGAACGCGTCATCAGTTGCTTCCACGGGTAGGACACGTGACACGTAGTGCTACCGTTGTAAGGGATGGGTCATGTGATGAAAGACTGTCCAAATCTGTGAGCTCTCATTGCCAAAGATGATGGTGAGTATACTAGTGCTAGTGATATTGATGATGAAGATTTGGCGCTTGTTTCAGCTAACCCCGCAGGTGACGAACATGCGACGGGTAGTGATGATGATGGAGTGGACAGATTTGGAGCTGAAACTTCTGAGTGGTATATGAGTATTTAGCACAGCGAGTACTTAGTGCTCAAATGGAGAGAGCGGACCAAAATCAGCACCACACCTTGTTCCAAACAAAGTTCGTTGTGAAGGAAAGATCATGTCGCGTCATCATCGATGGAGGTAGTTGCAATAACCTTGCTAGCATTGAGTTGGTCGAGAAGCTTGGATTGACCACGCAGCAACACCCGCGGTCATATTATATTCAATGGTTCAACTCCTGCGGTAAGTTGAAGGTAAATAAGATTGTGAGAGTGCATTTTTCAATTGGTACCTACCATGATCATGCAGATTTTGATATCGTGCATATGCAAGCTTGTTCTTTCCTTTTAGGTAGGCCTTGACAATATGATATTGATGCTTTACACCATGGTAGAAGCAATAAATACACTTTCACACATAAAGGAAGAACCATTGAATTAATTCCAATGACCCCCGCTGACATTTTGAAAGATGAGTTAGAAAGAGCTGAAAAAGAACGTCAGGTGAAGGAAACTAACACTGAAAATCAGGATGTAGCTAAAGAAATTTGCCCACCTAAAAAGGAAAAGGAAGCACCTAGTGTTAAGAAGGTGGGAATTAAATTGAAAGGTGCTAACATGCTTGCTACAAAATCTAATTTACTTGCGCTTGGTGAGTCTGATTTGGCTTGCTATGCTTTGATTTGTAAAGAGGCTTATTTTTCCCTTGATAAATTGCCTAGCTCTTTGCCTCCTACTTTCATTAATCTTTTGTAGGAGTATGAGGATGTTTTCCCAGATGAACTTCCCCCAGGGCTGCCACCTATGAGGGGAATTGAGCATCAAATTGACTTGATTCCGGGGGCGACTTTACCAAACCATGCGCCTTACCGAACCAACCTCGAAGAGACTAAGGAGATTCAGCGTCAAGTCCAAGACTTATTGGACCAAGGGTATGTACGAGAGAGCCTTAGTCCTTGTGTCGTTCCTGTTATTTTGGTTCCTAAGAAAGATGGTAGTTGGCGAATGTACGTAGATTGTAGAGCCATTAATAATATCACAATAAGGTATCGTCACCCTATTTCTAGGTTAGACAACATGCTTGATGAGTTAAGTGGTTCTATCATTTTTTCTAAGATAGACTTGCGAAGTGGATACCACCAAATTAGAATGAAGTTGGGAGACGAATAGAAAACTGCTTTCAAAACTAAGTTTGGGTTATATGAGTGGTTAGTCATGCCTTTTGGGTTAACTAACGCACCTAGCAATTTCATGCGGGTAATGAACGAAGTTTTACATGTTTTCATTGGAAATTTTGTGGTGGTTTATTTTGATGATATTTTAATCTATAGCAAGTCACATAGAGAACACATGGAACATTTACGTGCTGTTTTTAATGCTTTGGGAGATGCACATTTATTTGGTAATCTTGAGAAATGAACCTTTTGCACTAATCGAGTCTCTTTTCTTGGATATGTTGTTACTCCACAGGGGATAGAAGTGGATGAAGCAAAAATTGAAGCAATCAAGAGCTGCCGACGCTTGAGACAGTCACACAGGTGAGAAGTTTTCATGGTCTTGCAGGATTCTATAGGCGTTTTGTGAAGGATTTCAGCACCATTGCGCACCATTGAATGAGTTAACAAAGAAAGGCATTCTTTTCTACTGGGGACCAACACAAGAACATGCTTTTAATGTGTTAAAGGAGAAGCTAACCAATGCCCCTCTACTTCAACTCCCCGATTTCGGTAAGACTTTTGAGTTAGAGTGTGCTGCTAGTGGGATTGGAATAGGAGGAGTGTTAATACAAGAAGGTAAACCCGTTGCATATTTTAGTGAAAAATTGAATGGCCCTGCTCTGAATTATTCTACATATGACAAAGAATTGTTTGCTTTAGTGCGTGTGTTAGAAACATGGCAACATTACCTTTGGCCCAAAGAATTTGTTATTCATTCCGATCATGAATCTTTAAAATATATTAGAAGCCAAGCAAAACTGAATAAACAACATGCTAAATGGGTTGAGTTCATTGAATCGTTTCCCTATATTATCAAGCATAAGAAAGGTAAAGACAATGTGATTGTCAATGCGTTGTCTCAGAGATATACTTTATTATCACAACTTGATCATAAAATTTTTGGTTTGGAAACAATCAAGGACTTGTATGCCACTGATATGGATTTTAGAGATGCTTATCTGAAATGTAGAGAAGGAATAACTTGGAATAAATATGTGCTAAATGATGGATTATTATATCGTGCTAACAAGCTTTGTGTTCCAGCTAGTTCTGTTTGCCTTTTGTTTTTGCAGGAAGCACATGGAGGTGGTTTGACGGGACACTTTGGAGTGAAGAAGATGGAGGATGTACTTGCTACCCATTTCTTTTGGTCTAAGATGAGGCGTGATGTCGAGCGCTATGTGTCACGGTGCACCACTTGCAATAAAGCTAAGTCCCGTTTGAATCCACATGGTCTTTATATGCCTCTTCCTATCCCTAACATTCCTTGGGAGGATATTTCAATGGATTTTGTGTTAGGATTGCCTAGGACTAAGAGGGGAAGGGATAGTATATTTGTGGTGGTTGATCGTTTCTCTAAAATGGCACATTTTATGCCTTGTCATACGAGCGATGATGCTACAAACGTTGTTGATTTGTTTTTCAAGGAGATCATTCGTTTACATGGTGTGCCCAATACCATCATTTCAGACCGTGATGCAAAGTTCTTGAGTCATTTTTGGATAAGCCTATGGAATAAATTGGGGACAAAATTGCTTTTCTCCACTACATGTCACCCTCAAACCGATGGACAGACGGAGGTCATCAACCGCACATTGTCTACTATACTACGAGCGATTCTCAAGACAAATCTGAAGATGTGGGAAGAGTGCTTACCTCATATTGAATTTGCTTATAACTGGTCCATACACTCCACAACCAAGGTAAGTCCGTTTCAGATCGTATATGGGTTTAATCTACGTGCTCCTATTGATTTGTTACCTTTACCTCCTTCTGAAACATTAAATTTTGATGCTAAAAGCTGTGCTGAATTGAGTTTGAAAATGCATGAATTAGTTAAAGAAAATATTGAAAAGATGAATGCAAAATATAAAGCATATGGTAGCTAGGGTAGAAAACATTTAACCTTTGAACCTGGTGATCTTGTTTGGTTGCATCTACGCAAAGATAGATTTTCTGAATTGAGAAAGTCTAAATTAATGCCTCGAGCTGATGGTCCTTTCAAAGTACCTGCAAAGATGAATGATAATGCATATAAGCTTGAGTTGCCTGCAGATTTCGGGGTTAGTCCCACTTTTAACAATTCAGATTTAAAACCGTATACATGGGCAAAGAAGATGAGATTGAGTCGAGGACGACTCCAATTTTAGAGGGGGAGAATGATGAGGACATAACACCTATGGATACAACTTTAACTCTTGCTCCAATAACACAAGCCCGAGCAAAACAACTCAATTACAAGGTGAGCTCGTTCTTAGGAGATAATACTTGTTCTAATGAGAATGTGCTACTGCATAATTTTCCTCGTGATGTGTCGTTACTTAGGAGCATAGGAGAGGAGATGTTAACTCAAGGAGACCTCATACACAACTTGAACATCTACAAGCACGTTCAACTAAAGTACAAGCCCAATTGATGCCACCCATGCACTTCAATTCGGACTATAACTCGTCTCGGAGTCAGCCTGACAGCGCCGGACTAAAAAGGCCATAACTTCCTCATACGAATTCCGTTTGGACTGAGCCACCACTCGTTGGAAAGCTTATTTCAAGACCTATCTATTGCATACAAGTCCATGTCCAGATTCATTCGGGAAGGCCTCCAAATCAATGCGAAAATTTGCTGCTGTTGCAGACTTCGAATCAGAATCGTTGATTGATCAATTTTTGTAACTTGCCCTTATATATACTTAGCCGCCGCTACTTTTTGGGTTAGGTTATTTGCTAAGTTTGTTCCCCATGCGTGTGAAACACTTGTTCATCGGAGTAGTGTCACAAGATCTGGTTTGGCGAAAGAGATAACCTCAACTTTGATCGTTTGAATTGTCAGATTGTTTTCTTTCTCGTTCTTGCTCGTTTCTTCTACTGCGTGCAGGAACTAACCTTCGTGGTTAGGTCATCCAGGCATGAACACGGTTGATAACGATAGGTGCATGGGTGTAGTGATTGCAAGGATTTAATCTCCGCTGATTGGAAGCCCTTGGAACGCGAACGTCTCTGTTCCGCAAAAGTAGAACCTGTCGGAAGAGCGGACTGTTGGTGCATCACTTATGCTCTCCTATGGTTTTAAGTGGTCTAATTATGATATCTGTGTTTACCTAAAGATTGTTAATGGTTTGGCTATATATTTGCTTCTTTATGTTGATGATATGTTGATTGCTGCAAAAGATAAATCAGAAATAGCTAAATTGATGGCACAATTGAGTAATGAATTTGAGACGAAGGATTTAGGTGCAGCAAAGAAAATTCTTGGCATAGACATTATTAGAGCAAGGAAATCTGGTAAATTATATCTTAGTCAGCAAGGTTATATTGAGAAGATCCTTCGTCGCTTTAATATGTATGATGCAAAACCAATGAGTACTCCTTTAGCTGCACATTTCAGATTATCTTCAACTTTATGTCTAGAGTCAGATGATGATATTGAGTACATGACTACTGTCTCGTATTCCAGTGCAGTTGGTTCTCTTATGTATGCCATGGTTTGTTCTCATCCTGATTTATCTCATGCATAAGTGTTGTCAGTAATACATGGCTAATCCTGGCAAAGAGCATTAGAAAGCTGTTCAGTGGATTTTCATATACTTGCGTGCTACTTCTAATGCTTGTTTGCAGTTTGGAAAATCTGGAGATGGGTTTGTTGGTTATGTTGATTCTGACTATGCTGGTGACTTAGATAAGAGGTGATCTTTCACAGGTTATGTGTTCACTATTGGTGGTTGTGCTGTCAGTTGGAAAGCAAGCTTGTAGGCTACTGTTGCTCTTTCAACTAGTGAAGCTGAATATATGGATATTTCTGAAGCATGTAAAGAAGTTACTTGGTTGAGAGGTTTGTACACTGAGCTTTGCGGGGTTACTTCTTGTGTTACTATTTTGTGATATTCAAAGTGCTATTTGCCTCAAAGGATTAGATGTATCATGAAAAACAAGGCATATTGATGTGAGGTATCATTACATTCAAGATGTCATTGCTCAAGGTGACATCAAAATATCCAAGATAAGTACCCATGATAATCCTGCTGACATGATGACAAAGTCAATTTCTGTCACTAAGTTTGAGCTATGCTCAAGCTTTGTTGGAGTTACAGTTTAAGTCCTAGAGACTTTTGGCGTCGATGATATTTATTATTGAAGGGAGTTCAGTGATGATGTTTTTAGCTACAAGAGGGAATTCGTCTCAAGGTGGAGTTTGTTGGGTGTTGATCCGAATTTCCTTTGGGCCTTAGGGACGCCTTTGGCCCATATTCCGGTGTAACCCGTATTAGACTCGAGTCACTTTGTCCTCCTTATAAATACCTCTTGTAAGCCGCATGGGGAGAGTGCACGGCTCATTGTAATTCCCTGCGTTTATACTCAATTCCACAAAATAGTGATATCGCCGATTGGCGCCCATGGTTTTTTCCCGCAAGGGTTTTCCACATAAAAATCTGTGTCTCGTGTTCTTGTGTTTTGTGATTGATCTTTCAACAATTCCCCCGGTCGAATGAGCAATAAGAATTTTCTTATTTAGCAATCTTTCAACATGGAGTTGGAATTGAACAAAAACACGAGCAACATCAGACTTGAATTTGATTGGATAAAACTAGACAAATTTGCTGAAATCATCTATAAAGCTGACATAATAGGAGAAACCTCCTACTGAGGTGCGGGCAGGACCCCAAACATCAGTAAAAATAAGATCTAAAGGAGCACTGGATACATTATTTGAAATATGAAATGGAAGCTGATGACTCTTGGCCTCTTGACAAGCATTGCACACATGCTGCTAACCTTGATTAGAAACGACAAGAAGATTATTTTTGTGTAGAACATGCTGGACGGTAGTGGACGAGGGATGACCAAGACGATAATGCCAAAGTCTTGGAGTGGCTTTGACACTGGTGAAGGCTTGCTTGTTCAAGGCAGTGGAGGAAGCTGTCACCAATGGATATAACCCTCCCTCACATTTTCCTTGAAGAAAGAGCTTCTTCATGTCCTGATCCTTGACAAAAAATTAGTTTGGATGAAATTCGAGTTAAATATTATTGTCAGCTGTAATACAATGCACTGAAACTAAGTTTTTATGGGCCTTGGGAACATGAAGAATGCTGTTCAGTTTCAAAGAACGATTTGAAGTAGGAATGTGAGTGTGACCAATGTGTGAAATTGTCATACCTGCACCATTAGCCGTCTGAACATGATCCTTACCATGATACTTGTCACAAACAGAGAGTTTGTCAAGTTCGAAGGTGATATGATCTGTTGCACCAGAGTCAGTGTACCAATTCAAATCCACTCCATAAGATGGAACAACTGCTAGAGCCGCAACATGCGAATCCTTAGCTTGATAAGAATGATTGAAGCAATTGTAGCATTTTAATGCCACATGACCCAGTTTGCCATAGATCTGACACTACGGATGATTGCCGGTTCACGACAAGCCAGAGCTATTATTGGTGTTGAACTTGCCTCGACCACCACCTCAGCCACCACTATTTCTGTTGACGATCGGGATCGCGTGACCGCAAGAAGAAGGGGGAGTGATGTAGGAGTGGAACCCAAGATCGTGCTCGCTCGGAAGGAACTATGATCGCCGCTTGGAGTGAGAAAGGGAGTGATTGACGTGAGGAGTTATACTAGTTCGAGCCCCCAGTACGGGTAATAGCTCTACTCCAGTCTTGCCCGAAGGCGAAAGGTAGACGATCATGCACTGTGGTCGAATACAAGAGGTGCTCGAGCCGAGGTCGAGCACTGGTTCTTTGTGTCATGTCCCCTCTCTCCTTTCCCCGCGCAAGAGGAAAGTTTTTATACCTCTACTGCTGAGTTCATTACAGAAAATGGCCGGGCGAGATTCTCGGGGGAGTGGCGCCAAATTCGGAAATGATGCGCAATGAAGTATGGCAACAATGGCGCTGGGAACCGTTGCCCACGATCGCCTTAACTCAAACTTTTAAGACCCCTCCTTGACTCAGTAACAGCCAGTTTCTGCAATCCAACCGAGTCCTCCGAGCTTGCCCTCAATAGCGAGCTGGGCCCTAGGTCGAGCGAGCTTGGTCCTTGGTCGAGTGAGCTTGGTCCTTAGTTGAGTGAGCTTGGGCCCAGTGGGCCATTGCCTATGTGGGGTAACCAGTCCCCGACAATTTCCTCCATGTGATTTACCATGTGAGCTGTCTCGACCTCCCCGAGTATTGCGCACAACATTGTTAGCTGAAATCTGAAGTGCGCTATTATGATACTCCTTGCACATTTCAAAACTCAGCATATGTGCATACAAATCGGTGAGGGAGATGGGCTCAATTCTGATGGTGATCGATGTGACAAGCATGTCGTAGTCTTCTCCAAGACCAGTAATCATATAGGACACTACTTCTTCATCACGAAGTGGTTGTCCTATGGTAGAGAGAGTATCTGCAAGATTCTTAACTTTATTGAAATAATTAGACATGGATAAATCAGCTTTCATCATAGTTGACAATTGCATCTGGATATACATAGTTCTCGCCTTGGATCCTGACGAGAACATCTTTTCTAGTGCATACCAGATTTCGGCTGATGTGTTGAGAAGGAGAACTCGCATAGAATGTCATCTTGCAGCGAAGAAAGTAAGGCGCTCAGTACCAGTTGGTCTTGAATCAGCCACTGTTGATACGCCGAATTCGGAACTTGAGTCACACCATCAGCCGTTTCCTGGATGATGGTGGCAGGTGGTTGCAGCATAGTGTCGTCAACAAAGCCAAGCAATTGCTAGCTCCTCAGGTTAAGGCATAAACTGAGCCTTCTAGAGCAAGTAGTTGGTGTTCGTCAGTTTGACAGTGATGAGAGAGCTGAAGGAAGAAGCAGGTGGAGTCGGCAGAAGTCCAGCCATGGAGGAGATGGTGGCAGGCGACGTGAAATTAGAAACACAGCTGGAGGTGGACATGATTGCTTTCTATGTGGTGTGTGGCACTGTGTTTGCACCAAAATTAGGAAGTATGGTTAAATCGACAGTCCAAAGTCAGCAAGGTACGATTGAGATAACGGATCAAGATATTTGGAAACAAAACAGACCATTAAGGAGATCACCCTCAAAATAGAGGCTGGTACGGATACAACTCCCAAAACGTGTCGTACTGGAACTCTATCGGCCGACGGGTATAAAAGGCGGACAAAAGCAAGCTGCAACAACAACACAATCAAACCCACAAATTTACCTTATTCTCTTTTTTCCTATCGACTAGGAGTAGCTTTTGTAACTTAGAATTCTAGGTTTGATTTAATCGATTTTGATCAATAAAGTTGCGCATCGCCGATTGTTGATGTTCATCAATTACTCCCAGCTTTGATTTATTCTGATTTTGCTGCGCATCACCTTCTTTAGAATCGATCTACCTTTATCCTCCAATTAGCCTTAATTGGTAGTTAGACTTAACTTTTTACTTCGATTTAATCGTGAAAGACCATGTGGAGGTCTATCCTTGTGTGTGATGAGTAATTGACGAGTTTTGAGCTTGGTTTGATTTGAATTGAATTGGATTTGAAGCAATTTGAGTGTTGGGTGCTCTTCTTAGTGCTACGGCCTTGGGTAGTAGCACCCAGGACCATTGAGAGCAATTATGATCGATTAATGATTTTGGGAAAATCATTGAATATCTTTGTGGGCATTGCTATGTGAAAGGTTTTTCCTTGTCTTTGATGGTTGCAGGGCGACGGTGCTAGGTCATGGTGAGGTGGAGGATGACCGGGACTAGGCGAGGAGCGTCGGAGGTCCAGACGGTTGGGAAATCGCTGGAAGATGATCGGAGACGGAGTCCGGGCATGTCAAGAAGACAAGGAAAGGAGATGATGCTAGCTAGATGCCGCGTGGATCAATGAGGGCCGTTGGATTGAGGCCTAGTTGATAGGTTAGCGGGTCTAGGTAGTATGCTTTGAAAATCGTGCAAGAAAACCCGGTACGTGTGTGGGTTTTGGGTTAGCCCTTGCATGGCTGTGTGTGTGGGTTAATCCTAGCCTTAGATGAGTGCTCTAGTGTTGAGGGACTCATCCAAGGGTGGTAGGTGGCCCAAGAGTAGTATAAATAGGGGTGGAGGAGTAGCCTCCTCCCTTAGAAGGTTTTTGAGGTTTTTGAATGCTCCTTTGAGCTTTGCCCACATGAAAGTGAGGCTTTGTAACCTCTCCTTCCAGAAATGAAAGTTTTATCCATCCAACTTTGAATTTATTTTGCGCATTTACATTATGTCTTTACTTTACGCAATTTAAATTCAGCATTTACTTTCCCGCAATTACATTCTCGCAATTTACTTTTACGCAATTTGGATTTGCCTCCCCTCCTTCTAAATGCTGTTGATCTTGGATGTTTTGAGTGCGTTCGTATGGTTTTACATCTCTTTTGCACTCTTGGATTGAGTAGATAATATCTTTTCTTTCAAGTTCCAACTTTGTTTAGAACTTGTTCTTTGCGCAGCATTTAGTATTTGATTTTTATACAAATCTAGAAAAATTCTTTTTAAGTGATTCTTATTGGAGGCGGTGCGCGACTCTGATATCCACCTGCATAAAAATTTTGAACTTCACTTGTTTCACCGTTTGGGCGCCATGAGGTGAAAACCGAGCCCTAAACTTTCTACTCGAAGTTCTTGACTAACTGTGTTCTTCGATTTTTCCTGTTTTTTTTGAAAGGATTTTTGAGGAGAAATTTGGTGGACTTCTTCATGACTCTTCTTCTCATAGGGAGAAAAATTATCAAAATTTTGTGAGCTGCAGAACCCCACTAACCTCCTGTTCAAATTGAGGACAATTTCTGGAAATTCTGCTTTTGCTTTTCTGAAAGTGACTTTTGTGATTTGAATTGATGTCCTTTCTAAAAGCAAGAGTTGGATTGATTCCTCTTTATTTTGGACACTAGACAACCAGGATTGTACTTATCCATGCAAGCTAGGGGTACACATAGTTGTCTAGTTTTTCGGGTTTTTCACGATTTCCTTTGAGCGATCTTGTCGAAGTTTTTTTTTGGAGTATTTTGGGGGAAAATTTATTTGCTACCATTCACCCCCCCTCTGTTCGCCATCTCGATCCTTCAATTGGTATCAGAGCCAGGTTCTGCTCTTTCTAGATCATGACCGGTCTCAAGAGCCATGGCGACGGACAAATATTCCACCAAGCCTCCCATTTTTAATGGAGTTGATTTTCCTTTTTGGAAGTCCCGGATGGAGTCATGCATCACTGCCCAGGGCTACCTGATATGGCAGAAGGTGAAACTCCCGTATGAGGTTCCTGCTGATGAAAATGTCACGGCCATCAATATGGCTGACGTTGAGGCGAATGCTAAAGTAAGGAACATTCTCATATAGGGTCTTAGCCGCGGTGAGTATGATAGGATTTCTCACCTTCGCTCCACTCACGAGATTTGGGTAACCCTCGATGCTTACCATGAGGGCTCTACTCAAATCAAGACTGTGAGGCAGGACCAGTTCAAGCGCGAGTACAACAAGTTTGATCAACGCTGGTGAGAGTCTCGGCGAGTGTTTTGGTCGGTTTACAAAGATCTTGGCGACCTCCGGCGCTTGGTTGCATATACCGACTCGGACAATGCTCGGCATTTCTTGACCGCACTCGACCTTCGGGTTTGGGAGATTAAGGTGACCACCATCAAGGACACCACCGACTTATCGACTCTGACTCTTGACGGGCTTTATTCCCGCCTCAAGACTCATGAGATCGATGTCGTCTCTCGGAAGACGAAATCTCAGTCGATGGCTTTGGTCACCGATCCCAATGGATCTTCTTCTGATTCTTCTGTCGGTCTCTCCCTCTCCACCCATTGCAAGCTAAGCGATGACCAATTGGAAAAATTTCCAGAAAATGAGCTTGCTCTTCTTGCTCGCAAATTCTCTCATGCATACAAGAGGGTGAGAGAGAGGAGCAGAGGTGGCATGATCACCTGCTTTGAGTGTGGTGGCCCCAACCACATTCGGGTGAATTGTCCCAAGCTGGAGAAGGGCAAGAACGACGTTGGCGGTTCGGGCAAGAACGACTACACCGACAAGAACCGGAACAAGAAGTCTCCAGTTCGTGAATTGAGGGGGACTTGGATAAAATCCATGTCGAGCTTAGGAAGAAATTAGAAGACCAAGCCCATAGAATTAGAAATGCGTCTTGCGTTTCTTGTGAGGCCCTCAAGATTGAGGCAGCCGTGCTGAGGGAGAAAAATGCACGTGCTGAGAGAGCTCATCTTTCTGGTTCTTCTTCTTCTTCCCCTTGTTCTTCTTGTGCCTCTTTCTTTCGAGATTGCTAGTATCTTATGAGCACTCTCGAGAAATTTGTAGGAGGCAAGAAGAAGCTCAATCTTATTCTAGACCAATCCAAGATTACTAGATTCAATCAAGGTCTAGGATTTGATCCATTGGAGCACGCTCGGGTGCATCCTCCCACCATTGTGCGCGGCTCCAAGAGTGGTGAGATTGTGGTAGCTCCCAGAGTGAGCACCACCGTGTTTAGGTCTGCTGAGGTTGTCCATAGGACTTCTGACTAGAAGGGTGTTACTCCTGTTGCTTCTGTCTCTAGCAAGGCGAAGTACACATGCACCTTTTGTAAGAAGGATGGTCACCTAGTAGATTTCTGCTTCAGGCGCGCCAAGATCACTCGGCGTGAGCATGTTGTTGCTCTTAGGAGTATTCAGGGTCATCCCCAGACTTTGAATGCTCCTAAGGTACACACTGCTTCTAGACAGGTTAGAGAGTCGCTTTGTTTTGGGCAAATGTCCAGACCGGTTTTCATCTTTGGTTCTTCGAGTTTTAGTCTTGGAGCTGTTCGTAGTCAGTCTTTCAGCCGTCCTTTTGATATTCCTCATTTTTCCCATCGAGGTAGATATCAGCGGCGTGAGGTGTTTTCTGGTAGGAGATTTAGGAAGCCTCACTGGGATGGTCTGGCTTTTGCACCATAGCGGGCTAACCCAGTTCCAGCTCCTAGATCATCTACTAGAGTTACTACTGATCATGTTAAGGTTAAACGGCAGAGAGATACTCGAGTCCAGTCTTCTTCTGTGGCTGGTATTCTGAGGCGTCGTGTGATTCAGTATTGGGTTCCCAAGTCTTCACTCTACCCCAGTACTGTGTCATCTTTCTCTCTGGTGTCTTGATCAGGTTCGTCGGATGGGGAAGGGAGATGTTTGGATTGTCGACTCCGGTTGTTCTCGTCATATGACCGGAGATTCTCGATGGTTCTCTTCCCTAGTCCGAGCCCCAGGTGATGAGTTGATCACTTTCGGGGATGCATCTTCAAGTAGAGTCATTGCTAAAGGTACCATCTGCATTAACCAAAATTTCATTCTTAAAGATGTTGCCTTAGTAAGTAAGCTACAATACAATCTGCTCTCTATTTCTCAGCTTATCGATGACTCTTTCGAGGTAAGCTTCAAGAGTAATGCCTGTAGAATCCTTGATTCATCAGGAGGGTTAGTTTGCGGGATTTCTAGATTTGGGAGAGTCTTTCGTGCTGATTTTTCTGCTTCTTCTAGAGACTCTCTTCGATGTTTGATTGCTTTTGAGTCTCGTGATCTCTCCTTTTGGCATAGGAGACTTGGTCACATTGGTTTTGATCATTTGACCCGAGTTAGCAGCCACGATCTCATTCGGGGTTTGCACAAACTCAAGAAGGTCAAAGACTTAGTTTGCTCTCCTTGCCGACATGGCAAGATGGTTCTCGCTTCTCATCCTCCAATCACCGTAGTGATGGTGATGCACCGTGACAGCTTTTACATATGGACACTTTGTTAGTCCGGCTAGAGTGCACCAGCGGGGAGGAAGTGGTATGTTCTTGTCATCGTTGATGATTTTTCTAGATACTCTTGGGTATTCTTCATGGCCTCGAAGGATGAGACTTTTCTCACTTGTGGGTTTGGTCGATGGGTTGTCTATTGAGCTCCCATGTGAATTACGAGCTATCTGCAGTGATAATGGCATGGAGTTTAAGAATTCCTACTTTGAGAGTTTTTGTGTGGAGTCTGGTTTAAAGCATCTGTTCTCTTCTCCCTCACGCCTCGTGAGAATGGCGTAGTGGAAAGGAAGAACAGGACCACGGTTGAGATGGCAGACGATGCTAGATGAGTCTGAAGACTCTAGGAAGTTTTGGGATGAGGCTATAGCTACTGCTTGCCATGTTTCTAATCGCGTGTTTTTTAGAGCACATTTGCATCGCACTTCTTATGAGTTGAGGTATGGGCGAAAGCCCAGTGTGTCTCATTTTCGCGTTTTCGGTTGCAAGTGTTTTATCTTGAAGTCGGGCAACCTAGATAAGTTTGAGTCTCGCTCTTCTGATGGTATCTTTCTAGGTTACTCGACTTCTTCTCGTAGCTATAGGGTCTAGAGTGTTGATGCGCATAGGATCATAGAGACTTATGATGTGACATTTGATGAGGCTAGCCCAGGAGCTAGACCTGATGTTTCAGGCTCTTCTTATCCGTCCAAGACCATCTTTGTAGAAGATGAGGATGATGGTGTTCCACCGGATCCAGTCCCCTCTACACCTGAGGTGCCTCCTGTTTCCATTTCTGCACCTCAGGGAGACCAGCCCTTGCCTTCCGACTCTCCTTCAGCGAGTGGCTCTGTTCCTACCTCTTTTGTTCAAGAGGTAGAGGCCACTTCTGCTTTTGGTCCTCCCCGACATATCCAGAAAGCTCATCCACCTGATCAGATCATAGGTGATCTGTTTGAGCAGGTCACTCGCTCAAAATCAGGTTTGTCCAGTTTCTGCCTCCACTCTGCCTTCGTTGCCTCCTTTGAGCCGAAGGATGTTTCTCATGCATTATCCGATGAGTCGTGGATTAATTCTATGCATGAGGAACTTGAGAACATTGAGAGGAACAAGGTATGGCAGCTTGTCGAGCCCCCATCTGGTCATAATGTTATTGGGACCAAGTAGGTGTTCAAAAACAAGCAGAGTGAGGATGGGGTTGTAGTTAGAAACAAGGCTAGACTAGTTGCACAGGGCTTTTCTCAGGTTGAGGGTCTTGACTTGAGGAGACCTTTGCCCCTGTAGCTAGGCTAGAGGCTATCTGAATCCTGCTTGCATTTTCTGCATCCAAAGGCTTCAAGCTTTATCAAATGGATGTCAAGAGTGCATTCCTCAATGGCTACATTGAGTAAGCGGTTTATGTCAAGCAACCTCCAAGATTTGAGAACCCCAAGTTTCTGAGTCATGTATACAAGCTTTCCAAAGCTCTGTATGGACTCAAGCAGGCCCCCAGAGCATGGTATGAGAGGCTCAAGTCTTATCTTCTCAGCCATGACTTTAAAATGGGCATAATAGACAAAACTCTGTTCATCAGACACCATGAGTCTCATTTTCTTCTTGTCCAGATTTATATGGACGATATCATTTTTGGTGGCTCCTCTCATTCTCTTGTCTCTCAGTTTTCTGATGTGATGAGTACAGAGTTTGAGATGAGTATGATGGGCGAGTTGAGCTACTTCCTTGGCTTCCAGATCAAGCAGACTCGAGAGGGCACTTTCTTGCATCAAGGCAAGTACACCCGGGACCACTTGAGGCGCTTCGACATGTCTGACGGGAAGCCGGTGTTAACTCCTATGGCCACCACTGCAGTCCTCGAGCTTGATGAGGATGGTGAGCCTGCTGATCAAAAGGAGTTTCGTAGCATAATTGGCACCCTCTTGTATCTCTCTGCGTCGAGGCCGAACATACACTTTGCCGTGTGTATGTGCGCCCGATTTCAGGCTTCTCCTCGTGCCTGTCACTGTCAAGCGGTGAAGCGCATTTTTCGGTACCTTCGCGCTACCATTGATTATGGTATTTGGTACTCTTTCTTCTCTTGTCTATCTCTTAGAGCCTTTTTCGATGCTGACTTTGCTGGCTGTAGGATAGATAGGAAGAGCACTTCTGGCACTTGCCAATTCATTGGCACTTCTCTTGTTTCTTGGTCATCTAGGAAGTAGTCTGGGGTTGCACAGTCCACCGCTGAGGCCGAGTATGTTGCTGTAGCCAGGTTCTCTGGATGAGATCGACCTTGCGGGACTTTGGGTTAGATATACAGAGTGTGCCACTTTTCTGTGACAACACTTCTGCTATTTGCATTGCTAAAAACCCACTGCAGCATTCCCGGACCAAATACATTGATATTAGATATCACTTCCTTAGAGACCATGTAGAGAAGGGGGATATCGTGCTTCAGTTTGTAGAGAGTGACCTTCAGTTAGCCGATATCTTCACCAAGCCTTTGGATAGCTCCAGGTTTGTTGCCCTGAGGAGTGAGCTTGGGGTCGTGTGCCCTTACGGCCTTCTGCGAGGGGGAGCTGGCTTGGATAGCTCCAGGTTTGTTCTGGGTGCTATGGGTTTTTCTCTTTAGAGTTCTGAGTTCACTTCACCTAGACTTCTGGCATGCTTCGGCATGGACTTATGCTTCAGGATGCTATTCTTTTCTTCTTCTTGGTTGAGCTCACTCACAGACTTATAGGTCTAGTAGGTGTTGGGCCTCCTGGGTAGATAGGGTCTGTGTTTGCTCCTGTGTTGGAGTTCAAGAGTTAGCTATCCTTTGTCAGTCATTGGGGAAGATGAAAGCGAGTTTGAGCCTAGTGTTCTCTGCTATCTTTTCTAAACTCTATAGCCATTCAGTTTGCAGTTTTTCAATCTTTCTCTCCTCTTTTTTGAGTTTTTGGCTTCAATTGAGTTTATTTGGTTTTTTCTATGCCTAACTCTGCTAATAACTCAATTTGTGCTTAAAATTGACTCACATGTTGAGGGAGAGTTTGAAAATCTGTTCATGCATTGCATATAGGCTGCATTTTCTTTTGTTTTATGAGCTTTGTCTATTATGCAATTGATTCAATCTTCATGTAATGCACCTTGCTACATCTTTGAAGAAAATCACTAGCTTAGGTCTATCCAAGTTCATCTATCATACTAAGCTTGTTAAAATCTGAAAATTGAAAATCCTCAATGAAAAACATGTTGCTTTTTCTTGTTAAGTTTCTTCTCTAGAGGTTTTTACCATGAATTGTGAATTTATGGAGTTCTCTAGAGTCCCTATAGAAACTTGGGTGAAACTTGCTTGATCCATATTTTAGTCCTTTAAAATTGCTCATATGTGCTAAATTAAGAAAAAATTGACTCTCTTTTGTGTAAAATCGAACTCAACACTATATATTCTCAAGACTGCCTCCCATTGCACTTGGGATGAACTTGGAATATATCGTGTATGACCAAGATCATTCTCTTAAGAGTTACTCTTGGGGTGATCAAACATGGCTTGAGTCAATCATTAAGAAATGCAAATAACAAAAACATAAATGGGTAAAGAATGCAAATAATGTCAAACATTTGCACCCCGCTATGTCTTTCAAAATATCAAAGAAGAAGAATTTGCATGAATTGAAAAATGAGCTCGAAAGACTCTATATGCACTTCAAGATTCCCCAAAGTGTTGAGTAGGTTGAACTCTAGGTTTTCCATTTGATCCTATGAGTGGTGTTTGCTTCTAGCTTTGAAACTTTTGCTAAGTTTTGTACTTGTTCAAATCTTGCTAAAATAAAATCTTGTAAACAAAGCTTGTGAGCAAAATGAATTTGTTCTTGGAGACATCCTAGTTCAGTCATTTTCTAAATTGACTAGCTTGGTGTCATATCTTGCATTTATGATCACTTGGATAATTCTCAAAGCTCACTTAGGATGCATTTCATGCATACATATATAAAGGGGGAGAAAATAAAAAAAAATTGATGCCTATATTGCCAAAAGGGGGAGGAAATGTAGAAAATGTATCTTCAAAGGAAAAATGTTAATCCACTTTGGTTCTTATGATCTTTGTGACAATTGCAAAATTTTATGATCATAAGCATATTCGAGTGTTCCTTGTGAGTTTTATTGGATCTTCTTAGAGCTTTTGTTGAAAACTTGCTCTCTCTAAAGTTTAGCTCTAAAATCCCTTTTCTGCCAACTTGGTCATGATCTTATTTCCTTATTCTGGACCAAGTTTGGCTTTGCATTCAAATTGCTTTCTTCTCTCTTATTCAAACTCAAAACTTATGCCTTTCCATGTGTTTGTCAATATACTCATCAAGGGGGAGATTGAAAGACCATGTGGAGGTCTATCCTTGTGTGTGATGAGTAATTGACGAGTTTTGAGCTTAGTTTGATTTGAATTGAATTGGATTTGAAGCAATTTGAGTGTTGGGCGCTCTTCTTAGTGCTACCTGCCTAGGGGTAATAGCACCGGACCATTGAGAGCAATTATGATCGATTAATGATTTTGGGATAATCATTGAATATCTTTGTGGGCATTGCAATGTGAAAGGTTTTTCCTTGTCTTTGATGGTTGCAGGGCGACGGTGCTAGATCATGGTGAGGCAGAGGATGACCGGGACTAGGCGAGGAGCGTCGGAGGTCCAGACGGTTGGGAGATCGCCGGAAGATGATCGGAGATGGAGTTCGGGCATGTCAAGAAGACAAGGAAAGGAGACGATGCTAGATAGATGCCGCGTGGATCAATGAGGGCCGTCGGATTGAGGTCTAGTTGATAGGTTAGCGGGTCTAGGTAGTATGCTATGAAAACCGTGCAAGAAAACCCGGTATGTGTGTGGGTTTTGGGTTAGCCCTTGCATGACTGTGTGTGTGGGTTAATCCTAGCCCTTAGATGAGTGCTCTAGGGTTGAGGGACTCATCCAAGGGTGGTAGGTGGCCCAAGAGTAGTATAAATAGGGGTGGAGGGGTAGCCTCCTCCCTTAGAAGGTTTTTGAGGTTTTTGAATGCTCCTTTGAGCTTTGCCCACATGAAAGTGAGGCTTTGTAACCTCTCCTTCCAGAAATGAAAGTTTTATCAATCCAACTCTGAATTTATTTTGCGTATTTACATTATGTCTTTACTTTACGCAATTTAAATTCAGCATTTACTTTCCGAGAATTACATTCTCGCAATTTACTTTCACGCAATTACGTTCAGAACTTGTTCTTTGGCAACTTTGTTCAGATCCTTCAAATCGGCTTTGAGTTGATTGAATCTGAAGGACCGAGATGGCTAACAGAGGGGGGTGATTGGTCGCAATTAAATTTTCCCCCAAAATACTCCAACAAAAACCTCGACAAGATCGCTAAAAGGAAATCGTGAAAAACCCGAAAAACTAGACAACTATGTGTACCTCAAGCTTGCTTGGATAAGTACCATAAAATATGTGGGATTTTTGAGTCACAATCCTGGTTGTCTAGTGTCCAAGATAAAGAGGAATCAATCCAACTCTTGCTTTTAGAAAGAATATCAATTCAAATCACAAAAGTCACTTTCAGAAAAGCAAAAGCAGAATTTTCAGAACTTGTCCTCAATTTGAATAGGAGGTTGGTGGGTTTCTGCAGCCCACAAAATTTTTATAATTTTTCTCCCTATGAGAATTAGAGTCGTGAAGAAGTTCACCAAATTTAACCTCAAAAAGCCTTAAATAAAAAAAAATAAAAATCGAAGAACACAGTCAGTCAAGAACTTCGAGCAGAAAGTTTAGGGCTCGGTTTTCACCTCATGGTGCCCAAACGGTGCAACCAGTGAACTCCAAATTTTTTCCGCAAGTGGATATCAGAGTCCCGCATATCCTCCAACAAGAATCACTTAAAAAGGATTTTTCTATATTTGTATAAAAATCAAATACTAAATGCTGCGCAAAAAACAAGTTTAGAACAAAGTTGGTACTTGAAAGAAAAGATGTTCTCTACTCAATCCAAGAGTGCAAAAAGAAATGTAAAACCATATGAACACACTCAAAACATCCAAAATCAACAGCATTTAGAAGGAGGGGAGGCAAATCCAAATTGCGTGAAAGTAAATTGCGAGAATGTAATTGCGGGAAAGTAAATGCTGAATTTAAATTGAGTAAAGTAAAGACATAATGTAAATGCGCAAAATTGGAAGATCGAAATGGCGATCAGAGGGGGGTGAATGATCCCAAATATAATTTCCCCCACTCAAAGTACTCCAAACACTCTTGCAATAAAAATCTAAAGCACCCAAATATTTTCGTTCAAACTGGTGTTTCTCATATCCGCACACCCTCCAAAACCCAGAACAATTAGACAACTACGTGTACCTCTAGCTTGCATGGATAAGAACCATGAATCATATGAGGGGTTTTTTTTAATCACAATCCTGGTTGTCAAGTGTCCAAACAAAAGAGGAATCAATTCAAAAGACTTCTTTTCTAAAAGAGATAAAGCTAAAATACCAAAGTCTCTTTTCAGAAAAGTTAAAGCAGATTTTCAGAAATTGTCCTCAGTTGGAACAGGTGGTTGGTGAGTTTCAGTTGCTCTAAAATTTTTGGGAATTTTTTTCCATGTGAGAAGTAGAGTCGTAAAATACTCCACGAAAAATCACCTCAGAAATATTTGTAGAATAAGAATGAAAAATCAAGCAATACAGAAGGTCAGGAACTTCGATCAGAAAGTTTAAGGCCAGGTTTTCACTTCATACCTCTCAAACGGTGCAACCAGTGGACACAAGAAATTTTATACAGATGTATATGTGAGTCCTGCACCTTCTCTAAAATGAATCACTTAAAAATGATTTTTATATATGTTTATAAAAATCAAATACTGACTGCTGTGTGAAGAACAAGTTTTGGACAAATTTGCAAATTGATAAAAAACTTGATCTCTAGTCTATCCAAGGGTGTAAGAAAGATGTAAAACCAAATGAACACACTTAATACATCCTATAAGAACAGCATTTAGAAGTAGGGGAGGCAAATCCAAATTGCATAAATGTAAATTGCAAGAATGTAAGTGCTGAATTTAATTGCGGAATTTAAGTGCATAATGTAAATTGCGTAATTTAAATGCGTAATGTAAATGCACAAAGAAAAGAAATGATTTGAGGAAACATTTCATTTCGGGAAGGAGAGGTTACAAAGCCTCATATTCATGTGGGCAAAGCTCAAAGGAGCATCAAAAACCTCAAAACCTTCAAGGGGAGGAGGCTACCCCTCCACCCCTATTTATACTACACTTGGGCCACCTACCACCCTTGGATGAGTCCCTCAACCCTAGAGCACTCATCTAAGGGCTAGGATTAACCCACACACACAGCCATGCAAGGGCTAACCCAAAACCCACACACATACCAGGTTTTCTTGCACGGTTTTCAAAGCATACTACCTAGACCCGCTAGCCTATCAACTAGACCTCAATCCGACGGCCCTCATTAATCCACGCGGCATCTAGCTAGCATCATCTCCTTTCCTTGTCTTCTTGACTTGCCCGGACTCTGTCTCCGATCATCTTCCGGCGATCTCCCAACCGTTTGGACCTCCGACGCTCCTCGCCTAGTCCCGGTCATCCTTCGCCTCACCATGACCTAGCACCGTCGCCCTGCAACCATCAAAGACAAGGAAACACATCACATAGCAATGCCCACAATGATATGCAATAAACCATCCAACTCATCACTACCGCGCCCATATAGCCGGTACTGCCACTCCTGGCAAAGACGACTCAAATTGTTCATTTTGAAAATCAATCCAAATCAAACTCAAACTTGAGCACACCTTGCTCAAATAAAGTCAAATACTCATCACAAACATGGATGGACCTCCACATGGTCCTTCAATCTCCCCCTTAATGAGTATATTGACAAACCACACAAAAGGCATAAATTTTAGTTTGAATGAGAGAAGAAGAAAGCAATTTGATTGCAAAGCCAAAATTGGTCCAGAGAAAAAGATATAAAATCATGACCAAGTTGGCAGAAAGAATTTAGAGCAAGACCATGAAAAGAGCAAGTTTTCCACAAAAGCTCTAAAAACCAATCATAAGTGCCAAATGTGATTATGATCCATAAGAAATAGCAAATATTTACGAAGATCATAAGAACCAACAAGCTTTCACATTTTTATCTCGTTTTTTTAATGATGCCTTTTCTACATTTTCTCACCCTGTTTGGCAATATAGGCATTAAAATAGAATTCTCTCCCTATTTTTATGTATGAATGAAATGCAACCTAAGGGAGCTTTGAAGATTATCCAATTGATCACAATGACAAGATATGACACCAAGCTAGTCAATTTTTATATTAGACTAGTCTAAAACATGTCCAAGTGCAAATACGAGTTAGTTTTGAATATTTCATTTTTAGCAAGATTTGACAAGTGCAACAATTAGCTTTAGTTTCAAAAATATAAGAATAGCCACTCTAAGGATCAAAAGGAAAACCTAGAGTTCAACCTACTCAACACTTTGGGGAATCTAGAAGAGCATACAAGGTTCTTCGGGCTCATTTATCACTTAATGCATATTTTGATTCATCATCATACAAGACATAGCGGGGTGCAAATGTTTGACATTATTTGCATTCTTTACCCACATATGTCTTTGTTTTTAATTTATTTTTCATTTTCTTTTGACAACCAATTGACTCAAGCCGTATGCGACCATCTCAAGATGAACTCTTAAGAGGATAGTCTAGGTCAAACACGATGTATTCCAAGTTTATCCCAAGTGCAATGGGAAGCGGTCTTGTGAATGCAAGGTGTTGAGTCGTATGTGCACAAGAAGAGTCAATTTTGTTTAATTTTCATTTTTAGTACAATGATTTATGAGCAATTGAAGGACTCTAGCATGGATCAAACTAGTTTCACCCAAGTTGCTATAGGGACTCTAGAGAACTCCAAAATTTCTCAAATTATGGCATAAACCTCTAGAGAAGAAACCTAGCAAGTAAAAGCAACAAGTTTCATCAAGTTTTTCATTTAAGGCTTACTTCATTTTTAAGCTTAGCAAGTTAAATGAACTTGGACATATCTAAGCTAGTGATTTCCTCCATATGATGTAGCATGGTGTATAGCATGAAGAAGAAATCAATTGCATAATAGACAAAGCTCATTTAACAAGAATTGCAGTCTATATGAAATGCATGAACAGATTCCCAAACTCCCCCTCAACAAAAGAATCAATTTTAAGCTCAAATCTGGTTAAAGTTGAGTTATTATCAAGATTTGGCATAAAGAAAACCCGAATGAACTCAATAATACCAGAAAAACAGAATAAGGAGAAGAAGTCGAGAAACTGCAAAACTGGATGGCTATTTAGCATAGATAAGATAGAAGAGACTCACTACAGCTCAGACTCGCTCTTATCTTCTCCAGAGACTGACATAGGGAAGCTGACCCTAGATCCCAACTAAGGAATGCACACAGAACCTGTCTACCCAGGAGGCCCAATACCTGCTAGACTTATAAGACTGTGAGGGAACTCAACCTAGAGAGAAGAGAGAACAGCTAAGCACGCATGATAGCAACCTAAAGCACAAGATAAGAGGTCCATGCAAGGCATGCCAGAAGTCTAAGTGAGTGAACTCAACTCAAGAAAACAAGCCCAAAGTCACCCAGAAGAAGCACAAAGAAAAGAAAAGCTGGAAGAAAACATATAATACATAATATACAAACCAACTCCCCCTCACGAAAGGCCGTAAGGGCTCACGACTCCAAGCTCACTCCTCAAGGCAACAAATTTGGAGCTATCCAAAGGCTTGGTGAAGATATCGGCTAAGTGAAGGTCACTCTCTATGAACTGAAGCATGATATCTCCCTTCTCCACATGGTTTCTAAGGAAGTGATATCTAATATCAATGTGCTTGGTCCGGGAATGTTGCACTGGGTTTTTAGCAATGCAAATAGCTGAAGTGTTATCACAGAAGAGTGACACACTCTCTATCTCTAACCCATAGTCCCGTAAGGTCGATCTCATCCAGAGCACTGCTACAAAGAATCGGCTGCGACAACATACTCGGCCTCGGTGGTATGCAACCCTGCATCGCTTCCTAGATGACCAAGAAACAAGAGAAGTGCCAATGAATTGGCAAGTGCCGAAGTGCTCTTCCTATCTATCCCCTGACCAAACAAAGTCGGCATCGAAAAAGGCTCTAAGAGATAGACAAGAAGAAGAAGAGTACCAAATACCATAATCGGTGGTAGCGAAGGTACTGAAGATGCGCTTGACCGCTGGCGGTGAGAGGCACGAGGAGAAGCTTGAAATCGAGCGCACGCACACACAAATGAAATGTATGTCGGACTCAAGCGGTGAGGTATAAGAGGATCCGATCATGCTCAAACTCCTTTTGATCAAGAGGCTCACCATCCTCATCGGGCTCGAGGACAGCGGTGGTGGCCATAGGAGTCATCACCGACTTCCCATCAGACATATCAAAGCGCCTCGAAGGTCACGGTATACTTGCCTTGATGCAAGGAAGTACCCTCCCGAGTCTGCTTGATTTGGAAGACAAGAAAGTAGCTCAACTCGCCCATCATACTCATCTCAAACTCTGTGCTCATCACCTCAGAAAACTGAGACACAAGCGAATGAGACGAGCCACCAAAAATGATATCGTCCACATAAATCTGGACGAGAAGAAAATGCGACTCATGGTGTCTAATTAACAGAGTCTTGTCTACTGCGCCCATTTTGAAGTCATGGCTTAGAAGATAAGACTTGAGCCTCTCATACCATGCTCTGGGGGCCTGCTTGAGTCCATACAGAGCTTTGGAAAGCTTGTATACATGACTCGGAAACTTGGGGATCTCAAATCCTGGAGGTTGTTTGACATAAACCTCTTCTTCAATATAGCCATTGAGGAATGCACTCTTGACATCCATTTGATAGAGCTTGAAGCCCCGGGAGGCAGAGAATGCAAGCAGGATCCTAATAGCCTCTAGTCTAGCTACAGGGGCAAAGGTCTCCTCAAAGTCAAGACCCTCAACCTAAGAAAAACCCTGTGCAACTAGCCTAGCCTTGTTGCGAATGACAACCCTATCCTCACTTTGCTTGTTTTTGAACACCCACTTGGTCCCAATGACATTATGACCAGATGGATGTTCTACAAGCTGCCAGACTTTGTTCCTCTCGAAGTTTTCAAGTTCCTCATTCATAGCATTAGTCCAAGACTCGTAAGATAATGCATGAGTCACATCCTTCGGCTCAAACAAGGCAACAAAGGCAGAGTGAAGGTAGAAACTGGACAAACCTGATTTTGAGCGATTGACTCTCTCAAATAGATCGCCGATGATCTGATCAGGTGGATGAGAACGCTGAATATGACGGGGAGGTCCAGAAGCAGAAGTGGCCTCTACCTCATGCACAGAAGAGGCAGGAGCAGAGCCACTAGCTGAATGAGAGTCAAAAGGCAGGGGCTGGCCTTCCTGAGGTGCAGAAATGGAAACAGGAGGCACCTCAGGTGTACAGGGGACTGGATCAGGTGGAACACCATCATCTCCATCATCCTCATCCTCTACGAAGATGGTCTCGGAGGAAGAAGAAGAGCCTGATATATCGAGTCTAGCTCCTGGGCTAGCCTCATCAAAGGTCACTTCACATGTCTCTATGATCCTATGCGCATCGCAACTCTAGACCCTATAGCTACGAGAAGAAGCATCCCCGAAAGTGATCAACTCTTCACCGGGGGCTCGGACTAGGGAAAAGAACCATCGAGAATCTCCAGTCATATAACAAGAACAACCGGAGTCGACAATTCAAACATCTCCCTTCCCCATCCGACGAACCTGATCAAGACATAAGAGAGAAAGATGACTCAGTACTGGGATAGAGTGAAGACTTGGGAACCCAATACTGCACCACATGACGCCTCAGAGTACCAGCCACAGAAGAAGACTGGACTCGAGTGTCTCTCTGTCGTTTAACCTTAACATGATCAGTAGCAACTCTAGTAGATGATCTAGGAGCTGGAACAGGGTTAGCCCGCCGTGGTGCAAAAGCTAGACCATCTCAGTGAGGCTTCCTAAATCTCCTACCAGAAAACACCTCACGCCGCTGATATCTACCTCGATGGGAAAAACGAGTAATATTAAAAGGACGGCGGAAAGACTGACTACGAACAGCTCCAAGACTAAAACTCGAAGAACCAGCATGAAAACCGAGTCCTGGACGCTGCCCAAAAACAGGCGACTCTCTAACCTGTCTAGAAGCAGTGTGTACCTTAGGAGCACTCAAAGTCTGGGGATTACCCTGAATACCCCTAAGAGCAGCAACACGCTCACACCGAGTGATCTTGGCACACCTGAAGTAGAAATCTACTAGGTGACCATCCTTCTTACAGAAGGTGCATGTGTACTTCGCCTTGCTAGAGGCGAAGCAGGAGTAACACCCATCCTCGGTCGAAGTCCTATGGACAACCCCAGAGACCTAAACACGGTGGTGCTCACTCAGGAGCAACCACAATCTCACCACTCTTGGAGCCGCACAATGTTGGGAGGATGCTTGAGCATGCTCCAAGGGATCAAATCCTAGACCTTGATTGAATCTACTAATCTTAGATTGGTCTAGAATAAGATTGAGCTTCTTCTTGCCTCCAACATACTTCTCGAGAGTGCTCATAAGATACTGGCAATCTTGAAAGAAAGAAGCACAAGAAGAATAGGGGGAAGGAGAGGAAGATGAAGAACCAGAAAGAGAAAGAGAAGATCTCTCAGCACGTGCTTTTTGTTCCCCTAGCACGGCTGTCTCAATCTTGAGGGCCTCACAAGAAACGCAAGGAGCATCTCTAATCCTAAGGGTTTGGTCTTTTAACTTCTTCCTAAGCTCTACATAGATTTGATCCACATCATCCTTAACCCCAACACACAGCAGGCAACTAGTTTTTTGACTTAACTAGTAACTCCTTAGAAAGTTGATCACACTTGACATTCAAAGCATCATTGTCAAGTTTTAGTTGCCTCTGACCCTCACATGAGTGGTGGGTCCTTAGAAGCATGCAATTCAAGTTCATCATTTCTAGCAGAAAGCTTTCTAAGGTGTTCGCTCATGGCATCAATTTCGGCAAGCAATTTAGGGCAATTAGCACAAGAAGGAGTAGAGTGAGCATGAAGAAAACTAGCATCTAGTGGAATAGCATCAACAGAATTATCGCTAGCATTCTTCAACTTAAGACTATCTAATTCAGTCAACACACTATCATGCATAGTCCTTAAGTTCTCCAACTCCACAAGAATAGCATCACACAAGAGCAATCATCGGTGACTCGGCGGGAAGAAGATCTAAGAGAAGCTAACTCCCGAGTCAAGGTACCTACTTCCTTCTCAAGCTCAGTACACCTAGCTCTAGCTCTAGCATAAAATTTTCCTAGTTCTACGTAAAGCTTCATTGAGTGGTCATAGGAGGTACCTCGTTCGAGTCACTGTAGAGCTCGGAGTCGCTGATGCCGTTGGCGTCGGCCATGAAGCACATGCCGGAGAAGTCATCGCCGCCCTTCTTCTCTTGCGGTTCAACCTCGCCCTCGTCGCTCCATGTCTCCATGTCGGAGAAGTTGATGTCGTCAAGCGCGACGAGGACGCGGTGGAAGAGCTTCTTGCTCTTGGAGAAGTTGCGGTACTTCTTCTCACGCATCGGCTCACGAACTGGAGGCTTCTTGTTGCGGTTCTTGTCGATGTAGTCGTTCTTTGCCGAACCGTCGGCATCGTTCTTAGCCTTCTCCAGTTTGGGGCAGTTTGCTCGAATGTGGTTGGGGCCACCACACTCAAAGCAGTGATCATCCCACCTCTCTTCCTCTCTCTCACTCTCTTGTATGCATATGAAAATTTGCGAGCAAGAAGAGCAAGCTCATTTTTGGAAATTTTCCAGTTGGTCATCGCTTAGCTCGCAAAGGGCGGAGAGGAGAAACCAACGAAGAATCGAAGAGAGGATCCAATGGGATCGGTGACCAAAGCCATCGTCGAGACTTCGTCTTCGCGAGACGACGTCGATCTCATGAGTCTTGAGGCAGGAATAAAGCCCGTCAAGAGTCAAGGTCGACAGGTCAGTGGTGTCCTTGATGGTGGTCACCTTCATCTCCTAAACGCGCAAATCGAGTGCGGTCAAGAAATGTCGAGCATTATCCGAGTCAGGGTATATACAACCAACTGCTCGAAGATCGCTCAAGATCTTGGTAAAACGACCGAAGCAATCATCAAGACTCTCACCAGCGTGTTCTTCAAACTTGTTGAACTCACACTTGAACTGGTCCTGCCTCACGGTCTTGATTTGAGTAGTGCCATCATGGTAAGCATCGAGGGTCACCCAAATATCGTGAGCGGAACGAAGGTGAGAAATCCTATCATACTCACTGCGGCTAAGACCCTTTATGAGGATGTTCCTTGCCTTAGCGTTCGCCTCAACTTCAGCCATATTTCTGGCCGTGACGTTTTCATCAGCAGGAATCTCATACGGGAGTTTCACCTTCTGCCATATCAGGAAGCCCTGGGCAGTGATGTATGACTCCATACGCGATCTCCAAAACGAAAAATCAACTCCAGCAAAAATGGGAGGCTTGGTGGAATACTTGTCTATCGCCATGGCTCTTGAGACCGGTCAAGATCTATAGAAGAGCAAAACCGGCTCTGATACCAATTGAAATATCGAAATGGCGATCAGAGGGGGGGAATGATCCCAAATATAATTTCCCCCACTCAAAATACTCCAAACACTCTTGCAATAAAAATCTGAAGCACCCAAATATTTTCGTTCAAACTGGTGCTTCTCATATTCGCACACCCTCCAAAACCCAGAACAATTAGACAACTATGTGTACCCCTAGCTTGCATGGATAAGAACCATGAATCATATGAGGGGTCTTTTTAATCACAATCTTATTTGTCAAGTGTCCAAACAAAAGAGGAATCAATTCAAAAGACTTCTTTTCTAAAAGAGATAAAGCTAAAATACCAAAGTCTCTTTTCAGAAAAGTAAAAGCAGATTTTCAGAAATTATCCTCAGTTGGAACAGGTGGTTGGTGAGTTTCTGTTTTTCTAAAATTTTTGGAAAATTTTGTCCCTGTGAGAAGTAGAGTCGTGAAACACTCCACCAAAAATAACCTCAGAAAGCTTTGTAGAATAAGAATGAAAAATCAAGCAATACAGAAGGTCAGGAACTTCGACTAGAAAGTTTGAGGCTCGGTTTTCACTTCATAGCTCTCAAACGGTGCAACCAGTGGACTCAAGAAATTTTATATAGATGTATATGTGAGTCCTGAACCTTCTCCAAAATGAATCACCTAAAAATGATTTTTATATATTTGTATAAAAATCAAATACTGACTGCTGCGTGAAGAACAATTTATGGATAGATTTGCAAATTGATAAAAAACATGATCTGTAGTCTATCCAAGGGTGTAAGAAAGATGTAAAACCAAATGAACACCCTTAATACATCCTAGAAGAATAGCATTTAGAAGGAGGGGAGGCAAATCCAAATTGCATAAATGTAAATTGTAAGAATGTAAGTGCTGAATTTAATTGCGGAATTTAAGTGCATAATGTAAATTGCGTAATTTAAATGCGTAATGTAAATGCACAAAGAAAACAAATGATTTGGGGAAACATTTCATTTCTGGAAGGAGAGGTTACAAAGCCTCACATTCATGTGGGTAATGCTCAAAGGAGCATCAAAAACCCCAAAACCTTCAAGGGGAGGAGGCTACCCCGCCACCCCTATTTATACAACCCTTGGGCCACCTACCACCCTTGGATGAGTCCCTCAACCCTAGAGCACTCATCTAAGGGCTAGGATTAACCCACACACACAGCCATGCAAGGGCTAACCCAAAACCCACACACATACCGGGTTTCTTGCACGGTTTTCAAAGCATACTACCTAGACCCGCTAACCTATCAACTAGACCTCAATCCGACGGCCCTCATTGATCCACGCGGCATCTAGCTAGCATCATCTCCTTTCCTTGTCTTCTTGACTTGCCGGACTCCGTCTCCGATCATCTTCGGCGATCTCCCAATCGTCGGACCTCAAGCGCCTCGCCTAGTCCGGTCATCCTCTGCCTCTCCATGACCTAGCACCGTCGCCCTGCAACCATCAAAGACAAGGAAACACATCACATAGCAATGCCCACAATGATATGCAATAAACTCATCCAACTCATCACTACCGCGCCCATACGGCCGGTACTACCACTCCTGGCAGAGACAACTCAAATTGCTTCATTTTCAAAATCAATCCAAATCAAACTCAAACTTGAGCACACCTTACTCAAATAAAGTCAAATACTCATCACAAACGTGGATAGACCTCCACATGGTCCTTCAATCTCCACCTTGATGAGTATATTGACAAACAACACAAAAGGCATAAATTTGAGTTTGAATGAGAGAAGAAGAAAGCAATTTGATTGCAAAGCCAAACTTGGTCCAAAGAAAAAGATATAAAATCATGACCAAGTTGGCAC
Source organism: Otatea glauca (assembly GCA_036346275.1). NCBI lineage: Eukaryota > Viridiplantae > Streptophyta > Magnoliopsida > Poales > Poaceae > Otatea > Otatea glauca. The sequence continues at coordinate 31,041,881 of CM070723.1, read as the reverse complement.
AAAGAATTTAGAGCAAGACCATGAAAAGAGCAAGTTTTCCACAAAAGCTCTAAAAACCAATCATAAGTGCCAAATGTGATTATGATCCATAAGAAATAACAAAGATTTACAAAGATCATAAGAACCAACAACCTTTCACATTTTTATCTCGTTTTTTTAATGATGCTTTTCTACGTTTTCTCCCCCTTTTGGCAATATAGGCATCAAAATGGAATTTTCTCCCTCTTTTTATGTATGCATGAAATGCAACCTAAGGGGCTTTGAAGATTATCCAATTGATCACAATGACAAGATATGACACCAAGCTAGTCAATTTTTAGATTAGACTAGTCTAAGACATGTCCAAGTGCAAATACGAGCTTAGTTTTGAATATTTCATTTTAGCAAGATTTGACAAGTGCAACACTTAGCTTTAGTTTAAAAAATAGAAGAATAGCCACTCTAAAGGTCAAAAGGAAAACCTAGAGTTTAACCTACTCAACACTTTGGGGAATCTAGAAGAGCATACAAGGTCCTTCGGGCTCATTTATCACTTAATGTAAATTTTTATTTATCATCATACAAGACATAGCGGGGTGCAAATGTTTGACATTATTTGCATTCTTTACCCACATATGTCTTTGTTTTTAATTTATTTGCATTTTCTTTTGACAACCAATTTACTCAAGCCGTATGCGACCATCTCAAGATGAACTCTTAAGAGGATGGTCTAGGTCAAACACGATGTATTCCAAGTTCATCCCAAGTGCAATGAGAAGCGGTCTTTTAAATACAAGGTGTTGAGTCGTATGTGCACAAGAAGAGTCAATTTTGTTTAATTTTCATTTTTAGCACAATAATTCTTGAGCAATTGAAGGACTCTAGCATGGATCAAACTAGTTTCACCCAAGTTGCTATAGGGACTCTAGAGAACTCCAAAATTTCTCAAATTATGGCACAAACCTCTAGAGAAGAAACCTAGCAAGTAAAAGCAACAGTTTCATCAAGTTTTTCATTTAAGGCTTATTTCATTTTTAAGCTTAACAAGTTAAATGAACTTGGACATACCTAAGCTAGTGATTTTATTCAAATGATGTAGCATGGTGTATAGCATGAAGAAGAAATCAATTGCATAATAGACAAAGCTCATAAAACAGAAAATGCAGTCTAAATGCAATGCATGAACAGATTCCCAAACTCCCCCTCAACAAATGAATGAATTTTAAGCTCAAATCTGGTTAAAGTTGAGTTATTATCAAGATTAGGCATAAAGAAAACCCGAATGAACTCAATAACAACCAGAAAAAAACAGAATGAGGAGAAGAAGTCGAGAAACTACAAAACCGGATGGCTATTGAGCATAGATAGGATAGAAGAGACTCACTACGGCTCAGACTCGCTCTTATCTTCCCCAGAGACTGACATAGGGAAGCTGACTCTAGATCCCAACTAAGGAGTGCACACAGACCATGTCTACCCAGGAGGCCCAATACCCGCTAGACTTATAAGACTGTGAGGGAACTCAACCTAGAGAGAAGAGAGAACAGCTAAGCACGCATGATAGCAACCTAAAACACAAGATAAGAGGTCCATGTAAGGCATGCTAGAAGCCTAAGTGAGTGAACTCGACTCAAGAAAAAGCCCAAAGTCACCCAAAAGAAACACAAAGAAAAGAAAAGCTGGAAGAAAACATATAATACATAATATACAAACCAGCTCCCCCTCACGAAAGGCCGTAAGGGCTCACGACTCCAAGCTCACTCCTCAAGGCAACAAATTTGGAGCTATCCAAAGGCTTGGTGAAGATATCGGCTAACTGAAGGTCACTCTCTATAAACTGAAGCGCGATATCTCCCTTCTCCACAAGGTCTCTAAGGAAGTGATATCTAATATCAATGTGCTTGGTCCGGGAATGTTGCACTGGGTTTTTAGCAATGCAAATAGCTGAAGTGTTGTCACAGAAAAGTGGCACACTCTCTATCTCTAACCCATAGTCCCGTAAGGTCGATCTCATCCAAAGCACCTGGCTACAGCAACTGGCTGTTGCAACATACTCGGCCTCAGCGGTGGACTGTGCAACTCCGGACGGCATCCTAGATGACCAAGAAACAAGAGAAGTGCCAATGAATTGGCAAGTGCCAGAAGTGCTCTTCCTATCTATTCTACAGCCAGCAAAGTCGGCATCGGAAAAGGCTCTAAGAGATAGACAAGAAGAAGAAGAGTACCAAATACCATAATCAGTGGTAGCACGAAGGTATCTGAAGATACGCTTGACCGCCTGGCGGTGAGAGGCGAGAGGAGAAGCTTGAAATCGAGCGCACAGACACACAACGAAATGTATGTCCGGCATCGAAGCAGTGAAGTACAAGAGGGAGCCAATCAAGCTCCGAAACTCCTTTTCATCAGCAGGCTCACCATCCTCATCGGGCTCGAGGACAGCAGTGGTGGCCATAGGAGTCATCACTGGCTTCCCATCAGACATATCGAAGCGCCTCAGGAGGTCACGGGTATACTTGCCTTGATGCAAGAAAGTACCCTCCATGTCTGCTTGATCTGGAAGCCAAGAAAGTAGCTCAACTCGCCCATCATACTCATCTCAAACTCTGTGCTCATCACCTCAGAAAACTGAGACACAAGCGAATGAGACGAGCCACCAAAAATGATATCGTCCACATAAATCTGGACGAGAAGAAAATGAGACTAATGGTGTCTGATGAACAGAGTTTTGTCTACTATCCCCATTTTTAAGTCATGTCTGAGAAGATATGACTTGAGCCTCTCATACCATGCTCTGGGGGCCTGCTTGAGTCCATACAGAGCTTTGGAAAGCTTGTATACATGACTCGGAAACTTGGGGTTCTCGAATCCTGAAGGTTGCTTGACATAAACCTCTTCCTCAATATAGCCATTGAGGGATGCACTCTTGACATCCATTTGATAAAGCCTGAAGCCTTTGGATGTAGAAAATGCAAGCAGGATTCGGATATCCTCTAGCCTAGCTACAGGAGCAAAGGTCTCCTCAAAGTCAAGACCCTCAACCTGAGAAAAGCCCTGTGCAACTAGTCTAGCCTTGTTTCTAACTACAACCCCATCCTCACTCTGCTTGTTTTTGAACACCCACTTGGTCCCAATGACATTATGACCAGATGGGGGCTCGACAAGCTGCCATACCTTGTTCCTCTCAAAGTTCTCAAGTTCCTCATGCATAGCATTAATCCACGACTCATCGGATAATGCATGAGAAACATCTTTTGGCTCAAAGGAGGCAACGAAGGCAGAGTGAAGGCAGAAACTGGACAAACCTGATTTTGAGCGAGTGACTCGCTCAAATAGATCGCCGATGATCTGATCAGGTGGATGAGAACGCTGAATATCACGGGGAGGTCCAGAAGCACAAGTGGCCTCTACCTCATGCACAGAAGAGGTAGGAGCAGAGCCACTAGCTGAATGAGAGTCGGAAGGCAAGGGCTGGTCTCCCTGTGGTGCAAAAATGGAAACAGGAGGCACCTCAAGTGTAGAGGGGACTGGATCCGGTGGAACACCATCATCTCCATCATCCTCATCTTCTACAAAGATGGTCTCGGAGAGATAAGAAGAGCCTGAAACATCAGGTCTAGCTCCTAAGCTAGCCTCATCAAAGGTCACATCACAGGTTTCTATGATCCTATGCGCATCAACACTCCAGACCCTATAGCTACGAGAAGAAGTCGAGTAACCTAGAAAGATACCATCAGAAGTGCGAGACTCAAACTTATCTAGGTTACTGGACTTCAAGATAAAACACTTGCAACCGAAAACGTGAAAATGAGACACACTGGGCTTTCGCCCATACCTCAACTCATAAGTAGTGCGATGCAAAGTGCCCTCAAAAACACGCGATTAGACACATGGCAAGCAGTAGCTATAGCCTCAGCCCAAAACTTCCTAGGAGTACTGTACTCATCTAGCATCGTCCTGGCCATCTCAACCAGGGTCCTGTTCTTCCTTTCCACTACACTATTCTGCTGAGGGGTGTAGGGAGAAGAGAACTGATGCTCTAAACCAGACTCCACACAAAAACTCTCAAAGTAGGAATTCTTGAACTCCGTGCCATTATCTCTGCGTATAGCTCGTAATGCACCTGGGAGCTCAATAGACAACCTCTTGATCAAACCCTGAAATGAGAAAAGTCTCATCCTTGAGGCCATGAAGAATACCCAAGAGTATCTAGAAAAATCATCAACGATGACAAGAACATACCACTTCCCCTGCCGATTGCACTCTATTTGGACCAACGGTGTCCATATGTAAAAGCTGTCTGGTGCATCATCATCACTACGGTGGATTGGAGGATGAGAAGCAGTAACCATCTTGCCATGTCGGCAAGGAGAGCAAACTAAGTCTTTGACCATCTTGAATTTGGGCAAACCCCGAATGAGATCGTGGCTGCTAACTCGGGTCAAATGATCAAAATCAATGTGACCAAGTCTCCTATGCCAGAAGGAGAGATCACGGGACTCAGAAGCAATCAAACATCGAAGAGAGTCTCCAGAAGAAGCAGAAAAATCAGCACGAAAGACTCTCCCAAATCTAGAAATCCCGCAAACTAACCCTCCTGATGAATCAAGGATTCTACAGGCATTACTCTTGAAGCTTACCTCGAAAGAGTCATCGATAAGCTGAGAAACAGAGAGCAGATTGTATTGCAGCTTACTTACTAAGGCAACATCTTTAAGAATGAAATTTTGGTTAATGCAGATGGTACCTTTAGCAATGACTCTACCTGAAGATGCATCCCCAAAAGTGATTAACTCATCACCGGGGGCTCGGACTAAGGAAGAGAACCAACGAGAATCTCCGGTCATATGACGATAACAACTGGAGTCGATAATCCAAACATCTCCCTTCCCCATCCGACGAACCTGATCAAGACACAAGAGAGAAAGATGACTCAGTACTGGGATAGAGTGAAGACTTAGGAACCCAATACTGAACCATACGACACCTCAGAGTACCAGCCACAGAAGAAGACTGGACTCGAGTGTCTCTCTGACGTTTAACCCTAACAAGATCAGTAGCAACTCTAGTAGATGATCTAGGAGCTGAAACTGGGTTGGCCTGCGTGGTGCAAAAACCGAACCACACCAGTGAAGCTTCCTAAAACTCCTACCAGAAAACACCTCACGCCGCTAATATCTACCTCGATGAGAAAAACGAGGAATATCAAGAGGACGGCGGAAAGACTGACTACGAACAGCTCTAGGACTAAGACTCAAAGAACTAGCATGAAAACCGAGTCCTGGACGCTGCCCAAAAACAGGCGACTCTCTAACCTGTCTAGAAGCAGTGTGTGCCTTAGGAGCACTCAAAGTTTGGGGATGACCCTGAATACCCCTAAGAGCAGCAACACGCTCACGCCGAGTGATCTTGGCACGCCTGAAGCAGAAATCTACTAGGTGACCATCCTTCTTACAGAAGGTGCATATGTACTTCGCCTTGCTAGAGGCAGAAGCAATAGGAGTAACACCCTTCTGGTCAGAAGTCCTATGGACAACCCCAGTAGACCTAAACACGATGGTACTCACTCTGGGAGTTACCACAATCTCACCACTCTTGGAGCTGCGCACAATAGTGGGAGGATGTGCCTGAGCGTGCTCCAAGGGATCAAATCCTAGACCTTGATTGAATCTACTAATCTTGGATTGGTCTAGAATAAGATTGAGCTTCTTCTTGCCTCCAACAAACTTCTCGAGAGTGCTCATAAGATCTTGGCAATCTCGAAAGAAAGAAGCACAAGAAGAACAGGGGAAGGAGAGGAAGAAGAAGAACTGAATGAGAAGATCTCTCAAAGACGTGCTTTTTGTTCCCTCAGCACGGCTGCCTCAATCTTGAGGGCCTCACAAGAAACGCAAGGAGCATCTCTAATCCTAAGGGTTTGGTCTTCTAACTTCTTCCTAAGCTCGACATGGATTTGATCCACATCATCCTTAACCCTAGCTCACAGCAGGCAACTAGATTTTGACTTAACTAGTAAGTCCTTAGCAAGTTCATCACACTTGACATTCAAAGCATCATTGTCAAGTTTTAGTTGCCTTCAGTCCTCACATGAGCTGACTGGGTCCTTAGAAGCATGCAATTCAAGTTCATCATTTCTAGCAGAAAGCTTCTTAAGGTGTGAACTCATGGCATCAATTTTAGCAAGCAATTTAGGGCAATTAGAGCATGATGGAGTGGAGTGAGCATGAAGAAAACTAGCCTCAAAAGGAATAGCATCAACAGAACTGGTGCTAGCATTCTTCAACCTAAGACCATCAAGTTAAGCAAGTACACTATCATGTATGGTCCTTAGGTTCTCCAACTCCACAAGAACAGCATCACAGAGAACACAGTCATCAGTGACTCGGGAGGGAGAAGATCTAAGTGAAGCTAACTCCCGAGTCAAGGTACCTACTTCCTTCTCTAATTTAGAACACCTCGACCTAGCCTTAGCATTAAACTTACCTAGTTTACAGAGGGCAGCATTTAACTCGTCGTAGGTGGGTACCTCATCCGTGTCGCTGTACAGCTCGGAGTCGCTGATGCAGTTGGCGTCGGCCATGAAGCACATGCTGAAGGGAAACGCGGTATGCTACGCTAGCACAAAAAAAAAACTACCGCGCAACCAGAAAGCTACCCGCAAGAAGGGGATCATAGATAAGATTACCACTAGACGCGCAGTTGCGGAATCCTTCGCGCGTCGATGTAGTGGTTCGTCCTCGCCGCAGTCGTTGCGTCGATGTAGTGGATCGTCCTCGCCTCGCCGTGGATCGTCCTCCCACGCCCCAGTCGCAGCAGCATCACCGCAGTAGTCCACACGTCCAGAGATGGAACGCCGTGCGTCGGTGTGCAAGCACCTAGTCGCTCGGCAGGGGCAGCGAGAGGAGGAGGCTAGGGTTTCAAGTGAATCAAACCTAAACCGTGGAAAGCACACTCTGCGCCCTCCTCCTCCCCTCCTTATATAGCCACGAGATGAAACCCTAAACCAGGGCCCACCAGCATGCTAAGCCCACGAGGTTCATTAATTACGGATCCAATCCAAATTAATGCGTCCCAGCCCATTAAGTGTGTGACCCTGCAGGTTCACATACGTTTGGACATGGATTCGGAAAACTCCTTTTCAATCCAATAGTTGGTAGCGGCTTCTTGCAAAGTATGCCAACTCCCAAACATACTGTGATCAAATCGAACAGAACCTATCAAAAGAACTCATGTAATAATCCCTTTGCCAAGTATATGAAGATTGATCTCAAGGCGAGAAGCATGTCATCCTTTGATGATTCAATCCATCTCTCGTATCCGTGATATATTAATAAGTTGTGATTGACTCCTCAATCACGGCATGGCCATGCACTTTCTTAATCATATCACACGAGTGGCCTTGTCATATATCTCCGTTTCATTGGAGTGGCAAATTCCATCTTGACTGCTCACTTCCTCTCGCACGTTTCATAGTAAACATGAAAGCTACCTTTATAACTATCCGGTTAGGAAGTAGTGTTTGATAGCCCCAAGGAAAACTATTACACATGTAGGAATATGACAATCTCAGGTCTAAGGATCATACATCTTCTAGGTATGAGATACAGCGATGACACATAAGAATGAAACATTCTCGCGTTGTCCCATAGCGGTCTATCTAACCCATGTTCTTCAACATGGTCCACAATGTAGAGATGATATCTCCATATCCCATGATCTATGAAGCATGATCATCGATCACTACATGTGCTGATCTATTCATCGTAGTCCTATACGATGATATCCGATCAGAGATATTTATCGAATTACATCATTAAGTAAAGAGCTTCATAATCAAGTCACATACTTGTTGATCAATACAATGATATACATTCATTGGACCAATAATCATATTATTATTCATAACCATAGTCATGTTACAATCATCTAAATGATTGCCTCAAGGGCATAACACTAACACATGCCAGAGAAGTCGTCGCCGCCTTTCTTCTCTTGCGGATCATCCTCGCCCTCGTCGCTCTATGTCTCCGTGTCGGAGATGTTGATGTCGTCAAGCGCAGCGAGGACGCGGTGGAAGAGCTTCTTGTTCTTGGAGAAGTTGAGGTACTTCTTCTCGTGCGCCGGTTCACGAACTGGAGGCTTCTTGTTGCGGTTCTTATCGGTGTAGTCGTTCTTGCCCGAACCACCAACATCGTTCTTACCCTTCTCCAGCTTGGGGCAATTAGACCGAATGTGGTTAGGGCCACCACACTCGAAGCATGTGATCATGCCACCTCTCTTTCTCTCTCTCACCCTTTTGTATGCATAAGAAAACTTGCGAGCGAGAAGAGCAAGCTCATTTTCTAGAAATTTTTTTCAGTTGGTCATCGCTTAGCTCACAAAGGGCGGAAAGAGAGAAACTAATAGAGAAGAAGAAGATCCAATGGGATCGGTGACCAAAGCCATCGACCGAGATTTCGTCTTGCGAGAGATGACATCGATCTCATGAGTCTTGAGGCGAGAATAAAGCCTGTCAAGAGTCAGAGTCGATAAGTCGGTGGTGTCCTTGATGGTGGTCACCTTCATCTCCCAAACCCGAAGGTCGAGTGCGGTTAAGAAATACCGAGCATTGTCTGAGTCAGGGTATATGCAGCCAACTGCTCGGAGGTCACTCAAAATCTTTGTAAACTGACCAAAACACTCGTCGAGACTCTCACCAGCGCGTTGATCAAACTTGTTGTACTCGCGCTTGAACTGGTCCTGCCTCACAGTCTTGATTTGAGTAGAGCCTTCATGGTAAGCATCGAGGGTTACCCAAATCTCGTGAACGGAGCGAAGGTGAGAAATCCTATCATATTCACCGTGGCTAAGACCCTGTATGAGAATGTTCCTTGCCTGCATTCGCCTCAACGTCAACCATATTGATGGCCGTGACATTTTCATCAGCAGGAACCTCATACGGGAGTTTCACCTTCTGCCATATCAGGTAGCCCTGGGCAGTGATGTATGATTCCATCCGGGACTTCCAAAAAGGAAAATCAACTCCATTAAAGATGGGAGGCTTGGTGGAATATTTGTCCGTCGCCATGGCTCTTGAGACAGGTCTAGATCTATGGAAGAGCAAAATCGGCTCTGATACCAATTGAAGGACCGAGATGGCGAATAGAGGGGGGGTTAATGGTCGCAAAAAAAAATTCCCCCAAAATACTCCAACAAAAACCTCGACAAGATCGCTCAAAGGAAATCGTGAAAACCCCAAAAACTAGACAACTATGTGTACCCCAAGCTTGCATGGATAAGTACCATAAAATATGTGGGGATTTTTTAGTCACAATCCTGGTTGTCTAGTGTCCAAAATAAAGAGGAATCAATCCAACTCTTGCTTTTAGAAATAATATCAATTCAAATCACAAAAGTCACTTTCAGAAAAGCAAAAGCAGAATTTCCAGAACTTGTCCTCAATTTGAACAGGAGGTTGGTGGGTTTCTGCAGCTCACAAAATTTTGATAATTTTTATCCCTATGAGCATCAGAGTCGTGAAGTACACCACCAAATTTCTACTCAAAAATCCTTACATAAAAAACAGGAAAAATCAAAGAACACAGTCAGTCAAGAACTTCGAGCAGAAAGTTTGGGGCTCGGTTTTCACCTCATGGCGCCCAAACGGTGCAACAAGTGAACTCCAAAAGTTTTCTGAAACTGGATATCAGAGTCCCGCACCTTCTCCAACAAGAATCACTTAAAAAGGACTTTTCTATATTTTTATAAAAATCAAATACTAAATGCTGCGCAAAGAACAAGTTCTGAACATAGTTGGAACTTGGAAGAAAAGATGTTCTCTACTCAATCCAAGAGTGCAAAAGAGATGTAAAACCATATGAACACACTCAAAACATCCAAAATCAACAGCATTAGAAGGAGGGGTGGCAAATCCAAATTGTGTGAAAGTAAATTGCGAGAATGTAATTGCGGGAAAGTAAACGCTGAATTTAAATTGCGTAAAGTAAAGACGTAATGTAAATGCGCAAAATAAATTTAGAGATGGATGGATAAAAATTTTATTTCTGGAAGGAGAGGTTACAAAGCCTCACTTTCATGTGGGCAAAGCTCAAAGGAGCATTCACAAACCTCAAAACCTTTAACGGAAGGAGGCTACCCCTCCATCCCTATTTATACAACTCTTAGGCCACCTACCACCCTTGGATGAGTCCCTCAACCCTAGAGCACTCATCTAAGGCCATGCAAGGGCTAACCCCAAACCCACACACATACCCGGTTTTCTTGCACGGTTTTCAAAGCATACTACCTAGACCCGCTAACCTATCAACTAGACCTCAATCCGACGGCCCTCATTGATCCACGAGGCATCTAGCTAGCATCATCTGCTTTCCTTGTCTCCTTGACTTGCCCGGACTCCGTCTCCGATCATCTTCCGGCGATCTCCCAACCGTCTGGACCTCTGATGCTCCTCGCCTAGTCCCGGTCATCCTCTGCCTCACCATGACCTAGCACCGTCGCCCTGCAACCATCAAAGACAAGGAAACACATCACATAGCAATGCCCACAATGATATGCAATAAACTCATCCAATTCATCACTACCGCGCCCATACGGCTGGTACTACCACTCCTGGCAGAGACAACTCAAATTGCTTCATTTTGGAAATCAATCCAAATCAAACTCAAACTTGAGCACACCTTGCTCAAATAAAGTCAAATAATCATCACAAACGTGGATGGACCTCCACATGGTCCTTCAGAATCTAAGCCAATTGATCTTCACGATCGGCTTTGAGTGAATTTTATATTTTACCTTGTCGATTATAGGTTAAATCGACTGGCACACTCTGAACCAGGTGTTCATCTGGTGTGCTATTGTCAGAAACCCAACTTCAAGTTTTTGACGTCAACACACTCTTGTCACACCTAGTGGGACCACAATGTCTTCATCAGGTAAGTTGATTCCACCATCTGATCTCAACGCTGAAGCCATAATTGTCCCGACGATGGATGATTTAACGCCAGACAACGTAGAGAAATCGAAGATCGAAAAATTGCTCTTGAAGGGATGATGCTCAATTGTTTTCAGAAAACGCGACGTGGCATCACTCAAAAAACCGCTCTGCCGACGGTCAATGCCCTATGAGATGTAGGCGTTATAGAAGGACCGGTAAGTTGATATCTGCCTGCTCAAGCCGAGCTATCGGCTATGATTAATCAGTCTGTACACCATGCACTAATAAACCAATCATTGGCTCTCGTTACAACACTTAAGCCGATGATTGTAAATAGAGTTAAATCTATAGCCCAGGATTGGCATCATCCGGGAGTCTAATCGACCCGATGCAAGCTCTGCCAAGCTACCCTGTTTTCTCAATAGCATAAAGCACACAGCACGTTAGCCGATCCTAAACCATCGGCTATAACTTCACCCCCAACAATGACGCCAAATCAACCTACCATTATACTGCCAAGAGATCCTCGACCGAGTGGAGTAACCCATTACCAGGTTTACACCGATGCTGCTAAGTTGGATAAATTGGCAAATTTACCGCCGTCAGCTCCGTTTTACGCTTTTCCACAGTCGGTTCCACAGCCGATTGAATCTGACAGATACCCACAACGTCATGAACCTTTCCTACCTAGAAATCCAGTTCCACACAGGGTAGTGACCTATTCGGAACCTTTTGTCCCATTACCAGAACCACAAACTAGAATAAACAATGGATACGACCAATACACTCATCTACCATCGGCTCAACCTAATCGGCAGCCCGAGTTTGCACTCGAGGGGCAGAATGCCAATTATGACCAACATTATCAAGGACCTATCGTTCCATTGGTCGATAGTATGAATTGGGCCGATCATATTGCCGCTGTATTAAGGGATCAATTCGGCATACAGCCAAAAGGGAAAGTTATCGGCTATAGAAAACCATATCCCAATTACATAGATCGTATGCCTTAGCCTCACAATTTTAAAGTCCTAGATTTTGTAAAAATTCTCTGGTGATGATTCGATTACGACGTTAGAACATGTCGACCGCTTTATCACACAATGCGGTGAAGCAGCTCAATCTGACAGGCTAAAAATCAGATTGTTCCCATTATCATTATCAGGAGCAGCTTTTACTTGGTTTACCAGTCTGCCTCCAAATTCAGTTCATTTATGGAACGATTTGGAAAGCTGATTCCATGAATACTTTTTCTTAGGTAGTCTGGAACTCAGGATTTTCGACCTGAGCTCTGTCCACCTGAAATTTGGAGAATCGTTAACAGATTACATTAAAAGATTTAGGGAAATCAGAAATCTATGTTTTAGTGTCACATTACCTGATAATCAACTTGCCGATTTGGCTTTCCATGGGCTAATTCCACCACTGCGAGAAAAATTTGGAGGACAGGAATTCACCGATCTAAGCCACCTGCTTCATCCCGTGATGGCTCAAGAAAGCCAATTCCTAGACAATAGGGCATTCAAAGATAGATTCAAAGCAAATGGGAATAATAAAAAAAAGGATAAAGCCAAAGTTAATATGGTTGATTATTGCCCTAGCGAATCCTCTGAAGATGATGAAGTAGAGGTGAATATAGCCGAATGTATAAAAGGGTCTAAAAAATCTTTAGTCTGTTCCTGTCTTAAGCCGACAAGGAATAAGTCAGAAGTCAAATGCGCGTTTGATGTCTCTAAGTGTGATCGTATTTTTGATTTATTGTTACAAGAAAAAATAATACGATTGCCCGAAGGACAAGTTATACTATCAGCTAATTTGATCAAGAAACAGGGGTATTGTAAGTGGCATCATTCTTTTTCTCATAATACTAACGATTGCAATATTTTCCGCTAGCAAATCCAATCAGCTATTGAAGATGGTCAGCTAAAATTTGCTGATGAGCCGACCATGCAAGTTGACGTTGATCCGTTCCCTATAAACATGGTGTAATGTTCGAGCAAACGAAAAAGGCCGATGCACAGCTAGGAGCCAAGTTGGGATCGGCGAGTTGATATTCAGTCGACTTCGGATGGTAGTCAAACACTAAAAATCACGATCGGTTCATTACAAATAGAAGTCGATCATGAGAGCAAAAATTCAAAGACCATTAAACCCAAGGGAGACCCGCAAGTTGGCAGATGGTATAAAGCAGAAAAATCACTGCCAAGACAGCCAGTGAGAAGGTCGGGGCCGACGTTTTCTCAGTTGATGGGGAAGTATGAAAGAATGAATAATCGATCGCAATATTCTTCGCGTTGGTCAGATAATCTATATCGAACTGAGAACGTAGAAAGAGCTCATTGGAGGTTCCTCTTTTGGCAATTCTGTTGGGAAAGAGGACTAGCATTGCCATCTCCATACACATGCCCAATGGAACATTATCCCCAAGACGATTGGCCTAGCCAATCGGCCAAAGAAAGGTTGTCTGGGTCGATACGAGATCGTCCTAATAAATGCTATAGAAAATTGGTTCACGAGAGAATCTCTAGGCCAAATCAGGTGCCGAACCAAGTTAAGACATGTGGAATATAAGAACCCGGGTACCCTCACACAAGGCCCAAGAGGGAGGCCCAGAAGATACTCCCCGCGTCAGACCCCGCTGCCGTGCGCAAGGGGACATATCCTAAAGGAAGTTGAACTTATATATAGATATGATAGATACGGTTGTAATCCGAGTCGTTAATAGGGTAGATAAAGATGTAAACTCTATCCTATTAACTGACTAGAATCTTGTAACCGATCGGAATCTCTAAAACGATCAGGACTCTGTAAGCCGCCCCACCCCCGCTATATAAGGAGAGGGCGGGCAACAACATAGGGATCGAATCATCCAAGCATAGAGCAATCAAGCCATAGAGCATAGAACACCTCATATCGCCCAGAGCATATTGTGCTTTGAGCAACCCCGGATCCAAGAGATCTGCATAATCCCAGCACACAGGACTAGGGTATTATCTCTTCCGCGAGAGCCTGAACCTGTATAAACCCCTTGTCTTGTGTGACCTTCGAGTTTGAGATCTAGCGCCTACCCCATAAATTCATTGCCGACTACAAAAGTCGACAGTTGGCGCGCCAGGTAGGGGAAGCGCTATAATCTTTTCCCACAGACTCGATGGCAGCAATCGGTGGATTCGTCGCCACCTTCGTCTCGGCCATCCTTCCGCCGGAACACGGACTTTGTCGCAGATCTTGCGCGGAGAGCTTGTGCATGCGGTCCAAAATCAGATCCGATCTGGTAAAGATCAGGCCAACCCATCTCAGGTATGTCACTTTGACTTGGCCGGCAAACCAGTCGGCGTCGTGAGGAATTGCTGCGATCTTCGTGGCATCTTCGCGATAGAAGAGCAGAAGACCGATCTCCAACGCCAACAAGAAGAATAGGAAGCTGCGGGGGAAGATCGTCTTCGTAAGGGTAAGGAGGTGCAGGTGCGATCGCTTCGATCTCGCGGCCGCAATGTCCGCGAGGACCTCCTGCAATCCAGGTTGGGAGATCAAGCCGTTTTCCGCACGCCAATGCAAAACGTCGCCGCCTCCAAGACGCTTCTCGACAAACTGGACCCGATGATTGCATCGGATAGCCCGGCAGCCCCGATCGTGGCCCAGATCAAGGTCATGGTGACGACGGCCGCAATTTAGCGAAATCAGGAAAAGCCAGTAGGTGAAGCGCACTTGCGCTCCCACGTGGCTTTCGGCACGGCCACGAGCCTACGCCTGCGCCCCGAGCGCAACCTTCGGCACGGCCACGAGCCTACGCCTGCGCCCCGAGCGCCACCTTCGGTACGGCCACGAGCCTACGCCTGCGCCCCGAGCACCACCTTCGGCACGGCCACGAGCCACGCCTGCACCCCGAGCGCCGCCTACAGCTCATCTACAATCCTTCTCCTGCGCCCCGAGCAAAGATGGCACGATCGTCGACAACATATGGAGCATAAAGCAGCTAAGTCGCTTTTTACTCAATTATGTCATTATAAATAAAATTGTTGACTTTTCGACTTGCTACTTAGTTGACCCACAACTAAGCGATGAAGTCGGGGCTACCTAATAGTGTGCATGCGCACATCTTTTTGAGTTGTATTTTTCTTCTTTTGCTTAACGATTGCGAGTGAATCCGAAAAGTGCGATAACTCCAAATTGTGAAGCTCGACCCCATGAACGCGAACTTTAGTCACCCAAAACACGTGCACGGGAAAAGAGCCATGAGCCGACTCCCAACGCTCGGGGATAGACTAGTCGGGCAGAGTGCTTAAACAAAAGAGTCAAACCACTCGGATGAATTCATAATCAATAAGGAAAAAGAGTAAAAAACTCTAAAATTATATATACACCAGTCGGACATCACATCCGAGTGAATTGTTTTTACATTGCCTAAGTTCTGCATATACATGATTTCAGGGCTACTAAATTTAGATACGACGTGTGTGAGCCAACACTTCAACGAGCGACATCAAGAACTTCATGACGAATGAATTTAAAGGAGTGGCGTGAATTTTGCCTTGAGCGGGAAAAGCGTTTTGACTTCTGCATATCGTTTGGGATACAGTATGTCCCAAGATGAGCCGACTGCCAGAATTCCAATAATGGGGCTAGGAACCACTCGGAAAGTTTAACGCGTGGAGCTCTATTGAGTCCTTCACGATCTCTTTGCCTACAACAGGCACTCGGTACCAGAAGGAAAACTAGTCGGAAGTCGCATCAAGAACTGGAAGCACTCGGCGTGAAGCATGACTCAGTTGGGCTGCAACCAGGAAGGCGGCAACTCGATCGCAAAGGACTCGGGGGCTACTGTGGAAAATAAGAACCCGGGTACCCTCACACAAGGCCCAAGAGGGAGGCCGGAAGATACTCCGCGTCGGACCCATTGCACATGCGCAAGGGGACATATCCTAAAGGAAGTTGAACTTATATTTAGATATGATAGATACGGTTGTAATCCGAGTCGTTAATAGGGTAGATAAAGATGTAAACTCTATCCTATTAACTGACTAGAATCTTGTAACCGATCGGAATCTCCAAACCGATCAGGACTCTGTAAGCCGCCCCACCCCCGCTATATAAGGGAGAGGGCGGGCAACAACATAGAGATCGAATCATCCAAGCATAGAGCAATCAAGCCATAGAGCATAGAACACCTCATATCGCCTAGAGCATATTGTGCTTTGAGCAACCCCGGATCCAAGAGATCTGCATAATCCCAGCACACAGGACTAGGGTATTATCTCCTCCACGAGAGCCTGAACCTGTATAAACCCCTTGTCTTGTGTGACCTTCGAGTTTGAGATCTAGCGCCTACCCCATAAATTTATTGCCGACTACAAAAGTCGACAAGACACAAGAGTGAGGTTCTGCTGATCGGGAAGATTTGGCTAGTAAAATACGAAAGCCAATGGATCCCAAACCAAGGTGGTGTCCACCCGGTCTTAGCCGATCACAACGCAGACGATTGCAAAGGCTAAGAACTCAGGAAATCAGAGAGGCTGACACAGAGAAACAGAGGGATCAAACCTTCAATGAACTTCGGCCGATCAAAACTACCAAAAAAGAGTGGAGGAAGAAAGAGCAGGTTGAAGAAGATTTCGATTCAGCCGACGATTTGGATTCTCCCATGATTAGGGATGATACGCTTCCAATGGACATCAACATGGTATTCACATTGCAGGCCGAGTTCAAAATTAAAACTGAATCGGCCAAAGAAACTTTTGCTCAATCATGTTTAAGTGTTCAAAATGCGATCTTTGAAAAACCACGAGACGATCATCGGCATCTAAAGTAATTTTATTTAAAAGGCTATATAAACGGCAAGCCGATATCAAGGATGCTGGTGGATGGAGGAGCTACCGTCAATCTGATGCCGTACACCACTTGCGAAAAATTGGGTAAGTCCGATGAAGATTTGATCAAGACTAATATGGTTTTGAATGATTTCACAAGCGATTCCACAGAAGCCAAAGGCGTTATTGTCATGGAATTGACTGTCGGTAGTAAGGCTTTGCCGACCGCATTCTTCGTCATTGACGCCAAAGGCAATTACAGCGTGCTGCTCGATCGGGATTGGATTCATGCCAATTTCTGCATTCTGTCGACCATGCATCAGGCGCTTGTCCGATGGAATGGAAGCGAAGTTGAAGTCGTCTCAGCGATACATCGGCTCATGTTGCTATGACCAGTTCAGATGCGAATTGGCAACATGAAGAAGCTGGATGTATATCGGGGAAAAAGCTGGACGATTGTGACTTTATTTGCGTTGGTAAGACGGTACTTATGCTGATTAGTGTCAAGCCAGGCATGTTTGATCGAGCAAATAAGGTATTACGCCGATGGGGTCAAGGAAAACATTGAAGGCCCTACAGGACAAAATGCAAAGCTATCGACAAATGACAGATAGCTACGAGGCCATCAAAGATTTTCATGAAATTGAGGAGTTAGGCCAAGGCTTCACATTTACCGATCTGCTTGAAGAAGTCGATATAGGTAGTGGTGATAGGAAAAGATCAACTTTTATTAGCGCAAAATTAGATGTAAAATATAAAGAAAAGTTGGTCAAAATTCTCAAAGATTATAAAGACTATTTTGCTTGGGAGTATCACGAGATGCCTGGTTTAAGCCGACAACTGGTCGAACATTGGTTGCTTATTAAACCAGGATATAGGCCGTTTAAGCAATATCCTAGACGCTTTAATCCGGCCTTGTACAGTATCATAAAAGAGGAGATAGAACAATTATTAGAAGCAAAATTCATTAGGCCTTGTCGATATGCAGAGTGGGTCTTCAATATCGTTCCAGTTATGAAGAAAAACGGGAAGCTTAGATTATGTGTCGACTTTAGAGACTTGAATAAAGCCACACCAAAGGATGAGTATCCGATGCCGATAGCCGATATACTTATCGACGCTGCATCAGGAAATAAAATCATAAGTTTTTTAGATGGTAATGCCGGATACAATCAGATATTCATGGCAGAAGACGATGTACCCAAGACTGCCTTCATATGTCCTGGTGCAATAGGGCTATTTGAGTGGACGGTTATGACATTCGGTTTAAAGAATGCAGGGGCTACGTACCAACAAGCCATGAATCTAATTTTTCATGATTTAATCGGCCACATTGTTGAAATATACATTGATGATGTTGTAGTAAAATCTAAAGATGATGTACAACATTTAGCCGATTTAGAAAAGGCCTTCCAGAATATAAGAATACATGGTTTGAAAATGAATCCTTTCAAGTGTGTGTGGTGTGTTGGCTGGGCAATTTTTGGGCTTTAAGGTACATGAAAGGGGAATTGAAGTCAACCAAGAAAGGGTCAAAGCTATAGCCAAAACAAAGCCGCCAACATGCAAGAATGAGTTGCAAAAGCTGGTTTGTAAGATTAACTATCTCTGACGATTTATTTCAAATTTTTCTGGTCTGATTCGTACGTTCACCCCTTTGTTGAAGTTAAAGGATAATCAGGAGTTTGTTTGGGGAGTTAACCAGCAAAAAGCTTTTGATGATATCAAGGAATACCTAGCCAATCCTCTAGTGCTAGCAGCACCACGAAAAGGGATTCCTTGCAAGCTATACATATCGGCTGAAGAAGATGAAGGGAAACGCGGTATGCTACGCTAGCACAAAAAAAAAACTACCGCGCAACCAGAAAGCTACTCGCAAGAAGGGGATCATAGATAAGATTACCACTAGACGCGATTGCGGAATCCTTCGCGTCGATGTAGTGGTTCGCCTCGCCGCGATCGTTGCGTCGATGTAGTGGATCGTCCTCGCCCGCCGTGGATCGCCCTCCCACGCCGATCGCAGCAGCGCCACCGCAGAGTCCACACGTCCAGAGATGGAACGCCGTGCGTCGTGTGCAAGCACCTAGTCGCTCGGCGAGGCAGCGAGAGGAGGAGGCTAGGGTTTCAAGTGAATCAAACCTAAACCGTGGAAAGCACACCTGCGCCTCCTCCTCCTCCTTATATAGCCACGAGATGAAACCCTAAACCGGGCCCACCAAAGATGCTAAGCCCACGAGGTTCATTAATTACGGATCCAATCCAAATTAATGCGCCCCACCATTAAGTGTGTGACCTGCGAGGTTCACATACGCTTGGACATGGATTCGGAAAACTCCTTTTCAATCCAATAGTTGGTAGCGGCTTCTTGCAAAGTATGCCAACTCCCAAACATCTGTGATCAAATCGAATGAACCTATCAAAAGAACTCATGTAATAATCCCTTTGCCAAGTATATGAAGATTGATCTCAAGGCGAGAAGCATGTCATCCTTTGATGATTCAATCCATCTCTCCTATCCGTGATATATTAATAAGTTGTGATTGACTCTCAATCACGGCATGGCCATGCACTTTCTTAATCATATCACACGAGTGGCCTTGTCATATATCTCCGTTTCATTGGAGTGGCAAATTCCATCTTGATTGCTCACTTCCTCTCGCACGTTTCATAGTAAACATGAAAGCTACCTTTATAACTATCCGGTTAGGAAGTAGTGTTTGATAGCCCCAAGGAAAACTATTACATATGTAGGGAATATGACAATCTCAGGTCTAAGGATCATACATCTTCTAGGTATGAGATACACTGATGACACATAAGAATGAAACATTCTCGCAGTGTCCCATAGCGGGTCTATCTAACCCATGTTCTTCAACATGGTCCACAATGTAGAGATGATATCTCCATATCCCATGATCTATGAAGCATGATCATCGATCACTACATGTGCTGATCTATTCATCGTAGTCCTATACGATGATATCCGATCAGAGATATTTATCGAATTACATCATTAAGTAAAGAGCTTCATAATCAAGTCACATACTTGTTGATCAATACAATGATATACATTCATTGGACCAATAATCATATTATTATTCATAAACATAGTCATGTTACAATCATCTAAATGATTGCCTCAAGGGCATAACACTAACAGAAGAAATTATTGGGGCCATTTTAGCTCAGGAGGTCGATGGTAAGGAAAGAGTAATCTTTTATTTAAGTCGATGCCTACTAGATGCTGAGATCAGGTTACCCTTTAGCCAAAAAGTTATGCCTATCTCTATATTTTTCCTGCACGAAGCTAAGGCATTATATTTTGGCATCGGCTTGCAAGGTAGTTTGCAAAATTGATATTATAAAATATATGTTATCAGCTTCAATTTTAAGAGGTCAACTTGGTAAATGGGCTTGTGCTTTAATAGAGTTCAACCTATCATATGAATCGGCTAAGGCAGTTAAAGGACAAGTTATAGCCGATTTTACGACAGGACATGATACCTCTGCCGACTTAGTTTCTGTTGCCCCTTGGTAGCTGTTTTTTGATGTGTCGGTATGCCGAGAGGGTGATGGTATTGGTATCGTGCTCATATCGCCCAAAGGCTACAATTTTGAGTTTGCATTTTGGTTGAATAGCCGATGTTCGAACAACCAAGCAGAATACGAGGCATTGCTCAAAGGATTACAACTATTGGAAAAT
The DNA here is from genome assembly GCA_036346275.1 of Otatea glauca. Taxonomy (NCBI): domain Eukaryota; kingdom Viridiplantae; phylum Streptophyta; class Magnoliopsida; order Poales; family Poaceae; genus Otatea; species Otatea glauca. Next base: position 31,021,462 of record CM070723.1, on the reverse strand, counting down.
ATCGGAGTGGATACTGTTGAGGCGTACAGCGACTCTATGTTAATCGTATAGCAAGTAAAGGGCGAATACCAATGCCGTGATGAAGTGTTACTTAAATATTTAAAACAGTGCTTCAAAACTATCGGCTCATTTACCTCATTCTCTACGGTCATATCCCTCGAGAATTGAACAATAGAGCCAATGCACTAGCTCAGCAGGCATCGAGGTACAAGGACTTTAGCCGATATCAGATGACTGAACTAGTGAGCAAAGTTGTCATGTGAGTCGATGCTATCGACTGGAGGACGCTGCAAGGACCCGAATCCACTGATTCGAACCCACTGTGTTTACCGCACTAGTCCCAGGATCAACGCTAGTGCACACAGCTCAACATTGGTACATATCACATCATACTCAACGATAATAGAATAATAGTTCATTCATTGATATATCTAAAGGTATGATCTTATGACCAACTTACATTATTAAGCCACGCAGGGCAAGACTGAAAATATAAACTAATAATTATGCAGCGGAAAGTAGAAAACGTAGATACTGAAAATATAAACTAATAATTATGCAGCGGAAAGTAGAAAACGTAGATAGCTCATCAGTTCACCAGAGGCAACCGACAAGGCTCGGACCCTAATGACTCGTGTCTTCCTGGACTTCATCTTCCAACACAGGTGTAGATTCTTCAACTGTTGATTATTGTTGTTTGGCAAGGGTGAATACTTAAGCACTCAACAAGTTGTGCACAGAATGCAATTCTATGTATCTATATGCAAGGCTTATTCCAATGGATAGGCTATCATGGTTATTTTGCAATAAGCAGCATTTATGAACAAATACAGTAAATAGATTGTAAAACTGTAAAACAAATATCAATAGTAAATAAATTCAGTATTTCTCAAGTAAACCAAGTTTCCAATCCTAAGTCAAATTCCATCTTCCATATGGCATTCCGCCATCCCAACCAAGTTGTTCAATTAATTAAACTAACCCTTAACTGTAATTCCCGAGCATTGCTCAATACCACGAGCACGGCTATCCGAATAGTTTCACACTCTGCAGAGGTTATGCACTTTACCCACGTGATACAACCAAACACCACAAAGGCGAGTGATTATAACAAAGCCTTTACAATGCTCTGGCTTAACCGGATACCACCCGCTAAGGTTTCAACACTGGTGGGTCTGAAAACCATAACCAGGGCCCCCCTCTTGCGCCATGTGAATTACACGATAACTCGGGAACTCACAACGACCACGATAGTACCAAAATCAAGACATTGCAAATTACTCAGCTAGGTGGCCCATACTGACATGTGGTTGCATGATTGACTCAGGTCAAAGGCTTGCAAGGTTAAGTCCTTAGTGTGATCAAGGCAAGACATCCACATACCCTCGCCCATCGGGCCCACCTTGGCATCCTCGCCCCTTGTCACTTGCCCCAATCTAAATTATTATCACCCGATTGATTACCAAGCACCACGTGCCATCAACAATTCAACATCGTTGCGTGACATGACTCGCCACAACAACTCAATCTCATCGTGTGATCCCACATGACACACAAGTTCATAATATTGTTCCATATTCCATTAATCAAGATTAATTATCAATGATTCTGACACATGTGATGACGTGGCATGACTAAGCAACTAATACGAACTAATCCTCCAATGTTGATTATAATTATTAACCAACTATGTTTAACCAATCTAGGGTGACAATGGATCATGGCATACAATGACAAGGTAGGGTGTAGATCAATCTGGTATATTAGCTAAACCCAATCTAATTTGAAACCATTGTATATTGGAAATACATGCAATAGGGTAAAACAAACATAGCAATTTTATAAACATGGGTTCAACATGATCAAAGCACAACTTGCCTTGGAATAGGTCCTGATCTGGTTCTGGAACTTGCTCTTGAGTTGCTGGATCTTCCTCCGAAGCGTCGCACAATTCAATGTCTACGCGTACCGAAGAAGAAAAGCAATTAAATGCCAAAATAGAGAGAAATTGAACTCCAAAAATCAAATAAAATTCACCATTAAATAGATCTCAATTTTTCAAATTTTTAGAAATTGGAATCACTCAATTCCGAGTTAAGATGCAAAAGATATAGCCTTTTGAAGTTTGAAATAAATACTGAAAATACAGAAAATAGAAATTCGAAATTAACAGATTTATTTTTAAACTGAAAAACAGATTATTGCGTCATCATGACGTCATGCTGGCGTCAGCCCTGGCCCGAACCAATCAGAGCACGACACGTGGCCCGACGCATAGACTGAGTCCACGAGACCTCCTCTGGTCTACCGCAGACCTGGTCCACGACGCTTCGGCGCTTGCGCCCGACGCGTCCCGATCCGATTGGTCGTAGTATCGCCCCGCCGATGCATGACACGCGGCGCACATCCACGTCTTTATCAGATCCAACGGTGACAGCTACTCGCAACGCGGCTCGATCTCCCCCGTTCACTAAGATCTGACGGTCACAAACTTACCCGAGATTAATGGCGAAGCGACGGCGAAGAAGTCCACCGGAGACGAAGAAGAAGCTTCGGCGACGGCGTTCCGGCGCGTTCCCGACGTGAAGAGGTGGATTGGTCGACGCGGCACACCCCGACGAGTCCAATCCGAGACCAAAACGTCGAAAAGCCGATGAACCGGCGATGATCTTGAGCAAAAACCGTGGCGGCTCCGGCGTTCTACTTCGGCGAGGTCGAGTGGCTTCTACAGAGCTTCTCGGCGACGGCGCATCATCAAAAGATGCGCTACCACGGAGAACCACGGGTCTACCTCGCCTTAAATAGCCTCGGCGTCCGAGCTCTACACGACGAAGAAGTTCGACGTCGTTACGGCGGCGGAATCCGAGTCCCGAACGGAGACGACGACCGATCCGCGACGCTGCGTGTCACGATCCGACGGCCAAAACGTGAACGCACACGCGCCTTCACCGGACCGTTGGATCGCACACAAACGGCCACGGATCTAGGGTTTTGCCCTATTGCGCCTCACGGCCGGGGTGGGCCGCACCGACGCTGGTTAATAAGACATGATGTTGGGCTCGGCCCAACATCGCTCACAAAACTTTAATGATTTCTTATTTAAAATAATTGAAGAAATTTATTTTATTTGTTTCAGGCAATAAAACTATTAGGAAAAATCCAAGAAAAATCTCAAAAATACTTTGAGACATTCTGGACTCAAATAAAATATTTTTGGCAAATCTTTATTTTAACTTTGCATAGATTTAAATAGATTTGAATAAAAGGCAATAAACTTGATTTAAAATTAATTCAAATAATTCCAGAAAAATCCAAATAAATTCCAGAAAATCACAAATGCACATTTAAGCAATAAAAACTTAATTAAGCCAAATTTTGGGATGTTACAGACGCAGATGAGAGATTACCTAATTGACCCATCCAAGCCTACAAAACGCAAAGTTATGCAGCAAGAATTGAAGTACGTAGTTTTGGATGATATTTTGTATTATCGAACGTTGGAAGGTTTGCTGCTAAGATGCCTTGGAACCGAAGAAGCGCAAGTGGCAATGGGTGAAGTACATGAAGGTATTTGCGAATCTCATCAATCGGCTCATAAGATGAAGTGGATGCTCAGACAAACAGGATATTTTTTAGCCGACAATGTTAGAAGATTGTTTCAGATATTACAACGGGTGTCAGACTTGTCAAAAGTTTGGCAACATACAGCTAGCGCCGGCATCGGCTTTGCATCTGATTATTAAGCCATGGCCGTTCAGAGGATGGGGGATAGACATAATCGGCCAAATATTTCCTGCTTCAAGCAAGGGCCATGAATTCATTTTGGCTGCAATCGATTATTTTTCCAAGTGGGTTGAGGCTATACCCCTCAAAAAGGTTATGAGTGTTGAAGCAATCATATTTGTTAATGAACACATTGTCCATCGGTTTGGAGTACCACAAACGATCATGACCGATCAAGGTACTGTGTTTATGTCCAATGAGTTTCAGAATTATGCGAAGAGTCTAGGGATCAAGTTGTTAAATTCATCCCCTTATTATGCTCAAGCTAATGGACAAGTCGAGTCATCTAATAAAACGTTGATTAAGTTAATTAAAAGAAAAATTGATGAGAAACCAAGAAATTGGCACTCCACGCTACCGGAGTCACTTTGGGCGTATCGGCTAGCCTATCATGGAGCAACAAAGCTTTCACCTTATCAGTTAGTGTATGGCCAAGAAGTTGTTTTACCTGTAGAGATTAACATTGATTCTATACGAATAGCCAGACAAAATGGTTTGTCGGCTCAAAATTACAACGATCTAATGATCGATAACTTGGACGAATTAGCAGAATTACATTTGTCTACACTAGATCAGCTTAAAAAGAATAAAATAAGAGCTGCGAGAGCATATAATAAAAAGGTAGTGCCTAAGTTTTTTGATGAAACCGATTTAGTTTGGAAAACCATACTACCCGTTGGTTCTAAAGATAACCGATTTGGAAAATGGTCACCCACATGGGAAGGGCCGTATAAGATTAATCGGCTAGTCGATGGAAATTCGTACATACTTGAGACGTTAGAAGGATCTATTTTGCCTAAAGCAATTAATGGGAAGTATTTGAAGAAATACTATCCTAGCGTCTCGATTGGAGCTTAGTCAGCTAAAAAGAAAATCGTTCTGAAAAGCCAAGTTAATTCGATGCTGTTAATTGGCTAGAAAAATGAATTACAAGGCAAGATAAGCATGAAATCGGTTAAATAGCCGATTATAAAATTAAAGTATTACAGAAGTATTGTTCCAAAAAGCCAAGCATTTAACAATTTTTCATCATCATAAAGAAGATTAAACTTGAAGGCCAGAACCACGAAGCCTTGCGCCTAGAGCTGATAGAGAGCCCGCAGCTTTGGCTACCCGATTGGCCAGTGATGGGTTTCTTACCAGTGGCCTTGACCTATGAAGTAAACAAAGAATCGGTTAGTAAACTATCTTAGGTAAAAATGAAAATGAGCAAGGAGAAGTTGATTAAAGCCGATACCTCGCCTGTTATATTTTCTAAGCTCGTGTTAGTGTAACCTGACGAACTAGCTTCATTGCTAGAATCGCTGTTAGACACTAATGTCGGCTCTGGTAAGTCTGGGAAGAATTCCTTGATTATAATTGATGGAGTTTTTTCCATGTACAATGACTCCGCAATAGCCGACCACCATGATGTGAAAGAACCTGCCCGGTGGGCATTCAGAAAGAAGTGAGGGAAGCTGCGAAGTTGAAGCTCATCGGCTATTTCTAAAACCAGTTCGGCTACAGCAGCATTGCGGACTCTAGCTTTGGGCTGTAGTCGATCAAGAAGTGGCAAGCATGGAATCACTTGACCAAAACCTAGCTGTCTAGCATAAATTGATGGATGATAAAATTCATATGATGGTTGGAATGTCCGATTCCTGGTATGAAGGCCGGCATGAAAAACGCATGGAGAGACGAAGAGTTTATATAAATCCAAGGTCTCATTAAGCATCAAAGAGTTTTCGGCTTCCAAATGCAAGAAAGAGGGCCAAGGGAAATCAGCTGTGGAACTGTAACTAAAGAAATCTTGTTGTTTGAAGTCTTCAGTGTCTAGTTGTAGGAAGAAAGACAAATATTTTCTACAGCCGATAGGTGTGATTTTTGTCTCCTTACTGGAGCACATCATGAATCTTTCACCAAAAGATCGGCATTCCTTGAATTGGAAAGGTGCGCCCTCTAGAGTGTCATCACTTGGGAACAGGGTCCCATCGGCTAAATTCAAATTGAAAGGGCGACTGAATAAGCAATACAACCAGATCTACACGAACCACATCGGTCCTCCTACGTTGCTGACGGTAAAATGTTCAAAACCAGTAAAAAGCCGACTTCTTATTATGTATAGCATTTGGTATACAGCACCCAGAAAGGTTTTCCCTAAAGCCAGCCGACGACCTTCAACGAGCTGTTCTGCTATGACTTGGTAAATTGAGTCGGCCCGAGAGATGCCGCACAGAAAAGGAAGCGATCCAACCAAAGGTTAAGAAATGCAACATGCTCTTCATCCGACACAGGGCCATAAACTCTATTATTATTTTCGATGTATTTGGCCCATCCTTTACCCTTTGATCTGATGAGTTTATATCTGGGTTTACCACTAAAAGCCGATATTTGCTCACCATCTAGCCTAAGGCAGCATAGTTGAGTTACGTCCAGAAGAGTTGGGCTGATGGGACTAGTGCGAAACAGGAAAGCATTAAAGCAATCTGACCAGAAATAACAGGCCGTGGCCACTAAGGGCTCATTGGCTTCTAGATCGACTAAAGAAAGGGGGATACATTCGGCTATACCTATTTTTTCCCATTCACTCCTCTTTTGGGCCACCACTCTAATGAATCAATTTCTCCACCCTTTGAGAGCTGTCGGCCAGGCTCTAAAACTTTTATTCCACCCTTCTATATTATGACCAGAAGCTGACAATGAAAGACGAGGGATTTCTTGATTTGTAACAATATTGAGATCTAAATTTTCTAAGGGTCCCAAGAAGTATTGATCATTGCTATGTGGAATCGGGATGAGTACTTGACTCGGGTCCATTGCAGCCGATCTGAAAAGGTGATTGAGCTAAGGAATTGTTCCAAAAATTCGTCAACCGAAGGAGCTGAAGCCGATTGCAGACAACACGAGAGCTTGTGCACGTGAAAATGACAGTGTGGGGGCCGCATTTTATAGCACGGTGAAAATTTCGAGCGGTGGGAAATGGATCTTAAAAGACACGAGCAGTTAAAACGCACTATGTGCATGTCAGAAAATTACGGCGCAATTAAAGCGGCAGTTACTGTATGAGGGTTAGCAGTTAGCCGATGGTTACAATTTTTGAAAGACAACAAGTCATCTCTCAAAAATAGGGGGCATATGTTTGCACAAAAATTTGCAAGTATGGTTAAATCGGCAGTCCAGAGTCAGCAAGGTACGATTGAGATTACGGATCAAGATATTTGGAAACAAAACAGACCGTTAAGGAGATCACCCTCAAAATAGAGGCCGATACGGATACAACTCCCAAAATGTGTCGTATTGGGACTCTATCGGCCGACGGGTATAAAAGGCGGACAATAGCAAGCCGCAACAACAACACAATCAAACCCATAAATTTACATTATTCTCTTTTTTCGTGTCGACTAGGAGTAGCTTTTGTAACTTAGAATCCTCTTTGTAATCGATTTTGATCAATAAAGTTGCGCATCGCCGATTGTCGATCTTCATCAATTACTCTCAGGTTTGTTTTATTCTGATTTTACTGCGCATCGCCTTCTTCAGAATCGATCTACCTTTATCCTACCATTAGCCTTAATCGGCTAGTTGGACTTAACCTTTTACTTTGATTTAATCGGCTTTGAGCGGATTGAATCTAAGCCGATTAATCTTCACGATCGGCTTTGAGTGAATTTTATATTTTACCTTGTCGATTATAGGTCAAATCGACTGGCACGCTGTGAACCAGGTGTTCGTCTGGTGTGCTGTTGTCAGAAACCCTACTTCAAGTTTTTGTCGTCAACACTCTGATACCATGAAAGAATGTTTGAGGAAGACTAAAGAGATTTGGGAGCAAACGCATACACCAAAACTAAATGATGCGCTTTCTGATGTATTCCTTATATACTGCCGAATTACACTGTAACAGATCTGAAAAGCTATCGAAACAGAGAACAGCTTGTAAGCACAATCCTAACAACTAGGAATACACCATTAGTTTTTTACATATCACATACAACAGAAGCATATCTATCTTAACACCTTTGGCTGTGTGCATCTCATGATGCAGATGTGTAGGATCAAGGATAACCGACTAGAGGGGGGGTGAATAGGAGGTTTCTAAATTTTTCGACACAATTTAGAAACTAACAACAACAACACGATATAAAGATACAAAGAGTAAATTTACACCAAACTTCTCTAGCATACACTTGAGATACTATGTCAAATTTAGTGTAGCAAATATACTAGAGATCACAAGGGCTATCAAGAATATGCTATTAATGAACTAGATTCTCAACAATGAGGAATGCCAATCACAAATAAATAGAAGACAAGAAATTTGACCCGTGGTCTCGGAGACTTGCCGATCTCCCCTACTCCACGTTGAGGTGACTTGAACCACGTCAAGCTGGCTCCACTCGCTTGAGCCTTCCTCGATCACTAAGGTAGTTCTTCTCCGCTCTGGGTAGGCGAACTCCGGCCTTCACAACTTGCCGGGGATTCTCACAATCTCCGTTGAGAAGCTCACCGAGCACAATCACCACCAAGCCGTCTAGGAGGCGGCAACCTCCAAGAGTAATAAACCTTGACGCTTGCTTGAGGTCGAATATTTGTGTCTAAAGGCTCAAATATGAAATGCAACACACAACCTAGCTTCTCACACTCACAAATGAAAATTGAATGCACACAAGAGTGGAGAATACTTGCTAGAGCTCAAATATCATCAATGAGGACCAAGAGTTCCTCTAGAATGTAGGTGGGGAGGTATTTATAGCCTCCACCAAACTTTCTAGCCATTGGAGCTCGAAATCTGCAAAAATCTATTTTTCCGGTGCTACCACCCATGTAGGATCGGTAGCACCGGGCTCCACTTCAACGGCTAGAACAGTGCATTTAATGCACTTGCCAGAGACCGTTACAGGGGGTCCGGTGCTACTGCCCAACTAGGGCTGGTAGCACCAGGCTCCACCTCATTTTCTTTCTTCAAAAAGAGACTTCTCTGGAAATATAGCACCGGGCTCAGGACCGGTGCTACCGTAGGTCCGGTAGCACCGGGATACTATGGGCGGTAGCACCAGGCTACCAAATGCCCAGAACAGTGCTTCTCTAGAATTTTCACACCGGGTTGATGTCCGGTGCTACGATAGTCCGGTAGCACCGGCCCACCATGGGTGGTAGCACCGGGCTACCAAAACACCCAAAACACACCCCTCTGTGATTTTCACACCGGGCTGAAATCCGGTGCTACCGCTATCCCGGTAGCACCGTGCTGCCATGGGCGGTAGCACCGGGCTGCAAAACGCCCAAGAAGCCCTTCTTTGGAATTTTCACACCGCCCTATTGAGCCGATGCTACCGCGCACCCGGTAGCACCGCGCTCCCATGGGCGGTAGCACCGGACATTCAGAGACTTGATTTGTTTAAAAATATTTTCAATATTGGAACTTATTTATTATTAAGTAACTATTTGAATATGCATTTTGAGGCTTTAAACCCTGAATGACATCTAGATAAGTGTCAAGATCCCTCTTAATAGTACGGCCCTAATTCTAACAAACCGATCTTTCTTCCACGCTCCAAGATCGACAAAAGACTAGAAAAGACCTTTATAAATTTACCTTTTCACGATTTTGACATATTTGATCTTCCCTTTGCACTTTCCTTGGTATTTCCATGGTCATCAATCTTGGAATTGACCTACTTTCAATATTCTCAAGAAAAGTATTAGATCATATAACAAAATTGTCATTAATTATCAAAACCAAAACATATTGGGTGCCTAGATGCTTTCAATCTCCCCCCTTTTGGTAATTGATGACAACCCAAAGTGATAATTTGAAATTGTTTTTAAGTGAACAAGAGAAAAGAAAGTTTTGCTTCTAGTGATTCAATATCCATAAGTTTCTTGCCTTTTGAAACACAAGGAATATTCAATCATGATATTTTAGAGCAAACACTACCCCTAGAAATGTGCATGTTTAATGGAAAGTGGATAGTTGCACATTTGAGAGAATTTGCAAAAATTTTGACAGAGTTTTGTTTAAGAATAGAATCCGTGGATGAATAAGCAAAGATACTTGAAACAAAATCATGATATGAATATTGTTTACAAGAGCATAAGAATATAACAATCATAAGTATTTCAAAAGTTTAACCATGTCAATCAAGTATCATCCAAACAAAATACATCATAAACAACCTCCAAGCACAAACACATCATCACATAAACACATACACATCATCACATAGTTAGTTTCATTTCGTCGCCCCATACTTCACTTTACTAACTTCTCCCCCTTTGGCATCAAATACCAAAAGTATAGAAGATCATCGAAGATCTCAAGAAGCTGGAGGGGCTGGAGGAGGAGGCGGAGTAGATGGAGGAGTACGAGATCCTGAGCGCTGATAGACGACTGGAAGAGATGAACGGAGCTCAGAGATAGAAGAATCAACTGAGTCCAGTCGTCCTCGAACCTCCTCGACCAACTTCGGGTCTTAGCCTGAGCCTCATCTATCCTAGCAAAACCACTCATCATATCAGATCTCATACTGGCCAGGCTGCTCATGAGGTCATTCCTCAAACTGTCAAACAACTGATCATGATGAGCTTGAGGAACCTCTGATGCTTCTGGAATCTCCTGAGTCTGAGGCTGCTGAGAAAAAGATTGACCTTTCTGACTGATGGTTTGAGGAGCAGCCTCACGGGGTCGATAGGGCTTATGAACACTCCCACACCCCCCTCGAAATCCAGATACTCTCTTGATAATCATCATTATGTAGGGAGCAAGATAGATCCTCTTACCTTTATCACAAGCAGAGGATGCCATTTCCCTAATCATGAAGTCCACCACATCAAATTTATGCTTGTTCATAATTTTACTCATAATATTCCAGGCATATCCTCTGATTTCATCATAATTGCCACTCTTGGGATGGATTGTAACTCTGACAATTCTATTTATAAGACTAGCAAATGGAAGAAGATGCGCCATTTTACCTGGACGCTTGACTGAAGCTGAAGGATCATAGAAATCAAACTTCCTGGCGAGAGGGATGACTCTATCACTATGTACACTGGGATACCCACTGTGATGAATTCCCCAAGCTTCCTCAATTTTATTCTTGGTGATTTGTGTGCCTGCGGCATCATCATCCAAGTAATGCTCTCATATGACTCAGAGACATGCAAGGTGGCATAGAACTGTCTGATCAATTCTTCATTATAGTCACATTTCTTGCTTACAAAATCAGACAACCCTGCACCATGGAACAGCTCGGGCACCCCCACAAACAATGGAATTTTCCTAATATGCTCCCAGTTGATCCACTTATGATCAGCAAAGTCCTTTTCTTTGTAAATTTCGTAGAACACTTTTTGCTTAAACAAAGTTCTGAATCTATCCTCAGTGGCATTCCTAGGCAGCAAGTATTGATTCGTAGTTCTTAAGGGGAAGTATGTATCACCTTTGATTGTCCTTAGATTAGCCGAAGGATCAAAATCATCAAGATTTTCTTCTTCGGTCTCTTCTCCACTTTGAGATTTATCTATGTCCATAGAATCGCTTGCTTCTTGAGTTTCTGACACAGGATGTTTTCCCTTGGATTTCTTGGAGCTGCCACCAATATCTTGCTTATTCTTCTTTCAGACTTCACGTCGTCTTGAAGCTATCGGAATGTCTTCTTGACTGTCAGAATCTTGAGAAGGTGGAGGTCGACCTCTATTTGTAGCCATTTTTATATAAGAGCCAGAGCCTCGGGTCTTAGGCATGATAACTGGATATAAAAGAGAGTTTCAAGGAATAAGATCAATGAATAAACCCTAGATTTAGAGTTTTGTAAAAAATAACCATTTGTGAGCAACTTTGACTGCAAACCCGGTGCTACCGCCCATGCTGGATCGGTAGCACCGGACCAGGGGCGGTGCTACCGCACAGGGATCGGTAGCACTTGCCATTTGCAGTTTTGAGCAGGGATTTGTTAGAATTCATGATTTTGATTGAATTGATTTAGGAAATGCGGCTTAAAGGCATACATACCCCTTATCAAGTTCAATTCAACCACAAATTCCAACAAAATTTCTCACATTTTGCTATTTTTCAAAAAACCCTAAAAAGGATGTGAAGATGATACTAGGGCATAAAAAATCGATAGATTTTGAACAAAAGAAGGTACCTTTGAGAGAGGATCGAGTCAAGATCAAAAGGATTGAGAGAAATCTTGATTTCTCCGGATGATTTTGAAGAAATTTGAGTGAGGAAACAAATGGAAGAAGGAGAGAGAGAGAGAGAGAGAAAAAGAGAAGTGCGATGTGAAGAAGATAAGGAGGACGGTTGCACCGCACTAGGTTTAACCCCTTAAACCCGACAAATCCGGTACTACCGCGGGTTTTCCGGTAGTATCGGTCTCCGGTGCTACCGCTCTCGTATGAGCGGTGCTACCGGGAAAACAGCCAAAACAGAGATAAACACCCAGAGAATTCAAGGTAAATAATAAGATTTCACAATTTTATATAAGACATACAATAGCATCCAAATTTTATATAAAATTTCAAGACTTGTGACTTAAATTTGATTCAAACTTATTCTTTTTGAAACATATAGCACTATTAGAGATTTAAGACATATGAATTATAAAAAGAACTCCCCCTCAACAAGTGCTATATTTAAAGAAATTGAAAAGCATTAAATAAGATCAAAAAGAGTAACTAATCAATCATTAAGCAAGATTCAAAAGAAAACTCAAACCACATTAGAGATGTCTATGACATTTAATTCATTCCTCAATTTACAGAACCGGGCTTCATCTAAAGGCTTGGTTAAGATATCCGCTAATTGATCTTCGTTTCTAATGTGACTAATCACTATATCTCCTTTGCTAACATGATCTCTCAAGAAATGATGACGGATTTCTATATGTTTGGTTCTTGAGTGTTGGACCTCGTTGTTGGCTATTTTAACGGAACTTTCATTATCACATAATAGAGGCACATTTTTAAAGTTTATTCCATAGTCCATTAAAGTTTGCCTCATCCATAATAATTGAGCACAACAACTACCTGCGGATATGTATTCGGCTTCGACGGTGGATAGAGCTACGGAATTTTGTTTCTTGAAGAACCAAGAAATGAGGGATCTACCTAGGAATTGGCAATTTCCGGAGGTGCTTTTTCTATCCACTTTGCAACCCGCATAATCCGAGTCCGAATATCCAATCAAATCAAAATTAGCACCTTTAGGATACCATAACCCTATATTTGAGGAATGCTTTAAATATCTTAGAATTCTCTTAACAGCTACTAAATGACATTCTTTGGGAGAAGCTTGAAAACGAGCACAGATGCACACACTAAACATAATATCGAGCCTAAATGCGGTGAGATAAAGTAGACTACAATCATAGAGCGATAAAGTTTTGAGTCTACTGGTTTACCTCCCTTATTTAGATCAAGATGCCCGTTGGAAGCTATTGGAGTCTTGATAGGTTTCGAGTCTTCCAGGCCAAATCTCTTCAACAAGTCTTTCACATATTTGGTTTGACTCACGAATGTCCCATTTTTGAGTTGCTTGATTTGAAGTCCAAGGAAGAAGCTTAATTCTCCAATCATTGACATTTCAAACTCCCTTGACATCATATCACCAAATTCTTTGCAAAAGTCTTCGTTAGTAGAACCAAATATATATCATCAACATAGATTTGGCATACAAAGAATTCCTCATCAATTATTTTTGTAAAGAGTGTAGTATCAACCTTCCCAATTTTGAACCCTTTAGAAAGTAGAAAATCTCTAAGTCGCTCATACCATGCTCTAGGAGCTTGTTTGAGACCATATAGCGCCTTAGAGAGTTTGTAAACATGGTTTGGATATTTAGAGCTTTCAAAACCGAGAGGTTGTTCAATAAATACCAATTCGAATATTTCTCCATTTAGAAAAGCACTCTTTACATCCATTTGAAATAATTTAATATCAAAACAAGATGCAAAAGCAAGTAAGATTCTAATAGCTTCTAATCTAGCCACCGGTGCAAAAGTTTCACCAAAATCCAAACCTTCGATTTGAGTAAATCCTTGAGCCACTAACCGCGCATTATTTCTTACCACAATACCATTTTCATCTTGTTTGTTTCAGAATACCCACTTTGTACCTATTACGTTGTGTTCCTTGGGTCTTTCCACTAAAGTCCACACATCATTTCGGGCAAAGTTATTGAGTTCTTTATGCATTGAATTTACCCAATCCGGATCATCTAGAGCTTTAACTATGTGAGTAGGTTCAAAAGAAGATACAAAGGAGTAATGTTTGCAAAAAGAAGCGACACGAGATCGAGTTTGAACACCCTTACTAACATCACCCAATATTTGATCTATTGGATGATCTTTGGAGAGCCCATGATGAATTCTTTGAGGTAGAGTATGAGTTTGTTGATCACTCTCCTTTTTATCCACATCAATATGTAGAGGGCTCTACTTTAGTGGATGAAGGTGGATCTAGCGGAAGTAGAGGGCTCTACTTTAGTGGATGAAGGTGGATCTTGTTTATCCTCCTTTGGTTTTATGTCTTCAAGTGTCATGTTCTTCATTGCTTCTCTTAAACCTTCTTCACCTACATCGTCCAAATTTTCTTGCTCTTCTTGAGAGCCATTAGTTTCATCAAACTCAACATCGCAAGTTTCTTCCACAAAACCTTTATTTTTGTGGAATACACAATAAGCTTTGCTATTTGAGTAATATCCAAGCAAGAAACCTTCATCACAACGACTTTGGAATTTTGAAAGTCGAACACCCTTTTTTAAGACATAGCATTTACAACCAAAAACTCGAAAATAAGAAATATTTGGTCGTCTTCCAATGAGAAGCTCATAAGAGGTCTTTTTCAAGAGGCGATGCAAATAAAGCCTATTAGTTGCATGGCAAGCGGTATTAATGGCTTCCGCCCAAAAACTATCGGAAGTGCCATACTCATCAAGCATAGTTCTTGCCATTTCAATTAATGTTCGATTTTTCCGTTCCACAACTCCAATTTGCTCCGGAGTGTAGGTGACGGAAAGTTCGTGTTTTATTCCAAGTTCATTACAATAATCTTCAATTTTTGTATTTTTGAACTCGGAACCGTTGTCACTACGAATCTTCTTAATTTTAAAATCAAATTCATTTTGAGCCCTTTTTGCAAAAATTTTAAAGATACCGGAGGTTTCGGATTTATCATTTAGAAAGAACACCCACGTATACCTTGAAAAATCATCAACAATGACTAAGCAATAAGAATTTCCTCCAATGCTCTTATAGGTTGTTGGGCCAAACAAATCCATATGTAAGAGCTCTAATGGTCTAGATGTGGACATGATACTTTTTGAAGGATGAGAACTAGCAACTTGTTTGCCGGCTTGACAAGCACTACAAAGTCTATTTTTCTCAAACTTCACATCTTTCAAGCCCACAACTAAATCATTTTTAAAAAGCTTTTTAAGTTGGATCATCCCAACATGAGCTAGTCCTCTATGCCATAACCATCCTAAGGATGTCTTTGCAATTAAACAAGTTTGAAGACATGACTCATTTGAAGTGAAATCAACCAAATACAAATTCCCAAATCTAAAACCTTTGAACACTAAAGAATTATCATTTTCTTTAGAGATCACTACACCATTCTTAGAAAACATGCAAGTAAGACCTAGATCACAAATTTGAGCAACCGATAACAAATTAAAATTTAAGGTTTCTACTAAAGAAACATTTGAAATAGAAAGGTCATTTGAGATAGCGATTTTGCCCAAACCCAATACCTTTCCTTTACTATTGTCCCCAAATGTGATCTTGTCGTTTTGCCCATTTCCTACTTCAAAGGTGGTGAACATTTTCCGGTCACCGGTCATATGTTGAGTACATCCGCTATCCAACAACCAATGCCGTCCGCCGGTCTTGTAGTTCACCTACAAAAGAGAATAAAGTCTTTTTAGTTACCCAAATTTGTTTGGGTCCTTGGAGGTTAGTAACCAAGGCTTTGGGCACCCAAATGGCATTCTTTTTACGGCCAAGTATAGGAGTGCCAACAAATTTAGCAATTATTTTGCCAAAACTATCTTTCTTAAGCACATAGCAAGAGTCATAAATGTTATTTTTAGTTGTTTTATCCAAAAGGCAATTATTTGCTAGATGACCTACCTTATTACATTTATAACAAAACTTCCCATTTGATTTAACGAAATGAGGAGCTTTGTTATTTATCTTTTTGCCCTTCTTTGGAACATATCCTAGTCCTTTATTGTAGGAGCATCTTTGACCATTCAAGATTTTATTTAAAGTGTCTTTACCCTTAAAACATCTATCAAGACTTTTGCTAAGTTTGTTTACTTGTTCCTTAAGTTCATTATTTTCTACCACTAGGTTTTCATGGCATGAAGCTGAACTAGAGCATGAAGTTGATGGCATATTTAACAAACCATCACAAGAGGTAGATATGCTAGTTTTTTATATACAACATGAATCAATTTCTAAATAAGATACATCATCAATAATTTTGCAACTAATCCCTATATCATTTTGAGACTTTGAATGGTCCTTGGTAAGGAGAGTCTCATGAGCTTCTTTTAGCTCATCATAAGAATCTTTGAGGGAAAGGTATTCTTTTCTCAAAGCTTTATGTTTAGACTTTTCTTTACCAAGATACTCATTCAAATCCTCAAGCATATCTATTAATTCATCATAGGAGGGTTCATCATCATTTGTGTTTACCTTGAAATCTCCTTTTGCCATAAGACACAAAGGAGTGATGAAGGGGGATGAATTCTCCTCAATGGCGATGCCGGCAAGACCCTTCTTCTTTGAAGGTGTGTCATCCTCGGACGAGTCGGAGTCCGAATATTCTTCTTCGGAGTTTCACTCTCCAATGTGAGCCTCGCCTTTTCCATCCTTATTCAACTTCTTGAAGAGCTTCTTCTTCCCATGAAAGAACTTCTTCTTCGAGGGGGACTTGTTTTTGTCGTCCCTTTTTTTTGGACATTTTGAGGCAATATGTCCCTTCTCATCACACTCATAGCACCGGATATTTGCATATCGGTTGGTGCTAGAGTATTGTCCTTTCTTGAATTTTTGAGGACCACTTGTGCTTGAGCGCCTCTTCATGAATTTTCTCATTCTTCTTACAAGGAGGGCCATTTCCTCCTCGGTGTCTTCATCGTCATCGGAGTCATTTAGCATCTCATCGCTTGACTCCGCCTTTGCCTTGAAGGCGATATTCTTCTTCTTCGAAGAGCTTTGCTCCAAAAGCTCTTCCTTTTCCTTCTTGCAAAGCTCATTGGTTATGAGATTTCCAAGGAGTCCCGTTGGTGTCATTCATGGCAACTCTGGTGAGTTGAGAAACAACGTCACCAAGGTCTTATATTTTTCCAGAAGAGCCCTAAGCATCTTACGAACAGTGTCAAAATCGGTTAGTGATGCTCCAAGGCCCTTGAGCTCATTTACTATGTTGTTCAATCGTGAATACATCTCATTGATGTTTTCATGAGGCAACATAATAAAACTCTCATATTTGATTCGAAGCATATGCAATTTGGCTTCTTTGACCGAGGATGTTCCCTCATGAATTTCAGAGAGGGTTGTCGAAATCTCATGAGCGGTTTCAAGATTGCTCACTCGATTGAACTCATCCGCGTTCAAAGCTCCAAAAAGAGCATTCATAGCTTGAGCATTAAGATGAGTGTTTCGCTCCTGTTGGTCAAATGTGAGTGTGGGATTGACCCCCGGAGTGAAACCCTCAACTACAATTCTCCATATGCTTGGACTCATGGTCTTAAGATAAACGGTCATGCGAATTTTCCAATAAGCATAATTTCTACCATCAAAAAATGGTGCCTTGCCTATTGACACCCCATAGCTAGCCATCCTTACTCTCTAGGCGGTGAAGCCCTAAAAGAGAGTCCAAGATCTGATACCACTTGTAGGATCAAGGATAACCGACTAGAGGGGGGTGAATAGGAGGTTTCTAAATTTTTCGACACAATTTAGAAACTAACAACAACAAAACGATATAAAGATACAAAGAGTAAATTTACACCAAACTTCTCTAGCATACACTTGAGAGACTATGTCAAATTTAGTGTAGCAAATATAATAGAGATCACAAGGGCTATGAAGAATATGCTATTAATGAACTAGATTCTCAACAATGAGGAATGCCAATCACAAATAAATAGGAAACAACAAATTTGACCCATGGTCTTGGAGACTTGCCGGTCTCCCCTACTCCACGTTGAGGTGACTTGAACCACGTCAAGCCGGCTCCACTCGCTTGAGCCTTCCTCGATCACTAAGGTAGTTCTTCCTCGCTCCGGGTAGGCGAACTCCGGCCTTCACAACTTGCCTGGGCTTCTCACAATCTCCGTTGAGAAGCTCACCGAGCACAATCACCACCAAGCCGTCTAGGAGGCGGCAACCTCCAAGAGTAATAAACCTTGACGCTTGCTTGAGGTCGAATATTTGTGTCTAAAGGCTCAAATATGAAATGCAACACACAACCTAGCTTCTCACACTCACAAATGAAAATTGAATGCACACAAGAGTGGAAAATACTTGCTAGAGCTCAAATATCATCAATGAGGACCAAGTGTTCCTCTAGAATGCAGGTGGGGAGGTATTTATAGCCTCCACCAAACTTTCTAGCCGTTGGAGCTCGAAATCTGCAAAAATCTATTTTTCCGGTGCTACCGCCCATGTAGGACCAGTAGCACCGGGCTCCACTTCAACGGCTAGAACAGTGCATTTAATGCACTTGCCAGAGACCGTTACAGGGGGTCCGGTGCTACCGCCCAATAAGGGCCAGTAGCACCGGGCTCCACCTCATTTTCTTTCTTCAAAAAGAGACTTCTCTGGAAATATAGCACCGGGCTTAGGACCGGTGCTACCGTAGGTCTGGTAGCACCGGGATACTATGGGCGGTAGCACCGGCCCACCATGGGCGGTAGCACCAGGCTACCAAAACACCCAAAACACACCCCTCTGTGATTTTCACACCAGGCTAAAATCCGGTGCTACCGCTATCCCGGTAGCACCGGGCTGCCATGGGCTGTAGCACCGGGCTACAAAACGCCCAAGAAGCCCTTCTCTGGAATTTTCACACCGCCTTATTGAGCTGGTGCTACCGTGCACCCGGTAGCACCGCGCTCCCATGGGCGGTAGCACCGGGCTTTCACAGACTTGATTTGTTTAAAAAGATTTTCAATATTGGAACTTATTTATTGTTAAGTAACTATTTGAATATGCATTTTGAACCTTTAAACCCTAAATGACATCAAGATAAGTGTCAAGATCCCTCTTAATAGTACGGCCCTAATTCTAGCAAACCGATCTTTCTTCCACGCTCCAAGATCGACAAAAGACTAGAAAAGACCCTTAAAAATTTTCCTTTTCACGATCTTGATATATTTGATCTTCCCTTTGCAATTTCCTTGATATTTCCATGGTCATCAATCTTGGAATTGACCTACTTTCAATATTCTCAAGAAAAGTATTAGATCATATAACGAAATTGTCATTAATTATTAAAACCAAAACATACTGGGTGCCTAAATGCTTTCAAGATGCCGGAAGTTAAACTTCCATTATCTAAAAAAATCTATTTTAACACCCTTGTCTACAGTCCCTCCCCTTTCCCTCCTGTATCAGCTCCCCTTCTCCTCATCCATCCATACCAGACTGCCCCACATGTAAAACATGATTCTTTGTGTCTTCCATGTCTTGATGACAATGTTCCCCGAATAAGATAGAGCATTTTGTGGGGTCAATCATGTGACCAGTACTCTGTTATTTTGCTTGACCTGAATCCCTTGCTGAATTTCGACCTTGACGAAAAGATGGCTGTCATCTTCAAAGATGTAGTGGAAAATATTGGGAACACATCTGCATACTCTGTTGAGGTGTATATTACCCGAATCCGCTTCTTGACTGAACAAAGTTGACAATCCATCAGTGATAAACAAAAAAGGGGCCACGGTGTAACCCGGCTGATGGGGACAAACAACTAGCGGGCGCCGGGCAGTGGTAACACAACTCATTACCCATGGTGTTCAGGTGCTACTTCGAGGAAGCCCCGGTTGATGTGGTCCATGTGGCCATACACCTTAGAAAAGATCAAAGCTTGTAACCACAAAGACCTTTTTGGCATGTCACGTATTTGCCCTCAAGAGTAGTGAGGGTGTTGTCCATAATCACACTATTAAAGATATGCCTTTAAGGTAATTATATAGATGATTGTATCATATTTATGTTTATGAAATAATATTATTATTTTTGTCCCTTGAATAAATATCATTAGTATCGATCACAAGTATGTGACTTATTCGTGAAACTCCTTATTCATGTTTTAATATTATTTTGAATTATTCCTGACCTTATATCATCATGTGCGACAATTGTGATTTATAGGTCAGCACATGTATTGATTGATGATCATGTTTTATGGATCACATATATAAGGATATCAAATCAACAATGTGGATATATGTTGGAGAATATGGTGTTGGAGTGAGCCACCATAAGATACTGCGAAAATTGTTATATTCTTAAGTGTCATCAGTTGGTCTCATACATAGTGCAAGTGGGATCCTTATCCTTAGACCTAAGATTATCATAGTTTCCTATATATGTAATAGTATGCTTAGGGGTTGCCAAACACTACTCTGTAACTGGGTAATCATAAAGGTATGTTTCGAGTTTACAATGAAACATACGGAAGAATGTGAGCGATTAAGATAGAATTTGCCATCTTATATGACGGGAGATATATATCTGGCACCCTCAATGTGGTTGTGAAGGACCAAAACCGGCGAATAGAGGGGCTAAATAAAGCCAAATAAAATTTACTACTCAAAAATCTCTTCTAGAACACTAGTGTTGTGGAGCAAGCACTAGGTTCAAGAACATGCAAAATAGAATGAATGGAGCAGGAATTTTAGCAACTCATATGGCCAGCAATATCAAACTTGGCCGTCAAGAAATGTGAATAACTTACATCTACTCATCCAAAATTGTTGAAATTTGAATCATAACAAGATAAGGTCCTTAGGGTTGTGATTCCAAAAGGAATTTTAAAATAAAGCCAAAAAGAGAAGTCTATCTAGTTCAACATCCACGCTGCACAAAAAAAAGATTTCAGAAACTTGGCTGTAAAGAAACCTCAATAACTTTTGATTTATCTAGCCAAACTTGATGAAACTTGAACCATGACTAGGAAATGACCTGGCAAACTTGATGAAACTTTAATCATGACTAGAAAATAACCTTAGGACTATGATTCCAGAAGGAATTGCAAGAATAAGCCCAATGTCTCAATCTTTCATGCAAATAGTTCAAGTTGCACCAAAAACAGTGATTTCAAATCAAGAACACGGCGTTGCAAGCATAACTTGAGCAAGAATAAGTTCTAATGGATCTTGCTGGGTTAGGATATGATTTAGATGAGTTCCCCAACCTCTTAAATGCCCTAGATCTAAGAGAACTATAGCAGGTAGAAGGAGGAGAAGCAAAGCTCAAGTTATAAGAAAGAACCAAGCAAAAATACAAGATATAAAATAAATTTCAGAATATAGATGAACTTGAAGATTGCATTGCTTAGAGAGGAATGGTTATAAACCCACACTTCTAGGTGGAAAAAGCTCAAAGGAGCATAAGAAAATAAAAAATCATTCTATAAGACTTGGCGCGAAGGCATCACTCTACCCCTCTATTTATACTACACTAGGAGCAACCTTCACCCTTGGATAACCTTCTTAGCCCTCAGGAAACCTCATCAAGGGTTGAGATTCACTCCTTTACTCAGACATGGTTGGAGCAATCTGCACCCTTAAAGGACCTTGTAGGCCCTCAAGAAACCTCATCAAGGGTTGAGATTCACTCCCTTACTCATACATGGGCTAACCCCCAACCCAACAATATAACGGGTTTTAACCATTTAACACTAACTTAACCACTACTCCACCAGTGAACCCTTGATGCAACGATCCTCCATTGCTTCAGCATGGCTTAAGTTAGCGTCTTGATGAGGCTAATGGAGGCCCGATCTTTCGGTGACTTGGATAACTCTCGATTAGTAGAAACTACCCTCACGATCCAGGCTATCGACCGACGCCAAGCAATCGCTGAACTAAACTCTGAATTGTTATGAACCATGCTAAAGCCCGATTAACCTGATCATAAAGATCAATTCCTGCAAGCAAATGAAGAACAAGCATGAACAAAGAAAATTTCAAATATAATTAAAGTATTGACGTGGGGTTCCGAAGCACGGTATTGCCGTTGATCTAGCTGAAGAAGAGAATACCAAATAGTTTCACTAAGAAAAACTACGACTAAACAAAGACCAAGTCTCATGAGGGAGCTTGGCTAACTAAAATAAGCATCTAAAGGGGGTGCATCTAGGAGGTGGACACGGACATAGATTCCTCCTGAGTGTCCCTCTTGGGGCTTCCTATTACATATGTGGAAGCACAATTGGTAAAAGTGGCGTAGCACCTCTCTTTGACGGTTGTGACATGTAGACAGCGAATTTGAAGGTAGAGCCAAATCCATTCGAAAGTTCTCATCATAATCTTTCAATCAATTACTCGCACACCTCCAACCGACTCTATATGTGAAAGTTATGATTATTTTAAATCAGAACTGTTAAGCTAATTCCGAATTAGACTGGAATTGAAGCAGAGTCGGCCTAGACTTGTTGTGGTAGTAGTGCTACTCCCCTCACCATTGTTCCTAGATAGGATAACAATGCATGACTTAGATACCAATCCATCCTAAATAAGAAAATTACGAACTCCTAGAAATGAGACCTGATAATTCAACAATCGTGCACGTGCTTTTGTCATAGATCCATACCTAGCATCTTGTGTAGGAGTGTTGTGTGTATCAAAGAAAGTGATGTCCTCATCATCATGTCCCTCTTGAATTGGAGTTGTCCTCGACTCAAGCTCATCTTCTTCTCCAAAGTATTGCTTCAAATCTGCAATGTTAAATGTGGGACTAACCCTAAAATCTACACGCAACTCAAGCTTGTATGCTTTATAATTAAACTATTCAATAATCTTAAAAGGTCTATCAGCTCTAGGTCTCTAGGTATCAACTTAGACTTTCTGAAATCGGGAAATCTATCTTTTCTTAAATGCAGCCAAACAAGATAACCAAGTTTAAAAGTTATTTCTCTTCTACTTTTACTACCAGCAACCCTATATTTCTCATTCATGCACTCCATGTTTTCTTTTATTGTCTCATGCAACTTAAGAACAAATTCAGCACATTTCTTACCATCTAGATTTACCTTCTCTGAGGATAGTAGAGGTAACAAATCAATCGGAGCGCGAGGGTTAAAGCCATATACTACCTGAAATGGGCTCATCTTTTTTATTGAATGCAGGGAGTGATTGTAGGCAAACTACACATGAGGTAGACATTCTTCTCACAACTTTATGTTTTTCTTCAAAACAACCCTCACATGGTTGACAATATGAGGTTGACGACATCAATTTGTCCATCAGTTTATGGATAATATGTGATAGAGAATAGCAACTTCATCCCCAACTGGTTCCATAAGGTACTCCAAACGTGGCACAAGAACTTCGCATCTCGATCTAAACAATTGTGCTTGGCACACCATGTAGTCGAACGAACTCCCTAAAAAATAAATCAGTAACATGTGTAGCATCATCTCTCTTATAACAAGGAATAAAATGTACCATCTTAGAAAATCTATCCACTATTACAAAAATACTGTCCCTCCTCTTTGTCATAGGCAATCCTAAAACAAAATCCACAGAAATATCCTCCCAAAACACACTAGGAACAGGAAGAGGCTTATATAAACCATGTGGATTCAATCGAGAGTTAGCTTTTTAGCATGTAGTGCAGCGAGCAACAAAGCACTCGATATCACGCCTCATCTTTGCCAATAAAAATGTTTAGCAAGGATGTCCTCCGTCTTCTTGATACCAAAATGTCACATGAGTTCTCCATCCACCTCCTATAGCAACAAAAGACAAATGGAGCTAGCTTGAATGCATAGCTTGTTAGCTCTAAACAAGAACTCTTCCTATAAAACAAATTTGTTCCAGAATTTACTATCTTCACAATTGGAGATGGAATCTTTTAATTCATCATGAAAAGCATATAAATCTTTTAGTCTCTAAGCCCAAAATTCTACAATCAAGTTGAGACAACAAAGTATAACATCCAGACAAAGCATCAGCAATCACATTTTCCTTCCCTTTCTTATGTTTTATGACAAAAGGAAAAGATTCAATGAATTCAACCAAACGAGCATGCCTACGACTCAGTTTAGCTTGACTTTTCTAACATGTTTCAATGATTTATGATCAGAATGAATAACAAACTCTTTGGGCCTTAAATAATGTTGCCAAGTTTCAAGCACACACACAAGAGCATATTATTCTTTATCATAAGTTGAATAATTCAGACTAGGCCCATTCAATTTGTCACTAAAGTAAGCAACATGTTTACCTTCTTGAAGTAACACACCACCAATTCCAGTTTCACTAGCATCACATTCAAGTTCAAAAGTCTTACCGAAATCAGAAAATTGGAGTAACGGTGCATTTGTGAGCTTTTCTTTGAGAAGGTTTAAGGCTTCTTCTTGTGTTTGTCCCCATTTGAAGGTAAAGCCTTTCTTGGTCAAATCATTAAGTGGTGCGGCGAGGGTGCTGAAATCCATCACAAAGCAATGATAGAATCCAGTGAGTCCATGAAAACTTTGCACTTGTATGATGGTTTGTCGTGTGAGCCAACTCTTAATAGCTTCAATCTTGGCTTCATCTACCTCATTTCTATGTGGACTAACAACATAGTCAAGAAAACAAACTCGATCGGTGCAAAAGGTGCACTTTTTGAGATTACCAAACAAACGTGCATCTCTCAAAGCAATAAAAACAGCACGTAAGTTTTCAATATGTTAATCAAGTGACTTACTGTAAATTAATATATTATCAAAGTAAACCACTACAGATTTACCAATAAAATTATGTAAAACTTCGTTCATTAATCTCATGAAAGTGTTAGGTGCATTAGTTAGAGCAAAAGGCATCAGTAACCACTCATATAACCCGAACGTAGTTTTAAATGCAGTTTTTCATTTATCTTCAAGTGTTATTCTAATCTGATGGTAACCACTACACAAGTCTACTTTAGAGAAAATAGTGGAACAACTCAATTCGTAAGCATATCATCTAACCAAGGAATAGGATGATGGTATCTAATAGTGATATTATCAAAGGTTGTACAATCAACACTCATACGCCATGATCCAACTTTCTCAGGAACTAAAATAACAGGAATAGCATAAGAACTAAGGTTTTCACATACATACCTTTTGTCAAACAAGTCTTGCACTTGACTCTAAATTTCCTTGGTCTTCTCTAGATTAGTCCTATATGGCGCACGGTTTGGCAAAGAAGCTCCCAGGAATAAGTCAATTTGATGCTCAATTCCTTTAACAGGTGGCAACCCCGGGGGTATTTTCAGATGGAAACATATTAGCAAAGTCATGCATAAGGTTAGTAACAGCAGGAGGCAAAGATGCAGGCAAATGCTCAAGTGAAAACAAAGCATCTTTGCAAAGTAAACAATAGCAAACATAATTATCCACCTCCAATTCATTAAAATCAGATTTAGTAGCAAGCAAAATAGATCCTTTCAATTTAATTTCACCTTTGCTAGCACTAGGTTCTTTCTTCTCATATTGCACAAATTCTTTAGCTACAATCTGATTTTCACTTTTGCTACTCTCTTCTTCTCTATTAGCTCTATCTAATTCATCTTTCAAAATTGCTTCAGGAGACATTGGAAGCAAAACAATTTTCTTTCCTTTTGACATGATAGTATATTGATTGGTTCTACCATGATGAATAGTATCTCTATCATACTGCCAATGTCTACCCAATAACAAAGAAGATGCTTATATAGGTACAACATCGCAATCAGCATAATCATGATACGAACCAAAAGAAAAGTATACCCTCACAATGTGTGTTACCTTCAGCTTACCACAAGAATTAAACCATTAAATGTAGTAAGGATGAGGATGTTGATTGGTGGTCAAGCCAAGCTTCTCGACCATGTCCATGCTTGCAAGATTGTTGCAACTCCCTTCGTATGTAATGACTCTGCGCGAACATTCATTGATGACGAACTTTGTTTGAAACAAGTTATGATATTGGTTCTGTTCAGCATGATCAATTTGAGAACTTAGCACACGCTTCATAATAATGCTTAAGTACATATCAGAAGTTTCAGCACCAACATGTTCTTCCTCTGAATGATCAGATTCATGTTCCACACCTGCAAGGTCAGTGGGAAGCATAGCATATTCCTCATCCATACCATTGTCTTTGACGAGGAGGGCTTGCTGATTTGGGCAGTCATGTATCATGTGCCCAAAACCCTTGCAACAATAGCATTGTACATCTCTTGATCATCTGGTAGAAGCAACTGAAGTAGAACTATTTGCAGGAGCTTGAACTGTGGACTTGCTTGCTTAGGAGCACGGGGAGTAGGGGTGGACGACGTAGGGCACCCACGTGTGGTAGGTAGTAGGTGGCAGGGGTGGCATCTGGCTCTGTGACTGGTTTGACCTACCAGCAAAAGAACATCCAAAATTGCTCCTGGAACGGGACTGTCTTCCCTACACTTCACGTTAAGCTTTACAAGCAAGATGAAACAAACAGGTGATATAGTTGTATTCTTTATAATCAAGAATGTCCTGAATTTCATAGTTAAGCCCTCCTAGAAATCTAGCCATTTTAGCATCTTCGGTTTCTTCTAACCCACAACGCAACAAACCAATTTGTAGTTCTTGGTAGTATTCTTCTACTGTTTTACTACCCTGACTTAAGCGTTGGAAATTGTTAAGCAAATCACAAGAATAATAAGAAGGTACAAATCTATGTCTCATAGCTCTCTTAAATGCATTCCACGTTGTAGGTATCTTCTGAATATTACGACAATACTCAGTTCACCAAATAGATGCAAAATCAGAGAAAACACTAGTAGCAGCCCTAACTTTCTTATCTATAGAAAAAACGTAGCAAACATATTTTTGTCCTACGACTAACTCCCATGTGACATATGCATCAGGATCATACTTTCCAGCAAAAGGAGACATAGTGAATTTAATTTTACCAAGTGGGTCATCACGGTCATGTACCTCTCGTGGTGGTGGATCTCTTCTCATACCTTGGTGATTAAATCGATGTTACCATTGTAACATCCCAATTTTTCCCTTTATTTAATCTATTGTGTTAGTTGTGCATTTTATGGAATTCTTGAATTTATTGGATTTTTCTGGATTTTATTTGGAATTATTTCAAATTAAGTATATTGGCCTTTTGAGAAAACTAGCTATATGTAGATAAAATTAATATAAAGTCCATATTCGCGCAACATGTTCAGCCTAGTTGAAAGGACAGGGGATGTCGCCTAGAGGGGGGGTGAATAGGCGAATTAAAATATTTAAAACTAAATTGCAGCGTAACAAAAATTTGCAGCTAAATAAAATCTCCCGAGGGTCTAAGTCCGGAGTGTCCGAGACTTTTATCCAGATACTCCAATATGTCCGGACTGTTCGGGGTCAGGAGTCCGGATACTCCGGATTGGACCCGAGGGACTGGGACCAGAGTGTCCGGGACTTATCTCCGGATACTCCGAAATGTCCGGACTATCTGGGTTTAGGAGTCCGGATACTCCGGATTTAAGACCTCGAAATGAGATTTTAAATCCCTGCAATTTTTCAACAATCTACTTGAATACAAAAGATCTAAATGCTATCAGGTACCTTGGGATGATGTAGATCTAGAGCCAAACACAACAATAGAGTAGATCGGGCAATTTCAAGATTCAAAATCAAATACTAAAGCAAGAGTAAGAAGCAAACTTGGAGACGATGATTTTTCACCCGAAGTTCGGATCCTTGAGGGGATCCTACGTCTCCGTTGAGGCGGCTCGGTCACACTTGAGTCGGGGTCTCTTTCAACCCTCTTCCTCCCGGTGTTGCACAAATGCACTCGCCGGTCTTCACTCCTTTGATTCCTTTCCTTACGGAGGCGGAACCGGCCTTCACAAACTTCCCACGGCCAACCACACAAAGCTCTGGTGGCTCGTAGGCGACCTCCTAGCCGTCTAGGAGTCCTCAACCTCCAAGAGTAACAAATGCTCACGAAGAACAAGCTTGGCGATGAAATCAAGTGCTCAATCAACTCAAAACTCACTCAATCTAGCACCTCACTCCTCAAACTCTTCCCAACCCTTCTCACAAAGGGGATCACTTAGATCTAAGGGTAAAAAGGTGTTTTGGGGGCTCAAGAACAAGGGTATAGCACCTCTAATCAACAGGGTAAAAGTCTCTACAAAATGAGGGAGGATGGGGCTATAAATAGAGCCCCCACAAAAACTAGCCGTTGGAGACAGCTGCGCACAACCCAGAAACTCCGGATAAATACCCTGGACACTCCAGACTAATTCAACCCGGAGTGTCCGGACTTAAAACCGGATACTCCGGATTGTCCAAACAGCACTGAGCAGCCCGACGAAAATGAGCATAACTTTTGACTCCGGACTCCGATTTCAGAGCTCTTAGACTCTACCGAAAGCTAAGAACGAGGGCTACACAACCAACAAGGTCTCACTACCCAAAACTCAAAGGATAAACAAAGATTTCACAAGGAATCCAAGGGAGACCTAGAACCCTCACTTTCCGGCACCACCAACACCACTTTCTTTCTAAGTTTCACAAGGATGGATCACTTGAGCACTTGACACATCTAAAAGACATTCGACATCGCATCCCTCTTAATAGTACGGCAATCCTTAGACTCAAATTAAATCAAAGATAATATAAGTCTAGAAATAGTCACTTGCCGTCTTCTTTCTTAATGTCGATGCATGAAGACTTTCACCATATAATTGATGACATCTTCGCCTTGTCCAACTCGACTCGATTCACGTCATGAGACTCTCGTCCTATCAACCTTGACTTGATCATCCTCTCTGACGATCTCCACGCCAAGTCGATCTTGACTTAGTCCTCAACTCTTGGTGACACCGCCGTCTTGTTGACCTCGGCTTAACGATCATCCTCCAAGATACCTTGGTCATCATACACTTACGGGACCTAAGTCTTTCCAATCCATTTATGATAGAAATTAGTCCCAAAAGCTCAATAGATATAAACAAGTTGATATTTGTGAACAATTGATTACAACAAGTGTTTCATATAAAGAAGCACAACATAAATGGAAACACTTGACATAAGAAATGTTCTCTACTAAGTGCATCATGATGAATATGTAATTGATCTATATGCACTAGAGAGATAATTGCCAATATGATGAATCAATTAAATCATGGCAAGGATCACAGTCTTTACTTAAATGAAGCACATGATAGAATGTACACGAATTGTACATGTGCAAATAATATTTGGAATAAGAGTAAATATGTGATCCAACACTAGATTAAACTTCACTAAGAGAATTGCATGAGAAGATATACAACTAAAACATGCATGCACCAAGTCAATCTATAGCAATATGAAGTTTAACTCTAGTTAATACATGCATACTAAAAACAAAGCACATAATGAACTCAAATGAATATATATGCACAAATAAATATGACATGAACCAATGTTCATATATATAATCAACATGCTACTTGGAGTTCACTATGCATTTGCACGAAAGGAATGCAATAACAAATATAGAATAGATACCAAAATTGCATACCTTATCTTTGCTTAACCATCCCACTTGATTTTCCTCTAAATAGATGAGACTGATACTCAACTAGGCAATAACAAGTTAGTCTCATACCAATATAATCATATTAGAGGTTTGTCATTTGTTAAGCACTAAGTTAAGCATTTACTCAATTTCATAGATTATCATTATATGCGTTTGTCATTAATCACCAAAATAACATAAGTGCCTAGATGCACTTTGAATCTCCCCCTTTTTGGTGATTTATGACAAACCTATTATCAATTGCACCAAATGACAATATTAAGATATTTAGCATTAAAACAAGCATGAAGAAACAATAAGAGATCATACTTACAAATCATCCCTTTTTGTCAATCGATTAGGGGACAATTGATAAATCCATAAATTCTCCCCCTTTTGTCATTAATCCCAAAAAGGTGCTTGTCTATTCTCCCCTTTGATTGCACACTCAATAAAAAGATTAGGGAGAAAAAAATAAAAATAAGGAGCTAGTAATAGGACAATAATATTAAGCTCCCCCTAAATCTAGGCAAGATATGATACCAATTATTTCCAAGATTTAGGTAATAGATTTTTCTAATTATACAAATTTAAAGTAGTCATGATTCACAGGATATAAGTGATGCTTAAACATGACACACGAATATGATTTCACATGGAGAAGATTTATTCTTTAAACATCAAGATCATATAGCAAATTTACATAATTTAAGCACATGCTCATGATCAAATTAAATTCTAACAATCAAGATCATATAAAGAAAATTACACAAGAAGGAATTTCTTATATGATCACAAGATGTATAAAAGATCATGAATCAAAATTGTATAAGTAAGATGCACTTTCATGATCAAGAATTTCATAAACTTATCAAGGGTATATACCTCTTTGCAATGTGTCACCCATATATACCTTTTACTTCTTGATAATGTCAAATGCAAGTCAGATGACACTTCAAAACAATTTAGGATTAGAGGATACCTCTCGAAGGATACCAATTAATGATTACCAATTGAAAGGTACAACACCATTTAGAATGACACAATTTAGCATAATGGTGTGCACAGACATTATTGAATATGGTCAAAAAAGAAACACGTCCTTTTGTCGATTCTTGTCCACCGCATGTTCGAATCGGTCATGATCACCGCGCCCGGCCTTAGATCCCTCGGACTATGGAGCTCCTCTCCATTTCCTTAATCCCACCGTCGAAGATGACCCCTTTTCCAATACCTTGAACATCAATAGAAAAGCACACGATTTCTGGGAACAAATATCTTTTAATTTGACCCAAGTTAGTTTGATAATGTCTAAGTACAACATGCATGATATATATGATATACAAGACAATACTCTTTGCATGCAAAGAAATTCAAGATATCAATTAAAGATTTTATTACACCACTTTACAATGAATATTTGAAACTCATTCAAATTTGATCTTGACATCCACTTGTAAGAGAGACAATGGGTAAAACACATTCAACCTCACTCTTGAGCTTACAAGGGAAATTTTCTCTTTTCCATAATAAACTCCGAGTTATGCAAGAGAGGAAACATTTTGAGGCTAAGTTACAATTAAATCCAATTTCCAGAATAACTTAGCCAAAAGATGCACTTTCATTGGAATGAAAACTTAAATAGATATACTCCATTTTGAAGCCTAGAGCAATTAATAAGTTCACTTGGTTTTCATCTTGAAAGGCTTGCCAAGATTCCAATTTAAAACTCTTAAAATCTCAAAAATATGCAAATAGCAGCACAAAATCGATTATAGCTTTTAAACCATTGTTCAAATGCAAAAATCATCAATGTGGAATAGATCCGTCTCCAAATTCTCTTTGAGGGCTATGAAGACCGAAAATTCATTTGAGGAAAGGAAAGCCTCGAAAGCTTGAAAATAGTGAATGCTGAACCGAAGGTTTCGGGAAAAGAAATCTCGCTTTGAAATGGTCCTAAGGATGAAAACAGCAGCAAATGAGCTCCCAAATAATTTTAGATGAATCATGGAGCAATAAATTGAGTTACCTTAGTTTTCATCACAAGGAAATACTTGTCGGGAACCGGATTTGCAAATCCGAAACCCTCTGTGTATACTGCACTAGTCCAGGATCATGCTAGTGCACACAGTGGAAACATAGATGAAATACCATTCCATACAATGAATTAACTAAGAAGAAGCAAATTATTATTAAATAAAGCAAACGACCTTATGGTCAATGTTTACACCATTACGCCTTAAGGGCTTAAGAAACAAATACTATTGCAACGGAAAAGATAACTTGAGCCATTCGACACGCCACAGGCAATCGTCTGGGGAACGCCTTCCTAATCCACGTAGTCTTCATAGAATTCCTCCTCATGATATTCATTATCTCCTTCAGCAACTGATCAACAAGGGCATAAAGCTGTGAGTACAAAGGTACTCAGCAAGCCGTAGGGAATTGATGCAATATATTCATGCACGGCTTGACAAGGATGGCCATATATTTCATTTGCAGAAAGCAGTAACTTGAATTGAAATATAATAAATAGATTGAAAGCATATTTATAAAAAAAATAAAAATAAAAGATTGATAGATCAATGATAGACAACAAAACAACAGTGAACTCCCCGTTCACATCCCAACAATCCCACATTCCACATTTTATGAAACACTCTATACCCCGTGTGAAATTCCCGGGCTTTGTCCATAACCGCGGACGCGGCTATTCGAATAGTTTTACACTCTGCAGAGGTTGTACAACTTTACCCACAAGACATGAACATCTCTTTGTGCAAACGTTACTAACACACTTCCTTTGGTGTGTCACAGAGATATCATGACAAAGCCTTTACAATGCACTGTCTAAACTCGGTACTGCCCGCTAAGGTTTCGCCCATTAGGGCCCCCTCTTGCGCCTTGCGAATCTACCCGTCCATCCTGGAACCCACACCACCAACTGGCAGTACTCAAGGCTAGACATTACAAATTAATCAGCTAAGTTTGTCCCATTCCAGACATGTGGTAGTACGGTTAGGCCCAGTTCAATGGCGCACAAGATTAAGTCCTTAAATTGTCTCAGGCAAGACATCCACATCCCAATGTGCTAGAAAGCACCCCCTTTACTGCACGATCACTTGCCCGAGGGAAAACAATTCGTTCAACCAAGACCAATGGCAAACCCGCCATGGTACAACAAATTTTACAACAGTGGCTAACGGCCACGATTCAATATCTCATTAAGTCAAGATTAACATTATTCAATATGTGATATGAATCCCAACGTATATCTAAGCATGTCTAAGCATAGCTACGTAACCCAATGTTGGTATATTGATTATGTCCAACTAGTAATGTCCCAACCTAGGTTTAACAATGGATACATGGCATCCCAATTAATCAAGGTGGCATAATGTCAACTAGGTATACATCTACTCCCATTAAATAAGTATTGATACACAAAATAGCATGCAGTTGTATAAAAGTAAATTATTTTTGCAAACATAGGATCAACATGATCAAAGGATTATGACTTGCCTTGCTGATCTAGTGCTGAATCTTGGTCTTCAAAGTCTTCGTTCGCTCCCTCGGAAGTAGCGTCTACCGGAAAAGAAGCAACGAAACCAAATAAATACAAAACAGAGACTCAAACAAGATCAAAACTGAAAGTAAATGGCTCTGGAAGATAAATCTTGATTTTAGAAAAATTTAGAAACTTGAATCGCCTCAATCGGAGTTTGTATGAGGGAGAATGAGCTTCTGGAAAATTAAATTCAGAGAAAATACAGAAAATCAGAAAATCAAAATTTCTGGATTTATTTTTATACGGAAAAAGGATTTATTGCGCAATCGCTGACGTCAGCCGGCTCTCGGTGGACTCGGTCCACGACGCTGGCTCGGTTCCCGTGCACCGGCGCGACGGCCGACGTCGGCGCCGACGCGAAGAACTTCGGCTGACGCGGCGCACACGCGTCGCTCATCGGTGGCCAGATCGGGCGGCCAGGAACCAAGGATGCGGCGGAGGAGACGCGGCGCAATCTGGAGCGTCGGTTGGCGATCGGACGGCTGAAGCTCTTCGACGCAACGCGACGACGAGGCGGCGGCGCTGTTCCACCGAAGCCGAAGGGGATGACACGGCAAGCGGCGGAGGAGGGCCGGTTCGGGCAGAAAACCAAGCGGATCGTGAAGAGGGTCTCGCGACGCACCCAAAGAGACCGACAACCGCGGTGGAGGAGGGTCGGCGGCGGAGATCCTGGCGGCGGAAGACCTCGGCTTGACGGCGAACTTCGGCGAGGGCGCACGAGACACAGGCGGCTGCGCGGACGACGGGAGATGGGGCAAACGAAGCGGCGGCGCAAGGGGAACATCGGGAGGGGTGCGGCTATGCTTTTATAGCCCTCGGGAGGCGTGCGCGACCCGGACGTCGAGGTGGCGGCGACGCCCACGGAATCCAGAGGCGGTTAGGGTTAGGGTTCGGGACGGCGGCGGCGGGGCGATGCGGAGCGATCCGAACCGCACACGTGGCGCGAATCGGACGGCCGACGCGGCTGGGCCGCTTACAGCCGAGCGGCACATGTGCGAGAGGTGGGCCGAGCGGAGCGGGCCGGGGCGAAGCAGGCCAGAGGGGAAAATGGCTGCGCGGGGAAAAAACGGCCCGAGGGCGTTTTGAAAAACAAACACATCTTCCAATTTAAGAAAAATTCCAGAAATTCAAATAAATGCAAATAAATATCAAATAAATTCAGAAAAATCCCCAAAAATACAGAACAATTCCTTGGAGAATAGTAAACCTAACTAAAACTGAAAATCTTTAGTTTGATGAATAGTTTAGGTAAATTAAATCCTTTCATTAATGGAAAATTCAAATTAAGCTGGGATGAATTCAAGAAAAATGCAAATGGTTTATTTTTGAATTCAAACATTCCAAAACTCAAATTTTGGGATGTTACAATACTCAAATCATCTTAAAGGTATGCAATATTTCAAAAGTGTAATATGCTGAAAAATTCAGTTTTGACATTCCATTTAAGCTTTTTGATAGGGCAGAAAGAAGGTTCAAACAAGGTTCAAAAATTCTGAAAAAATTAGACAATGAAGTCCAAATATAGAGGATGAAAATATGTTATAATACTCTCCTCTGATTATGAACCCATTTGGAGATACATAAATCAAAAATCAGCCCCACAATCAGCCTAAACCTGAAATTTCAGCAAACTGAACATTTTGAATTTGGGTCAAATCTTAATCAAATGAAGTCAAATAGCCATGAGATTTTGCATAAATGTTCCATGGACATCCAAGAGACTTATCCAAAAAGAATTTCTCAAATATCACCCTCCAATAAAAAATTAGATCAAAATAGGCATTGGAGTTTTGATTTTGACACTAAGTCAAAAGAAGTCAACATTCTTGCAAATGAGTTCAAATAAAGTTGAAAATTTTCAGATATGAACTCCATATTCAAGAGATGGTTTTCCAACAAAAACTTTCAATAAATCAATTTTACTTTGAGAAATGTGGTGAAATTTGCATTTGAAACACATAAAGGATAAAAATCTTCATCAATTCCTCAAAAGGGCAACCAAATGAGTTTTGAATGGAAATGTGTAATTATGTGGCTTCATATGAGTTATAGAGATGTTTATAATCCTATTTGCATAATCAAATCCATTCAAATCGTAAAATCCAACTTAATGCGCGAGTATGCCAAATAAGATCAAAAGAGAGAAAAAGCCATAACTATTTCAAATTATGTTCAAATTTTTTGTAATTTTTCAAAAACATTCTTTAGAATCCCAAGAAACTTTTCCAAAAAGAATTTTCCAAAAAGGAGTCTCCAATCAAAAGATATGCCAAATTTTGCTTTGTAGGCATGATTTTTACTCAAAGAGAAGAAAAGTCAAAACTTTTTCAAATTGAGTCCAAATGGTTTGAAACTTTCCAGAAATAAACATTAGATTATTTATAAGGTTTTCCAAAAATAATTTCATTAAAAGGAATTTTCATTCAAAAGATATGGCAAAATGCGCTTTGTAGGTTTGAAAAGAAATTGAATTTTCACAAAATGCTCAAAATGCATTCCGGATTGAAATTTATGGAGATTTGAACATTCATAGCTTTGTATGAGTTATAAATACTATTTCAAACCAAGATATACAAAGAAATCCAATATCAAATAGCGAAATCCACAAAATGCAACAACGGGTCATTTTGGGTCAAATGGATGATTTTGGCCAAATTCAAATGGCTATAACTTTTGAAAGGTTGGTCGTTTGGAAAAACTTTGAACTAAAGAAATGATTAAAATTACCAACCCTATGAGTTTTGTATTGACCACTTTTTCAAAAACTCAATAGATTTTAGCTTATAAAAATATTTCATTTAATTCAAAAACAAGATCATATAAGATTCATTTGAGGCCAAAGTTTGACTTTTAGCTTCTAGCCAAGGGTTAGATACTTGAAAACATTTTAGAAGACTATTTTCATAAGATTTTGCATTTCAAACAAATATTTTTCTTTTATCCCTTTTTGAAGCAAGTTAAATAGGAAATAGTTTTTCATAAAAAGCATCAAAATACAACTCAATTTGGATTTCATGCAATTTCAATTTCCATGGCTTAGAATTGATTATCAAGATGGTTTCTAGCCAACATTTATAATGAAATCCAACTTGAATGCTAAGATTTTAGCAATATGCTTAAATAAGCTATTCTAGTTCAAACCAAAAACTTTTCGGGCTAAAATTGATTTCAATATATTTTTATTTTGAGAGCTTGTAAAACATTGAGGTACATAATAGAATACTTTTATAAAGCTCTTCAAAAATTTGGGCATTTTAAATATGAATTTTGACTTTTGACCTAAATAGTCCTTTTGAAGAAACAAAAGAGAGGCAAACCCAAAATCCAACAATACAAAAACTCAAATGAAGCAAGGGATAAGATATAGAGATTTGAATTTTGTGTATGAGTCTAAGATACCATTTTGAACCAAGATACTACACAAGATCCGGTCCAAACGGAGAAACTCACTAAGTGCGATAATATGAATATTATGGGTCAAATATAGTTTTTCGGCGAGTTTCAAAATCGAATAACTTTCGCTAGGTTGGTCTTTTGAAAGTCTTTTGAACACAAGAATTGTTAAGAATGACCAACTCTAGGATTTTCGTTTTGGAATTACTTTCAAATTCATTTTACATTTAATTCTATGAAAATTATAAGTTTAAATTCAAAACAAGATACTACTATCTAGATTTTGATCATGAAACTCATTTTCTTTTCAAAATAGATTTTGTGAAGCCAAAACCTTTGAAAAACGTTTCAAATATATTTGTATACATTTTGCAACTAGTTTTTCACAAGAATACTAATGGTATACAAAATTTTTACTTTTGGCTAAATGGCTTGATTTTGAAAATATATATTAGCACTTATATAAATATGGGCGCATGTAGGGATGTAATATACATGGTTATGATTTAGCACTCCCCCTTAATGTGCCACTACCCCAAACTTGCTCAAGATTTCAATCAAAACAATTAATCAAGCATGAGCAAGAATCATAAGCAAGCAATTTAAATTGATTTTCATTAATAACGTAGCTTAACCTACACAAGGCTAGAAGCTATAAGAATCAATTTAAAACTTGTTACCCGAGATGGCATTGGTTCATGATTGAAGTGAATGTTTTCAAGCTTGGCTCCTTTTTGCACATGATGGAATCATTCTCTTGATCGAGCCAAAACTTCCAATGCATCTCCAAGCACCTACAATTCTTTTAGGCACTTTTTGGTACCCAACTTTTGTTGGATCCAAGAATGTTAGTCACAAGTGATTTAGGAACCCATATGGCCCTAGCATTTATAGTCTTAGGTGAACTAAGATGACTAGCAATGGGTTTGAGATTATTATTCCTCCTGAGCGAATTATTTGCATTGTAAAGAGAAGGCTTAGGAGGTCTAGTAAAATTCTCAAACCCATTTCTAGTTTGATTCTTTCTAAGCATATGATGATCATTATAATGAGAACGCTTAGAGGATCTAGCAAATCTAGCAAATGGTTTGCTATAGTTATTTTTCCTAAGTACATGATCAACATGATTTTTCTTGGTCTTAGGAAGTTTAGCATTTTGAGCAAACACATTTCTAGATTCATTTCTCCTAAGCAATTGAATATCATAATTTTGCAAATACTTGGGAGAATCGACAAACTTGGCAAACACATTGCCATTTTTGTCCTTCCTAAGCAAATAATGATCATTGACAATAATAGACTTAGGAGTAATACCTTTGGGACAATCCTTACTGATGTGTCCCTTTTTCCGACAATTGTAGCAAGTAGGCTTTGAGCGTCTCTTTTTCTTGACTTGCTCTTTGCCGGTTTGCCTCATTGTTGATGGTTGTGGCTTGATCTCCACTTTATTAGGGCACACGGAGGCGAAGTGTCGCTTCTTGTTGCAAGCAAAGCACTTGATGATCTTCGAATGTCTTTCGTTGTGCCTTGTCTTGCTAGTCTCCCTCTTGGAGATGTAGCCGAGTCCTCGCTTATCTTGAGGCGCCCTTGGCTTGCTCAAGATCTCGTCGAGGATGGCTTTTCCCTTTACGCACTTCCTCAAGTCATTTTCTAATCTAATGACTTTGGCCTTGAGCTCATTGTTTTCCTCTACAAGATTAGTCTCAATATGCATAGAGGAAGTGGAAACATTTGAATTTGAGCAACAAGGTAAATCATTGCAAGAGGTGGATATGTCAAATTTTGATGAAATATTAGGATTAACATTTAAGCAAGACATTTCATCAATTAAATCACATGAGATTCCTATGTCCACCTTAGGCTTATGAGTTTCTTTGAGAAGGAGGGATTCATGATTTTTTTGAAGCATATTATAATCATTTTGAAGTGATTCATGTTCAAGCTTCAAAATTTTATATTTCTTTTTCTCCTTTCCAAGACATTTATTGAGCTCCTCTAGCAAATTCATAAGTTCATTATAAGTGAGCTCATCATCGTCACTTACCTCATTCTTACCTTTCGCCATGAAGCAACGGATTTGTGATGGAAGAGCATCTTCATCGTCACTTGAGGCAGAGGTTGAGGTTGATGGAGATGTCGGTTCTTCATTACTTGAGCTTGAGGTGGAGCTTGATGTTTCATCTCCCGACATCTCTTCTTTAGTGCAATCCTCAATAGAAGTGGATGATTCAAATAGTTCTTGAAGCTTTATCCACATTTCGTGAGCGCTCTTGAGATTGCATATTCTATCAAAAATTTCATCGCTCACAACACAAAATAAAACATTAGTAGTTTGAGCGTCGAGATGTAGGCATTCCCTCTATCCTTCAGTTGGAGCAACTTCATTCAATGGAGAGGAAAAGCCGACATCTACGATCCACCATATTTGGGGCTCATGGATTTAAAATGAGAAGTCATATTTAATTTCCATCAAGCATAATTTGTGCCATATAGCACAAGTGGATCATGTGAGTGCACTAATCCTCTAGTCGACATCCTTTACTCTCTAGACGATTAAGTCTAATAAAGGAGAGACCTTGCTCTGATATCAATTGAAAGGATAGGGGATGTCGCCTAGAGAGGGTGAATAGGCGAATTAAAATATTTAAAACTAAATTGCATCGGAATGAAAATTTGCAGCTAAATAAAATCTCCCGAGGGTCCAAGTCCGGAGTGTCCGGGACATTTATCCAGATACTCCGATATGTTCGGACTGTCCGGGTTCAGGAGTCCGAATACTCCAGATTGGACCCGAGGGACTGAGACCAGAGTGTCCGGGACTTATCTCCGGATACTCCGAAATGTCCGGACTATCTGGGTTTAGGAGTCCGGATACTCCGGATTTAAGACCTCGAAATGAGATTTTAAATCCCTGCAATTTTTCAACAATCTACTTGAATACAAAAGATCTAAATGCTATCAGTGCACTGGGATGATGTAGATCTAGAGCCAAACACAACAATAGAGTAGATCGGGCAATTTCAAGATTCAAAATCAAATACTAAAGCAAGAGTAAGAAGCAAACTTGGAGACGATGATTTTTCACCCGAAGTTCGGATCCTTGAGGGGATCCTACGTCTCCGTTGAGGCGGCTTGGTCACACTTGAGCCGGGTCTCTTTCAACCTCTTCCTCCCGGTGTTGCACAAATGCACTCGCGGTCTTCACTCCTTTGATTCCTTTCCTTACGGAGGCGGAACCGGCCTTCACAAACTTCCCACGGCCAACCACACAAAGCTCTGGTGGCTCGTAGGCGACCTCCTAGCCGTCTAGGAGTCCTCAACCTCCAAGAGTAACAAATGCTCACGAAGAACAAGCTTGGCGATGAAATCAAGTGCTCAATCAACTCAAAACTCACTCAATCTAGCACCTCACTCCTCAAACTCTTCCCAACCCTTCTCACAAAGGGGATCACTTAGATCTAAGGGTAAAGAGGTGTTTTGGGGGCTCAAGAACAAGGGTATAGCACCTCTAATCAATAGGGTAAAAGCCTATACAAAATGAGGGAGGATGGGGCTATAAATAAAGCCCCCACAAAAACTAGCCATTGGAGACAGCTGCGCACAACCCGGAAACTCCGAATAAATACCCTGGACACTCCAGACTAATTCAACCCGGAGTGTCCGGACTTAAAACCGGATACTCCGGATTGTCCGAACAGCACTGAGCAGCCCGACGAAAATGAGCATAACTTTTGACTCCGGACTCCGATTTCAGAGCTCTTAGACTCTACCGAAAGCTAAGAACGAGGGCTACACAACCAACAAGGTCTCACTACCCAAAACTCAAAGGATAAACAAAGATTTCATAAGGAATCCAAGGGAGACCTAGAACCCTCACTTTCCGGCACCACCAACACCACTTTCTTTCTAAGTTTCACAAGGATGGATCACTTGAGCACTTGACACATCTAAAAGTCATTCGACATCGCATCTCTCTTAATAGTACGGCAATCCTTAGACTCAAATTAAATCAAAGATAATATAAGTCTAGAAATAGTCACTTGCCGTCTTCTTTCTTAATGTCGATGCATGAAGACTTTCACCATATAATTGATGACATCTTCGCCTTGTCCAACTCGACTCGATTCACGTCATGAGACTCTCGTCCTATCAACCTTGACTTGATCATCCTCTCTGACGATCTCCACGCCAAGTCGATCTTAACTTAGTCCTCAACTCTTGGTGACACCGCCGTCTTGTTGACCTCGGCTTAACGATCATCCTCCAAGATACCTTGGTCATCATACACTTACGGGACCTAAGTCTTTCCAATCCACTTATGATAGAAATTAGTCCCAAAAGCTCAATAGATATAAACAAGTTGATATTTGTGAACAATTGATTACAACAAGTGTTTCATATAAAGAAGCACAACATAAATGGAAACACTTGACATAAGAAATGTTCTCTACTAAGTGCATCATGATGAATATGTAATTGATCTATATGCACTAGAGAGATAATTGCCAATATGATGAATCAATTAAATCATGGCAAGGATCACAGTCTTTACTTAAATGAAGCACATGATAGAATGTACACGAATTGTACATGTGCAAATAATATTTGGAATAAGAGTAAATATGTGATCCAACACTAGATTAAACTTCACTAAGAGAATTGCATGAGAAGATATACAACTAAAACATGCATGCACCAAGTCAATCTATAGCAATATGAAGTTTAACTCTAGTTAATACATGCATACTAAAAACAAAGCAAATAATGAACTCAAATGAATATATATGCACAAATAAATATGACATGAACCAATGTTCATATATATAATCAACATGCTACTTGGAGTTCACTATGCATTTGCACGAAAGGAATGCAATAACAAATATAGAATAGATACCAAAATTGCATACCTTATCTTTGCTTAACCATCCCACTTGATTTTCCTCTAAATAGATGAGACTGATACTCAACTAGGCAATAACAAGTTAGTCTCATACCAATATAATCATATTAGAGGTTTGTCATTTGTTAAGCACTAAGTTAAGCATTTACTCAATTTCATAGATTATCATTATATGCGTTTGTCATTAATCACCAAAATAACATAAGTGCCTAGATGCACTTTCACTAGTTCTGTGTATGCCTTGTTTGGCCCATTTCCACCGAAGCCCAGTCCACCGTGAAGCCCTTGTGGATTGACCGTTGGATTCACGATCGTGCGGTTGAGGTACGTTGGAAACCCTAACATCGGCCAACCATTGGATATCATCTACGAGAAGGATTGTTCCACGTAGCCATGAATCGGAGCCGTCCACCTTGCCACGTGTTGAGAAATCGGTCGCCATCCTCGCATGTTGTGGATGGACTCTGCTCGAGTTTTGCCGAATGCGCCATGGACTCAGAAGCTTGAAGCGTATGCGACATGGACAGCTAGGGCTATTTAAGGTGGGCATCGGCTGTGCCTCAACCAGAGAAACCAAAACCCCAAGATATTCGTGACGATTTCGTCGCCGTTTCGTTGGATTTCACAAAGAAATGCTTGCGCCGCCGAGAGCTTTGCATCACCAATTTGCCATCGTCATCGCTTCTTCGGGCACAGGATTGGTCGCATCTGAACCGCCATCACAAAAGCTTCGTTGTGTGCACCTTGGTTTGGCCGGGATATCGCCGAAGTTTGACAACGCAATCAAGACCCGAAGCCGCCGCCGTTCTTGTTGTTGTCCCCGACGTTCCAGAGGGCCAAGTGAGGAGTGAGCTATGTCATCTTGTGTGCGAGAGCGAGATTGTCAGGATGGTACCCCTCCCGATCGTCGTCGGTGACCATAGATGCTCGCGCCACCGCTGCCACCGTGGAAGGCCGACGGGTGTTACGTGTGCACCAGGTTGCTACATAATGGCATCACACTGAATTCTCACGCTGATGTGTGGGCCGCGTGGAAATTGAGTTGACGTGCGCGTCAGCAAATCGTGGGGCCCACTGTCAGCCAATCTGGCGCACGAGCCACGTCCGCCGAGCGTAGACCTTGATGCGTGATCTGGTCCATGAACCCGGTCCAGTACACCCGAGGACACGTGTCGGTCCATGATTGGATCAAGCAATGACTGACGTCATCAGTGACGCATTAAATAGAATTTCCAGTATAAAAACAATTTGTTTAAACCGATATTTTCTAATTTTCAGGTTTTTATGATTTTTGAATCTTCCACGAGCCCGTTCTCCCTCATATGAGCTCCGATTGAGGTGATTCAAATTTATAAAAAAAATTCTAAAATTGAGATCTATTTAATGGTGAATTTTATTTGATTTTTAGAGTTCATTTACTCTCTATTTTAGTGTTTATTTGGATTCCTCTCTTGTTACTCGTAGACGTTAAATTGTGCGACACATCGGAGGAAGATCCATCGACTCAAGACCAAGGTCCAGAGCATGAATAAGGGCTTTTATAAGGCAAGTTGTGCTTTGATCATGTTGAACCTATGTTCACAAAATCGCTATATTGTTTTACTTTATTGCATAATATTTCACATGTATAAATGCTTTCAATTAAATTGGGACTTAGGTATTATACCAAATTAATCTATACCCTACCTTGTCATTTGTATGCCATGATCTATCACCACTATAGTTGGTTGGTATTGAAATCAACATAGGAAGGTTAGAACGTTTAGTCGCTTAGCCATGGTACATCATCACATGTACTTGAATCATCAATGTTTAATCTTGACTAATGGAATATGGAACAAGGATATGAAATTATGTGTCATGTGAGATCACACAATGAGATTGAGTTGTAGTGGTGAGTCATGTCACGCAATGATATTGAATTGTTGATGGCATGTGGTGCATGGTAATCAACTGGGGTGGTAATCATTTAGATTGAGGCAAGTGGCAAGGGGCGAGTATGCCAAGGTGGGCCCGATGAGCAGAGGGTATGTGGAAGTCTTGCTTTAATCACTTTAAGGACTTAATGTTGCAAGCCTTTGACCTGAGTCAATCATGCAACCACATGTTTAGAATGGGACAGCCTAGCTGATTAATTTGCAATGTCTTAGCTTGGTACTATCATTGGTCGTGTGAGTCCCGAATTATGATCAACTCACATGGCGCAAGAGGGGGGGCCTGGATGTGGTTTTTAGACCCACTAGTGTTGAAACCTTAGCGGGTAGTACTAGGTTAAACCAGAGAATTGTAAAGGCTTTGTCATGATCTCTCCGTCGACACACCAAAGGAAGTGTGTTAATCTAGAAGGCACCAAGAGACGATCATGTTGTGTGGGTAAAGTGCATAACCTCTGCAGAGTGTAAATCTATTTGGATAGCCGTGCTCGCGGTATTGAGCAATGCTCGAGAATTACAGTTAAGGGTTAGTTTAATTAAATGGAAAACTTGGTTGGGATGGCAGGATTGCCATATGGAAGGTTGGACCTTGACTTAGGGTTGGAAACTTGGTTTACTTGAGAAATGCTGAATCTATCTACTACTGTTATTTGTTTTACTATCTTTACAATCTATTTATTGTATTTATTCATAAATGATGCTTTGTTGCAAAATAGCCATGATAGCCAATCCTTTGGAATAA
Organism: Otatea glauca; assembly: GCA_036346275.1. Classification (NCBI taxonomy): domain Eukaryota; kingdom Viridiplantae; phylum Streptophyta; class Magnoliopsida; order Poales; family Poaceae; genus Otatea; species Otatea glauca. The sequence goes on along the minus strand of CM070723.1, from coordinate 30,977,416 downwards.
GCCTTGCATATAGTTATGTTAGAATTGCATTCTGTGCACAACTTGTTGAGTGCTTTAAGTACTCACCCTTGCCAACAACAATATCACTAGTTGAGGAGTCTACATCCATGTTGGAGAAGGAATACCAGGAGGAGATGAATGTTTAGGGCGCAAGCCTTATCAGTTGCCTGTGATATACTGAAGGGTTGTCTATGTTTTCATTCTGCTACAGTTTAATTTGTTATTCAGCCTTGTGAGGCATATTCATGTAAGTTCAACTATAAGGTCATTCAACAAGTATTAATCAATATATTAAGTCTTTTTATTATGTATCCGTTGTGTATGATTATGGTATTCATCTATGTTGAGCCTGTGTGCACTAGCGTGATCCTAGACTAGTGCAGTATACACAGAGGGTCCAGATTTGCATATTCGGGTTCCGACACCGATGATCACGATCATTTTTAGGATTGAATCCTCCATCACACTCCGTATCAACAATATATTGATTTCCTTCATGAATGACTTCTTCTACTTCGTCGGCACATGAATGAGCAACAGAAGGGGAACGGTGTTATCGTGGTATGCCAGTATTAGTGGGGGCAGCAGCAGGGGCAGCCGGTGACGGAGCTCTCTCTAGCTGCCCTATGCGTGTAGCAAGCGCAGCAAGCTCACCATTCGTGCGATCTAGGACCCCATCAAGATGCTCTGAATGTTGATTCAGTATGCATGAAAAATGTCATACTATTCCTTTATACGCAGCGTGAGATGTGCATCCTCGTCGGTATGATCAGTAGAACCTGCCATTTTTAGTGGAGGACAAGAAACTATTCACAAGTATATTCCCCTATCAACTAATTGGTGCTTGTGGTTCAATGTCACACACGTTCAAGCCCTTACCTGCTCTTGCAAGTTCTTACCAATGTAAAACAGGTGGAGCAATTAGCAGCTGGTTCGTGATAAATGCAACTCAAGCTTGGCAAAGCGATTGCAAGGAGAACGATACCTATTTCGTTAGTAGAAGGTGGATCTTGGACAAGCTTAAATATGTAGCAAGGATTAGCAAGTAATTCAATCCGGAAATTGCAAAGTTGAAAAGTAGTTCAAAGTACTAGTCACAATTTACTGACCCTAGACAAGACCGAAACTAGGTATAGCAAGCTTAAAAAGATACTACCAGGGTCAAACACAAATGACCAGTACGAAGAACTACCACAAAAAGTGCTATCTCAAAAAGAGGAGGCACTTCTCATAATTTTTTTTCTTTTTTTTTTTTGCAACTAAAAAATAAAACTCCTAACTCAACTAAGGATGGAAAGAAAAAATCTTACATTTTAGAACAAGAGAAAACACTAAATAGATGACCGAAAGACGACAAAAATAGCATAGAAAACTTTTGGGGCCCGAAACTCAGCATTAGGGGCTGAATTTGAGGTCAAAAATGGGCAGAAGACCAAAGGTTGTGTTTTTTCAAATGTGCCTTGTCGTCCTCTTCGAAACAAGTACTCGTGCATCAAAAATGGACTCCATATGCAAAAGTTATGGCCGTTTTACTGACAGGCAGGCAAACAAATGCAACTTCCTAGACATGGATTCGGCCAAGGAAAGCAGGTTCAGATTTGGCAAAATGGAGATTGACTAGGTTTAGACTGAAATGAGTTTGTGTGCAACTCAGACAGGGCAAGAACAACTGACATGGATTTTTTTAATCTGGACTTAAGGGAAAGGATAGTCCGAATTGATCTCTTTTCAAACAGAATGCAACCGATTCGATCTATTTCTTTTCTGGACGCAACAGAAAGACTGATAACCAAAATTGGCAGCGGCACAACCCTAGACAGAGATTAGCAAGCAAAGCCAGACCAATTTAGGCACTAAGACCAGTAATTCAAAACGATGATGCAATATGCAATTCAAAGAAGCAAACCGAAAAGAAACACAGCAAAGGCTTAGAGGGTTCTGGTAAGGTAATTTTTTGTGGCAATTTTCTAGACTCTGGGTAAATAAAAATGAATCTACTACTATAAAACCTTAAATTCTCACTGATCAATGAAAGCTCTGATACCACCTGATGAGGCTAATAGAGGCCCGATCTTTCGGTGAGGTGGATAACTCTCGATTAGTGGAGACAACCCTCACGATCTAGGCTACCGACTGAAACACTACCTACCAACGATCGGGATCGCCTGACAAAAAGAAGAAGGGGGGAGTGATGTAGGAGTGGAACTCAAGATCGTGCTCGCTCGAAAGGGACTCTGATCGCCGCTAAGGGTGAGAACAAGAGAACAGTTGACGCGAGGAGTTATACTGATTCGAGCCCCTGGTACGGGTAACAGTTCTACTCCAGTCTTGCCCGGAGGTGGAAGGTAGACGATGATATACTGTGGTTGAATACAGGAGGTGCTCGAGCCGAGGTCGAGCACTGGTTCTTTGTGTCATGTTGTCTCTGCGTATGTCTATCCTGCCTTTTCCCCATGCAGAGGGAAAGCCTTTATACCTATAATGCTGAGTTCATTACAGCAAATGGCCGGGCGAGATTCACGGGGGAGTGGCGCCAGATCTGTACATGATGTGCAATGAAGTATAGCGATAATGGCGCTAGGAACCGTTGCCCATGATCGCCTTAACTCAACCTTTTAAGGCCCCTCCTTGACTCAGTAACTGCTGGCTTCCGCAATCCAACCGAGTCTTCTGGGCCCATCCTCAATAGCGAGCTTGGCACTTGGTTGAGCGAGCTTGGCCCTTGGTCGAGCGAGCTTGGTCCTTGGTCGAATGAGCTTGGTCCTAGCTTGCCATCGCCCACGCAGGGTAACCAGTCCCCGACAGCTAGCCCCTGAGACTCAAGCAGTGATCCTGGAGCTCGGGATGACCTTAAGTCTGATGATCTAGAGAATGGGACGGTTCCCCGGCCGAGCTTGGAAATGCTCAAGCTCGAGCCCAGGACTGGACCGCACGGAGATCCATGGTGCGGTCGAGCCCAGAAACACTCGGACTTCGACGCCGCGGTCTTTGGGCGGAGAAATTGGGGGAGTAACTCACGGCGCCTTGAATCCCATCGTAGGAACTGCAGCGCTCCTTTTGAGGCGTAACCAGCACTAGCTTCGACGATCGGGCCCTTTAAATCCCGAACCGTTGCCTTCCTCAGAGGATTCCCCAAATTCTTCTTGTGTCGAACCCTAGTGCTCCTTCATCTCCCTAACACTTCTTGCGCAATCTTCCCCCATCGACCAAAACTCAGCCGAAGCCCATGGCCAAATTTGGGAGGAGCATGATGACTCTAGAGCAGATGAAGGAGCTTGAGACGCCGGGGATGCTGGACCCAGCGACATGGCGGCTGCCGGGCAATGAAGTCGGGCCGCAGCCCCAAGCGGACGAGCTCGTCAGCATCGAGGAGTACATGCTCTTTGGTCTGCGGACGCCGGAGAGTGACTTCGCAGCGGCGTTCTCACGCAATGGGAGATTGAGTTGGTTAATCTGGTACCCAACTCCATTCTTCTTCTTTCTATCTTCTCGCATTTGTGTGAAGGGTTCCTGGGAATTCCCCCAACCCCCTCGCTCTTCTTCCACTTTTATTCCTTGTTCCGCACCTCAAAGGACCCCATGGTCGGGTTTCTCTACTTCTGGCTGTGGACGGGGCTTCTTTGCTCCTACCCCCCGATCCATGCTCGAGATTCCCTTAGGCCATGGACCGACAGGTGGTTTTACCTGAAGTAGGGAGAAGAAGACGCCCTCGCGTACAACGGGACTCCTGTGGATAGCAAGCGTCAGACCCCTGACCGTAAAGACTTAGCGACAGACCAAGAGGTTGTCGCAGCCATCCACATCTGCGCGACGCATGGTCTCACCAGCCAGGCCATCGCCTATGACTTATTGCGCAATCGGGTGTTCCCCCTGAGGAAGAGGGTGCATCCGTTCTTTGAGATAAAGAACGACTACCTCACCCGGGAGGGTCCAAACGGTAAGACCCCTCGAGCTCAGGAATGCTCGAGCTTGGCCGAGCGCTATCAGACAGCTCCCCTTTTCCTCAGCAGCTCTGCCAGAGTCTTGGATAGCAGCGAGGATGTTCAAGATGTTCAGGAAGGCAACGTTCAACTATACCACGGATGACCCTGTCCCCAAGAACGTGTAGAGGCGGAGCAGCGAGGTAACTCTTCTTGCACCAAGGTCGAGCTCGAAAGTGCTCGAGCTCGTACTGACCTCGGCCCATAATTGTAGGAGCATGAGGAGCTCTTGGACATGGCGAGGCGGATGCTGCCGCTGCTAGGAGCGAACAAGGGCAAGAAAGCTAGCAAGAGGCCGGTCGCAGACGCCCCGTGGTCCAGCACCCCGAAGAAGCAACACATCGAGTGGGGCGACCGAACAGTGGTAAGCCATCTCAATCGAGCCCGGTAATGCTCGAGCTCGATCTCCCGGTTGTTGCCATCCTTGACCTCTCCTTGTCTCTAACAGCAACAGAAGGCAGCGACCGCCGCGAGGACCTCGGACTTAGGGATGACACCGAAGTCTCCATCGTTGGGCGCTGGTACAGTCGCCGTGGGGAGCTTAGAGCCCACAGGTTGCAAGGTCACCCTCATAAGGTGCCCGAAGAGGGGACGCCCTGCCGTCGTGGAGGAGACGGGGCACCAAGATCCCCAGCGCCCCTCCACGAGATAGAGGCTTGCGATCCAGGTATGTGCGATCTTTTATCTCCTTCAGATCATAGCGTAGGTTTCCTTTCTTCCCTTGCTTAGCAGTTTTCCCCGCCGTAGACCTCGAATGCTCGCTCGCGCTCATCGCGGCATCGGGAACGTCTCAATCACTTTGAGTGTCGTAACACTCGGGGTGCGGCGGTGGTTGCATCTGGTAGTCAACGACCATTGACCATGGTCGTTGTCCAGGGTGAGTCCGAGGACGAGGACGACTTCCTCCTGGTCCGCCATCCTCGCTTGAGGCAGGCCCAAGTCACTACGGGAGGCGGAGCCGAAGGCACCTCGGCAGTCGAAGTTGGGGTAGACGGGGACGAGCCCGAGGTTGGGGCCACTACGACCGGTGAGGCCGAGGTGTTTGATTTCCATGTTCCGGAACCACTTCTCCATCTTGCGCACCTCAGAAAGGTACTGTCGACTTTTGTAGTCGGCAATGAATTTATGGGGTAGGCGCTGAATCTCAAACTCAATGGTCACACAAGACAGGGATTTTAGACAGGTTCAGGCCCTCAGCAATGGAGATAATACCCTAATCCTGTGTGCTGGAATTATGCTGACCTCTTGGATCTGGGGTTGCTCAAAGCGCAATATGCTCTAGGCGATATGTGGTGTTCTAGGCTCTATGGCTTGATTGCTCTATGCTTGGATGATCCGATGCCTATGTTGTTGCCCGCCCTCTCCCTTATATAGCGGGGGTGGGGCGGCTTACAGAGTCCTGATCGGTTTGGAGATTCCGATTGGTTACAAGATTCTAGTCAGTTAATAGGATAGAGTTTACATCTTTATCTACCCTATTAACGACTCGGATTACAACCGTATCTATCAAATCTAAATATAAGTTCAACTTCCTTTAGGATATGTCCTTGCGCATGCAGCAATGGGCCCGACGGGAGTATCTTCCGGCCTCCTCTTGGGCTGTCATGAGGGTACCCGGTTCTTATATTCCACAGTAGAGCCCCGAGTCCTTTGCGATCGAGTTGTTGCCTTCTGGTTGCTGGCCAAGCCGAGTCATGCTTCACGCCGAGTGCTTCGATTCTTGATACTGACTTCCGACTAGTTTTCCTTTACAGTCGAGTGCCCTGTTGTAGGCAAAGAGATCATGAAGGACTCAATAGAGTTCCACGCGTTAAACTTTCTGAGTGGTTCCTAGCCCCATTATTGGAATTCTGGCAGTCGGCTCATCTTGGGACATACTGTATCCCAAACGATATGCAGAAGTCAAACGCTTTTCCCGCTCATGGCAAAATTCAGCGCCGCTCCCTTTAAATTCATTCGTCGCCGAAGTTGCTGATGTCGTCGTTGAAGCGTTGGCTCACACACATCGCATCCAAATTTAGTAGCCCTGAAATCATGTATATGCAGAACTTAGGCAATGTAAATCAATTCACTCGGATGGGATGTCCGACTGGTGTATATATAATTTTAGAGTTTTTTACTCTTTTTCCTTATTGATTTTGAATTCAACCGAGTGGTTTGACTTTTTTGTTTAAGCACTTTGCCCGACTAGTCTAGCCCCCGAGCGTTGGGAGTCGGCTCATGGCTCTTTTTCCCAAGCACGTGTTTTGGGTGACTAAAGTTCGTCATTCAGGGGGTCAGAGCTTCACAACTCGGAGTTATCGCACTCGGATTCACTTGCAATCGTTAAGCAAAACAATAAAAATACAACTCAAAAAAAGATGTGCGCATGCGCACACTATTAGGTGTAGCCCCCGACTTACTGCTTAGTTGTGGGTCAACTAAGTAGCAAGTCAGGAAAGTCAACAATTTTATTTATAATGACATAATTGAGTAAAAAGTGACTTAGCCGCTTTATGCTCCATATGTTGTCGATGATCATGCCATCTTTGCTCGTGGCGCAGGCGAAGGCTTGTAGATGAGTCAGGCGGCTTCGGTCTTGTGGCGTGGCTCGTGGCGCTTGAAGGAGGCACTCGGGCGCAGCGTCGGCTCGTGGTCGTCTTGAAGGTTGCGCTCGGCGCAGCGTCGGCTCGTGGCCGTGCCGAAGGTGGCGACACTCGGGGCGCAGGCGTAGGCTCGTGGACGTGCTGAAGGTGGCGCTCGGGGCACGGGCGTAGGCTTGTGGCCATGCCGAAGGTGGCGCTCGGGGCGCGGGCGTGGGATCGTGGCCATGCCGAAGGTGGCGCTCGGGGCGCGGGTGTCGGCTCATGGCGTCGCCGGCGGCGCTCGGCGCAGCGAGGCTCGTGGCGTCGCCGAATGCCGCGTGGGAGCGCGAGTGCGCTTCACCTACCGGCTTTTCCTGATTTTGTTGAATTGCGATCGCCGTCACCATGGCCTTGATCTAGGCCACGATCGGGGCCACCGGGCTATCCGATGCAATCATCGGGTCCAGTTTGTCAAGAAGCGTCTTGGAGGCGACGACGTTCTGCATTGGCGTGTGGAAGACGGCTTGATCTCCCAACCTGGATTGCAGGAGGTCCTCGTGGACATTATGGCCACGAGATCGAAGTGATCACACCTGCACCTCCTTACCCTTACGAAGACGATCTTCCCCCGCAGCTTCCTGTTCTTCTTGTTGGCGTTGGAGATCGGTCTTCTGCTCTTCTATCGCGAAGACGCCACGAAGATCGCAGCAATTCCCCGCAACGTCGACTGGTTTGCCGGCCAAGTCAAAGTGACATACCTGAAATGAGTCAGCCTGATCTTTACCAGATTGGATCTGGTTCAAGTCTAGGTGGACAAGATCTCCGCGCGCATCTGCGACGAAGTCGTGCTCCGGCGGAAAGCCGGCGGAGATGAAGGTGGTGGCGATTCCGCCGATCGCTGCCATAGAGTCTGTAGGAAAAGATTATAGCGCTCCCCCTACCTGCGCGCCAACTGTCGACTTTTGTAGTCAGCAATGAATTTATGGGGTAGGCGCTGAATCTCAAACTCAATAGTCACACAAGACAGAGATTTTAGACAGGTTCAGACCCTCAGCAATGGAGGTAATACCCTAATCCTGTGTGCTAGAATTATGCTGACCTCTTGGATCTGGGGTTGCTCAAAGCGCAATATGCTCTAGGCGATATGTGGTGTTCTAGGCTCTATGGCTTGATTGCTCTATGCTTGGATGATCCGATGCCTATGTTGTTGCCCGCCCTCTCCCTTATATAGTGGGGGTGGGGCGGCTTACAGAGTCCTGATCGGTTTGGAGATTCCGATTGGTTACAAGATTCTAGTCAGTTAATAGGATAGAGTTTACATCTTTATCTACCCTATTAACGACTCGGATTACAACCGTATCTATCATATCTAAATATAAGTTCAACTTCCTTTAGGATATGTCCCCTTGCGCACGTCAGCGGGGCCTGACGCGGGGAGTATCTTCTGGGCCTCCCTCTTGGGCCTGTCATGAGGGTACCCGGGTTCTTATATTCCACAGGTACCTGGCCATCGAGCCCTCCGAGCACTAGTAGTCCTTGTACTGGTTGATGACGAGCTGGGAGTCGCCCTTAACGACTAACCGGCACACGCCCTGCGACTTGCTGGCTCGGAGACCCACCAAAAGGGCCTCATACTCCGCCATGTTATTAGTTGCACAAAAACAGAAGCGAACCACACACCTCAGTTTGTCTCCGCGGGGTGTGATGATGAGGATACCAGCCCCCGAGCGCTCGAACGACCTGGAGCCATCGAAGTACATCCTCCAGGGTTTCTCTTCCTTGACCTCAAGCTCGGGAGTCGGTTGCGATGTCTGCTCGACCACGAAGTCGGCGAGCGCTTGCGACTTAATGGCGATGCGTGCTACAAACTGTATGTCGAATTCTGCCAAATCCATGACCCACCTAGCGATGCACCTCCAGCTTCTGGGTTCCTTAGGATCTCGCCGAGCAGGAATCCGCTCGGGATAACCACTGTGTACACCTGGAAGTAGTGTCGGAGTTTGCGCGAAACCATGAAGAGGGCGTAGAGTAGCTTCTGGACCTCGAGGCAACGCTCCCATGGCCCATGAAGTACCTTGCTGATGTAGTAGATTGGCTGCTATCGACTGTCGTGATCGGCCACCAGGACGGTGCTGACAGCCTGGGTCATAGCAACGAGATAAAGCAGCAGTGTTTCTCCCTATCACGGGGTTGTGAGTAGTGGTGGGCTCGAAAGGTATGCTTTTAGCTCATCAAAAGACCGTTGAGTTTCGGGGGTCCATTTGAAGCCCCTGTGCTTACGCAATGCCTTGAAGAACGGTAGTCCGCGCTCACCGAGCCTTGAAATGAACTGACTGAGAGTGGCCATGCGATCGGTGAGGCACTGGACCTGTCTTGTTGATGTCGAAGGAGCCATCTTCTTAATCGCCTCGATTTTCTCTGGGTTCGGTCCGACTCCCAAGCCCCCGATCTTGTAGTCGATAACTTTGCCCGAGATGACGCCAAACAGACATTTTTTAGGGTTGAGCTTGATGCCATGCTTGTTCAGGTTGGCGAAGGTCTCCACGAGGTCGTTGATATGGTCGTGTCCAGAAGAGCTCTTGACGATGATGTCGTCGACGTAGACCTCGAGGTTGCGACCGATCTGACGGTCAAAGGTCTTGAACATCAGCCGTTGAAATGTCGCGCCTGCATTGCGCAGGCCGAATGACATGGTCATGTAGCAGAACGTCCCAAACAGCGTGATGAAGGCCGTCTTGTCTTCATCATCGACTGCGAGCTTTATTTGATGGTAGCCCGAGTAGGTGTCGAGGAAACTTAGCATCTTGGCATTGGCAGTGGAGTCGACGATCTGGCCTATGCGCAGAAGAGGGAAATCATCCTTCAGGCACACCAAGTTCAGGCCCGTATGGTTGACGCACATCCTCCACTTCCCGCTTTCCTTCTGCACGATAACTGGGTTAGCTAGCCACCCGGAGTAGTCAATCTCACGAATGAAATCGGCCTTTAAGAGATTGTCAAGATGTTCCCTAATTATCAACATCTTTTCAAGAGAGAAACGGCGTAGCTTTTGGCGTACAGGTCGGCAGCCAAGCCTTATTTGCAATTTATGCTCAATCACCTCCCTCGGGACTCCTGGCATGTCTACCGGTTCCCAAGAGAATATGTTTTTATTGGCGTGAAGGAAGGTGACGAGCTCGAGTTCCTATTTTGAATTGAGCTTGGAGGCGACGTGGACGCTCTTGCTCGAGTCGCCCTCTTCGAGCTGCATGGCTTTCGTCACTCTGCTGAGCAAGATCGTCGTCTTGCGACGGGCAATTTTCGTATTTACCTCGGAGCCTCACTGGGGTAGCATGCCGGCGAGCACCAAGGCCTTCTCCTCGCATCCGTGCACCGCCTTGAGGTCGCCGCAAACGGATATGACGCCATTGAGCTCCAAGAGCTTCATGCAACGGTGGCCGTAGTGGTTTGCCGCCATGAACTTGATCAGCGCCAGATGCCCGAGTATGACATTGTAGGGAAGGTCTCCGTCGACCACCTTGAAGGTAACCAACTCGGTACGGAAGTTGGTGGGGTCACCGAAGGTGACGGGCAAAACCACTTGCTCGAGCGGTGTGGTGGAACTCCTTGGTACAATACCGAAGAAGGGAACTGCTACATTCTTGATCTTCGACCGGGGAATCTGCATTCGGTCTACTTTGCTCGCTAAGAGCAAATTGAGGAAACTGCCTCCATCGACCATGACTCGCTCGACATCAATGTTGCTTATTATCGGGGTCACGACCAGAGCAGTCTTGAGATCCTTGGACATTCCTGGGGAAGCATCATCCCAGGAGAAAGTAATCGGGGTTCCGGCCCATTTGCAAGGATGCTCGACGGGCTTCCCAGTGGAGGCTTGGTATACAGTTTGTGCGGTGTCTTTGAGCTCACGCTGAGATTGATACGCTGATGACCCGCCGAAGATTACATCGACACGGCAGTCGCACTGCTAAAACTATAGGTTGAGGTCTTATCAGTCCTCGCCGGCATTGACCCTATCGGGTCGCTTGTCCTCCTTCGGGAGCATGGGCATCTCTCCACGCCCATCGTAAAAGGCACCCAACTTATTCTGCCAGGTTCTGCAGTTTTGCAGGTCATGGCCGTGGGCCTTATGGAACAGGTAGAACTTGTCGAGATCATACCTGGGTCACCCCTAGGCACCCTGTGGTCAGGCATAACATTGCTGGTGCCCAAGCTAATTCTGTCCCTGCTGGGGTCGGTATTTTGTTCGTTGAGGTCGTGGTCGACCTTGCTGAGGTCGAGGTCCTCCCTGGTTGGGTCGCGGCTGCCCCTGATCGAGATGCCGCACTTCCATTACCTCGCGCTCGCTGTTCATCGCAGCGACCACGCGCAGCTGGCCACCGTCGCTACCGTGGTCTCTCTTCCACTTTTTGGTGTGCGGATCCGAGCCGTCGCCCTTGGTGTTGGATGGCCCGGCCTCACCAAAGTTGAGGCCAAGCTTGCCCTGGTCGTAGTCGCGTTTCCAGCGCACAACATCATCCTCGTCCACTTACCGTTCTGCCATCCGGAACAGTTTATTGATGTTGAGCCTTGCCGTGATCTCCAGGTCCTCGGTGAGGCACCGGTTGCGGACACCGAACTTAAAGGCCTTGATGACGGCCTAGTCAAAGACGCTCGGGATCGAGTTCCTCGTGCAGATAATCGATGCACGAAGTCGCGGAGTGCCTCATTCTTGCCCTAGATGATGCTATCTAGGTCCTTCTCCCGTCCGGGGCGCTCGTAGCAGCTCTGGAAGTTAGAGCGGAGGGCGTCCCGTACTTGGCGCCAAGATTGAAAGGAGCCAGGCGTTTGATTGAACAGCCAGGTGCGCGCCAAGTCGTCTACCGTCGGGAGGTAATTGTCCATCACGGCCTCATCTCCTCCAGCTGCTAGGATCGCGGTCGAGTAGATCGAGAGGAACTCATTGGGGTTCTTGGTCCCGTCAAATCGTTCGATCACAGCGGGTTTAAATCGAACCAGCCATTGCACCCGACAGAGGCCGGTGGAGTATGCTGGGCAGCTGTAAGCTGGCGCAGCGCCACATAGAGCATGGCGGCCATCGCTGCTGGAGCTGGAGTCACGGTCATTGCAGCATTCGTACTCAAGTCAATGGTGCAGTCCACGTCGATTGTGACGGTTGGCATGGACGTCATTGGTGTGATAGCACAGGCGGTCGTGGACATTTTGACGCTTGGGCGGGATGTCCAGAGAAAGGCTTTCAGATGTGCTGTTGCTTGAATAGGCACTACTGTTACTCTGCCGATGTCGAGCATGTTCATGGATTATGTTCCGGGCCTGACGACGCAAAAGCGACCGGGACAGACTTCAAGCTCGTCTGTACGAAGGAGACCAGCGAGAGTGTCGTCGTCCACGTGAGGAGTCACCATTGCTAGCTAGAGAGCAAGATCCAGGGCATCAGCTTCGCCCTCGCTGTGAAGGCCCGACCTTGTCGGCCGCCTTGTCAAGCTCCTCGGCGAGGGCCTGCCCGAAAAGAGCTGACCTCACCCGAGCAGGATAGGCCATACCCCGGGCGATGGCTCGCAAGCGCTCCCAGCTGGTGAAACCGCCAAGGCAGGCAGGGTTACGCTGCCCGAACGAGGTGAGATTCTCCCCATGATCTTCTCATCGGAGAGTGGTGATAGCCTGGTCGATGGCAACCCAAGCCAACCGGCGTGCCTCCTCTTGGGTGTTTGGGTCGTTATACCCCGCTCCTACGCTCGCCCCACGGCTGCCGGCCATGAAGAAAAAGCGTTCGGGCAGCAGTGGCGAGGACGAGAACATGGATGTGGAGCTCTTGTCCTCGGGAACCGCATCCGAGTCCGAGCTCGCTGAATGCGACATGTTGATGTTTGAAGATGAAAGCATTGGTGACGTTGAAGCGACGAAGTTCCTTCGAATGAGCGAAACTCTCGAGCCCCACGGTGGGCACCAGTTGTCTACGATCGGGATCACCGGACCGCAAGAAAATGGGGGAGTGATGTACGAGTGGAACCCAAGATCGTGCTCGCTCAGAAGGGACTTTCATCGTCGCTAAGGGTGAGAACAAGAGAACGGTTGACGCGAGGAGTTATACTAGTTCGAGCCCCTGGTACAGGTAACAGCTCTACTCCAGTCTTGCCCGGAGGCGGAAGGTAGACGATGATATACTGTGGTTGAATACAAGAGGTGCTCGAGCCGAGGTCGACACTGGTTCTTTGTCGTGTTATCTCTGCGTATGTCTACCCTGCCTTTTCCCCGCACAGGGGGGAAGTCTTTATACCTATACTGCATTGTTCATTACAGCAAACGGACGGGCGAGATTCACGGGGGAGTGACGCCAGATCCGAACATGATGCGCAATGAAGTATGGCAATAATGGCACTAGGAACCGTTGCCCACGATCGCCTTAACTCAACCTTTTAAGGCCCCTCCTTGACTCAGTAACTGCCGGCTTCCGCAATCCAACCGAGTCTTCCGGGCCCGCCCTCAATAGCGAGCTTGGCCCTTGGTCGAGCAAGCTTGGTCCCAGCGGGCCATCGCCCTCGCGGGGTAACCAGTCCTCGACACTACCAATGCCAACAATCGTTGAACCAAACTCTGAATTATTATCATCCATGCCAAAGCCCGATTGACCTAATCATGAAGATCAATTCCTACAAGCAATCAAAGAATAAACAAAAACAAAGCAAAAGCAATCTGAAATTGCAAATATAATTGAAGTATTGACGTGGGGTTCCGAAGCATGGTATTGCGGTTGATCTAGCCAAATGAATAGAATACCAAAAAGTTTCACTAAGGAAAACAACAACTAATCAAAACCTAAGTCTCACGAAGGAGCTCGGGTAATTTAAATAAGTATCGAAAGGGGGTGCGGTGCGGCTAGGAGGTGGACACGAAAACGGACTGCTCCTAGGCCTTACTATTTGAAAGACCGAGATGGCGATTAGAGGGGGGTGAATGATCCCAAAATAAAAATATATCCCTTAGGAGGATCACAAATGCAGATTTTCACCCAAAGAAACCAAGCCAAACCCCTAGATAATCAAATGGAAGCGAAAGAGTCAATTTCCATGAAAATCAGCCTAAGGTCGGTGCTACCGCGCTCTGGGGCCGGTGCTACCGGGTTACTTAGCTACAGTGCAATCAGGCGAATGAACAGCGATTTCAGCACGGGATCAAATGGGAGAATTGATGTATATTTTGATCCGTTGATCCAAACTCAACCAAACTTGGTAGATAAGGTCCTTGGGATGTCAGGAACTTATTCCAACCTTCAATCACAAGGATTGATGTCAAAGTTCTAACCTTTATGCCCGAAAACAAAGAACAGACCAAGTTTCGACAAAAATCGAAAGAACTTCGATCAAGGCTTGCTCGTGAGGTTTTGATGATCAAAGTGAACTTAAATGACTTCCCACACGTACCAGCAAGCAAGAGAACACAAAGAAACTCAATGAAACGCAATCTACAAGATCAAACATTCAAGAACGCAAAAGATCAACTTCTTGCAACAAGAACGCATGGATAGCCTAGATGATTGAAACAAAAATTCAGAAGTAGAATCATTCATCAAACATCAACCTCAACAAAGATTCGTAAGCATGTAGAAGGAGAGGAGGCAAATCCAAATTGCGTAAATGTAAATTGCAAGAAAGTAAATACAGGATTTAAATTGCGTAATTTAAATTCGTAAAGTAAATGCGTAAAGTAAATAAAACATGAACATAAATGAAGAACATTTCATTTCTGGAAGGAGAGGTTACAAAGCCTCACATTCATGTGGGCAAAGCTCAAAGGAGCATCAAAACCTTCAAGGGGGGATGGCTACCCCTCCAGCCCTATTTATACAACTCTTGGTCCACCTACCACCCTTGGATGAGCCTCTAAACCCTAGAGCATCCATCAAGGGCTAGGATTTACCCACTCAACCAGCCATGCAAGGGTTCACCCAAAACACACAACACATAATGGGTTTTTTTGCACGGTTTTCAAAGCATACTAACTAGACCCGCTATCCTATCAACTAGACCGCAATCCGACGGCCCTCATCGATCCGAGCAGCATCTAGCTAGCATCACATCCATTCCTTGTCTTCATGGCTTGCACGGACTCCGTCTCCGATCATCTTCCGGCGATCCCCGACCGTCTGGACCTCCGACACTCCTCGCCTAGTCCCGGTCATCCTTCGCCTCACCATGATCTAGCACCGTCGTCCTGCAACCATCAAAAACAAGGAAACTCCTCACATAGCAATGTCCACAAAGATGTGTAATAAATTCATCTAAGTCCACTCATAAAAATTCACTTTTACTCAATTTGGCGGTCTTTGCCGCCCCTCAGCCAGAACACCGCCATGGTGGACCGTGCTACAAGACTCAGCCAGTAGCACCGCACCGCACAAAAACCGAAAACACCCTCTCGAAATTTCACACCGCTCGGCAGTAGCACTGGCTAGCATGGCTGTAGCACCGCCCAGCAAAATCCCGAAATAAGGCCTCTCTGGATTTTCCACACACGCTTTTCGGCCTGTGCTACCGATGCCTCAGTGAGCAGGGTTACCATGGCCGGTAGCACCGGAAAATCAGAAAAGACTTCAAATTGCTTCCAATTGAAAATCCATTTCAATTCAAACTCAAACAAAAGCATACCAAGCTCAAATTTAGTCAAATACTCATCACAAATCTGGGTAGACCTCCACATGGTCCTTCAATCTCCCCCTTGATGAGTATATTGACAAACACAACAAAAGGCATATATTTTGAGTTTGAAGAAGATGAAGAAGAAAGCAATATTTTTTGTTTGCAAAATCAAACTTGGTCCAAAGATAGAAATTGGATCATGACCAAGTTGACAACAGGGATTTTGGAGCAAAATTTAAGAAAGAGCAAGTTTTCTACAAAGGCTCTAAAAGCCAAACATACATGTCAAATGTGATTTATGAGATTATGATCCAAAAGAATTAGCAAAGATTTTGCAAAGATCATAATAACCAAATAAGCATTCACATTTTTATCTTTTTAATGATGCCTTTTCTATGTTTTCTCCCCCTTTTGACAATATAGGCATCAAGATTTCATATTTACTCCCCCTTTCTCAATATGTATGCATGAAATGCAATCTAAAGAGCTTTGAAGATTATCCAATTGATTATAATGGAAAGGTATTACACCAAGCTCATCAATTTTAAATTATTACTAACCTAAGAAATGTCCAAGAACAAATCCATTTTGTTATCAAACTAAGTTTGCAATAGTTCATACTAGCAAGATTTGACAAGTGCAAGACTTAGCAAAAATTTCAACTCTAGAAACAAAACCACTCAAGGATCATTTGGAAAACCTAGAGTTCAACCTATTCAACACTTTGGTGAATCTTGAAGTGCATATAGGGTCCTTCGAGCTCATTTTTCAATTTATGCAAATTTTTCGGCAAAAATTTGAAAGGACATAGCAGGGTGCAAATATTTGACATTATTTGCATTCTTTACCCACTTATGTTTCTGTTATTTGCATTTTTTAAATAATTGACTCAAGCCATTTTCGACCACCTCAAGAGTAACTCTTAAGAGAGTGATCTTGGTTATACACGATATATTCCAAGTTCATCCCAAGTGCAATGGGAGGCAGTCTTGTGAATATAAAGTATTGAGATCAATTTTACACAAAAGAGTCAAAAAAATTCATTTTAGCACGTATGAGCAATTTTGAAGGACTCAAATATGGATCAAGCAAGTTTCACCCAAGTTGCTATAGGGACTCTAGAGAACTCCAAAATTTCACAAATCATGGTAAATACCCCAAGAGAGGAAACTTAGCAAGAAAAAGCAACATGTCTCATCAAGTTTTCATTTAAAGCACTCAATTTTCAGATTTTAATAAGCTTAGCATAATGACAGAACTTGGACATCTCTAAACTAGTAATTTTCTTCAAGAGATTTAGCATGGTGTTTTGTATAAAGATTAAACCATTTGCATAATAGACAAAGCTCATGAAATTGAAAAATGCAGTCTATATGCAATGCATGAACAGATTCCCAAACTCCCCCTCAACAAATGAATCAATTTTAAGCTCAAATATGGTTAAA
Source organism: Otatea glauca (assembly GCA_036346275.1). Lineage (NCBI taxonomy): Eukaryota > Viridiplantae > Streptophyta > Magnoliopsida > Poales > Poaceae > Otatea > Otatea glauca. The sequence goes on along the minus strand of CM070723.1, from coordinate 30,960,791 downwards.
ATTGAGTTATTATCAAGATTAGGCATAAAGAAAACCCAAATGAACTCAATAATAACCAAAAAAATAGAATGAGGAGAAGAAGTCGAGAAACTGCAAAACTGGATAGCTATAGAGCATAGAAAAGATATAAGAGACTCACTACGGCTCAGACTCGCTCTTATCTTTCCCAGTGACTGACATAGGGAAGCTGACTCTAGATCCCAACTAAGGAGTGCACATGCACTGCCTACCCAGAGGCCCAACACCGCTAGACTTATAAGACTGTGAGGGAACTCAACCTAGAGAGAAGAGAGAACAGCTAATCACGCATGATAGCAACCTAAAGCACAAGATAAGAGGTCCATGCAAAGCATGCCAGAAGTCTAAGTGAGTGAACTCAACTCAAGAAAGACAAGCCCAAAGACACCCAGAAGGAACACAAAGAAAAGCTGGAAGAAAACAATATAATACATAATATACAAACCAGCTCCCCCTCACAAAAGGCCGTAAGGGCTCACGACTCCAAGCTCACTCCTCAAGGCAACAAATCTGGAGCTATCCAAACGCTTGGTGAAGATATCGGCTAATTGGAGGTCACTCTCTACAAACTGAAGCGCGATATCCCCCTTCTCCACATGGTCTCTAAGGAAGTGATATCTAATATCAATGTGCTTCGTCCGGGAATGCTGCACTGGGTTTTTAGCAATGCAAATAGCAGAAGTATTGTCACAGAAAAGTGGTACACTCTCTATCTCCAACCCATAGTCACGCAAGGTCGATCTCATCCGAGCACTGCTACAAAGAATCGGTGTGAGAACATACTTGGCCTCGCCGTGGATCAGGTAACCTGCATCGCTTCCTAGACGACCAAGAAACAAGAGAAGTGCCAATGAATTGGCAAGTGCCAGAAGTGCTCTTCCTATCTATCCTACAGCCGACAAAGTCGGCATCGGAAAAGGATCTTAGGGACAGACAAGAAGAGGAAGAGTACCAAATACCATAATCAGTGGTAGCACGAAGGTACCTGAAGATGCACTTCACCACCTGGCGGTGAGAGATGCGAGGAGAAGCCTAAAATCGAGCGCACAGACACACAGCAAAATGTATATCTGGCCTCGAAGCGGTGAGATACAGGAGGGAGCTAATCATACTCCGGAACTCCTTCTGATCAGCAGGCTCACCATCCTCGTCAGGCTCGACGAGAGCAGTAGTGGCCATAGGAGTCATCACCGGCTTCCCATCAGGCATATCGAACCACCTCAGGAGGTCACGGGTATACTTGCCTTGATGCAAGAAAGTACCCTCCCGAGTCTGCTTGATTTGGAAGCCAAGAAAGTAGCTCAACTCGCCCATCATTGTAACATCCCAAAATTTGAGTTTTTGGAATGTTTGAATTCAAAAATAAACCATTTGCATTTTCTTGAATTAATTCCAGCTTAATTTGGATTTTCCATTAATGAAAGGATTTAATTTGACTAAGCTATTCATCAAACTAAAGATTTTCAGTTTTAGTTGGGTTTATTGTGCTCTAAGGAATTTTTTTGTATTTTGGGGGATTTTTCTGAATTTATTTGCTATTTATTTGAATTTATTTGAATTTCTGGCAATTTATTAATTCGGAAATGTTTTTTTTCTAAAACGTCTTCCGGGCCGAATCTCTCCGGCCCATTTCTTCTCCCGCGTCGCCTCAGCCCAGCCCGCCTCGCCCGGCCCGCTTCGCTCGCCTTGGCTGCCCACTGCCCAGCTCCAAGCGCTACCACCGCGTTCTAACCCTAGCCGCCGCCGTCGCGTCGAAACCGTGTCCGCCACCGTCTTGGAGTCCGGGTCGGACACGGCCTCCGAGACTGCTATTTAAGCCGCCGTTTTCCGCTGCCTCGTTTGCCCTCCTCCTCGTCGCCCGAGTCGCCACCGTTGCTTCGCGTGAGCTCGCCGGAGTTGCGCCTCCATCCGACGCCTTCCGCCGCTTTTTCCTTCACCGCCGGTGCGTCTTCGCCGTCGCCGTTGGGTCTCCCCGCGTTGCCCTCTCCCCGGTCCGTCTAATCTCGTGCCCGATCCGTCGCATCTTTGCCGTCGGCCGTGGCTTCTTCTCCGTTGCCGGTGAGCCCCGCGCCGTCGCCTCACCGTTGTTCCTCGCCGTGAACCCCAGCCGTCCGATCTGTGTCGTTTGCTCCAGATCTCGCCGCGTCGCCGCTGCCCGCGACCCGCGTCTCTGCAGTCCGATCTGGCCAGGTCGCCAGATGAGCGACGCGTGGCCTGTCCACGTCAAGCTCTGGCGTCAACGTCACGTGGACGCTGCGTCTACCGCCACTCACTTCTTTTGTTTACGCAAGCGCCGGCGGCTACCAGGCACCGGCACGATGAACCGGACAAAGCCTTGGACCCAGTCCATCAAATTCCGAATGACGTCAGCGGTTGCGCAATAAATCGATTTTCCAGTACAAAAATAAATCCATAAATTCCGAATTTCTGATTTTCAGTCTTTTTCTCTGATTTAATTTTTCGAGAAGCTCGTTCTCGCTCATACGAACTCCGATTGAGGCGATTCAAGTTTCTAAATTTTTCTAAAATCAAGATCTATCTTCTAGAGCCATTTATTTTAAGTTTTGAGCTTGTTTGAGTCTCTTTTTTGTATTTATTTGGTTTCGTTGCTTTCTTTTCCGGTAGACGCTAATTCCGAGGGAGCAAACCAAGACTTCGAAGACCAAGACTCAGCATTAGATCAGCAAGGCAAGTCGTAACCTTTGATCATATTGATCCTATGTTTGCAAAAGTAATTTACTTTTATATAATTGCATGCTATTTTGTGTATCAATGATTATTTAATGGGAGTAGATGTATACCTAGTTGACATTATGCCACCTTGATTATTGGGAAGCCATGTATCCATTGTTAAACCTAGGTTGGGACATTACTAGTTGGACATAATCTTTATACCAACATTGGGTTATCGTAGCTATGCTTAGACATGCTTAGTTGTACAAAGGGATTCATGTCACATATTGAATAATGTTAATCTTGACTTAATAAGATATTGAATTGTGGCCGTTAGCCACTGTTGTAAAATTTGTTGTACCATGGCTAGGTTTGCCATTGGTCTTGGTTGAACGAATTGTTTTCCCTCAGGCAAGTGATCGTGCAGTAAAGGGGGTGCTTTCTAGCACATTGGGATGTGGATGTCTTGCCTAAGACAACTTAAGGACTTAATCTTGTGCGCCATTGAACTGGGCCTAACCGTACTACCACATGTCTGGAATGGGATAGACCTAGCTGATTAATTTGTAATGTCTAGCCTTGAGTACTGCCAGTTGGTGGTGTGGGTTCCGGGATGGACGGGTAGATTCGCAAGGCGCAATAGGGGGCCCTAATTGCGAAACCTTAGCGGGCGATCATCGAGCTTAGACGAAGGCATTGTAAAGGCTTTGTCATGATATCTCGCGACACACCAAAGGAAGTGTGTTAGTAACGCTTGCACAAAGAGATGTTCATGTCTTGTGGGTAAAGCCGCACAACCTCTCGCAGAGTGTAAAACTATTCGAATAGCGCGTCATGGTCATGGACAAAGCCCAGGAATTTCACACGGGGTATAGAGTGTTTCATAAAATGTGGAATGTGGAATTGTTGGGATGTGAACGGGGAGTTCACTATTGTTTTGTTGTCTATCATTGATCTATCAATTATTTATTTATCTTTTCATAAATATGCTTTCAATCTATTTATTGCATTTCAATTCAAGTTATTGCTTTCTGCAAATGAAACATATAGCCATCCTTGTCAAACCGTGCATGAATATATTGCATCAATTCCCTACGGCTTGCTGAGTACTTTTTGTACTCATGGATTTATGCCCTTGTTGATCAGTTGCTGAAGGAGATAATGAATATCATGAGGAGGAATTCTATGAAGACTACATGGATTAGGAAGGCGTTTCCCCAGACGATTGCCTGTGGCATGTCGAATGGCTCAAGTTATCTTTTCCGCTGCAATAGTTATTTGTTTCTTAAGCCCTTAAAGCATAATGGTGTAAACATTGACCATAAGGTCGTTTGCTTTATTTAATAATAATTTGCTTCTTCTTAGTTAATTCGTTGTATGGAATGATATTTCATCTATGTTTTCACTGTGTGCACTAGCGTGATCCTGGACTAGTGCGGTATACACAGAGGGTTTCGGATTTGCAAATCCAGGTCCTGACAATCATACTCATCTCAAACTCTGTGCTCATCACCTCAGAAAACTGAGACACAAGCGAATAAGATGAGCCACCAAAAATTATATCGTCCACATAAATCTGGACGAGAAGAAAATGCGACTCATGGTGTCTGATGAACAGAGTTTTATCTACTACGCCCATCTTGAAGTCATGGCTGAGAAGATATGACTTGAGTCTCTCATACCATGCTCTGGGGGACTGCTTGAGTCCATACAAAGCTTTAGAAAGCTTCTATACATGACTCGAAAACTTGGGGTTCTCAAATCCTGGAGGTTGCTTGACATAAACCTCTTCCTCAATATAGCTATTGAGGAATGCACTCTTGACATCCATTTGATAGAGCTTGAAGCCCCGGGATGCAGAAAATACAAGCAGGATCCTAATAGCCTCTAGTCTAGCTACAGGGGCAAAGGTCTCCTCAAAATCAAGACCCTCAACCTGAGAAAAGCCCTATACAACTAGCCTAGCCTTGTTGCGAATGACAACCCCATCCTCACTTTTCTTGTTTTTGAACACCCATTTGGTCCCAATGACATTATGACCAGATGGACGTTCTACAAGCTGCCAGACTTTGTTCCTCTCGAAGTTTTCAAGTTCCTCATGCATAGCATTAGTTCAAGACTTGTCAGATAATGCATGAGTCACATCCTTCGGCTCAAATGAGGCAACAAAGGCAGAGTGAAGGCAGAAACTAGACAAACCTGATTTTGAGCGAGTGACCCGCTTAAATAGATCGCCAATGATCTGATCAGGTGGATGAGAATGCTGAATATGACGGGGAGGTCCAGAAGCAGAAGTGGCCTCTACCTCATGCAGAGAAGAGGTAGGAGTAGAGCCACTAGCTGTAGGAGAGTCAGAAGGCAAGGGTTGGCCTTCTTGAGGTGCAGAAATGGAAACAAGAGGCACCTCAGGTGTAGAGGGGACTGGATCAGGTGGAACACCATCATCTCCATCATCCTCATCCTCTACAAAGATGGTCTCGGAGGAAGAAGAAGAGCCTGAAATGTCAGGTCTAGCTCCTAGGCTAGCCTCATCAAAGGTCACTTCACAGGTCTCTATGATCCTATGCGCATCGCAACCTGCACCTATAGCTACGAGAAGAAGTCGAATAACCCGTAAAGATACCATCGGAAGAACGAGACTCAAACTTATCCAGTTACTGACTTCAAAATAAAACACTTGCAACCAAACACACGAAAATGAGAAACACCGGGCTTTCGCCCATACCTCAACTCGTAAGAAGTCTTTGTGCAAATGTGCTCTCAAGAATACACGATTAGAAACATGGCAAGTGAGTTATAGCCTCACCCAAAACTTCCTAAGTCTTCAGACTGCCTAGCATCGTCCCGCCATCTCTACTGAGGTCCTGTTCTTCCTTTCCACTACGCCATTTTGCTGAGGGACATAGGGAGAGGAGAACTGATGCTCTAACCCAGACTTCACACAGAAACTCTCAAAATAGGAGTTCTTGAACTCCGTGCCATTGTCACTACGTATAGCTCGTAGGGCACCGGGAGCTCAAAAGATAACCTATGAACCAAACCCCTAAAATAGGTAAAAGTCTCATCCTTCCAGGACATGAAGAACACCCAAGAGTACCTCGAAAAATTATCAACAATGACAAGAACATACCACTTCTCACCACGATCGCACTCTAGCCGACCAACAAAGGTCCATATGTAAAAGTCGTCCTGTGCATCATCATCACAACAATGGATCGAGGGATGATAAGCAGCAACCATCTTGCCATGTCGGCAAGGAGAGCAAACTAAGTCTTTGACCAATTTGAGTTTGGGCAAACCACGAATGAGATCATAGCTGCTAACTCGGATCAAATGATCAAATCCAATGTGATCTAGTCTCCTATGCCATAAGGAGAGATCACGGGACTCTGAAGCAATCAAACATCGGAGAGAGTCTCCAGAAGAAGCAGAAAAATCAGCACGAAAGACTCTTCCAAATCTAGAAACCCCGCAAACTAACTCTCCTGAAGAATCGAGGATTCTACAGTCGCTACTCTTGAAACTCACCTTGAAAGAGTCATCAATAAGCTGAGAAACAGAAAGCAAATTGTATTGCAGCTTACACACTAAGGCAACATCTTTAAGAAAGAAATTGTCATTAATGCAGATGGTACCTTTAGCAATGACTCTACCTGAAGAAGCATCCCCGAAAGTGATCAACACATCACCGGGGGCTCGGACTAGTGAAAAGAACCATCAAGAATCTCCGGTCATATGACGAGAACAACCGGAGTCGACAATCCAAACATCTCCCTTCCCCATCCGATGAACCTCTTCTGAGTCGCTATAGAGCTCGGAGTCGCTGATGCCGTTGGCGTCGGCCATGAAGCACATGCCAGAGAAGTCGTCGCCGCTCTTCTTCTCTTGCGGATCATCCTCGCCCTCGTCGCTCTATGTCTCCATGTCGGAGAGGTTGATGTCGTCAAGCGCGGCGAGGATGCGGTGGAAGAGCTTCTTGTTCTTGGAGAAGTTGCGGTACTTCTTCTTACGCGCCGGCTCGCGAACTGGAGGCTTCTTGTTGCGGTTCTTATCGATGTAGTCGTTCTTCACCGAACCGCCAGCGTCGTTCTTTGCCTTCTCCAGTTTGGGGTAATTAGCCTAAATGTTATTGGGACCACCACACTCGAAGCATGTGATCATTCCCCCTCTCTTCCTCTCTCTCACCCTCTTGTATGCATGTGAAAATTTGCGAGCAAGAAGAGCAAGCTCATTTTCTGGAAATTTTTCCAGTTGGTCATCGCCTAGCTCGCAAAGGGCGGAAAGAGAGAAACCAGCAGAAAGATCAAGAGAAGATCCAGTGGGATCGGTGACCAAGGCCATCGACTGAGATTTCGTCTTGCGAGAGACGACGTCGATCTCATGAGTCTTGAGATGGGAGTAAAGCCCATTAAGAGTCAAGGTCGACAAGTCGATAGTGTCCTTGATGGTGGTCACTTTCATTTCCCAAACTCGAAGATCGAGTGCGGTCAAGAAATGTCGAGCATTATTCGAGTCAGGGTATATACAACCGACTGCTCGGAGGTCGCTCAAAATCTTCGTAAACCGACCAAAACACTCGTCAAGACTCTCACCAGCATGTTGTTCAAACTTGTTAAACTCATGCTTGAATTGGTCCTGTCGAACTGTCTTGATTTGAGTAGTACCCTCATGGTAAGCATCGAGGGTCACCCAAATCTGATGAGCAGAACGAAGGTGAGAAATCCTATCGTAGTCACTACGGCTAAGACCCTGTATGAGGATGTTCCTTGCATTAGCATTTGCCTCAACGTCAGCCATATTGCCAACCGTGACGTTTTCATCAGCAGGAACCTCATACGGGAGTTTCACCTTCTTCCAAATCAGGAAGCCCTGGGCAGTGATGTACGACTCCATTCGAGACTTCAAAAATGGAAAATCAACTCCAGAAAAAATAGGAGGCTTAGTGGAATATTTGTCCATCGCCATGGCTCTTGAGACCGGTCAAGATCTATAAAAGAGCAAAACCGGCTCTGATACCAATTGAAAGACCGAGATGGCGATCAGAGGGGGTGAATGATCCCAAAATAAAAATATATCCCTTAGGAGGATCACAAATGCAGATTTTCACCCAAAGAAACCAAGCCAAACACCTAGATAATCAAATGGAAGCGAAAGAGTCAATTTCCAAGAAAATCAGCCTGAGGTCGGTGCTACCGCGCACTGGGGTCGGTGCTACCGGTAGCTACAGTGAAATCAGGCAAATGAACAGCGATTTCAACACGGGATCAAATGGGAGAATTGATGTACCTTTTGATCCGTTGATCCAAACTCAACCAAACTTGGTAGATAAGGTCCTTGGGATGTCAGGAACTTATTCCAACCTTCAATCACAAGCATTGATGTCAAAGTTCCGACCTTTATGCCCGAGAACGAAGAACATACCAAGTTTCGACAAAAATCGAAAGAACTTCGATCAAGGCTTGCTCGTGGGGTTTTGATGATCAAAGTGAACTTGAATGACTTCCCACACGTCCCAACAAGCAATAGAACACAAAGAAACTCAAGGATACCCAATCTACAAGATCAAACATTCAAGAACGCAAAAGATCAACTTCTTGCAACAAGAACGCATGGATAGCCTAGATGATTGAAACAAAAATTCAGAAGTAGAATCATTCATCAAACATCAACCTCAACAAAGATTCGTAAGCATGTAGAAGGAGAGGAGGCAAATCCAAATTGCGTAAATGTAAATTGCAAGAAAGTAAATACATGATTTAAATTGCGTAATTTAAATTCGTAAAGTAAATGCGTAAAGTAAATAAAACATGAACATAAATGAAGAACATTTCATTTCTGGAAGGAGAGGTTACAAAGCCTCACATTCATGTGGGCAAAGCTCAAAGGAGCATCAAAACCTTCAAGGGGGGAAGGCTACCCCTCCAGCCCTATTTATACAACTCTTGGGCCACCTACCACCCTTGGATGAGCCTCTAAACCCTAGAGCATCCATCAAGGGCTAGGATTTACCCAATCAACCAGCCATGCAAGGGTTCACCCAAAACCCACAACACATAATGGGTTTTCTTGCACGATTTTCAAAGCATACTAACTAGACCCGCTATCCTATCAACTAGACCGCAATCCGACGGCCCTCATCGATCCGAGCAGCATCTAGCTAGCATCACATCCATTCCTTGTCTTCATGGCTTGCACGGACTCCGTCTCCGATCATCTTCCGGCAATCCCCGACCGTCTGGACCTCCGACGCTCCTCGCCTAGTCCCGGCCATCCTTCGCCTCACCATGATCTAGCACCGTCGTCCTGAAACCATCAAAAACAAGGAAACTCCTCACATAGCAATGCCCACAAAGATGTGTAATAAATTCATCAAAATCCACTCATAAAAGTTCACTTTTACTCGATTTGGCCGGTGCTACCACCCTCAGGCCGGTAGCACCACCCATGGTGGACCGGTGCTACCGCACTCAGGCCGGTAGCACCGCACTGCGCAAAAACCAGAAAACACCCCTCTCTGGAAATTTCACACCGCTCCTCGGGCCGGTGTTACCGCTCACCCGGTAGCACCGGGCTAGCATGGCCGGTAGCACCGCCCGTCAAAAATCCCGAAATAAGGCCCTCTCTGGATTTTCCACACCGCACTCGGTTCTGGTGCTACCGCATGCCCGGTAGCACCGGGCTACCATGGCCGGTAGCACCGAAAAATCAGAAAAGACTTCAAATTGCTTCCAATTGAAAATCCATTTCAAATCAAACTCAAACAAAAGCATATCAAGCTCAAATTTAGTCAATTACTCATCACAGATCTGGGTAGACCTCCACATGGTCCTTCACTATTACGTGGGTCAAAGCCCAATTGATAAAAGTGGCGCAACACCTCTCTTTAAAGATTGTGACATGTAGACAGTGAATTAGAAGGTGGAGCCAAATCCATTATAAAGATCCTGTCATAATCTTTCAATCAACTACTTGCACACCTCCAACGAACTCCGTATGTGAAAGTTATAATCGTTTTAAATCAGGGCTATTAGATTGATTCCTAATTGGACTGGAATTGAAGCAGGGTCAGCCTGGACTTGTTGTGGTAGTAGTGCTGCTCCCCTCACCATGGTTCTTGAGTAGAATAACATCACATGACTTAGGTAGCAATCCATGCTCAACAAGAAAATTATGAACTCTTAGAAATGAGCTTACTTGATAATTCAAATGTTGTGTACGTGCTCTTATCATAGTTCCTTGCCTAGCATCTTGTGTAGGAGTGTTGTTTGTATCCAAGGAAGTCATGTCCTCATCACATCTCATCCATAGACTTGTCATCCCGGTTTGCAGCAACTTCCCGGCCTTAGTCATCTTTCGGCGTCACCTTGACTGTCTGGACCACATCTCTCCTATCCTAGTCCTGGTCTCCTCCGCCTCACTATGACCTAGCTCCGAAGTTTTGCAACCATCACAGACAAGCAAAATATTACATAGCATTTCTAAACAAAATACGCAACATATAATTAACACAGCATGAATTCCCAATTAAATGCATCGCTCAAGCTCACTGGGAAGGCCAACAGCAACCCAAAATTGCAAATTCAATTTTTCAAACCAAAACAAATACACATAAATCGACACAAGACTAACAAATATCAATTACTCATCACACTGTTAGTGTTATGCCCTTGAGGCAATCATTTAGATGATTGTAACATGACTATGTTTATGAATAATAATATGATTATTGGTCCAATGAATGTATATCATTGTATTGATCAACAAGTATGTGACTTGCTTATGAAGCTCTTTACTTATTGATGTAATTCGATAAATATCTCTGATCGGATATCATCGTATAGGACAACGATGAATAGATCAGCACATGTACTGATCGATGATCATGCTTCATAGATCATGGGATATGGAGATATCATCTATACATTGTGGACGCATGTTGAAGAACATGGGTTAGATAGACCCGCCATGGGACACTGCGAGAATGTTACATTCTTATGTGTCATCAGTGTATCTCATACATAGTAGATGTATGATCCTTAGACCTGAGATTGTCATATTCCCTACATGTGTAATAGTTTTCCTTGGGGCTATCAAACACTACTTCCTAACCGGATAGTTATAAAGGTAGCTTTCATGTTTACTATGAAACGTGCAGAGGGAAGTGAGCAGTCAAGATGGAATTTGCCACTCCAATGAAACAGAGATATATGACAAGGCCACTCGTGTCATATGATTAAGGAAGTGCATGGCCATGCCGTGATTGAGGAGTCAATCACAACTTATTAATATATCACGGATACGAGAGATGGATTGAATCATCAAAGGATGACATGCTTCTCGCCTTGAGTTCAATCTTCATATACTTGGCAAAGGGATTATTACATGAGTATTTTTGATAGGTTTTGTCCGATTTGATCATAGTATGTTTGGGAGTTGGCATGCTTTGCAAGGAGCCGCTACCAACTATTGTATTGAAAAGGAGTTTTCCGAATCCATGTCCAAACGTACGTGAACCTGCAGGGTCACACACTTAATGGGCTGGGACGCATTAATTTGGATTGGATCCGTAATCAATGGACCTCGTGGGCTTAACACTAATGGGCCCAGGTTTAGAGTTTCATCTCGTGGCTATATAAGGAGTGGAGGAGGGTGGGCGCAGGGTGTGCTTTCCACGGTTTAGAAGTGTTTCACCCGAAACCCTAACCTCATCTTCTCGCTGCCCCTACCGAGCGACCAGGTGCTTGCACACCGACGCACGGCGTTCCATCCCTGGACATGTGGACTACTGCGGTGATGCTGCTGCGACTGCGGCGTGGGAGGACGATCCACAGCGAGGCGAGGACGATCCACGGCGAGGCGAGGACGATCCAGTCCATTGATGCAACGACTGCGACGAGGATGATCCACTACATCGACGCGCGAAGGATTCCGCAACTGCTCGTCTAGTGGTAATCTAATCTATGATCCCCTTCTTGTGAGTAGCTTTCTGGTTATACGGTAGATTATTTTTTTGTGCTAGCATAGCATACCGCGTTTCTCTTCACACACATCTATGGGTTGACCTCCGCATGGTCTCATAGGATGGATTAAGGAAGTGGATGGCCATGCCAAATGTGATTGAGTCAATTGCAACCGAGTAATCTACTACAGAACGAGTGAAGATCGAGCTATCATAGGATGGCAAGTTTCTCGCCTTGAGTTCGTTCTAGTACAGTGAGGCAAAGGGATTCGTATATAAGTAGTATATAGGTTCGTTTTATATGATCTTTGTGTATATTTAGAAGTCGCTTTGCCTTGCTTGGGACCGCTGCCGACTTATGTGCCAAAAAAAGTTTTTGGGCCATGCCCGAATACGCATGAACTTATAGGGTCACACACAAAAAATAGGTTGGAATACATTAGTTTGGATAGGATCCATCACTAATAGCCCTAGCCGTCACCGCTTAAGCCTTACCGTGCGCGTTGGTGCTAGCACATCGACTCACAGTGTTCCTTCCCTGAGGCCTTGTTTGGAAAGCCCATTCACGGCCGGGATCCCTGTGGATGGGCCGGGATTTTAGCCTAAAATCCTGGCCCGTCCACAAGGATCTCGACCGGGAAAGGGACTCCCAAACAAGGTCTGAACGTTTGAACTTCTATAGAGGCATTGTTGCTACCGTGGCACTAATCGGGACGATCGTTTGAGCACATTCGACCAATGCTCGAGCAAGATCGACCACTGTTCGTACTGTTCGACTACCGCTCAAGGATGATCAATCACTACTTGAGGACGAGCACTACATTGAATCAGGCTATTTTAACTCTCCTTCCGCTGCACTGCGTGTCTAGTGGTAACGATCCATGATCTCTTACTCGCTTGGTATCCTGGTTTACACGGTAGAAATTTTAATTTGCCTTAATGTAGCCTACTCGTATTCCTTCACATCCTCCCAAGGATAAAGGTGCTCTGATTTAGTGTAATGATGATGTGTTTACTACACGCTTTGAGACCGATTAATAGATAATGTTGTACAAACGGGTGGGGCAAAATTCCTTAAATTTTCAAATTCGGATATCATACAATCACGACATAATTACTGCCCTCTAGCATATGCTTCTCAGCAAAAAATTGCTTGACCCCAATTCCTGTGAAAAAAACATAACAAGGGGAGATTTCGATGAGAACATCCGCTATTTGTTTGTTAGGTTTGTCACTTTCTGTTTGATAAACTGCAGTACTCCCATAGGCTGCACCATGGGATCTGTGGTGTACAGTTGCTGAAAATTTTACAAGTTATCTGAATTGCTCTTTCTCAGGCTTAGAGTAATATTGCCCATATGTCCATTCACCAGAGTTTATATATTTTTACTTATACTTGTACATACCAACTATAGATTTGAAATTTTATGACAAGCAGATTGGTGCCTTGGATCTTTTCATGGCATTTCAATGTGGGGAGTATTTTTTTTTAGTGATAGCAGTAGGGAAGACTCCTACTGCGTATACATATAAAAGGATAAGAGAATATGTACAAAGACTATGTACAAAGGCTAAGGGTTTAAAGGAAAAAATACAATCTCAATTTGAGATAGTACAAAGGCTAAAGTAGCCAATTTAATAATCGTTGTTTATGCTGTTCTTTCACACGATGCACATGCAGTGTAAGCTCATTCTTAAAAAGTTGTTTCCAGTTCAATATACTCGGGGCAATATTTTGAAATATCCAATCATTTCTTTGCTTCCATATTTCCCAAGATGCAATTGTAATTATGTCCATGTAAAAGATAGAATCAAAGTTATTCTTGGAACGTTCAACCTTTAAGATAATATCCTGTGTATTATCCCATAGCATCCCAATAATATTCCATCATGTGACACTGAAGGAGCAATTAAAGAAGAGATGATGTGTTGTCTCCACATGTTGATCTTGGCATAGAACACAATAATGATCGTCATCCATTTGAAAATGTTTTCTATGAAGCATATCTTTAGCGTTCAATCTGTCCAAAAGCAATAACCAAGTGAATACTTTGATCTTCACCACACATTTACTTTGCCAAATCCACTTAAAAGGTTTTGGTACTACCATTGCATGAAACGAATATCGATAGAACCTTTGTGACTGGTAAATGTGCTTATTCCAAATGTATGTCGAAGCATCTGAGCAATTATTCAGTGGTAAGAACCTTTGGACGTCGTCAATTAGTATATTGTACTCATGAAAGGCATCATTAGAGAGTGGCAAATTGAAGTTATGTCTTATGCTTGGGTTATATAGAAATTGCGACACTGAGCTCTCTTTCTTTTTGGCAAAAATATATAACGCCGGAAATCTTAGGCAATAAATATTGTGATTCCAGATATTTGTCCAAAATAATGCTGATGTCCCTGATCTCACTGTAACCATAGCAATACCTCTATAAGAATTGATGTATTTCATAATATCTCTCAACTAGAAAGATCCTTGTATTCTTGAATAGTGAGGGATTTTATGCCTATAATATGTTGATCAAATCAAATTTACCCATGGTAGATCGTGTCTGTTGTAAAATTTGTGGAGTTCTGAGTTTGAAGTTTAATAACACCTAGACCTCCTTTGTTCTTTGGTCGGCATACCAATTCCCATGCTGCTAGGTTTCCTCCCTTTTTGTTAAGATTCGAGCCACACCACAGACAATGTTTTCTTGATCTATTAATATTATTGATCACTGTGATTGGAATTCTCAACGAGCACATGTAGTAGGTGGGAAGGGCTGATAGAACTAAGCTAACCATTTGTAATCGGCCTCCATAAGATAAGCAGGATGCTCAAGTTGACAATCTCCGCACAATTCTGTCTATTAATGGTGAGAAATCACATATTCTTGGCCTTGTAGTCCCCAGAGGTAAGCCCACATAAGTAAAAGGCATGGCTCCAACTTGGCATCCAAAAGTTTGAGCTAAAACCGATAATTTCCTTTCATGAACATTGATTGGTACCAAAAATGATTTATTATAATTTACCTTCAGACCCGTAGAGATATAGAAAGAAGTTAGAATTGCTTTCAAGCAATATATTAGGGCAACTGCAATGTGCTCACAAAGTCGGTCATAAGGCCCATTTTGCCTTCTTGAGGTCGGTCACAAACAATGGGGAGTTGGCATCAAGGGGGAAAAGCTAAAAGTTGGCCATAGGCTTCCAACCAGGCCATAAGGAATAAAAAACATTTTGTTGCCACCGTACCATACGGTTGTTGATGTTGTCGTCCCCAAGAACATGGATAAGGATGTTGCCAATCGGGAAGCATCTTCGCCAATCACTGCCGTGATGCTGAGAATCGTGCTGTCAACAACAATCACTACCGAATCCAACCTGATGAGGCTAATGGAGGCCTAATCTTTCGGTGAGATGGATAACTCTCGATTAGTGGAGACGAACCTCACGATCCAGGCTACCGACTGAAACACGATCGACGCCAAGCAATCGATGAACCAAATTCTAAATTATTATCAACCATGCCAAATGCCAATTGACCTAATCACGAAGATCAATTCCTGCAAGCAATCAAAGAACAAGCAAGAACAAAACAAAAAAATCTAAAATTGCAAATATAATTGAAGTATTAATGTGGAGTTCTGAAGCACGGTATTGTTATTGATGTAGCCGAACAAGAGAATAACAAATAGTTTCACCAAGGAAAACTACGATTAAACAAAACCCAAGTCTCATGAGGGAGCTTGGCTAATTTAAATAAGCATCTAAAGGGGTGCGGTCAGGAGGTGGACACAAACACGAACTCCTCCTAGACGTCCCTTCTGGGCCTTCCTATTACATGGGTCGAAGCCCAATTAGCAAAACTGGCGCAGTACCTCTGAAGGACCGAAAATGCATATCAAAGGGGGGTGAATGATCACAATCCAAGTTTCCCTCGAAGAATCCAACCAAAACCTCCCAAGACCTCAGAAGAGCGAAAGACAAAATTTCTTTTGGAAATCAGCACAGGGGCAGTACTACAACTCTTAGCTAGCCAGCAGTATTGAGATGAACAGTACCACGGCACTACCGGGTACTATAGCGTGGTAGTATCAATGAACAGTACACACATGGTATGAACAGGAAAATCGCACCGGTTCAAGATCAAAAATTCTTATAACTTTTGATTGGCTGATCCAAACCCTGTGAAACTTTGTATGCATCTTCCTAAGGATGTCAGGAACCTATTCCAACCTTCAATCACAAGGATTGACATCAAAGTTCAGCCTTTTTCAAATTTACCAAAGGTTGCACCAAAACTAGGTCAAAATACAAAACTTTGCCCTAAGCTTGCTCGTGGGGTTTTTATTATCAAGATGACCTTAGATGGCCTCCCATATGTCACAACAAGCAAGAATACCAAAGAAATTGATATCATACGTGCAAGATCAAGATCTACCTCAAAATCCTCGTCAACCCAAAAACCGATTTCTTAAAGAAACTTTGATGATCAAGAAGAAGCTTGCCTAGATGATTGGGTAATGATCTACATAGGATATATCCATCAATCATTCATCCTTGGTAGCACAAGATCAAGAAAGAAAGAAAGAAAGAAAGCAAATAGAGGGATCAAGAACCAAGAAAGAGGAAGAACAAAACATGAGACAAATCTTGAGCATGAATTTTGATTTCATTTCACAGCAATATGGATGATTACACAGCCTCTCCTCCTGAGGGCAAAGCTCCCAAGAAGCACTCACACACATAAGAAAACCAAAATCTTGTGAAAAAACGCTAAACTTTTAAGTGTCTAGTCAAATGCTCCAGTCCTCACCTCCCACTACATCTCCTTCATATAGTGTAGGCAACCCTAACCCGAATCCTGGACACTAAGGTGGATATCATCCACACTTACATGGGCTAACCCGAAACCCAACACTCTTAATGGGTTTTTCACTCACACAAGCACACTTCTCAAAGCGGCTATTACATTGACACCAAATCCGCTCCATGAGTCCGAATTTGCATCTAACTCCACCTTGGCATGACCTAAACCACTTAGGCCACCGCCGCAGTTTTCTAAACTGCCTTGACCACTGCGTATTGGACAAATTACTAATTTTCCCTAATAATAGGTCTTCCTTCTCCTTGAAGCATCGCTCATGCTTCATCACTTTCCATGTGGCCCCAATGACTTGCCGCCAAGCCTATCACACATCCGGACTCCTGTGAACCATCTTTGCTTACAAACGGGCCCAAGTCAGTTGATGCACCACGTGTCCTCGTCAGCTTCACTATGGAGGCACCGGCTTTCTTGATTGTTCTGGACCTCAACCCAGCCTAGTCCCAGTCCATGCCATTGCCCGCTATATCCATCACCAATGCATCATGCTCAGTTTCCTTGTCTTCTCGGCTTACAACCACTTCTCGGCCTTAATCATCTTCCGACATCCCTTGACCGTTCTGGACCTTAGCTCTCCTAGCCTAGTTCCGGTCTTGCCTTCGCCTCACAATGACCTAGCCCTAGAGTTCTCAACCAACATAGACAAGAAACACATCACATAGCACTGTTCACAATAATATGCATTAATCATCAACAATGCAAACATTAAGCACAAATTCATTGAAAACCCGGTACTATCGAAAACTAGAGGCTGGTAATACCTCAAGTCCAGTACTATCGCTCCTGGTTGGCCGGTAGTACCACTCGCCCTTAGAAACTCTGAGAGACTCTCTCTGGAAAATAGCTACTGCCACTGGAGGTCAGAAGTACCGCACCCCCGGTACTATTGCTCCCAGATGGCCAGTAGTACCGCCCAACACAAACAACATCTCAAATTGCTTCAAATTCAAAATTGTATTCAAATCAAACTCAAACTCGAGCACCACAAACTCAAACACTATCAACAACTCATCACAAACATGGATAGACCTCTACAAGGTCTTTCAAACTATCTTTGATGATTGTGATGCATAGACAACGAATTTGAAGGTGGGGCAAGATCCGTTTGAAGATCTCGTCGTAAGCTTTCAATCAAGTACTCGCACACCTCCAACGGACTCCATATGTGAAAGTTATGATCATTTTAAATCAGAGTTATTAGGTTGATTCCGAATTGAACTGGAATTGAAGGAGGGTTAGCCTAGACTTGTTGTGGTAGTAGTGTTGCTCCCCTCACCATGGTTCCTGGGTAGAATAACAATGCATAATTTAGGTAGCAATCTATCCTCAATAAAAAAATTATGATCTCCTACAAATGAGCTCACCTAATAATTCAATTGTCGTGCACGTGCTCTTGTCATAGGTCCTTGCATAGTAACTGTGGAGAAGTGTTGTGCGTATCCAAGGAAGTGATGTCCTCATCATCCTTCCCCTCTTGAATTGGAGTCATCCTCGACTCAAGCTCATATTCTTCTCCCATATATGGCTTCAAATCTGTAATGTTAAATGTGGGACTAACCCCAAAATCTACAGGCAACTCAAGCTTGTATGCATTATCATTAATCTTTTCAATAATCTTAAAAGGACCATCAGCTCTAAGCATCAACTTAAACTTTCTGAAATCAGGAAAACTATCTTTTCTTAAATGCAACCAAACAAGATCACCAAGTTCAAAAGTTATTTCCTATCTACTTTTACTACTAGCAACTCTATATTTCTCATTTATACGCTCTATGTTTTCTTTTGTGTATCATGCAACTTAAGAATAAATTCAGCACGTTTCTTACCATCTAGATTTACCTTCTCTGAAGATGGTAGAGGTAACAAATCAATTGGAGCACAAGGGTTAAAGCCATATATTAGCTAAAAAGGGCTCACCTTTATGGTTGAATGCAGCGAACGATTGTCGGCAAACTCCACATGAGGTAGACATTCTTCGCATAACTTCAAGTTTTCTTCAAAATAGCCCTCAACATGGTTGACAATGTGCGGTTGACGACATCAGTTTGTCCATTAGTTTGGGGATGACATGCGGGAGAGAATAGTAATTTCATCCCCAACTTGTTCCATAAGGTCCTCCAAATATGGTTCAAGAACTTTGCATCTCGATCTGAAACAATTATGGTTGGCACACCATGTAGTCGAATGATCTCATTCAAAAATAAATCGACAACATGTTTAGCATCATCGCTCTTATGACAAGGAATAAAATATGCCATTTTTGAAAATCTATCCACTACTACGAAAATACTGTCCCTCCCCCTTTTTGTCCTAGGTAATAAAAAACAAAATAAATAGAAATATCCTCCCAAGGCACACTAGGAACAGGAAGAGGCATATATAAACCATGTAGATTCAATCGAGACCTAGCTTTTTGGTATGTAGTGCAGTGAGCAACATAGCGCTTGACATCGCGTCTCATCTTTGGTCAATAAAAATGTTCATCAAGGATGTCCTCCATTTTCTTGACACCAAAATGCCCCATGAGTCCTTCATGCGCCTCCTGTAACAACAAAAGACAAACGGAACTAGCTGGAATGCATAACTTGTTAGCTCTAAATAAGAACCCTTCATTTAAAACAAATTTGTTCCCGCATTTCCATTTTTACATGTAGACATGGCATCTTTGAATTCATCATCAAAAATATATAAATATTTTATTATCTCTAAGCCCAAAATTCTAGAATCAAGTTGAGACAACAAAGTATACCGTCTAGACAAAGCATCAGCAATAACATTTTCCTTCTTTTTCCTGTGTTTTATTACATAAGGAAAAGATTTAATGAATTCAACCCAATGAGCATGTCTATGGTTCAGTTTAACTTGACTTCTAATATGTTTCACTGATTCATGATCTGAATGAATAACAAATTCTTTGGGCCATAAGTAATGTTGCCAAGTTTCAAGCAAACGCACAAGAGCATATAATTCTTTACCATAAGTTGAATAATTCGGACTTCACCCATTCAATTTCTCACTAAAGTAAGCAATAGATTTACCTTCTTGAAGTAATACACCACAAATTCCAATTCCACTAGCATCACACTCAAGTTCAAAAGTCTTACAAAATCAGAAAGCTGGAGTAATGGTGCATTTGTGAGCTTTTCTTTGAGAAGGCTGAAAGCTTCTTCTTGTGTTTGTCCCCATTTGAAAGGAACACCTTTGTTTGTCAATTCATTAAGTGTTGCGGCGATTGTACTGAAATCCTTCTCAAAGCGATGATAGAACCCAGCGAGTCCATGAAAGCTCCACATTTCTGTGACCTTTTGTGATGTTGACCACTCTTAATAGCTTCAATCTTGGCTTCATCTAACTCAATTCCCTGTAGAGTAACAATATAGCCAAGAAAACAAACTCGATCGGTGCAAAAGGTGCATTTTTCGAGGTCACCGAATAAACGTGCATCTCTCAATGCAATAAAAACAGCACGTAAGTGTTCAAGATGTTCATCAAGTGACTTGATGTAAATTAATATATCATCAAAGTAAAACCACTACAAATTTACCAATAAAAGCACGTAAAATTTCTTCATTAATCTCATGAAAGTGTTAGGTGCTTACTTAGACCAAATGGCATCACTTACCGCTCGTATAACCCGAACTTAGTTTTAATGTAGTTTTCCATTCATCTTCAAGTGTCATTCTAATTTGGTGGTAACCACTATGCAAGTCTACTTTAGAGAAAACAGTGAAACCACTCAATTCATCAAGCATATAATCTAACCTAGGAATAGGATGACAATATCTAACAGTAATATTATTAATGGCTCTACAATCAACACACATACACCAAGATCTATCTTTATTTGGAACAAAAATCACAGGAATAGCACAAGAACTAAGGCTTCCACATACATACCCTTTGTCAAGCAAGTCTTGCACTTGACACCAAATTTCCTTGGTCTTCTCCAGATTAGTCACATATAGCACACGGTTTGGCAAAGAAGTTGTCGGGATCAAGTCAATTTGATACTCAATTCCCCTAACAAGTGGCAGCCCTAGGGTTATTTCAAATGGAATCATATTAGTAAAGTCCTGCAAAAAGTTAGTAATAGCAAAAGGCAAAGATGCAGGAAAATCCTCAAATGAAAACAAAGTGTCTTTGCAAAGTAAAGCATAACAAACAGAATTACCAGCTTCCATCTCAGTAATATTAGATTTTGTAGCAAGCAAAATATAACCTTTCAATTTAATTTCAACTTTACTAGCACTAGGTTATTTCTTCTTATGTTGCACAAGTTCCTTAGCTATAATCTGATTTTCACTTTTACTACTCTCCTTTTCTCTTTTAGCTTTCTCTAATTCATCTATTAAAATTTCTTCAGGAGACATTAAAAACAAAATAATTTTCTTTTTTTAGATATTAGAGTATATTGATTAGTTTTATCATGATAAATAGCATCTCTATCATATTGCCAATGTCTACCTAATAATAAAGAACATGCTTGTATAGGTACGACATCGCAATCAGCATAATCATGATATGAACCAATAGAAAAGTGTACTCTCATTATGCGTGTTACCTTCAGCTTACCACAAGAATTAAACCATTGAATGTAGTTAGGACAAGGGTGTTGATTGGTGGTTTTGCCAAGCTTGTCCATGCTTGCAAGATTGTTGCAACTCCCTCCATCAATGATGACCCTGTACGAACGCTCATTGATGACGAATTTTGTTTGGAACTGGTTGTGGCGTTGGTTTTGTTCAGCATGCTCCATTTAAGCACTTAGCACACACTTCACAATGATGCTTAAGTACTTGTTAGAAGCTTCAAAACCAAAACGTCCTTCCTTTGAATTATAAAATTTATGTTCCTCACCTACAAGGTCAGTGGCAAGCATAGCATATTCCTCCTCAATATCACTAGCTGAAGTGTACCCACCATTATCTTTGATGAGGAGGGCTCGCTAATTTGGGCAGTCAAGCTTCATGTGCCTAAAATCCTTGCAACGATGGCATTGTACATCTCTTGATCACTGGTAGAAGCAACCGAAGTGGAACTTTTTGCAGGACCTTGAACCGTGGACTTGCTTGCTTCAAGAGTGCGAGGAGTAATGGTGGACGATGTAGGGCACCCACATGTGGAGGTCGTAGGTGGCCAGCTTGCAGGGGGTGGTGCCAAGCTCTGTGACTGGTTTGACCTACCTATAAAAGAACCTCCAAAATTACCATGGGAATGGGACTGTTATCCCTACACTTAAAGTTGAGCTTTACAAGCAAGATGAAATAAATGGGTGATAGTATTCTTTATAATCATGAATATCCTGAACTTCACGGTTAAGCCCTCCTAGAAATCTAGCCATTTCAGCATCTTCGGTTTCTTCTAACCTATAACCCAACAAACCAATTTGTATTTCTTGGTAGTATGCATCTACTGTTTTACTACCCTGTATTAAACGTTCCAAATTATTAAGAAAATCATAAGGATAATAGGAAGGTATAAATTTATGTCTCATAGCTCTCTTCAATGAATTCCATGTTCTAGGTATGTTCTGAATATTACGACAATACTCACTCCACCAAATAGATGTAAAATTAGAGAACTCACTAGTAACAGCCCTAACTTTCTTATCTTCAGGAAAAGCATAGGCTAACTCCCATATGAGACATGCATCAAGATCATACTTTCCAACAAAAGGAGACATAGAGAATTTAATTTTACCAAGTGGGTCATCACAGCCACGTACCTCTCGGGGTGGTGGATCTCTTCTTATACCTTGGCGATTAAATTGACGTTGCCGATGATCACGATCATTGTTAGGCTTGAATCCTCCATTAGACTCCGTATCAGCAACATATTGGTTTCCTTCATCAACGACTTCTTCTACTTTGACGGCCCATGAGCTTGCAACAAAAGGGGTACAGTGTTGTCATGGTATGTCGGTAGCAGTGGGGACAGCAGCAGTGGCAGCCAGTGATGGAGTTCTCTCTAGCTGCCCTACGTGTGTAGTAAGTGCAGCAAGCTGGCCATTGGTGTGATGTAAAACCCCCTTAGTACGCTCTGAATGTTGGTTCAACAAGCGTAAAAAATGTCATACTATTCCTTTCATACACGACATGAGAGGTGCATCATCATTGGTATGACCAGTGGAACCTGCCATTGTTAGTAGAGGACAATAAACAATCAAGTATATGTCCCTATCAACTACTAGGTGCTGGTGGTTCAAAGTCACACGCTCAAGCCCTTACTAAGCTCTTGCAAGTTGTTACCAATGCAAAACAGGTGGTGCAATTGGTGGTTGGTTTGTGGTAAATGCAACTCAAGTTTGGCAAAGCGATTACAAGGAGAACGATACCTCTTTGATAAGTACAAGGTAGAGTTTGGACAAGCTTAAATATGTAGCAAGGATTAGCAAGTAATTCAATCCGAAAATTGTAAAATTGAAAAGTAGTTCAAAGTACTAGTCACAATTTTGTTGGCCCTAACTAGATCAGGACTAGGTATAGCAAGCTTAGAAAGGTACTACTAAGGTCGAACATAGTGACAAACTCGAGGAACAATCAAAGGAGCTATTTCAACAATAGGAGGTACTTCTCACAACTTTTTTCTTTGTTTTTTCTCTCTCTTTTTTTCTTTTTTTCAGACATAATCAAACAAATAAGCACAATCTAAATTATGGCCTTAAACAAGGATTACAAAAGTTGGAATAAAAGAAAACTAAAATTGGACGGTGAATGAACGGCAAAAACGGGTACTGAAACTTCGAAGGCCGTTTTGAGGCCCTAACTGACCTTTTTTGGGGTCAACACTTTTTACAGAAGCAAGTACACTTTTTCGTCCCCTTCGAAACAAGTACTTGTGCATCGAAAACAGACATCGTATGCAAAAGTTATGGTCGTTTTATTGACAACCGCATAGATGCTACTTCCTGGACTCAGATTTGGCCAACAGGAAGTAGATAAGGATTTGGCAAAGTGGAGATTGACTCGGCTTGGACACAAATCAGTTTGTATGCAACTTGAACAGACAAAGAACAATTGACTTGGATTTTTTTAATCCGTACTTAAGGAAAAGGGTTGTCCGAATTGATCTCTTTCCAAACAGAACACAATCGAATCGATCTCTTTCTTTTCTGGATGCAATAGAAGGACTCTCGATGACAAACATTGATGGCAGTACAACCCTAGATAGAGATCAGCAAGCATAGCCAGACCAATCTAGACACTAAGACCAGCAATTAGACATGATGATGCAACGAAAGCTCTGATACCACCTGATCTAGACACTAAGACCAGCAATTAGACATGAAAAAAAATTGTGGAAATTTTCTGAACTCTAGGTAAATAAGAACGAATCTACTACTAGAAAAACTGTAAATTCTCACTGATCAACGAAAGCTCTGATACCACCTGATAAAGCTAATGGAGGCCTGCTCTTTCAGTGAGATGGATAACTCTCGATTAGTGGAGGTGACTCTCACGATCTAGGCTACCGACAGAAACACAACCGACGCCAAGCAATCGCTAAACCAAACTTTGAATTGTTATCAACCATGCCAAAACCCGATTGACCTGATCATGAAGATCAATTTCTGCAAGCAATCGAAGAACAAGCACGAACAAAGTAAAAACATCCTGAAATTACAAATATAATTGAAGTATTAACATGGAGTTTCAAAGCATGGTATTGCTGTTGATCTAGTCGAACAAGAGAATACCAAATAGTTTCACTAAGGAAAACTATGACTAAACAAAACTCGAGTCTCATGAGGGAGCTCGGCTAACTTAAATAAGCATATAAAGGGAGTATGGCCAAGAGGTGGACAAGGACACGGACTCCTCCTAGATGTCCCTCCTGGGCCTTTCTATTACTTGGGTCGAAGCCCAATTGGCAAAAGTGGTGTAGTACCTCTCTTTGATGATTGTGATGTGTAGACAACGAATTTAATGGTAGGGCCAGATCCATTGGAAAGATCTCATCGTAAGCTTTCAATCAAGCACTCGCACATCTCCAATGGACTCCGCATGTGAAAGTTATAATTATTTTAAATCAGGGTTATCAGGCTGATTTCGAATTGGACCGGAATTGAAGTAGAGTCGGCCTGGACATGATGTGGTAGTAGTGATGCTCCCCTCACCATGATTCCTGAGTAGAATAACATTGCATGACATAGGTAGCAATCCATCCTCGATAAGAAAATTACGAACTCCTAGAAATGAGCTCACCTGATAATTCAACTGTCATATACGTGCTCTTGTCATAGGTCCTTGCCTAGAATCTAGTGGAGGATTGTTGTGTGAATCTAAGGAAGTGTGTCCTCATCACAACCACCACCAGATTCGGATCCTAGGACACCGTGAGAAAAGGCCACCCCTTTTGGATTCAACCACCGGGATGCCACATGGAGGACAGAGAAGAGATGTCGACGGCGGATCTGGCTGCATGGAGGTTGTCGAGAGACTCACTTCTAGATCTGGCCGCATAGAGGTCGGGCTCCTCCACTGTTGTCGCCTCCAGATCCAGTCGCGTCGACAGGGAAGCCGATGTCACTAGAGTAGGGTGGCGATCGGATAAGAGGAAGCTGGTAATGTGAAGAGGGCAGGTGTAGAAGGGAAGGGGAGGCTACGGTGCGATAGACGAGCTGAAGAGGGTGAGTGGTGACGACGGTGGGGTGGGAAGGGTGGCCACAATGCAGTGGAGGAAGGGGGTAGTCGATGGCAGAGAAGAATTGTGTGCGAGAAGGCGTGAGTGTGACCGTGCATGTGAGTGTGAGAGGGGAGAGGAAGGGAAGTTGGTGTTGTTGGTTTTTCTATTAAGATGTGGGGCCCACCTTATAACACAAGGGTTTTATACATTGTAGGAAACAGCGATGGCCACATCACCACACCTAAGTTCTATTTTTGAAATATGTATTGGAGCTGCCATATAATAATGAAGAGATGGACGTCAGATGTTCTCTTAATTAAATTATTAAAAACAATAAAACTTTATTTTTGTAAGTCACAAGCATTGCCAAATGCGCCCTCAGAACAAATATATTTTCTTAATTCTTTTTCTCAATTCAACGGTCAGAATAGTACTACTGCTGCTACATGGTACATACATTACTTGAGCTCAATCGCTGTATATGAAGTTGCTGAAATTGAAAGTGCAGTGACACACACACACACACACACACATATATATATATATATATATATATATATATATATATATATATATATATATATGAAGAATGCATATCACACAATCAAGAGCAGCCATAGGGTCAATGGTCAAATTGCGATGACATTTTCAAAGTACAGTGCAGTAGTGCACCCCTTTACTGCATTATCCATTCTTTTGGACATATTTCCTCAACCTGAGCTGCTGAAAGCTTTATTCATGTAATGAATTTTATGGAGAAAATATAATTGTTATTAAAAGTATGATTGTCACAAAAAATGCCAAAAAATTACTCCATTTATAATGATAATAATAATAACAATAATAGTAGTAGTAGTAATGGTAACGGTAATAGTAATAATAATAATAATAATTTTTTTTCATAAAGCTGTATCCACAAATCATCACACCGAAGCTTTCGTATGAAAAATTCAAATTGAATTGTGTATTCACAAAATTAATGTTCATACATCTACTTCCATCCAATACAATTGCCACCAAAGTGAAATTTCTTATGTCTAAAACTGCCACCAAAGTCAAATTATAGCCATCAAAGTTAACACATGCCATAGAAACTAAGTGGCTTTTGTGCTCGATAAAAAAAGTCACTTTATCGGCCATGGAAAAATTTATTGCCATGTTTAAGTGTAGTTCTTTATGCTTACCTGACTGATTATATTGGTACTGTTGTTATTAATATTGACATGAATATGTTTTAGATATTTGTAACACCCCAGTTTTCATGCATTATCAAAGTTTAAAAAATAAATTATCCATTTAAATTTTTCTTGAATTAATTAAATCTTAATTGGAAATTTCCCAAAATGAAACAATTTTATTTGGTTTCCTTGTATTGCAAGGATTTTCCCAATATTTTCTTGGACTTTTTGGAGTTCGTTTGTCATTTCTTTGGATTTATTTGAATTTTTAGCATTTTCTTTAATTTAGAAATCCTTTCTTTTCCTAACATTATTGCGGGCCAAATTTTCCAACTGGCCCGTTTTCCTTTTTCCTTTCTCGGCTCATCTCTCTCTTTTTCGATCGGCCTAGCTTCACTCCAGCACATCCACCCATGCGGTCTCTTGGTCATCCACACCAAAACTCTAACCTAGCAGGCTACCATCGCTGGCTCATATCTCGTCCGCACCTGTCGCCACAGTAGCACCACTGTCTCTCTCGGCTTCTATGCCCCGCACGCACCCTAAGGCTATAAATAGAAAGGTGAACCTCATGTCGCATACCCCTCGCTCCACCATCCCTGATGCCCTAGCCGCCTTTGTTGGGAACACTACCGTTGCGCCGCGCGAGTTCATCGAAGTTCAAGAAAGACAGTCACATCCATTAACACCGCACGAAGCTTTTCCTGGTCACCAATCCCAGTCATCGGATGGTCTTTACCCCTGCAATCGCCAACATTGACTCCGCCATGTCGCCCTCGACCAGATCCACTACTACACGATCCTGGTCCATAGCTACATCATCATCACCTCATTTCCTTCCTCGTCGGTCGAGCCAGCTATCGTTTTTCCCCATCGAACCGCTGCCTTTGGTGACCCTCGGTCCCTGTTCACCACCGTGCAAGATTGTCCATCCCAACTGCTTCCAGATTCGCTACACTAAACCCTAGAGTTGCACCGTTGTTGTCAGAGTTAGCTGGAGGCCGCATCATCGTGCTAACGACATACGCCACATCACTCGCCACCTCAGCTCCACACCAGTGCAAGCCATCGATGTGTCATCCACACAGTCCCGTGCACTGAGTCCACCGTGGACTAGATTTATTTCGTGGATTTAGTCAATAGACTGTGGTTGCTCCTATCAGCCTCTAATCAATTTTACCACATTTCTTTTAGATCAAAAAAATTCGAAAAATCCATAGGAGCACTTGTTAGTCACTCATATTCTCTTCCTTTTTATTTTCTTGATTTTATCCTTAGTTCAAACTTTTGGAAGCCCGTTCTCCTCCATCCTAACTCCGATTGACCTCGTTCTTAAACATGAATTGTCCTAAAATCGAGCTCTTGGTTTTAGTGCTATTTTTATTTCATTTGTACTTTGTTTGAGCCTCTTTTGTTGTTTTATTTGTGTTTCTTGCTTTTTGTTTGGTAGACATTGATCCCCTAGGAGAGAACAAAGGATTCAAAGAGCAACATTTAGTAGCAACAGTGCACGAGCAACGCAAGTCGTAACCTTGATCATGTTTAACATATATTTGTAAAAGTATTTTGTTTCATATCAAATTGCATGATACTCCCTCTAGTCACAAATTGTTATCATTTTGGACATAGGTGTAGTCAAGCTTTTAAAACTTTGACTATTAATATCTTTTTACATATTTAAATTGGATATATGAAAATCACTAGTAATCAAAGTTGTGTTTTGAATACCGTGTCGACGTCCAAAATGACAACTATTTGTGATCGGAGGGATTATTTTCCTCTCAATGTTATTTACCGGGAGTAGCTGAATACCTACCTATCATTATGCCACCTTGATTATTGAATGTTGTCACCCTAGGTTGGGTCATTATTAGTTGGACATAATTGTACTACTAATATTGGGTTGACGTTGATATGCCTAGCCATGCTTAGTTATACAATAGGCTAATATCACATGATGAAATATGATAAACTTGACTTAATGAGATATGGAATCGTGGCGAGTAGCCACAGCTGGAAAATTTGTTGTGCCATGGTAGGGCATGCCATTGGTCTTGGTTAAACAAAATGGTTTTTCCTCGGGTGAGTGATTGTGCAGTAAAGGAGGTGCGGTTAGCACAATTAGGATGAGGATGTTTCGTCCGAGAATGATTTAAGGACATAATCTTGTGCGCTATAAAACTAGGCCTAAATGTGCAATCACATGTCTTGTATAGGATGGACATGTCATAATAAATTGTGGTATACTTGTGCTACCTTGCGTGGTTGAATTTGAGAGTTACTCCAATGGGTTGTGCGGGTGTTGCGTTACTCCAACTCGATGAGACACCGAGTTACGGTGCTGATTCGTGGGTTATGTAATCTCTCTTACAATAGTGAGCCTATCATTAAAATGTAGACTCGGGTTATGTGGATGTGTTATGGGAGTAGACCGGCTAGGTCATGTCCTAGGGTTGACAGGATAAACTCACTAGGTAGGATGATGCTAGTGTGCAACAACTTAAAGACCTTGTTATGATCACTCAACCGCATACTCTTTTGAGGCTAGTCGTGGCAGATGTGGCAAATTGATTATATCTTGCGAGTAAAGTTGTACACCCTTTGCAGAGTATAAAACTATTCGAATAGCCGTGTTCACGGTCATGGATGTGCCTAGATATTTTACATGAGATATAGAGTTTTCCAAAAAATGCTGGATGTTGGAATTGTTAGCAAGTGAACAGGTGATTCATTTGATGTTTTAAATGTAATTGTCTTACTTATCTATTGTACCATTTTCAATTATGCTTTACAATCTATTTATCATATTTCAAATAATTATTGTTTTCTGCAAATGAACCATATGGCTATTCTTTTTCAAGCCTTGCAAAATTATAATTGCATTGTTGTCCTATACGACTTGCTAGGTACTCTATGTACTCATGGCTATACACATTGTTAATCAGTTGCTGAGGAAGGACTAGGAACTCAGAGTTCTACGAGGAGTATTATGAAGACTTCGCGAACTAGGAGTACATTCTCTAAATGATTGCATATGGCATGTAGGATGGCATCAAGTTTATTCTATTTCCGCTGCAAGAGTTTATTAGTTCTTCAGCCTTGCGAGACACATTTGTGTAAACCTTAGCCGTCAGGTCCGTTGCTATTATTAAATAATAATTTGTTTCTTTCTTAGTTATTTCGTTGAATGGAATGATATTTCATCGATGTTGCCACTATTTTGCACTAGCATGATCCTGAACTAGTGCAATATACACAGAGGGTTTCGAATTTAGTAATTCGGATCCCGACAAACATCAAAGCTAGTATTTTAGTCCTCACAAAAAAAGTATTTTTAGTGGCAACTTCTCCCATATGTCATTGATTATATATTCTGAGTACTCAATTTGTTCGCAATTTATTTTATGACAGTTATCAAGTTGTATCCATGACGATATTTCGAAAACATCATTAAAATATTGGACCAAGCTGCCTAACCCAAAATGTCACAAATACTTTATTATTTGTTGGCGCCAAAAAATGTGAAGAGGGTTAATCGGCCGCAACATACTTGATGAACACCGGGTTCACTTGATCAAGGTGTGACAACCGATTTGATCCTGCAATCGGTAAGATAAATATATGATATGCTCAAAGCCAATCTGTCGCGAGACGATCGGTTTAGATCTAAACAGCTGAAAAGCCGATTAGATCAAAGGGTAACGATAGGTCTAATTAACCGATTAGGGCTAATCAGATGGTAAAGATAGATCTTTTCCGAAGAAAGCGATGCGCAATAAAATCAGAAAAAAAAATCAAACTTGATGGCGTAATTGACGAAGATCAACAATCGGCGATACACAACTTTATTGATCAAGATCGAATTACAAAGATTCTAAATTACAGAAGCTACTCCTAGTCGACAAGAAAATAAAAGAGTAAATGCGATTTGTTGGATTGATTGTGTGTTTTTTTCGCTTGCCCATAGCCATCTTTTATAGCATCAGCTGACCGTGTCTATCTCCAATACGCTAGTTGCCATGATCCGTATCGGTCTTGACTCGCACAATTCCTCCCACCTTTAGATAAATATCGGTCACAATCCAAATTTAAACCTTTTTTTCCTATATCCGATATTGGCCACAATCCTCTTGATTCTTAGCCTGACAATATCATCATGATATTTTTTCATCTTGTTATGAGGGTTTTCGTTGTAAAAGGCCATATTTGTTGTATGAGGAATCGTCGAGTGTTCCTATCATAACTTAGTTTGATATGGTTCGGTAGTGGCTTTTATTTGTTCCATATCCCATTTTGTGGTTATCACAGCTCCTTAAGAATGCACTACTACATACAACATACTTGAATACCAGGATTTTCCATTGCCTTATCTTTCAATTCAATGGTCAAATGGATTAATCAAGACAAAAGAAAGGAAAGAACTAGGGATGGCAACGGAGAAAATCCCCGCGGGGAGCACTCTCCCATCCCCGATCCCCGATAAGCAAAACTTCTCTGTCCCCTCCTCAATCCCGTTCACGGGGCTTAATTCTTCCCTGTCCCGATCCTCGACAGGTTTGCGGGGCCCCGACGGGGACTAATCCCCGAAGATGCTATATAAAAGATCATATGCTATATGAATGAATCACTAGAGTAACGGTGCATGTGTGATTGAAGTGTGAGTGAATCACTAAAGTAATTCATATTTAGCATGTTTATTAATAATGACCTCACATATATTCTTTTTTCTTTTGAGAATAATCATTTGCTCCCACCTATTAGTGATAACGCGGGGACGAGGAACGGTGAAACATTCCTATCCCCACGATCTCTAACGGAGACAATATTTTTCTCAATAAACCTCCCGCGAAGAGATATTTCCCTCGTTCCCATCTCCTAATAGGGAAAATCCCTACGAATAGGGATGAAAACGGAACGGAAACGGTCGGTAAATGGTCATTTCGTTTCTGTTTCCACATCTTTTACTGGTAACGGAAACGGAATCGGAAACCCCGGAAACAAATATGAAAACAAATAATAGTCGAAACGGATGCGGAACGGAACGGAGCGGATACGGAAACGAAAGTGAAAAATTCCACAAGAACGTAATACATGATCACAATATACATGACCACAAAAACAATATAACTCATTCCATCACAAAAGGTGGATACAAGAATAATGTTATATTCACCGGTATCACTAGAATTTTTTTTCTCAAGTTTGTCATTTGAAGGCTCGCTATTTGTCCCCCAGATTAAACCATCATATACCCCTCCATATCATTATCATCGACATCCTCTTGCTCCTCCAACTATAAAGATGTAATGCCCTAAAATTTGCATATTATTGTTCATTATTCATTTATGATTTTCTGAGATTTATCCTGGATTTTCTGCAATTTATAAATGCTATTTTACTATTTTTAGATTTATATAATTAATTTATTCATGAAAAATGAAACCCAAAATATGCTAGAAATAATTTTCCTAGGTTCAAAATGTTCCAAAGTATTTTTGAGATTTTTTTCGGAATTTTTGAACTCTATTTGATATTTTCTATAAAGCTATTTGTATTTCTGAAATTATTTTAATTCGAAAATAAATGTAAATTCTCCATTATCTTTTTGGGCCAAATGGGCCAAGTTTTCGATGGAATTTCCGGTTTCACTTATAAGGAATTTTCGATTCCGTTTCCGTTTCCGACGGAAATGGCTCTCCCGTTTCCGTTTCCGACAAAAAAATTTCGTTTCCGTTTCCGTACCGATATTTTCCGTTTCCGTTTCCGAAAAAAGACTTCCGTTTCCGTTTTTCTCCGAAACGATCGAAAATTCCGTTTCCGTTTTCACCCCTACCTACGAAGATGGCAGCCCATTGCCCTCCCTAGAAAGAACCAAACAAAAGTTTACAACAATCGGAGATGCATCATCATTGGTACTTTGTTTTCGAACTCATCATCATTTCATTCTTGATAGAGCAGAAGCGCAGCCACCAAGGTCAGCAGTCAAATTGCAATGACAGCAACACAAACCATTTCAAAGCGCCTAACTTGGCAGCACCAATTGATCAATTCTTCAAAAAAATATGGAAAAAAAAACTTGGTAGCATCGTATTTTCTTTTTGACGAGTTGGCAGCATACTATTACGAGTTTACTTTAGCATATCAATTGGCCCCCAACACGACCGGAGGCCAATCAATCGGGCATCGAATAAAGAGTCGCTCCAAGAAGAGGCGGCCGCGCGGAGGGCGGAGCCCACCTACTCACCAGCCCCGAGAATAAACAAAAGAGACACGAGCACAAACACAGAGGCCATCCTCACCCAGAAAACTGACAATTGGGCTCCGCCAAGAGCATGCCCAACCTGTCATGGAGGGTGTGGATTGTGGAATAACTCCCGCTGCTCATAGCTCGGAATCTATCGCCGAGCCCATCAAACGGTGCTCTTCGCTCGCTCCTCATTTATACGACTCGAAGCCCAAAACCCCCCAAAAAGCCAAGAGAGAAGAAAAAGCCCTAATCTCAAGGCCGCGGCTGCGAGCCCTCCTCCAGTCTCGCCCCGGCCGCCGCCAGGCCAGCCACCGAGCTCGCTTCTATCCTCTTCGTTGTGCTCTAGGTTTGCACCCCGCCCCACCCCTCCTCTCTCTAGGTTTAGTCTCCCGGCGGCGGCTCGCCGGCTAGTACATGCTGAGTGCTGTTGTTGGATACAATTTGGCTTGTGATGTGGTCCTACAGGGTAATGCTTTGTGTGGCTTTTGTGATGTGCGTTTAGGTTCTGGAATGGAGGCCGAGGCGGCGGCGAAAAGGGCTCGGGAGAGTGGGGACGCTGCGGCAGCGGCAGCCGGAGCCGGCGAGCAGGCGGGGATCTCCGCCGTCATCCCAGGGTGGTTCTCCGAGATTAGCCCCATGTGGCCTGGTAATTCTTTGCGCTTTCGTACCTACCCACTGCTTTACTCTCTTCCTCTGCTATGTGCTTGTTCTGTTAATTCCTCTGCTATGACTTCATGTTTCGCTTCAAATTTCTTCTATTTTTAGTAGTACTGCGTGGAGTAGATCGTTGGGGTTATTTGTTTGGCCATCTTTGGTTAAGGGATGGGGCTTATCATTAATCGACAGCTAAATTTCTATACCAATTTAGCTGACTAATTTTATACTTTTGACTGGATTTGGTATCATATAAAACCTACTATTGTTGGGATGTACGACGCGTCTCCCGCCGCCCGACATGGCCCTTTTTTTTACTGTAGTGACGAATACTCATACCAGGGTACCCAACGGCCTAGGATGGCAAACAGGCCGCGTCAAGCCCAGCTCCGACCAAGGGACCCGCGAGGCCACAAAAAGACGCTCGTCCCCGACCAGAGCGGGGCGAGCAATCCCGACCAAGTGGGACGCCGACCCTCGTCACAGGTCGGGCACTCCTGAGCCCCGACCAAGCTAAGGCAACCTACACCAAGGGCCATGTGTCGGGCCTCGCCGACTATTGGCCACGTGCCCCACTGACAGATCGTTGAAGTGACCGTGCAAGGCGGTGGCCCTTCCCAAGGCAAAGACAAGGGTTTCCCAAGTCAAAACTCCACCCCATCGCCCACCACGAAGTATGGGACGCGCTTCTCTCGAGGCGGCGTCGTGGCTACACTGCAACATCAAGACTGACAGTTCCCAGAGGGCGCGCGCCGCTTCCCAAGGAAACGACGAGCGCCGCTTCGGCAAAGAAACCTACCAAACCCGATGTGGACGAGGCCGGACGACGACCAATCGCCAAGACGAAGGACTAGGGCTCCTAGTCTAGGTTTCTCCTTCCTTCCTTCTCCCAATTCTCGATGTAACCTGCCCCTCCCGCCTATATAAAGGGGGGCAGGGTCCTCCGGGAGAAAGAGACGGAGATATACATACACGAGGACACGCACACGGACAGAGATAGATCCTCCTCTCGCTAAGTCTTTACGAGCGGGCAGTGAATGCTCTCGTGTTCAAGTTCTCAGCCCTCCCTTGTAAGCGTGGTGCAGACGACTGCATCCAAGGCAATACAACACTACCACACGAACTGGAGTAGGGACATTCGGTCCGAACCAGTATACATCTTGGGCTTTCGAGTCTAACCATTCAGGGAGAGGGAACGCGCGGCCCCTTCCGACTTACAAATTTACTTGCCGGTGCTCGAAACGCCGACATGTAGTTTCTACAGTACATGCTTCCATAGCTCATAAATGTATTACGGGTCGTATTTCACAAGCGTTGCTCAGCTCAAGTGGCAAAGGCAGCGTGAGGTCTCTAGTTCGAGTCCCGCCCGCGACAAGCGATTTTTTTGGATTTTTTCGTACATGCTTGCATAGCTCATAAATTTATTACGGATCATATGTCACAAACTCTGCTCAGTTCACGTGGCAGTCCCTGCGCGAGCGTGAGGTCTCCGGATCTAGTCCCGTGACAAGCGATTTGTCCAGATTTTTTTGCATCGGCTTCGCTCATTTGATTGCTGTCAGATTATGTTGTAAATTTTTGAAACTTTTTGAGAAGGGTCCTCAGAGCATGTCTAACCTACCACAAAAATTCAGATCGTGATCGAACCTGTACGGTTTTTAAAAAATTTGACAATGCCGCTGATACATTTAAAGCAACTTTACTGATTCTCATTTAATTGGGCTATCAAACCATGTTGTAAGTTTTTCAAACTTTTTGAGAAGGGTCCTTTGAGAATGCCTAACCTACCATTAAAAATTCAAGTCGTGATCAAACTTGCACGATTTTTGAAAAATCTGACAATGCCGCTGATACATTTAAAGCAACTTTACTGATTCTCATTTAATTGGCCTATTAAATCATATTGTAAGTTTTTGAAACTTTTTGAGGAGGGTCCTCAAAGCTCGCCTAACCTAGCATAAAAAATTCAGATCGTGATTGAACTTGTGCGATTTTTAGAAATTCTGACAATAGTACTAATACATTTAAAAAAACTTTAGTAATTTAATTAAGATACTAAATTTGACAATTCTTGAAAATTTTCAAGAAGAGTCTTGAGAGCGTTCCTAACCTACCGCAAAAATTCCAGATCATGATCAGACTTTAGCGGTTTTTAAAAATCTGACAATGCTACTAATACATTTTAGGCAACTTTACTGATTCTCATTTAATTGGGTTGTTAAATCATATTGTAAATTTTTTAAACTTTTTGAGAAGGGTCCTCAGATCATGCCTAACCTACCATAAATTCAGATCATAATCAAACTTGTGCGATTTTTTAAAATTCTGACAGTGCTACTAATAAATTTAAAGCAACTTTACTGATTTACTTAAGCTACTAAATTTGAAAATTTTCAGGAAGAGTTGTGAGAGCATGCCTACGCTAGTGTAGAAATTTTAAATCATGATCGAACTTTTTCGTTTTTTAGAAACCCTAGCGATGCTGCTAATGCGTTTAGAGCAAATTCACTGATTTCATTGAGCTACTAAATCTGTAATTTTTAAAAAATTTTGCGTCAAGTGTCCTAGGAGCATGCCTAAGCTACCGTAAAAAAACTAGATTCCTGTATTTTCAAAACCTTTTAAAGGGATGTTTTTTATAAATTTCAAAGAAATATTTCTTTTAAAAAATCCTTACTTTTGTTTCTTCTTTTTTGAGAATTTCCGGAAAACATTTGCTCTCTTTGTCAAAATCTCTGCCTATCTCGGCGCTTCTTTTCGCCCGCCGCAACGCGCATGATCGCGGAGCAGCTAGTTACTGTTATGTTGTTGTGTATGCCTGTTTAGAGATAGACATGTAAGTACTGTTGTATTAGCGGTGGGGCCTGTGAATAAGGTTTTGTTTCTTGCCCCCAACACATGCCATTTGTGTGTTTTAGCTGTTTGTTTTGATGAATTCTTTTTTGCCAATCGTGGGTCTTAGCTGTTTCTTTTAATGAATGGTAGGTGAGGCACACTCATTGAAGGTGGAGAAGGTGCTGTTCCAAGGGAAGTCAGACTACCAAAATGTGATGGTTTTTCAGGTACTTACCTTCCAAGTTTCTGTCATTTGTTCGTCTTGGCTCAAAGTGGAAGATGGAAAACTGTATTGTTGTTTCGCTTTCTAGTCCTCTACGTACGGGAAGGTGCTTGTCCTGGATGGAGTGATTCAGGTAACTGAGAGGGACGAGTGTGCTTACCAAGAGATGATTACTCACCTTCCCCTTTGCTCTATCAAAGATCCCAAGAAGGTAAATGCCATGCGCCTATTCACTGTTTATCATTTTTATTAGTGCAGTTATTACCCAGCAGCCGAATTTGCATGTTGTATGTTCTAACATGGATGGCAGATACTAAAATCAACTCTTCTAATAGTTGTTTATGGTTTAGTAGGCACATATGTTGAATATTGTAAGCAAAATGGTATTTTATCCGGGTGAGGAAAAGCTTGTGTGCCATTTTTTGCCCACCTTAATCATGTCACCACAAGGATCTAACGATAGAAATAGAGTTACTGACTGAAACAAAGAACAACTTAAATATAACAAAAGGACAATATAGTTTCTTTTTGACTATTTTCCTATGATGAAATGTGTTACCCATTTTTGCCTTAGGCTTTGTTTGTGTGTGTTAAATAGGCCGCCGGTGAATGACACCAATGGATTCTAGTGATTTCCTTGGATTATGTCACCCGGACCTGAATAACTCTGCCCATTTAGAGAACCTTGTCCTGTTTTTGGGTTACTCTGGCAGTCTAGCTCCTCATACTTATACAGTATATGATTAACTGGGTACATAAAATAAACATCATTATGCTACACCTATTCATCATTATTTGAAGCAAAAGTGAATCTACATTGTAATATTTTTGTTGCATAGTTAGTTTGGACAATTTCAAAACTTGATAACTGTAGTTGCATCCTCTTGTTATTCGTTGAACAAAAAGGAACTTTTACTTGATCATTAACTTAGAACTTCATTGGTGAAACAAATTTAAATTACGTAATTGGTGCCATTGGCATCAAAAGCAAGGATTATCAATGTATGATAGATTAATAGTCGCATTCAAACAAGTGTTTTGGTCCTATTGGCATTAAAAAGGAGAACTTTTATCCTCTTGGCTTTGATTGAAACATCTGTAAGACAAGTTCCTAGCATGATTCCTTATGGACAACTTACCTTGAAAATAGTTTCAATATGTAACGCTTGGAGAATTTTCTAGTGCATATTTGTAAGTACACAATTGTAATGTCAAGCTAATTACAAGGTGACATAGGTATTCATACTTGTCAAGTGATGTATGTATCAAGTTTCTAAAATAAATGGAGTTAATCTCTAATCTTTTCGTGATGCACAGGTGTTAGTTATTGGAGGTGGAGATGGTGGTGTTCTGCGTGAGGTTTCACGACATTCCTCAGTGGAACAAATTGACATTTGTGAAATTGATAAGATGGTGGTAGATGTAAGATTCCTCTCTCCCTCCCTCTTTCTTTTGGTGCATGCATGAATGTTGATATCATGGCTGTAGATTTAACAATTTATTGACCTCAACAAACTTGGGTAAGGATCTTTAGGTATCTACTTTGACACATCAAAGAAGGTCCTTTTCTATATTTTCTTTTGTGTTTCTTTTTTGAGTTTGTCTTATTTGTAAAAGCACCCTTAGTTTGCCTGATATCTTATAAAGTTTTCAGCGGTCTTAATTAGTCAAAGGAATGATTAATAGAAGGGTTAAAGTCAAGCTTTTATTTCATATTTCCTCTTGATTGAATTTTTACAGTTTGTTTGATAGATTTTGCTTGAAGTTTTTTGATTGTGATGCAGACTGCTCGTATCATTCCATTTTCTGTATTTGAAAATTCATTCATTTATACACCCTTGTACTGTATGCTATGCTATTCTGCTGTTATCTAAAAATCCAGGACCATTTAAGTGAATTAACGCAAATTCTTGTTCAAACTCTCTCGTGCCTTGTGGATTTGTGTCTTGTTTGTTGGAGCTTCCCAGCTACATGTATGTTGGTGCTGTCTAGTTATTTTATTGGTGTAATTTCAGATCTTTTCCTTCACCTCATGTTGCCATGTGGGTTAGGAGCAGTAATATGTAATGAGGCTCCCTTACTGATGCTGTGTGCATACAAAGAGCTTTCTTCTGAGATGCAGTTCCATGGAGCTCAAGAAAAAGAAAACTCCTATCAGAAAACAAATAGGACTTATTTGTTTTTTGTAGGGCCACTAGTGTCTAAACAGAAGTGTTGCATTTGAACTACTACAACTATTTTGGTTTTTATGGTCTATATTACATCAGCACATTGAAAATTGTGAGAAGCACTTGTATATGCTTTGTGGCTGGTAACTTGCAAAGCATGTTTGTAATTTGCATTCCTGCCAGTAGTCTTTCAGCCAGCATGATTTCAATGAATCTTTCTGTTTGTTGATAGACTTGGTCATTTTCAATCCTTTTGTGGTATTATTAATCATGTCAGAATTCGTCATGCACTAGTACACCCAATGGAATTCTTCAATATCAATTCCACAACATGCTACATTGTTCTTCCTGCACATCTTATTATTTATGGTGCTGAAAACTAATGGAAAGCATGTTAAGCGTTCTCAAGATGATGGTAATGGTTGGAGGGCATGCTTGAATTAGTTATTGCTTTGTGATCTGCCACCATTTCATAAATACCAACCTGTGTTAAATAGTTTATATAATAACATTTGTTGAACATATTTTATGTATTGTTTATTTCATAATTATTGTCAGTGCAGTGATCAGGAGATTGTTTTATATTGCCTGTAGATATTCTTTCTAGATTTACCAACAATTCATTC
Source organism: Otatea glauca (assembly GCA_036346275.1). Taxonomy (NCBI): domain Eukaryota; kingdom Viridiplantae; phylum Streptophyta; class Magnoliopsida; order Poales; family Poaceae; genus Otatea; species Otatea glauca. The sequence goes on along the minus strand of CM070723.1, from coordinate 30,921,708 downwards.
AGTATGGTCCATTGTTTTGACTTTCTGTGTTATCTTGTTAACAAGAAACACAAGCCAGAAAACACAATGTGCACACCCGCCAAACCTTCATAACTCAAAATAAATTTTGGCTTGTTCAATTTTGCAGGTCTCGAAGCAATTTTTTCCTCATCTAATGGTTGGATTTGAAGATCCTCGTGTGTCATTACACATTGGAGATGGTAAGGAACATGTTATACCATGTGCATGTGGAGAGCAGACTAGTTTTTAGCATACTTTGGTTTTATGACAACGACTGAGCCATCTATTTTGCACCTGACTCAAAATATAGCTATAACTTTATTACAATAAATTAATTGGATACACAACTTTTGATTCTAATACTACTACTTTTGTTAACTTAGTAGTATGGGAAAATTGGTTCTGTAGCACCCAAACATCACCACTTTAGAGAAATACCACTCAAAGTTTGCTTCACTTTTTTTATTACTTGACATTTTTACCCCTGCCTTTCGTCAAATCATCTTCTCTCCCTCCGGCATCATGCCACCTCCTCCACCCCACTTTCTTCCCTCCCCATCTCTCATTCTCTTTTGTCCTTCCCTGTCTCCCTCTTCTTCTCGACGTGTTGATATGATGAAATCCCCTTCTCCCTCCACCACCGCCAGCAATCTAGAATTCTAGATCATGCGATCCATTCTCTTAGCATCTTCCTCTTCTTTAACTCCTGCCACTGCAAACAATGTATGTCGCATGCCTTCATCACCTCTGGAGTGGCTGGGACCGGAGCTTACGAAGCTGTGGTGGTGGTGGATGGATCTAGAGTAAGGGGTGGGAGCTCGGCGTGAGACAATGATAGGGAAGCACCTAGTCTGTGCAAGGTTGGAATGACCGCTGCTGCATAAGGTAGTTCGCTAATAACTATAAGCACTCGTGATGCGTATGGTTTTCGCTAATAAGCACTTGTCATGTCCATGGTTCGAGCATTAACATATTTCTTGTTCTTCTGGCATAATTTTTTTGAATCATGTCCTTTTTTCCCCTAATTGATAATATTAGTCTTAAATTGACTGGTTCACTTTTTTTATTTGATGAATATATTTTGAGATGTATTTGATGAATAATTTTGTGCTACATATTTATGCATTCTTTATTGATGTGTTCATGCAGGTGTTGCATTTTTGAAAAATGTTCCAGAGGGTACCTACGATGCAGTAATTGTGGATTCCTCTGATCCAATAGGTGATTGTTGTAAATCATGTGAATATTTTACCTCCTGTTGTTGATTATTCATCAAATTTTCCCTGCCTAACTAGGCCCTGCTCAAGAGCTTTTTGAGAAACCTTTCTTCCAGTCTGTTGCCAGAGCTCTTTGTCCAGGTGGAGTTGTATGTACTCAGGCAGAGAGCATATGGCTGCATATGCACATTATTGAAGATATTGTTGCCAATTGTCGCCAAGTTTTTAAAGGCTCGGTGAACTATGCTTGGACAACAGTACCTACGTACCCTAGGTGTGCTCTGCCGATCCTGTTAGAACCGGCATTTCATTCCTTTAGCCCCTGAGCTAATATGTTCTCATTGCAGTGGAGTGATTGGTTTCATGCTTTGCTCCACCGAAGGGCCCAATGTTGATTTCCAGCACCCTGTTTTTAACATTGAGGAGGATGAGTATTCTTCAAAATCGAAAGGACCACTAAAGTTCTACAACTCTGAGGTGTGTGCTCTGATTTCCAACTGTCCTTGCCTGAACTTGTGGTATTGCATCTGACGGCATGTTGTTTGTCAGATTCACTCGGCATCATTTTGTTTGCCCTCTTTCGCGAAGAGGGTCATTGAATCCAAGGTGACATAGACGTGAAGAACGCCATTGGGTCCAAAGCCAATTGGACAGGAATCCCTTAACACAAAATTGGTTGTAGCGTGAAGAGGGGATGGCCCCGTTTTTCCTATATACAAGCATTCTCCTGCAAGCAGTTATTGAAGTTAAGCAGTTATTGAAGTTGTCAGGTCCATGTGATTCTGTTAGCTGTATGTCTCACCTTCCTGGTGGTATGAGAATGTTTTGTATTTGGTAGCTGTTTTCCCGCAGTTCACTTCACTGGTCATTTATCAATGAGTTTTGCATCATTTGGATGTGATTAGTTGTGACTTTTTCCTTTTCCATTTATCATTGCTCTAGTTTTGTCATGATATGCTGCTCACGTTCCTGCGTATACAAGATATGAATGAAGCTTGGTTACTCCTATAGCTATTCGCAGTCAAAATGCCTGGTAAGTTATGCAATTATTATTCTTTCATCTGAGCTTTCTATTGACTGAATTATGCAACATATAGAAACTTCTGTGCCAAAACCAAATTATTGGAAGCCAATTTCATTCCAAAACTCCAATGTGCCATTTCGAGTCTTGTTTGACCCAGCTCCCGATTAACCTCGTGCTTAAGCCAGCGCTTGGGTGCTGTTTGGCATAATTGATCCGTCTCCGCTTTGAAATCTGATTTAGCTTTTTCAAGTCCTATAACAAATAAAGCATACGCTAAATGGCGCCTCGTGTAATTTGTTGTGTTTGCTTAGTGTGCTTTATTTCCAGCTTCATGTCAACCTCGGCGGACGGCGATTGGCGTAGCACCTCATGGATGGTGGTGGCTCGGTCGACGGTGTTGCCGGCGGTTCGGCCTGAGGTTGCACAACGGCGGCGGAGCTGCTTCCAGCGGCTGCGGCGCTGGGCGCGGCAGCTAGGTTGTAACAACCCCCTTTGCCGCCAAACCGATTGGGGCGTGAGATTCATCCGCGAACGGTGGAACTGTCACAGCCCAAACCCAAGATACATCCATTCTCAAGTTTCTCTTCTGGGTCCCACCTGTCATCCCCCACCTCCTCTCTGTCCCAACTCAAGCGAAGCAGGCGCCGCGCTTCCGCCCAACCGGCGCCTCGGCCACGACCGACTCGGCGGTCGTTGTCGCTTCTTCTGCGCCAAGGCCGCCCAACCAGCGTCTCGGCGATCGTTGCCTCGGCAGGTGTTGCTACCACGCGGACGCCATCGGCTAGCCTCGTGAGCTCCCTCTCCGCCAACTCTTCCTACCTTGCTTGCCTCGCCTATAAGCCGAAGAAGCAGCCTCGCAGCTCCTCTTGCTCGCCGTGTGATTGCTTCCCTCTGCGCGAGCTTGCGAGCTAAAGCAACACAAAGTAGCCGTGCATGCGATAATACTCTCGCCGGTGAGCTCTTACGCCAACCCATCTTGTCTGTGAGACTTGTTCGGCTCCCCGACATTGCTCCTCCGCTTAGCTGCAGCTCAAACCCACCGAGTCCTCAAGGCCCTCCTCGGCGCAAGACTCCAGCAGCCTAGCGGGCCCTCTGCTGCGCGCTGCGTTCGCGCCTCCCCACGCCGAGGAGCCTCACGGTGAAGCTTGTCGCCCTTTTCTTTTCCGGTGGCTATATACAGTTTCCTCGCTCTGCGTCATGTCCCGATGAAGAAGAAGAACAGATCGACTAGATAATCGTGTTAGTGTTGTTAGTACATAAACATTTCAAAACTTGTAAAATCCATAGAAAATTCATATAAACTTCAAATAATGTGAGACCAATTTTGTTAGCTTCATATTTCAGTGCTCTTTAACAGAAAAATATGTATGCTCATGGAACATGTACCTGTTTTCCTAGATCTATAGGGTTTGTGTAACTAGACTCAAGTATTTTTGTGCATTTCCTCATCACAAGTAACACGCTAGCTCACTGGTTCAACGCTCTGAGTTTCAGTCCAGTGACCCGAGTTGGAATCCCACCTCCAGCAAATATTTTTTTATTTTTGCCTTTTGCATTCAAACTTTCATATCTTTTGCTAGGAGTGTCCAAATGAAGTAAAATTAGTTTCTAAATTTAAGTTTTGAACTGAGGAATTAGAATATGAAATAAAAAGTTATGTGTTGCTTGCAAGAAAGTATTCTTATTAGAGTTTGAGCGCTAGGCCCTAAATAGGTGTTATGAAGGAAGTATGTTTTATCTTGATCCATAAATCATGAAATAAATACCATAAGCCACTGCAACCCTATGCACTCCATTTCTGTAAAAATATTTAAATTTGAATGTATTTTGATCCAAATATTGTTGGTTTAGGACCTTAATAACATTCAAACTTCAAGTGGTTAGAATAATGTTCATATGAGCTCAAAAACTTATGAAACCAGTTTAGATGTGTTGTGGGATTACACAGATTATGATTAGTCAAAAATATTTAGACTTTTCTTTAGTTTAGTCTATTTGCTAGTTGTCCGAACATGCAATCGGCAAAATGTTCAAATAGCCGCAACTTTCACAAACGAACCTCAAACTCAACGAAACCAAATATCATGATCCTAGTATGATATACCCTTACTTGCTGTGCAAAAATGATACCATTTTGAACAATTTGAGTTAGACCATATTAAGCCCTAATGATCATTTATATGAAAAATATTGTTTCCCTTTTATCAAGTGTTCGTTCTTTTGATTTGTGGTTTGAGTTGCACGCTTCTTAAAGTGTAATTTTCAGTAAATTAATAATTGTGTATAACTCAATTGAATGATGTCCTTCCAAATAAATGAACTCGATAAACTTCTTTATTGCTGAACTTTGTATGTTACTTCTTGAAGTTCCTCTCCTTCATTTCTCATGCTCATACATGCGCATTTACATCAATGGCATCATTCTAATTTTGCATCATTGCATTCGTTTAGAGTCCGACGTACCGGAGAGCAACGAGGTTGACCCGGCGACCGTGAGTGAGGAGAAATTTGAGGAGGAACCAGCTCCTACACAAGGCAAGCATCGAGCATATTTCTCCTATATTTTGGATCAATGTGACTTATATTATGATGTTATGCATGTGGGTTTATGTTATATATCTATGTCGCGAATAGCTCCTAATTGTTGCATTTCCCCTTCCTTGATATTGTTTACCATACACCTTGATAACTCTTAGCATGGGTAGTTTGTCTTATGCTAATGATCGCGTTAGATGCTTAGCCATGCTCTAGGTCTTGGTATGGAATCCGGGGATTTCGATGGTCTTTATTTGTAGTGATTGGTAATTATCGCGGGATGGTAGGGGTTTGAAACATGGTAATTGGAGGGAATATTGTTTCATTCATGATAATTTGAAGGACTTGTTTAAAAGGGTGAAAGTGCGAGACTTGGGCGGGTAGTTGGGGTTATTCGAGAATGGAGTCTCGGATGCCATAGGCCCACTTGAGTCGATTAAGGACCGATCGTTGGTTCCGTTGTCTTAAGCACTTTCCGTACTAACCACATATCCATATATGGGATGGATGAGCTAAGTACCATAAGTTACCCGGATCATTTGACTTGTGGGTTTGGTGTGTGGGTGAGGTGCCTAGGGGTGTCCCCGGTGGACCTAGTCATCTCCGCACATTAGACACGAGCAAAAATGTTTGGGGTGAGTATGCGAAAGGTTGTCATGTGAATCATCGCTTGCTATCGACGGGTGGCATGGTCGGTGGTCTCGTGTCGTGTGGTTAAAGATGTACCCCCCTGCAGGGTGTAAGAACTATTCGAATAGCCGCGCTCTCGGTTATGGCAAAGCTTAATGTTCATTGGACATCATCGTAGTGTCACGTGTTGTTTTATGATGAGCTTGGAAGGTGAAACATGATGGTCTCATGAGGGATGTTGGGTATGTGCTAGCTGTCCATAGAAGTCAAATAGGACTAAGGTTGCTTACACATTACTCTCTAGTTGTCAAGTTCGCTTTTCGCAAATACTACTTTAACTTGTGGCCTTTCATGTCCTTGCTACAACCATATGCATTATCCTTGTACTCTATGGTCCGTGTAAGACTTGCAGTACCTTCGTACTCATGTGTTTGTTGTTGGAGTTTTGCAGGTGAGAATGAGGCCATGTATGGCTATTTTTACCCCGCCGATGTCGGCGAAGGGGATGAGTAGTCGGTGGTTGGCCAAGATAGCGGTAGTGGTGCCTTATGGGCAATGGCACCACTATTATTTTGCTTTTATGATGATTATATCCGCTGCGTACTCTATGTCTAATTCGCTAGTTAAACCATGGATAGTTTCTTGCTAGTGACCCTTGGTTGAGAGCATATAGACTTGTCTTTGTATGCTTCTCAAGTTTAATTTCAGATTTGGTACACTGATGTATGAGACTTGTAATATGTTGAAGACTTGTAATTTACATTAAAACTTGCACTCTCTATGTATTGTGTGATGATCGAGATGTTGTGCAACGGTATGTGTATTGATCTTGGGCATCGCCTTGAGACACATACCGGGACTACCGGAGTTGCTTTTGTTTTAATTGAGATTGTGGCTGTGTTGTTTGTCATATAGATGTGAATTAACATGTGCCTAGCTCTTATGCGAGCATATGTTAGCTCTCATCTAAATGGGCAGCCGTCGCTCGATTAAACCAAGTGCAATTTGGGCGGTTCTCACAGCGTTGGTATCGAGAGCAGTCATAGAGTGAACCTTAAAAAAAATTGTTTAGTGGGATGGGAAATAAAGAGACCAATTTGTATTGAATAATCTACTTGCACCATTTAAAATTTCAGATTCTAAGTATATGTTACTCTATTTTGTTTCTTACCTATCTTAGAGCTATTCTTCTCTTGTTGCTTAATGTTATAAATTGATTAAATTGTTCTCTAACTCACGTTGTCTTTCATGGGTTTAGATGGACGTTAACATGGGTACTTTGGTGATGGCTACTCGGGCTGAAGGCGTGAATGGCTTTCCCTCTCTTCTTGATGAGATGCTTTGGAGAGCTAACTTCACCTTTAGGCCGGAGTATGCGGTCTATGCTAGAGGAATTGGACCGGGCATGGTGGACTATGTGGGCACCGTGTCCATTGAGAAGAGGCTTGTTGAAGGAGTGTCCCACCCATACTTCTTTAGTGCGGTTGGTTCTTCGGTGGAGATGGCCATTCAAGATGTGGCGTACAAGGCAATTGCCGGTCTTCGAAGGGAGATAACTATTCTTGGAGAGTGGCCCTTCACGTACTTTCCAATTCAAGGAGACCCCGAGGACATCAACACTTTTGAGGTGGTGCCCGAAGATGGCTCTTTCCTTGTGAAACGCATGTGGGACTTGGTCACTACCTTGGACCGAGCTTACCGGTGCGTGAAGCAAGAGTTGGGGGAAACGCGCCATCGCTTCAATCAGCTGCAACATCAAGTGGAGCCATATCAACGTCGTGGTTTGGTGCCCCGTGCGGTGTTATATGGAGGTTCCTCAATGACCCCACATGAGATGGCGACACCGGACTATCGCTTCCCACCCGTGCATGGCACATGGGTCCCTCAAGGCCCGGGGCAAACCGCACGGATGTCCGTAGGGCTCCACGTGCATCGCTATGCACGCACGGGTGCCACTCGAGCCTCTCTTTGGGTGCTCCGTGAATCTCACGCACCGGAGAACTTGGAGGATACCGCTCCCGGGTACCATCTTTTAGATGAGTTTCCACCAAACTTTGCTAGGGCCCCTTATGACATGCTTTAAGCAATTGAAAGTGTGTGTTTGCTGCCCTAAGTGCCTCCTTAGGAGAAAGTAGGAGACTTAACTTGCATTATGGCAGCCGCTTATGTATCCGTTAAGTTATGATTATGTACCGCAAACTTGTGAGGCGGTTATCTTCAACTTATGCCCTAAGCTACTATGAGTTGTATTGGATTTTTAATGTTATGCTTATATTGTACGAGACTATGTGGTGGTTTAGTATCACAATTTCTTATGGTTATGTTCTCTCTACATAGTTAATTTATGCTCTTCTATTGGTTACATGCTTGCTGAAATTTTTGAGATGAACGTCGATTGTGAGGACAACGTGTAGCTATCTTGCGGCATTTTGCATTTGTCATGTTGCATACATGTATCCATATGTTGGAGCTAGTTATCCATCTGTATGTGTGTGATTCTAATCGCTTATTCGTTGTCTATAATGCTTACCAAGTTTATTCGTCCTTGCTGCCCAAAATTTTCAGCAAACCACAATATCTCTCCCATGTGCATGAATATATACTTATAATGGGATTTTGTACCCAAGTGCATACATGCTTGCTGTCCAAAATTCCAAATTTGTGTTGTCTCGCTTATCTTTGACTTCCGGTCCCTAACCATTTTGGTTTGGTGACAGGATGAGGACTCGTTCGGTAAATGACATTCCGGAAGGATCGAGGTCGCAAGACCTTCCGAATCCACCGACCCTAGCCGACGTTCTTGCACAACAAAGCCATATTCTTGGTATCATTGCTCAAAACACCGCTCCTCGCGGTGGAGGTGGAGCCGAGCTTCAAGATCATGGATATCCGGAGTTCCTTCGTACCGGTCCTCCAATCTTCACAAGTGCAAAGGACCCCCTCGATGCGGACCATTGGCTACGCACCGTTGAGCAAAAACTTGGGCTCATTCGGTGCGGAGAACATGAGAAGGTCCTCCTTGCTGCACATCAACTCCAAGAAGCCGCCGGTGCTTGGTGGCAAGGCTTTTTTGCTATGCAACCGGAAGGCCATCGCTTCACTTGGGCCGAGTTCCGCACGGCCTTTCGTGCTTTCCACATCCCTAGAGGTGTGATGGATATCAAGAAGCAAGAATTCCTTGGCCTCAAGCAAGGAAGCAAGGATGTCATGGGCTATGTGCATGCTTTCAATCATCTTGCACAATATGCCCCCGAGGAAGTCTCCACCGATCAAAAGAAGCAAGACCGTTTCATGAATGGTCTCTCGGAGGAGATGCAAGACAAGTTGTCCACCACAGATTTCATTGACTTCAACAACATGGTGGACAAAGCCATCCGAGCCGAGCACAAGATGAAGAACCTCGAGGCAAAGAACCGCAAGCGGATCGCCCCACCTCCAGTGGTGGTAGCTCATAACGCCCGCGTGCGGGCCACCTCCTCCACCTCGCATACCAGGTGCTGCCCCACCGCAGCCCATGTGGATGTTTCGTCGCCTCCTCCTCCACAAGGGCAGCCCCAAAGGTTTCCCATCCAACAAGGCGGTCCCTCCAATGGTGCTATGAGAGGCCATGTTTCAATTGTGGCGGGAAGGGCATCTTGCCAAGAATTGCTCCTCTCCGAAGCAAGACGGTGTGGCTATTGCACCAAGGCAGCCCCACCACCTCCCCGCTGCCACCACGCCAAGGAGTGAGGAGCAATCAGCCCCCGAAGCGTGGACGCGTCAACTATATCACCGCCAAGAAGCATGCAAGGATACCGAGGTGTTTGTGGGTACGCTTTCCGTCAACTCTCATCCCGTGACCGTATTATTTGATTCCGGAGCTTCTCATTCCTTCATAAAGAAGAGTTTTGCTATGCATCACGAATTGCCAATCCATGTTATGCCCACTCCTTATCATATAGAAGCACCGGGTGCCGAGCTTTACACCGATAAAATCATTCCTAGTGCACAAGTTCTTATTCATGGAATACCTTTTCTTGCAAACTTAATTGTTATCGACACCAAGGGGTTGGATGTCATCTTAGGGATGAATTGGTTGTCTAAGCATGAAGCGATCCTTGAGTGTGCTTCAAGATCAATCTCTCTTAGAAATCCTTCCGGCAAGCGGGTCATCCTTCATATCAATGAGAGTGGTCCTCTACTATATGCTCTTGAAGGCACCACCATCAAGGAGATAGAGGCAATTCCGGTAGTATGTGAGTATCCGGATGTCTTTCCAGAGGAATTACCGGGGATGCCTCCCGACCGGGAAATTGAGTTTGTCATTGAGCTATTGCCCGTAACGGCCCCGATATCCAAGAGACCGTATCGGATGCCACCAAATGAGTTGGCGGAATTGAAGAAGCAACTTAAGGAGCTTCTAGAGAAGGGATTCATTCGTCCGAGCTCCTCACCATGGGGATGCCCGGCTCTCTTTGTCAAAAAGAAGGACCATAGTTTGCGGATGTGTGTTGACTACCGTCCGTTAAATGCGGTCACCATTAAGAACAAGTATCCTCTTCCACGGATTGATATATTGTTTGATCAATTGTCGGGTGCTCGTTTCTTCTCAAAAATTGATTTGAGGTTGGGTTATCACCAAATCAAAATTCGAGCGGAGGACATTCCCAAAACGGCTTTCTACTCGTTATGGGTTCTACGAGTATACCGTTATGTCCTTTGGCCTAACTAATGCACCGGCCTATTTCATGTACTTGATGAATTCTATCTTCATGGAGGAACTTGACGCCTTTGTTGTGATCTTTATCGATGACATTCTCATCTACTCCAAAACCAAGAAGAGCATGCGGACATCTTCGCATTGTTCTTGAAAAACTTCAAAGCATCACCTCTATGCCAAATTTAGCAAATGTGAGTTTTGGCTTAAGGAAGTGGCTTTCCTTGGTCATGTCATTTCGAGAATGGTGTTGCGGTAGACCCAAGCAAGGTGCAAGATGTGCTCAAGTGGAAGCAACCGCAAAGTGTTACCAAATAAGAAGTTTTCTGACTTCTTGGTTACTACCGCCGGTTTATTGAAAATTTTTCCAAGATAGCAAAGCCTATGACCGAGTTGTTAAAGAAAGGAGTTGCCTTTGAATGGTCAAATGCATGTGAAGAAGCTTTCCAAACTTTGAAAGCACGCCTCACAACCGCTCCCGCTCTTTCTCAACCTAATATCCATGAGAGCTTTGATGTTTATTGTGATGCCTCTCGATCGGTCTCGGTTGTGTTCTCATGCAAGAAGGCCGAGTTGTGGCCTATGCTTCGCCAATTGAAAGTTCATGAAGAGAACTATCCTACTCATGATTTAGAGCTTGCGGCCGTTGTTCATGCTCTAAAAATTTGGAGGCACTACCTTCTTGGAAATCATTGCAATATCTATACCGATCATAAGAGTCTCAAATACATCTTTACTCAGGCCGATCTTAACATGAGGCAAAGGAGATGGCTTGAGTTAATCAAGGACTATGCTTTGGAGGTTCACTATCATCCCGGCAAGGCCAATATAGTAGCCGATGCATTGAGCCGTAAATCTAGATGCAATTGTTTGATAGTCGAGCCCGGTTTGAGCACCCTTTGTGGTGAGTTTCGGAAACTTGGTCTTGAGATGACCAAAGAAGGTTCGCTTGCTGCCCTTCAAGTGAAATCTAACCTATTTGATCAAATCAAAGAAGCTCAAAAGAAGGATAAGGGAATGGCCCAAATTCGTGACAATATGAAGGAGGGCAAAGCTAATTGTTTTACCGATGAAGATGGTGTTCTATGGTTGGAAGGAGAGTAGTGGTCCCTAAGGACAAGGATTTGAGGCGATTAATTCTTGATGAAGCTCATAGTTCTCAATTCTCTATCCATCCCTAAGCACCAAAATGTATCAAGACCTCAAACAAAGATTTTGGTGGACACGCATGAAGCGTGAGATTGCTAGGTATGTTGCCGAATGTGATGTTTGCCAAAGGGTGAAGGTGAGCATCTAAAGCTCTGGGTACACTTCAACCCTTGCCTATTCCATCTTGGAAATGGGAAGACATTGGAATGGATTTCATCACCGCCTACCTAAGACTCGTCAAGGGTATGATTCTATATGGGTCATTGTAGACCGTTAACCAAATCAAGACATTTTCTTCCCACAAGACTTCTTTCCCCACCAAGCAATATGCGGAGTTATATCTCTCTCGAATTGTTTGCCTTCATGGTGTTCCAAAATCTATTGTCTCCGATCGTGGCTCTCAATTTGTTTCTCACTTTTGGCAAAGTCTTCATGAAGCTATGGGAACCGATCTTCATTTTAGCACCGCATATCATCCTCAAACCGTGGTCAAACCGAGAGGGTGAATCAAATTCTTGAAGACATGTTACGAGCTTGTGCACTCACATATGCCAAAGATTGGGTGACTTGCTTGCCGCTTATGGAATTCTCCTATAACAATAGTTATCAATCAAGCATCAAGATGTCTCCTTTGAAGCCTTGTATGGAAAAACTTGTAGAACTCCTATCAATTGGTCCAAACCGCGAAAGACCTTTGTTTGGTCCGGAGTTGGTTATGGAGGCCGAAAAGCAAGTCAAGCTTGTTCGTGAGCGTCTCCGCGAGGCTCAATCTCGCCAAAAGAGCTATGCCGATCGCCGTAGGCATGAGCTAAGTTTCAAGGTTGGAGACCATGTGTATCTCAAGGTCACACCATTTAAGGGAACCCGCCGTTTTCAAGTCAAGGGAAAGTTGGCACCTCGCTTTATTGGACCTTTCCGAATTAGTGCAAGGCGGGGAGCCGTGGCCTATCAATTGGAGCTTCCTAATTCTTTATCCTCTATCCATAATGTGTTCCATGTTTCTCAATTGAAGAAATGCCTACGAGTTCCGACCGAAGAAACTCGTTTGGAAGATCTACATCTCCAACCCGACCTCTCATATTATGAGCATCCTATTCGTATTCTAGATAAGGTTGAACGAAAGATGAGAAAGGGGGATGTTAAGTTTGTCAAGGTACAATGGAGCAATCACACCAAAGATGAAGCTACATGGGAACAAGAAGATCAAATTCGTATCGAGTATCCACATCTCTTCTCCGGTATGTGAATGATTATGTTATGCCTTTCTATGCACCATGTATCATCACATTCATATGAGCACTTCCCTTCCGCCTTACCTTTAAATATAGAATTTCTCTAAGTTAAGAACTTGTCAAGGTGAATATGGCCTTAAATAAGATAGAGGTGTCTCCTTTACCTTCTTGCTGCCCAGGTCCGACCATTTAGTGAGGCTTTTCTCCTCAAGTTCAAGCAAGTGGTTAGTAACGTATCTACCATCCTTCCCGGTTTAGCTTGAATCTCGGGACGAGATTCTTTTAAGGGGGGGAGACTTGTCACAGCCCAAACCCAAGGATACATCCATTCTCAAGTTTCTCTTCTTGGTCCCACCTGTCATCCCCCACCTCCTCTCTGTCCCAACTCAAGCGGGCAGCGCGCGCTCGCCTAACCGGCGCCTCGGCCACGCACCGACTCGGTGAGGTCGTTGTCGCTTCTTCTGCAAGGCCGCAAGGCTGCCCAACCAGCGTCTCGGCGATCGTTGCCTCGGCAGGTGTTGCTACCACGCGGACGCCACTGGCTAGCCTCGTGAGCTCCCTCTCCTGCCAACTCTTCCTACCTTGCTTGCCTCGCCTATAAGCCGAAGAAGCAGCCTCGCAGCTCCTCTTGCTCGCCGTGTGATTGCTTCCCTCTGCCGCGAGCTTGCCAGAGCCAAAGCAACACAGGCGAGCCGTGCATGCGATAATACTCGCCGGTGAGCTCTTCGCCAACCCATCTTCTTTGTGAGACTTGTTCGGCTCCCTGACATTGCTCCTCCGTTTAGCCTGCAGCTCAAACCCAGCCGAGTCCCTGGCGTCCTCCTCGGCGCAAGACTCCAGCAGCTAGCCGGGCCCTCTGCTGCGCCGCCGTTTCGCGCCTCCCCACGCTGAGGAGCCTCACGGTGAAGCTTGCTGCCTTTTCTTTTCGGCCGGTGGCTATATAGTTTCCTCGCTCTGCGTCATGTCCCATGAAGAAGAAGAACAAGATCGACTAGATAATCGTGTTAGTGTTGTTAGTACATAAACATTTCAAAACTTGTAAAATCCATAGAAAATTCATATAAACTTCAAATAATGTGAGACCAATTTTGTTAGCTTCATATTTGATTGCTTTTAATGTAAAAATATGTATGCTCATGGAACATGTACTGTTTTCCTAGATCTATAGGGTTTGTGTAACTAGACTCAAGTATTTTTGTGCATTTCCTCATCACAAGTAACACGCTAGCTCACTGGTTCAACGCTCTGAGTTTCAGTCCAGTGACCGAGTTGGAATCCCACCTCCAGCAAATATTTTTTATTTTTGCCTTTTGCATTCAAACTTTCATATCTTTTGCTAGGAGTGTCCAAATGAAGTAAAATTAGTTTCTAAATTTAAGTTTTGAACTGAGGAATTAGAATATGAAATAAAAGTTATGTGTTGCTTGCAAGAAAATATTCTTATTAGAGTTTGAGCGCTAGGCCCTAAATAGGTGTTATGAAGGAAGTATGTTTTATCTTGATCCATAAATCATGAAATAAATACCATAAGCCACTGCAACCCTATGCACTCCATTTCTGTAAAAATATTTAAATTTGAATGTATTTTGATCCAAATATTGTTGGTTTAGGACCTTAATAACATTCAAACTTCAAGTGGTTAGAATAATGTTCATATGAGCTCAAAACTTATGAAACCAGTTTAGATGTGTTGTGGGATTACACAGATTATGATTAGTCAAAATATTTAGACTTTTCTTTAGTTTAGTCTATTTGCTAGTTGTCAGAACATGCAATCGGCAAAATGTTCAAATAGCATAACTTTCACAAACGAACCTCAAACTCAACGAAACCAAATATCATGATCCTAGTATGATATACCCTTACTTGCTGTGCAAAAATGATACCATTTTGAACAATTTGAGTTAGACCATATTAAGCCCTAATGATCATTTATATGAAAAATATTGTTTCCCTTTTATCAAGTGTTCGTTCTTTTGATTTGTGGTTTGAGTTGCACGCTTCTTAAAGTGTAATTTTCAGTAAATTAATAATTGTGTATAACTCAATTGAATGATGTCCTTCCAAATAAATGAACTCGATAAACTTCTTTATTGCTGAACTTTGTATGTTACTTCTTGAAGTTCCTCTCCTTCATTTCTCATGCTCATACATGCGCATTTACATCAATGGCATCATTCTAATTTTGCATCATTGCATTCGTTTAGAGTCCGACGTACCGGAGAGCAACGAGGTTGACCCGGCGACCGTGAGTGAGGAGAAATTTGAGGAGGAACCAGCTCCTACACAAGGCAAGCATCGAGCATATTTCTCCTATATTTTGGATCAATGTGACTTATATTATGATGTTATGCATGTGGGTTTATGTTATATATCTATGTCGCGAATAGCTCCTAATTGTTGCATTTCCCCTTCCTTGATATTGTTTACCATACACCTTGATAACTCTTAGCATGGGTAGTTTGTCTTATGCTAATGATCGCGTTAGATGCTTAGCCATGCTCTAGGTCTTGGTATGGAATCCGGGGATTTCGATGGTCTTTTATTTGTAGTGATTGGTAATTATCGCGGGATGGTAGGGGTTTGAAACATGGTAATTGGAGGGAATATTGTTTCATTCATGATAATTTGAAGGACTTGTTTAAAAGGGTGAAAGTGCGAGACTTGGGCGGGTAGTTGGGGTTATTCGAGAATGGAGTCTCGGATGCCATAGGCCCACTTGAGTCGATTAAGGACCGATCGTTGGTGCCGTTGTCTTAAGCACTTTCCGTACTAACCACATATCCGTATATGGGATGGATGAGCTAAGTACCATAAGTTACCCGGATCATTTGACTTGTGGGTTTGGTGTGTGGGTGAGGTGCCTAGGGGTGTCCCCGGTGGACCTAGTCATCTCCGCACATTAGACACGAGCACAAATGTTTGGGGTGAGTATGCGAAAGGTTGTCATGTGAATCATCGCTTGCTATCGACGGGTGGCATGGTCGGTGGTCTCGTGTCGTGTGGGTAAAGATGTACCCCCCTGCAGGGTGTAAGAACTATTCGAATAGCCGCGCTCTCGGTTATGGCAAAGCTTAATGTTCATTGGACATCATCGTAGTATCACGTGTTGTTTTATGATGAGCTTGGAAGGTGAAATATGATGGTCTCATGAGGGATGTTGGGTATGTGCTAGCTGTCCATAGAAGTCAAATAGGACTAAGGTTGCTTACACATTACTCTCTAGTTGTCAAGTTCTGTTTTTTCGCAAATACTACTTTAACTTGTGGCCTTTCATGTCCTTGCTACAACCATATGCATTATCCTTGTACTCTATGGTCCGTGTAAGACTTGCGAGTACCTTCGTACTCATGTGTTTGTTGTTGGAGTTTTGCAGGTGAGAATGAGGCCATGTATGGCTATTTTTACCCCGCCGATGTCGGCGAAGGGGATGTGTAGTCGGTGGTTGGCCAAGATAGCGGTAGTGGTGCCTTATGGGCAATGGCACCACTATTATTTTGCTTTTATGATGATTATATCCGCTGCGTACTCTATGTCTAATTCGCTAGTTAAACCATGGATAGTTTCTTGCTAGTGACCTTGGTTGAGAGCATATAGACTTGTCTTTGTATGCTTCTCAAGTTTAATTTCAGATTTGGTACACTCGATGTATGAGACTTGTAATATGTTGAAGACTTGTAATTTACATTAAAACTTGCACTCTCTATGTATTGTGTGATGATAGAGATGTTGTGCAACGGTATGTGTATTGATCTTGGGCATCGTCTTGAGACACATACCGGGGACTACCGGAGTTGCTTTTGTTTTAATTGAGATTGTGGCTGTGTTGTTTGTCATATAGATGTGAATTAACATGTGCCTAGCTCTTGTGCGAGCATATGTTAGCTCTCATCTAAATGGGCAGCCGGCCGCTCGATTAAACCAAGTGCAATTTGGGCGGTTCTCACAGGAACAATAAAAAACAGAGGAGAGAGAACTCAGGAACGAAAACGAAGGCAAAAGTAGATTTCATTCATCTTCAATTCGATCCTTTCTTTGTGACCATACACTGGTTTTATACCTTCCAGACTTTCTCTACCCGACCAAGTTACCCCTCCTAAGTGAATTCTTACCTGGCGCTACAAAATTCAGACTTACTTGAAACTACTATTACAGCCACAGTAAAAACTGACAACCCACACAATTACCTTCCTGCCTTAGGATTTACATAATGTCTAATCCGTGCTAATCTGAACCGTGCATTACATTACCCCCCCCCCCTGAACACATTGCTTGTCCCAAGCAATTGTTGAAGGAAAACGACTCCGCAAGACATCCAGATCTTCCCATGTCGCCGCTTCAGTCGGCATCCCAGTCCATTTAACTAGTCCTTGCGCAACTGCCGCATTTCCTTTCTTCACTAATCTCTTTGTAATATTTGTTCAGGTTCAGTTGCATACACATCCAATTCATCCATTTTGGATAATGTAGAGAATACAGGAGAATAATCTGCATTAAAAACTTTCAACTGTGAAACATGGAAGGCCGGGTGAATTTGGCTTCCCTGTGGCAAATCTAACTTATAAGCTGCTTGCTCAATCTTCTCTAATACTGAATAAGGCCCACAAAATCTGTATGCCAACTTAGGAAAAGATCTGTGCATAATAGAGGATTGCGCATACGGCTGCAATTTTAACAACACTTTTTTCCAACCTGGAACTGTCGTTCATGTCTCTTCCTGTCGGCTTGCAATTTCAACCTGTTCTGAGCTCTAGCCAATTGCTGTTTGATCAGCTCATTTTATGACTCCCAATTGAGCAACATCTCATTAACCTCATTCGATGCACTGGCTTGAGTTCTGGGAAGCATACCCAAGTTCGGTTCACACCCATACAATGCTTTAAATGGAGAACATCCCAATGACGTGTGAAAATTTGTGTTGTATCAGAACTCGACAAGGGCTAGCTAAGATCTCCATTTACCTGGAGTAGCTTGTACAGAACACCGCAGATACATTTTGAGACATTGATTCACCCATTCGCTTTGTCCGCCGGTTTGTGGATGATAAGTGCTAAGCTGAAGTTTAGTGTCCATTGCTTTGAAAACTTCACGCCAAAATGTTCGATCAGATGTAATCGACTTGGGTATTCCGTGTAATTTGACTATTTGATCCAAAAATAGCTTAGCCACTTGCTGGGCAGTAAATGGATGTTTTAGGGCTAAAAAATGTGCATATTTTGAAAAGCGATCTACTACAACCAGGATCACATTGCATCCTTCTGACATGGGTAGTCCTTCGATAAAATCCATTGTTAGATCCTGCCAAGCCGCCTCCGGAACTGGTAAGGATTGTAATAATCCAACCGGCCTTGATCTCTCACTTTTAGCTAATTGGCAGATTTCACATTGCCTGACAAATTCTTCCACTCTTTGCTTCATTCCCACCCAGCAAAATAATTTCTTCAGTCTCTGGTACGTCGCCTGTGTCCTCCCAAAGCGCTAGAATGGAAAGCCGTGATCAACTTTGTTTGCAATGCAGAGTTATCACCAATCCATATCCTCCCCTGGTTTCGGATCAGCTCCTGATGCAATTCAAAACCTTTTTCATCCGGACTATGAAGTGCTAGCTGAGCTAGTCGTTCTTGAGATGTTTTGTCAGTTGCATATGAATTCAACACTTCCTGAATCCATACCGGTTGTATTTCAGAGACTGACTGAATGACATCAAGTGTCCAGCCCGTGATAATGCATCCGCCACCGCATTCTATTCCCCTTTCTTATACACAATTCAGAATTGAAGCACCATCAAACGAGTCATTGCCTTTCTTTGCATTTCAGAATGTAATTGATGTTCTTCAAGATAACAAAGACTTTTGTGATCTGTTTTGATGACAAATCCCTGTCTCTGTAAATATGGCCTCCATCTTTCCACCGCCAACATCAATGCTAGAATTTTTTTTCTCATAGATCGATAATCCTTGATGAACTGGGCTCAACACTCTACTAAAGAATGCTACTGGATGGCCCTTTTGCATTAACACTGCACCCACTCCCTTGTCGCATGCATCAATTTCTACTTCAAAGATTTGTTCAAAGTCAAGCAACTTCAGTACCGGTGTTGAAGCCATGGCATGTTTGAGCTTGAGAAGTGTTTCTTCGGCCTGATCATTCCAGTTGAACGCTTTCTTCTTCAATAAATCTGTCAACGGCTTGGCTATTATACCATAATTTTTGACAAATTTCCTATAATAGCCCGTAAGTCCCAAGAATCCCCTTAGTTCAGTCATGTTTGTTGGTTTCAGCCAGTTCATCATCGCCTGAGTTTTTTTTTGGGATCCGTAGCCACACCTTGATCAGAGATCACATGGCCTAAGTATTCCAATTGCTTTTGTGCAAAAGTGCATTTCGACCTTTTGACAAAAAACTGGTTAGTCTCCAGAATTCGCAGAACTGTGTCCAAATGTTCAACATGAGAATTCAAGGTTGGACTATAGATTAGAATGTCATCTATAAAAACCAAAACGAACTTCCTTAGGTATGGAGATAACACCGAATTCATTACACATTGAAAGGTTGCTAGTGCATTTGTCAAGCCAAACAACATCACCCTGAATTGGTAATTGCCGTGATGCATTTTAAACGCTATCTTGATTTCATCCGACTCCTGCATTCGAATCTGATGATAACCGTCTCTACGATCCAACTTTGAAAAATACTTTGTGCGAGCCAATTCATCAAGCAACTCATCAATTATGGGCATAGAAAACTTATTTTTGATTGTGAGATCATTTAGACGTCGATAATCCACACAGAACCACCATGATCCATCCTTCTTTTGCACTAACAACACTGGGGAGGCAAAAGGACTAACGCTTGGAGTAATTATTCCATTTGACAACATCTCGATCACTTGCCTCTCAATTTCATTTTTGTGTAGTGGGGAATAACGGTATGGCCTAGAATTGATTGGTGTAGCTCCTGGGATCAAAGGAATAGTATGGTCATATTGTCTTCTTGGCGGTAAACCCTTAGGTTCAGAAAACACTGCCTCATACCAGTCCAATACCTTTAGAATCAGTTCTAGAATGACTTCATTTGAATCTTGCTTCTCTTGCTCAATTAGTGCCATTGCCCAAATATCATTGCCTTTTCTCCACTTGTCAAGCTGATCAAAAGATAATGATCTCATTGCATTCTCATTACTGTTTTTCACCCCTTGTAATTGAATACGATTGCCACGATGCACAAACTCTATCAGTTTTCCTTTCCAATGGCACATCATAGGGCTATGATTTTTCAACCAATCCATGCCCAAGATTGCGTCA
Source organism: Otatea glauca (assembly GCA_036346275.1). Lineage (NCBI taxonomy): Eukaryota > Viridiplantae > Streptophyta > Magnoliopsida > Poales > Poaceae > Otatea > Otatea glauca. The sequence goes on along the minus strand of CM070723.1, from coordinate 30,901,921 downwards.
TACGCCCCCAAATTCAACACTCTCAGGTCTGTCTAAAAAGTATAACCCTGTGACCACCATTCTAATTAGGGAACCCAACTATCACATTTTAATACTTCTCCATTTGCTACTCTTACATTAATCGGTTTTGCTTTGGTTGAAATACATCCTATTCTATGCAGAAATGCCTCATTTACGAAGCTATGAGAGATCCCTGAGTCTAACAAGAATAACATCACTTGATTCCTAACCAGTGCCAGTATGCGTACTGTTCTCCTTCATATTTACCTGATAATGCAATAAGCGATAGATGACCTGTCTCCTTTGGATCGATATCAGCTACTTCCAACAAATCAAGTACTCCATCTGATAATATTTCGCCCTGCTCTTCCACTACAAGTGCTTATAATTGGTCTTGTCCTGTCTTTTTGCATTGAAGGTGATGGTTAGGTTCATATTTCTCCCCACATTGGTAACAAAGACCATTGGCACGTCTATATTCCCTCAATTGTCTTGCCTTCCAGAGCTCACCATTTCTGAGCTTCAAATTATTGTTTTGATTATCTGTTTTAATCAGTACTCCTTCTCGACCCATTCCAAACTTTTGTTTCCAATGTTTGCTTTGATCGATAACAACTTGTTGAATTCTTTCCAGCAGAGCTGCTCGGTCTACTGTGTCCGGAACTTGCCCTTGAACTACTCCTCGCGATTCCATTTTCAATCCTTTGACAAAATGAGATACAAACAATTCTTCTCCGTAATATGGGTTATGCATTAAGATCTCAAACATTAATTCATCAAATCCAGTCTTATATTCAGCCACTGTGCCTGTTTGCTTCAATTCCACTAATTCTTCCAACCGCTTACGGTGATCGAACGCTCCGAACTTCATCTCCACTGCTTGAATAAACTGATCACAATCTCCAACTTCATGCCTAGTTTTATAAACTTGTAACCACCTTGCTGCATTACTGTCCATATGTAAGGTTGCAGCACTTACCCAAAGCCATTCTTGAATGTTGAATACCCTAAAATAATCCATACATTTATCTCGCCACAGACGAGGACTTTCTCCATCAAATCTGGGAAATGCCAACTTGGGTAAAGGATTTCTCAACTGACCTCCACTATCTTTTGATAACCGAGCATTCAACCCAGATGATTCCTGTTGAACGTCCATTGAGTACCTGGTATGCATATTACCCATAGCAGCAAAAGTTTCATCCCCTGTCCTTACCCATGGAACTTGCTGGACTGGAGTCAACATTACCTTCCCTGTTGCCGAAATAACCCCTTCTCCATTCTGATTCCCCTCCAAAACACGTCCAGCAGTCAATCTGGCCACGGCCTGCACTGTCGCCTCCACCTGCTTTGAGAGTAGCTGCTGATCTTTTACATTTTGCTCCACCGCCTTTGCTACTAGATCAGTTTGTGACAATAACTGTTGTTGCGTAGTATCAATCATGCCCACCCGAGCGAACAACAAGTCCAATCCCTCCTTAATCGCTGCCATCTTTCTTCTGCTCGATCCTCTTTGTCGCCCATAGCTTCTAGTATGAACTGAGGGTTTTGGAGGCGCCATGATGTGTGATTCCAACCAAGCCAACCAGATATCTTGAAATTTTACAGGGATCAATCAGAACCGAATTGCTCGATTCCGAGTTCCCCAACCCTCTTCTAGAATTTCACAGCTCAAGGTCGGATCGAACGCGAATCTGATACCAAATGTAACAACCCCCTTTGCCACCAAACCGATTGGGGCATGAGATTTATCCGCGAACAGAGGAACAATCAAAAACAGAGGAGAGAAGAACTCAGGAACGAAAAAGAAAAGCAAGGAAAAGTAGATTTCATTCATCTTTTCAGTTCAATCCTTTCTTTGTGTCCATACACTGGTTTTATACCTTCTAGAATTTCTCTACCCGACCAAGTTACCCCTACTAACTGAATTCTTACCTGGCGCTACAAAATTCAAACTTAGCGGGACCGCCGTATGTGTACAACGCCTTATAGTTCATTGCGAGTTTACATCGTTCGATAAAATGCGATTCTATGCGTAACATGTATTTGCAGGATTGATGTGAATAGTATGGCCACCTTATGAATATGATGCATGTGTGTAATTTTTATGACCTGCGTGTCAAGCTTGATTGCAGCCCAAGGTTGTCTATATCTGTATAAACGACATGCGTGTCGACTTGTGATGTTTCTACACTCCTTTTAATTTATAACTAGTGCTATTAGGAGTAATAGCTTAGTGGTAGTACTTAGAGGACTCAAGCACTTGAAGGCATGACGAACAGGAAATGTGGCAATGGAGATCACCATATGAAGGGCCATACTATGTCACAGTTAATGTGATTATCTGTGATTGCTTTTATGTTCCTGTTTATTTATTTCTATGCATGTTATATAGTTGTTCTGAATGCTTTTAACATGGTAGAAGTAAAGATCCCTCACGTCATATTAAGCAAAATTGATGCCCTCCCAATTGTCTGCACCATCCAATATCATGTAAGTTAATGGTAGGTCTGCTAAAGTAGGGTGCCATTAACTTTCCTTGATTAGATGGGTTTGTGTCGAACACTCACATGCATAACCATTGGTTACACTTGACAAGATCATCATAACGGTTATGGATCTTGGGGCATAGGGTTGGGGCCAGGGCATAGAGATGCCACCCAACAACAAGAGTCATATAGTGATATGATTAGCAAATAGTTGCTTACCGAATTCATTAGCCTTCTAGCAGTGATGCAAAAACTCACTAGTAGACTAATTAATTGTGGGCTTTGAATCACTAAGTGCCATAAGAGGGATATGGAATTTAGTGGGAGTATCTTTATTAAATTGTTTAATATAAGTTACTCTTCATGAATATTTGAGTCATGAGTTTAATAATCATCTGAAGAGTTGCAGAATTTCCCACAACTTACACCTCCCAGGACGCCTTAAAGGAATGGGGTGTCCGAGCGGCGTAATCGGACCTTGTTAGACATGGTTCGGTCAATGATGAGTCAGTCAGATCCGCCACTATCTTTTTGGGGTTATGCTCTAGAAACTGCAGATTTCACACTTAATAGGGTACCATCTAAATCTGTAGATAAGACACCATATGAGATGTGGACTAGAAAGAGTCCCAGTTTGTCTTTTCTAAAATTTGGGGTTGTGATGTTTATGTTAAACGTCAGATGTCTGACAAACTCACACCCAAATCGGATAAATGTTTTTTCGTGGGATATCCTAAGGAGACGTTAGGATATTACTTCTACAACCGACAAGAGGGCAAAGTGTTTGTCGCTCGGAATGGTGTCTTTCTAGAGAAAGAGTTTCTCTCGCGAAAGGCAAGTGGAAGAACAATGCAACTCGAAGAAGTTCAAGTTACTCCACTCGGGGAGGACTTGGTCGGAGACACCCCTATCGAGGAAAATCTGGTCAAGGAACCCATGATTGAGAAAAATCTAGTTGGAGGGACCTCGATTGAGGAGGCACTAATGCCACGTAGGTCAGATAGGCTGCGCAAAGTACCTGCTCCGTATTCGCGTGGTATATTGTTGTTGGACAGCGATGAGCATACGACTTATAAGGAAGCGATGATGGACCCAGACTCTGAGAAATGGTTTGGAACCTAGTCGATCCGCCTGATGGTGTAAAAACTATTGAATGCAAATGAGTTTATAAGAAGAAGATTGATATAGATGGAAATGCTCACATCTATAAAGCTAGACTTGTTGCAAAGGGTTTTCGACAAGTTCAAGGAGTTGACTACGACGATACTTTCTCGCCGGTAGCGATACTTAAATCTGTACGGATCATTTTAGCTATTGCTATATATTTCGATTATGAAATATGGCAAATGGATGACAAAACGGCATTCCTTAATGGAAACCTAAGTGAGGATGTGTACATGACACAACCTGAGGGTTTTGTCGATTCAAAGAACGCTAGTAAAATATACAAACTTCAAAAATCCATTTATGGGTTGAAGCAAGCATCTCGGAGTTGGAATATTCGCTTTAATGAGGTAGTCAAAGAGTTTGGCTTCATCAAGAATGAAGAAGAACCTTGTGTTTACAAGAAAGTTAGTGGGAGCGCACTTGTAATTCTAATCTTGTATATAGATGACATATTATTGATTGGGAATAACATTTCTATGCTGGAATCCGTTAAGACTTCATTGAAAAATAATTTTTCTATGAAGGACTTAGGAGAAGCAGCATATAACTTGGGCATAAATATCTATAGAGATAGAGAGAAAAGGCTAATTGGATTAAGCTATACTTACATCGACTAGGTGTTGAATCGGTTCAACATGCAGGATGCCAAGAAGGGGTTCTTGCCTATGTCGCATGGGATAAGTCTTACCAAGACTAAATGTCCTTTGACTATTGATGAGCGAGACCGTATGAGTAAGATTTCGTATGCTTCAGCTATTGGGTCTATCATGTACGCCATGTTATGTACTCGACCAGATGTATCATATGCTCTAGGTGTTATGAGCAGATACCAGTCTGATCCAGGCGAAGGTCACTGGACAGCGGTTAAAAATATTCTTAAGTACTTGAGAAGGACTAAGGATGTGTTCCTAGTTTATGGAGGTGACGAAGAGCTCATTGTAAACAGTTACACTGATGCAAGCTTCCAAATCGACAAGGATGATTGTCGTTCGCAATCTAGATTTGTGTACATTTTAAATGGAGGGGCAGTGCGTTGGAAAAGTTCCAAACAAGACACGGTTGCTGATTCTACGACGGAGGCCGAGTACATTGCGGCTTCTGAAGCTACAAAAGAGTGTGTTTGGATAAAAAAATTCATTTTTGAATTGGGTGTGATCCCTAGTGCCTCCAGCCCAATGAATCTCTATTGTGATAATAGTGGAGCCATTGCACAGGCTAAGGAACCAAGGTCCCATCAAAGTCCAAACAAATACTCAGGCGATATCATCTTATTCGCAAAATTGTGGATAGAGGAGATGTAAAGATATGCACAGTTCAAACGGATTCAAATGTTGCTGATCCGTTGACAAAACCTCTTTCACAGCCAAAGCATGAGGTGCACAAGAGCTATGGGTATTAGATACCTGAAAGATTGACTCTAGTGCAAGTGGGAGACTGTTGAAAATATGCCCTAGAGGCAATCATAGACATGATTATATTTCCATAAATGTTCATGAACTATGAGATTGTTCTTTGAATACCATCATGGATATTGATTAACAAAGTGCGTGACTTGTTTGTGAAACTCTGTATTCGTCTTTATGATGTTCATTCTAAAAGGCGTCCCTAATTGATAATCATATGAGGACACATATGAGTAGACTAGCATATGTATTGGTCGATGACCATGTTTCACGGGTCATAGATATGGAGATATCAAACCAATAATATAGACACATGTTAGAGAACATGGTGTTGGACATCGACCCACTATGAGACACTGCGAGAACATTGTTTTATTTCATGTCATCAGTTCGTCTCATATACGATGTGTATGCTATATCATTCGACTTGAGATTGTTGCATATTCTTAAGATGTGTAATGTCTTACTTAGGGGTCGTCAAATGCTACTTCGTAACTGGGTAGTTATAAAGATGTCTTTCGGGTTTGTCATGAAACATGCTACGAGGCGTGGTCGATCAAGATTAGATTTGCCCCTCCATACAACGGGAGAGATATCTCTAGGCCTCTCAATTGGTCGGATTTAAGAAATATATGGTCATGCTACTCGAGTTAAAGAGTTACTCGAGTCATCGAGTTAAAGAGTTAACTTGATGTATTCGAGGAATCTGAGTCACGGCATCGAGAAAGAGTGGTCGAGCCATCCAAACAAGGATGACAACAACTCGTCTTGGGTTTGACCGATATCGTGAGGCAAAAGGAAATGCATATAGGTCATTGTTGAGGTTCATCCAATCTTTACATGTACTCGGGAGTCGGTAAGTCCTGCTAGGGGCCGCTTCGACCGTTGGTCGATTACTCAATGGTCAAGTAGGTATACTCGATGGTCGAGTAGGAGTATTGAACGATCGATAGGGGTACTCCAGCCATGTTCGAGTGCACGTGAACCTATAGGGTCGCACGCTTAAGGGGCTGTAACCAATTCAGATAGGAATCCGAGTTGTAATGGGTTTAGAGTTTCTAATGGGATTCAAAGGGTTAAATATCAAAGGGTTGAAACCCGTTATGAGACGTCTATATAAAGGGAGGAGGTGGTGGCTTTGCGATATAGAGACACACAAAAAAAACAATAGAAATTTGGAATCCCGACATCCTAGCCGCCACCCCTCCTTCGCTCAGAACCGCGCAGCCGACGCTAGTACTCCGGCACGTGGTGTTATTGCCCCGTATGTGTCGATACCTTGGAGGCGTTACTGCGAAGTTTCAATGCTAGGACGATCCGCAACCTGCGAAAGTCACAAGGAGCTGTTAGGGAGACGCGAAGCTAGTACGACTACATTTGCACCACCGCGCTTCATCGACTCTACTTCCGCTACGGGTCTGTGCGTCTAGTGGTAATTCTGTGATCTATACCTTGTAGTGGTTCCTTAGTTACGCGGTAGAAAATTTTGATTTTTCGCTAGAGTAGCCTACCCATTCACCGACGCCAGCGCGCCCTCCACGCTGGCTTGTGACCCCGGTGTCGCCATCTCCTTCACCGCCAGCCCTCGCCGTCCTCAGCGCCGACGCCCTCCGGCCCGTTCATCTCGGCTTCCGCGCGTTGCCCTCCTTCGGCTCCGTCGAGGCGCAGTCGTGTGCCATCTGCCGAATCTGCACGCGTCCATGGCCTTGGCTCCCGTCGGCCTCTGGCCGACACCTCGGCTTCTGCACGGCCACCATCCTCTCAACCACCACCGGCCATCCCAGCGCCGTCTGCTCGAGCACCCGGCTGCCTCGCCACCGGCCTCCTTGCACGACCGCTCCGCCCGACCGGTTCCACACGCACGCCCGGAGGCCGGCCACCCCATCTGATGCTCGCACGCGCCCGTGAAGAGCCCAGTCTCCCAAGCGCACGTGAAGAAACAACAACCGAAGAGCTTGCTCATCTGTTTTGCTACCGTGAAGTAGTCCCGTGGAGAAGCTTCAGATCATTTTTTATGCATTCGTACGTGACTTCGGTTGTTGTTAGGACTTACTGGACTTCAAACGCATCTCAAAGATCAATTTTTTTTCTTATGATCGGACTTCAAACTCTTCTCATAACCGAATTGGAATTTGTTTGAGTCACGTGGCTACGTTCCAGTTCGTTCCAGAGTAGCCAGCTTCAGTTGACTTCCAGGGTTCCAGTTCAGATGGCTCTGGCTTCATTTCACCTTCTCGGCTCGTCTAGAAAAATTGCTTTATGCACCCGGAGCATACCAATTCAGATGGGAGCTATTTGAGAGCATCTAGGTTCCTCATTTGTGTAAATTATGCTTATTATACAGGTTTTGGTGTTGATGACTAAAAAGGATACTCAGTGTAAACTGAAAATAATCAGATTTGATGATCAAGGCTAAGGTGTTTCTCTAGTTTTGGCTTGAGAGTTGATTCAAGCCATATAGTTAAAATCACCGTACTATTAAGAGAGATTATACATAAGAAATGATCTTGGTTCATATACAAAATCACTAAGATTACTTGGAGCATAGTACTTTTCATGTTTCTCTCTCAAAAATCCAGAGCTTTATCTTGTTAGCCAAAACAATTCTCTCTGGACCAAACTTCATATTATTCAGGTGCTCAAAGATCCTAAGTTCTAATTCTAACCGAGCGTACACCATGTACGTCAGACCGATATTTCGGTCCGGCGCTGAGAATTTCCTTCACCGAGCGTACTTCATGTACGTCGGACCGATTTTTATGGTCCGGCGTTATAAATTCTCTCTTTATTCTTTTTCAACCAAGTATAACTATATTCTACGGACCAATCTAAATTCCTTCTTAAAATTAGTCCGGCATAAGTTATATTTTCACTCTAAATAAAATTCTAGTCTGTGTTAAAATTTATTTTAACCACAAATATAAAGTCTGATGCAGACCAGAATTCCTTGTGTACGTCGGACAAATTTTTTCGGTCCGGCGCAAAATTGTTTCACTCTGATAAAACCAGCAGTTTTCCCATATACGCCGGACCAACTTTTTCGGTCCGGCGCAAACGTTATTTACTGGTACTCAAAAGAAACAAAAACATGTGTACGCCGGACCAACTTTTTTGGTCCGGCGCAAGCATTCTCTTGCTGATATCAAAATCAAGCAATGTATATGTACTACGGACCGATATTATCGGTCCGGCTTAAATGGGTCTCTCTGAGTTCAACAATGCTTCTCAATACTATGTACCCCGGACTAAAATTTTCGGTCCTGCGTGTGTGTAGTTTGACTTATGGTTCATACACCATAGAATTCTTGCAAAAGGGTAGCAGTTGACCTACCCCATCTATCCTACCAACCCCCAACGGGCAAATGGCAGGTGTAACGGTTATCCCTATTCAGGATCTATATATATAATGCCTGGGTTCACAAACACAAAAGAGAGCTTTGCGCATTCACATTTTTGATATCCTGATCACCTTTGACATCATGCAAATCCTATACAACTCTTGATCTTTAGAACTCCTAAGCTTCATTTTCATCAAGAGTTTGAGCTTCAACTCAGAACATCACAAACATTCATTCTGAACATTTAGAGTACTTGCTCCAAGATAAGTTTAGGTTGCATTTAGCTACTGAACCAAGAAACAGGGCTTGTGGATAGTCTATTACTCTTGGAACTAGCTGTTTCTAGACGGTTGGAGAAGTTACTGGTGCGACCTATCCAACAGTGATTGTGGAAGGCCACCATTGCTGTGAAAGGTTGAGACTCACCTCACTGGAGTAGTGAAAGAGTCAAGATAGTGAAAAACCAAAAGCTATTGAGATTGGCTATTTGGTGGAGCAATACTTCTGAGGAAGTGCTCTAACGGGGACGTAGGAGTGATCTCTGAACCTCGGTGGAAAATCATTGAGTTCTCCTGTTTTTGTTTATCATTGCTTATTATTCTCTTATTGTTTCTCATTCGAAATTCCCTTCCTTACAAAGTGTTCTTGAACAAGTGTTGTGCTGGACTTTTATACTAATGTCTTCCGTTTCTATTTTTATTGAGAAAAGTTTTTCATAATAATTAAAAAGTTTTAAAGTTGCCTATTCACCCCCCTCTAGGCCAACTTGGTCTTTATAAGTGGTATCAGAGCAAGGTTACCCCTTTAAAGCTTAACAGTTTGGGTAAAATGGCCGAGGGAATAGGATCAGCTACAGTAAGTGTAGGAAGGGTTCCTGTTTTTGATGGCACAAATTATGCTTATTGGAAAATTAGAATGAGGTGTTATCTTGAGGCCGTGATTTATGATGTGTGGAGGGTTACAGAAAGACCTTTGCCTCCACGGGTCATACCAGAAGGGCAATCCTAATTCTCAGAACCTACACCTGGAGAGATAAGAAATTTGCAATATGATGCGCAGGCTAGAAATGCTATCTTTTCCTATCTTAGCGTTGAAGTGTTTGATAGAGTTAGTAATTTGTCAACTGCCTATGATATATGTACTACTCTTCAAGAAATTCATGAGGGTACCTCTAATGTAAAAGAGGAAAGATATTTTGTTGTCAGTGAAAAATTTGATCAATTAAAAATGCTACCTCATGAAAATGCCAATGATATGCTCTCTAGATTAAACCCCATTATAAATGAGCTTAAAGGTCTAGGAACTAAAATTGATGATGTTGAAGTATGCAGGAAAATGATCAGGGTTCTACCTCGAGCCTATCACAGTCTAATCACCTATCTATCCAATAGTGGTGATCTGAAGAAGCTCACACCCACTAAACTTTTGGGCAAGATATCAGCTCATGAGCTTACCTTGAGTGATGAAGTTGAGATTAAGAAGAAATCTATTGCACTCAAGGCAAAGGAAAAGTTCAAGATTCTTCTGATGATGAAGAAGAAGAAGATACATGTTATGAAGAGGATGAAGATGTAAGAAAATTGGCATTACTTATGAGATCAGCAAACAAAATCATGAGAAGGGTAAATGCCAAAGGTAAATCCTCTAACCACTTCTCAAAAAGAAACCCTTTCTCTAACATTGTCTGCTTTGAGTGCAATGAGAAAAGACACATAGCTGCCCGCTGCCCTAACAAAAGCAACAAAAAGGGCAAGAACAAAAACAAAGATGGCAATGATGAAGAAAAAGCTCAGGGAAGCTATAAGAGAAGTTATCACAAGAAGAGCTACTCCAAGAAACATTGGAGGAAAGGGAAGAAGGAGGCACACATTGGTGAATGGATCACTGATGAAGCAAATTCAAGTGAAGAATCCTCCTCAGATGAAGAAGAGCCAAGGCCCAAGGGACTAGCAGGGCTTGCGCTGGATGAATCTACACCACCTTCACCTTCAGTTCCCTTACCTCTGTGCCTAATGGCCAAAAATGATGAAGATAAGGTAAATGATTCACCTTTGTATGAAGAGCTTGTAGAGATTATTAAAGAACTTAATAATGCTTTATATGTTAAATCTGCTAAAGACAAAGCTCTTAAGAAAAATAATATTAACTTGATAAATAAAGTTGACACTCTTGAGTCTGACATCAAAATCATGCATGAAAAATATGATGTGCTACAAATTAGTCAAAATGAGCTTATAGATAAACATGAAAAACTTTTACATGCTCATTCTGTACTAAATTCCGATCATATTCTTCTTATTAATTCTCATGATTCTTTGAAAAATACACATATACAACTAGTTAAAGATCATGATGAATTGCTTGATAAATACTATGAGATAGAAATTGACAATGAAATGCAAACTAGCAAATCAAAAATTGTCTCATCTTGCAATATTTCAGTTAACTGTGATTTGCTATCTGATGAAATGATTATTCCCAACTCACCTAGCATATGTAGTAAACATTGCAAAAATGTTGTGTATGCTAAAGAACTCATGACTGAAAACAATGAGCTAAAATCCAAGGTAGCAAAATTTGACAAAGGATTAGAAAAATGCTTCCTTGGTAGTGCTACTCTTGATAAAATTCTTGGTGAGAAAAAGGTTGTTCTGGGTAAAAAGGGATTGGGTTATAGAGCCAAATCTATGCCCAAAAGGAATGAACAGCCAAAACTCAAGATAAACTTTGTCAAGAGTAGGACTCAATGCTATTATTGTCATAACTACAATCATGCTTCTGTAAATTGCAAGTTTGCCTATGCTTCATATGCTAAGGTTAACAGAAGATGCATGGTTGATGCACATTATATGTTGTTTAAGGATTTTAGGGGTAAAATGAATGCCAAATATATTGGCCCCTCTAATCTGGATAAAAATCTTAAAGCTATTTGGGTGCCTAAGTCCTTACTTACTAATCCATTTGGCCCCAAAGTTGTTCAGACTAACACTAATGGACCCAAAAGCATTTGGGTACCTAAAATCAAGAAATGAACATTCTTTTAGGTAAATTACAAGAGTGGCGGTCAGCACTGGGTTATCGACAGTGGCTGCACACAACATATGACCGGGACCTCAAGAATGTTCAGTTCAGTTGAAAAGGAAAAAGATTCAAGTCACAAAATCACTTTTGGAGATAACAGTAAAAGAAAGGTAAAAGGAAATGGTAAAATAGCTATCTCAAATGATCACTCTATTGAAAATGTATTACTTGTTGATTCTTTAAATTCAATCTTTTGTCTATTGCTCAACTCTGTGATCTAGGTTTTCATTGTATTTTTTCAAGTGATGGAGTAACAGTTCTCGACAAAAATGAGAAGCTTATTTTTAAGGGTTTCAGATTTCAAAATCTCTACCTTGTTGACTTTAACTCTAATTCCTCATGCATCTCAACTTGTCTGCTTGCTAAAGTTTCACATGGTTGGCTTTGGCACAGAAGATTTGGGCATGTTGGTATGTCTAATCTTAAAAAGCTTTTCAAAAATGAGCTAGTAGTGGGCCTAAAAGATGTTAAATTTGAAAAGGATAAACTATGCAGTGCTTGTCAAGCTGGCAAGCAAGTAGCTAACTCTCATCCTGCTAAAAATATTATGTCCACTACTAGGCCCCTAGAACTTTTGCATATGGATGTATTTGGCCCTACCTCATATGCAAGTATAGGTGGCAACTCATACTGTCTTGTAATACATGGGTATTCTTTTTGCCAAACAAAAGTGAAGTTGGAAGAATATTTAAAACTTTTGCAAAAAGAGAGCTCAAAATGAATTTGACTATCCAATTAGGAAGATTAGGAGTGACAATGGATCTGAATTTGTCAATACTAACATTGTTGAATTCTGTGATGAATTAGGAATAAAGCACGAACTTTCAGCCACATACACTCCTCAACAGAATGGTGTGGTTGAAAGGAAAAATAGAAATCTCATAGAAATGGCAAGGACAATGTTGGATGAATATGATACTTCTGACGCTTTCTGGGTTGAAGCTATCAATACTGCATGTCATGCAATCAACAGGCTCTATCTTCACCGACTTCTCAAGAAAACTTCATATGAGCTTCTGGTAGGAAGAAAACCTAATATCTCATATTTTTGTGTGTTTGGATGCAAGGTATATATCTATAAAAAGATAACACACTTAGGAAAATTTCAAACGAGATGTGACACAGGTATCATGCTAGGATATTCTTCTAAATCTAAAGCTTATAGAGTGTTCAACAATACAACCAGGATAGTAGAAGAAACCTATGATGTTAAATTTGATGAATCTAATGACTCACAAGGTGAGCATGAGAATCTAGCTGATGTAGGTGAAGAAGCTCTAAAAAAATCTATGAAGAAAATGAAAATTGGTGAGATCAAGCCCAAGGAGGATAAAGATGATCTACCAAAAATGTCCACAATACCTCAAGATGAATCACAATTTGAAGATGATGAAAAGAAGGATGAAGGACTGAACTTCATAAAGAGCCATTACACCATAACAAAGGACCATCCTGTAGATCAAATCATTGGTGAATTTAGTAAGGGTGTTCAAACTCGTTCTAAACAAGCATCATTTTGTGAACATTATTCTTTTGTTTCATGTGTTGAGCCCAGAAATATAGATGAAGCTTTGAAGGATGTTGATTGGATTGTGGCAATGGAAGAAGAGCTCAACAACTTTGAAAGAAACAAAGTCTGGAGCTTAGTAGAAAGACCCTCAAATCATAATGTCATTGGAACAAAGTGGGTTTTCAGAAATAAACAAGATGAAAATGGTGTGGTCACTCGCAATAAAGCAAGGCTAGTAGCTCAAGGATACTCTCAAGTTGAAGGTTTGGATTATGGAGAAACTTATGCACCTGTAGCTCGACTTGAAGCCATACGGTTCCTTCCAGCCTTTGCATGTCATTTCAATATTACTCTTTTTCAAATGGACATTAAAAGTGCTTTTCTTAATGGTATCATTGAAGAAACTGTCTATGTTGAACAACCTCCTGGTTTTGAACATATGAAATTTCCCAATCATGTATATAAGTTATCTAAGGCACTATATGGTTTGAAACAAGCCCCTAGGGCATGGTATGAGCGCCTTAGAGACTCTTTACTAGAAAAGAATTTCAAAATTGGGAAGGTTGATCCAACATTATTTCTAAAAGACTTCAATGGTACATTAATGATTTGCCAAATATATGTTGATGATATTATCTTTGGAAGTACTAAATTGTCTCTATGCAAAGAATTCAGTAATCAAATGGCTAAAGAATTTGAAATGTCAATGATGGGAGAGCTTACATTCTTTTTGGGATTTCAAGTCAAGCAATTGAAGGAAGGGACTTTCATCTCACAAGAGAAGTATACTAAAGACCTTCTCAAACGCTTTAATCTGGAAGAATGCAAGCCTCTTAAAACTCCTATGGCAACCAATACACATCTTGATCAAGATGTGGGAGGTAAGTCCATTTATCAAAAGTTATATAGATCCATGATAGGTTCTTTACTTTATTTGACAGCATCTAGGCCAGATATCATGTTTAGTGTATGCATATGTGCTAGATTTCAAGCTGCACCTAAAGAAGTACATCTTAGTGCAGTAAAAAGGATTTTCAGATACTTAAAGCATACTCCTTGTTTTGGCTTATGGTACCCAAAAAGTGCTTCTTTTGAACTTCTTGGCTACTCAGATTCTGATTATGCCGGTTGCAAAGTTGATCGAAAAAGCACCTCTGGGGTTGTCATTTACTTGGAAGATCTTTAGTGTCTTGGTGTTCAAAGAAACAAAATTCAGTAGCATTGTCAACTGCTAAAGCTGAATATGTTGCTGCAGGCAGTTGTTGTGCCCAAATTCTTTTTATTAAACAAACCTTTTTGGATTATGGTATTAAGTTTGAAAATGTGCCTCTGTTATGTGATAATGAAAGTGCAGTGAAAATAGCCAACAATCCGGTCCAGCACTCCAGAACTAAGCATATTGAAATAAGACATCACTTCATACATGATCATGTTGCTAAAAGTGATATTATGCTTAGTCATGTAAGGACTGAGGATCAATTGGCTGATATTTTCACTAAACCACTTGATGATGCCAGATTTTCAAAATTAAGAAATGAACTAAATATTCTTGCTTCTTCAAACATTGTTTGATTCTTTCAAATATCACACTAAGGGGAGTCAAGTTTGCCTGTCATGCATATCTTGCTACCTTTATATAATCATAAGAAATTACTGGTGCTGAATAATATTAAAGCTATATTATAAAATTAAATAGGTTCACTTGAAAAACTAATAGTCATAAAATTGCTGCTGAAAGCCTTCTCTTTCTCTAGTATATTACTACACTTTCCTAAAAACACAGTAATTAGGTTAGGTAAGTTTCAGAAGAAAAATACTTATAAGAACTCTTGAAAACCTAAATTACTCAGCACATGAGTTCTCTTTTCTTGAGCTTGAGTTAATCATACTCATGTTCTTATGAAAATTAGGGCTCATACATTTTCTATTGAAATCCGACATCTTCTGAATTTATTGGTTGATTAATATAAATATTAGTTATATCTGTATTTTCAAGTACCACGGACTGCTGAACCTAACCAAGAGCTTTCCAACTACGGCGGACCAAAGTGTGTCTTATACAGATACGGTCTGGCGTAGATGGAAAACCTTCAGGATCAGTCCGGCGCAGATAAAAGGTGTTCAGATCTATCTGAAAAAGTTGTCCAAAGCTTGTACGACAATAACTCTGTCATCTAAGCACTTATCTTTTTCAAACCGTGTTCATCTCAAAACTCTAAAAGATCTTTTCCTTGCTATATTCGTCAAAATCTTACCTATTCTTAGGACTTATCTCTACTTAACCTATCCGAGTTTGGTAAACTTGTTTCTTGGATTCTCTGTTTCTCGACCCCACTCCATAAAGAGACTTCCTCCAAAACCGGGCAGTTGCAGTCATCTCTTTCCCCATATGTTGTCCATACTCAAAACGACTGCAATAACTTCCTTATTTTATTCCTCGTATTATGCGCTACTTATAGCTTCATCTTCTTCAGAAGCCTCTCAAACCTCTTTGATCCACAAATCTTCTCGCAAGATTGTTCTTGAGCACAAAAACCCTCTGCTCACCGAAGCTCATCCTAACCGAGTGATTGACAACGGTGTCTCTGCGTGCTCATAGCAAGGCATTGCGTCTAGGGTTCTTTAAGTTCTTCAATCTTTATATCTTATCTTTGCTTAGACTAAAATCCTAAGTTAAAAATCGTCTCTTAAGGTCTTCTTCTTGCTCTTTAGGGTGTTCTTCAGTTCTTGCGTTTTGCTTTGTCTGCAAACAGCCTGCTTGTCTGTCAACCAAATCAGCTCAGTTTTTCTGCTTGATAAAGCCTTAGTCAAGATGAGTTCCCAAAATCCAGACAAAAGAGGTCTTTTTGAAAAAATTGCTGATAAGGTTAAAGGGAAAAAGAAAACCAAAACAGACAGATCCAGTCAAACCCAGTAGTTTGGTGGTGTAGTAAAGAAAGTAACTACTAAACCATCAAAAAGAGGAAAACAACCAGTGCAACATGATTCAACCTCGTTTTCAGATGACAGTGATTATCAGCCTAGTGCAAACATATCCTCTGATGAAGAAATAGAGCTAGTGGTGAAATTGACATGATTTGTGGGCATGAGCTAGCTGTCCTAGGTGGAAAGAAACTAAGAGCTGCTAGATTGGTGCCTGAAAGGATCTAGTTTCCTTTTGATAGACCTTCCTTTAATGAGCAGTTCATCACCACATTCCAGAGAAATATATATATGGGCTACAAATACAGGAAAAATAGGAATGGTAAACTGTTGTCAGCTCTATGCAAGCATCAATATGTTGATTGGAACCAGATTAGCTCAGTTCTAGAATCAAATAGAATTCTAGAGTGTGTCAGATCAACTCCAGGCCTTGCTACCCTTATGTCTTCTGCTTGGCCAGCCTGGAATGAAAACAGAATTATGGAATTCTATGCATCTTTGTTAGTAAACAAAAATAGACATTATATTCTGTTTACTATTGATGAAAATAAGAGAAAAGTGAGATCACCTCAGTTTGAAGTAGCTATTGGAGCCTCAAGTTCTTTGCTAAACAGAACTAGGATTCATGATAGGATGTTTCCTGGAAATAGATGGAGGCAGATTGGTGACATGCCTGACTTGCAAGTATCTGTTCACATCTACAGAAATATCCATGAGGCTGTATTTAATGCTAATAGGGTTCATTGTTTAACTGCCGAGGCCAAGGCTCTGCTCCTGATCCTCAGACACACAATTTACCCTAAATCTGGCTACAAGGAGGAAGTAACTCCATGTCTCGCTTGGCTGCTGCATCTAATTCTGTCAAGACAACCCATTGATCTGACAGACTATATTTTTGGAGAGATGGAAGAAGCTATTTACAGAAAAAATGGGCAGCCCTCTACCTTTTGCCATGCAAATCACTCAGATGTTATTGGCTCAAGGTATCATCTCACGTCTTGAGATGGACAGGGATTTCAACTCTAGACCAAAGCAATACAAAAATGCCCAAGCCAGTTGCTCAAGATGAAAGGCCAGCTAGACTTTCTACTCCGCTACCAGAAATTCATGAGCCAAGTGCTCAAGAAGGCACTGAGATACATGGAAATTGGATGATGATGGTGGAGCTCAAGTCACGATTATCATACTCAGAATACATTTTCCACTCGACTTTCCACATACTCCTACAAGAATTTTGAACTACAGCTCTGAACATCATAGTCAGCAAAGGTTTGGACAATCTGAACATACTTAAATCCATGTTAGCTCAGAGTCTCATCATGAAGATGAGGAAGTGCACAAATTACAAGAACTAGCTGCTGCAGCTAGGTTCATGGAGGCTCAAAGATTTCCATTAGCAGCCCATGAACATGAAACAGGTGGTTTTAGGCCACCTCAGGGTCATATGCCAACATTTTCTCAGCACTCAGATGAGGACTCTCACTATTCTAAATTTGCTGAACCCGAGTCCACTCATGATTTTGGTCAACAACCATCTTGGTGGGATTCTCAGCCTGGTTGGTTCACTTCTTTTGAGCAATAATACAACACTGACCTCAGACATGCACAAGAAAGCTTTGAAGAAGAAAGGAGGTTGGCAGCCCAGAGACATAGTGAGCAGATGACAGCCATCCAACAACAGCAAGAATTATTGCAAAAGATCTACCAAAACCAAGCAAATCTCAGAGATGAAACCTATAAAAGGTTTGACATGATCAGGGGAAATCAATGGGATATGAGGAAGTGGTTAGGTGAGATCAAGACTGAGGAACTGGTGATCAAGGACAGAATGTATGATCTCAACAAAAAACAAAATGCTCAAGATGCAAAGATTGACAAGTTTGCTCAAACTGTGTATAAGAACTTTGAGAAGTCTGGCAGCTGTTTGGATTGGCAAGGGGATATGCTTGATTATCTTCGAGATTACTCTGAAGATACTAGAAATAACCTGGTGTCTAATCAGGAACAACTTGCACAAATCTTGTTGGATAAGTCTGAAGAAACTCAAGAGCTAATCAGAGATGTCCAGCATGATTTCAGCGAACTCACATTCAATCCTCAGCCTGGTGATCCTGATTATCCTAACTGTCATGATCAAGCCATGGCCACTCCACACTCTGACAAAGACCAAGAGCAATCATCTATTTCTCCTCCAAGAAGAAGCACAAGTTCCAGGATGGCAAGCATGCTGAAAAGGACTTTCTCAAAACGCAAGAAGTAACCTTTTTGGCTATTGATGCCAAAGCGGGATAAGAATTGTATATATCTTTGCAGAGCCCCCTATCTTAAGAATAGTATATATCTCTGCAGAGCCCCCTATCTTAAGAATAGTATATATCTCTGCATAGCCCCCTATCTTAAGAATAGTATATATCTCTGTAGAGCCCCCTATCTTAGTAATCTAAAGCTTGTTATCTAAAGAGTTTGTTATATAGAAACTCAAGTCTTTTATGGATCTTGCTTTACGCATATTTTTTTTTTGAAAAACCTATTCTGAATGTTTCTGATATTGCTTCATGTGTTCAATTAAATCTCATGCATTCATTCAGGGGGAGTATAAAATATTTGAGTTATTTGTTCTATCAGACTAACTTGTATCTGTAGGATAAGTAATCCTTTTATAACTCTGAGCAGTATATCAAAGACATTGTCATCAATCACCAAAAAGGGGGAGATTGAGAGATCTAGGCTCCCAATTTGTGTAAATTATGCTTATTATATAGGTTTTGGTGTTGATGACTAAAAAGGATACTCAGTGTAAACTGAAAATATTCAGATTTGATGATCAAGACTAAGGTGTTTCTCTAGTTTTGGCTTGGGAGTTGATTCAAGCCATATAGTTAAAATCACCGTACTATTAAGAGGGATTATACATAACAAATGATCTTGGTTCATATGCAAAATCACTAAGATTACTTGGAGCATAGTACTTTTCATGTTTCTCTCTCAAAAATCTAGAGCTTTATCTTGTTAGCCAAAGCAATTCTCTCTGGACCAAACTTCATATTATTCAGGTGCTCAAAGATCCTAAGTTCTAATTCTAACAGGCGTACACATATGCGCGGACCGATATTCGGTCGATCTTTGAGAACTTCCTTCACCGAAGGCGTACTTCATATGCGTCGGACCGATTTTATGGTCGGCGTTATAAATTCTCTCTTGATTCTTTTTCAACCAAGTATAACTATGTTCGACGGACCAATCTAAATTCCTTCTTAAAATTAGTCCGGCATAAGTTATATTTTCACTCTAAATAAAATTCTAGTCTGTGTTAAAATTTATTTTAACCACAAATATAAAGTTTGATGCAGACCAGAATTCCTTGTGTACGTCGGACAAATTTTTCTGGTCCGGCGCAAACTTGTTTCACTCTGATAAAACCAGCAGTTTTCCCATGTACGCCGGACCAACTTTTTCGGTCCGGCGCAAGCATTCTCTTGCTGATATCAAAATCAAGAATGCATATGTACTACGGACCGATATTTTCGGTCTGACGTAAATGGATCTCTCTGAGTTCAACAATGCTTCTCAATACTATGTACCCCAGACTAAAATTTTCAGTCCTGCGTGTGTGTAGTTTGACTTATGGTTCATACACCATAGAATTCTTGCAAAAGGGTAGCAGTTGATCTACCCCATCTATCCTACCAACCCCCAACGGGCAAATGGCAGGTGTAACGATTATCTCTGTTCAGGATCTATATATATAATGCCTGGGTTCACAAACACAAAAGAGAGCTTTGCACATTCACATCTTTGATATCCTGACCACCTTTGACATCATTCAAATCCTATACAACTCTTGATCTTTAGAACTCCTGAGCTTCATTTTCATCAAGAGTTTGAGCTTCAACTCAGAACATCACAAACATTCATCTGAACATTTAGAGTACTTGCTCCAAGCTAAGTTTAGGTTGCATTTAGCTACTGAACCAAGAGACAGGGCTTGTGGATAGTCTATTACTCTTGGAACTAGCTGTTCCTGGACGGTTGGAGAAGTTACTGGTGCGACCTATCCAACAGTGATTGTGGAAGGCCACCATTGCTGTGAAAGGTTGAGACTCACCTCACTGGAGTAGTGAAAGAGTCAAGATAGTGAAGACCAAAAGCTATTGAGATTGGCTATTTGGTGGATCAATACTTCTGAGGAAGTGCTCTAATGGGGACGTAGGAGTGATCTCTGAACCTCGGTGGAAAATCATTGAGTTCTCCTGTTTTTGTTTATCATTGCTTATTATTCTCTTATTGTTTCTCATTCGAAATTCCCTTCCTTACATAGTGTTCTTGAACAAGTGTTGTGCTGGACTTCTATACTAATTGCTTCCGTTTCTATTTTTATTGAGAAAAGTTTTTCATAATAATTAAAAAGTTTTAAAGTTGCCTATTCACCCCCTTCTAGGCCAACTTGGTCTTTATAAGTGGTATCAGAGCAAGGTTACCCCTTTAAAGCTTAACAGCTTGGGTAAAATAGCCGAGGGAATAGGATTAGCTACAGCAAGTGTAGGAAGGGTTCCTATTTTTGATAGCACAAATTATGCTTATTGGAAAATTAGAATGAGGTGTTATCTTCAGGCGGAATTTATCACTGGAGATTTATTCGATGTTTCATCGTCGATTTATTCTTGGAGATTTCTTCGACGTTTCATCATCAACTTTGAGATTAAAAAAAATAATGCCAGTTGAGGAGACAACTGCATTTGGTGTTTTATCACCGTTAATTGAAACTTGGTGTTCCATCACCATTATTTTGGTTTTTTATTCACCGTTTGGATATGTTACATTATGGTGTTTTTGGCAACGTTCATTTGGAATTCGAGGACACCCTGTTGATTGCATTATACTCTTCAGAGTTTTTCTGTTGAAGGTTTTGCTCTAATGTCAATTTCAGATGAAGTATTGAAGTGCAAGATGGAGTTTGTTTCTGCGTGGATACTACAACGTTGTTTTGTTGTCTTTGCTCGATATGAGGAGCCTATTGCAATTTATACTCCATTGATGGTATGATAGTTTTTCTTCATCTTGGTATTTTTACAGGAGCATTTTCAATCATTTTATGGATTTTCGGTAGGCAGTTTGCTGAATTTTATGTTCCATGTGGAGCATTCCAAAAGTCCATATTATGAGTTCTTCACTATCTATCCAGCACCTCAGGTGATGTCTTGGCTTATGTCGTTTGATAATTGAGTGTTTGTTTCAGAAGGTCAGTTGAACAGTCTCAGACTTTACTGGGGTTATGGATCATTGAAGACCCAGATTTCTTCGTCTGCTTTGTTACAGTTGTGTGTTTGAATTAACTGTTCCAGTCTTTCTCTCGACCTATTGGTGGTTTGCTTAATCTTGCTTCATTAGAAGCGTTTGGATAAGACTGTTCTATTCTTTCATACTGTTTGTGGTTTTTGCACTACAAATGTTTGGCTTGACTGTTCCAGTCTTCCTCGTTCAATAGTCATTTGACTTTAAACGCACTTGTATTCATGTGCTTAATTACCTTAGGGTTTTCTGGAAACAACTTCGTTATAGATTTTGAGTTAAGGGGAGGTTTGTTGGAGATAACTCAATATCTCAATTTATCGTATCTTTTGGTTCTATCCAAATATGCTGTTAGTCCAAGTCGTCTACAACTAGCACTCTTTAGCTATATAAGCTAACCCCTTGTACTTGTAATCTTGAAGCATCATAGTGGATTGTTTCCCGTGATTTCACTCAGTAATAATGAAAGATCCAATTCAACCTAAGCACACAAAACTACCACTTACATGGGTGACACTCCTATCTTAAACAGACACGACTCCCACACAGAGTCTCAACCGACTACTCTAAGCATTGGGTCTTCTAGCTTCTAGAGCACTCATCAATCCACTCCTCCTCGAGCTCGATGATACTTTCCTCCACGATCTTCAAGGATAACAGCAGGCACTCAGTGCTTTCTCCTTAAGTGTGGTATATCGTCATCTATTCAAGACAACTCAGGTAAGATTTCAACTCAATCCAGCAAGGGAAAGAGAAAGAAATTTCAACAAGGGGAACGAATAGAAGAATGAGATAAGTCAAGAGCTTATTATTCTTTCAAGTTAAGTTTTTTACTTTAGAAAATAATTTTGGAAGATCCTAAAGAGACTCCACTAGACTATCTAGGGCTAAGTCATACAGTTAGTATGGTTTTGAAACCACCTCTGTCAGGAACCGAATATGTAAATCCAAACCCTCTGTGTATATCGCACTAGTCCAGGATCACGCTAGTGCACACAGGCTCAATATAGATGAATATCATAATCATCCACAGCGGAAACATAATAAAAGACTTCATATATTAAATATAAACTTGTTGACTGACTTTATGGTCGACTTATATGACTTTGCCACGCAGGGCTAAACTATGAATAACAAATTAAACTGCAATGAAAAGAAAACGTAGATAAACCACTCAGTATACCACAGGCAACTGACAAGGCTCGCACCCTAATTGTTCGTCTCCTCCTGGTGTACTCCTCCTTCAAAGCTGGTATAGACTCCTCTTCAATTGATGATTTTGTTGTGGCAAGGGTGAGTATTTAAAGCACCCAACAAGTTGTGCACAAAATGCAAGTCCAACGTAACTATATGCAAGGCTTATTCTAATGGATAGCTAACATGGTTATTTTGCAGTAAAGCAATATTCACAAATGAATACAATAAATAGATTGAAAAGACAGTAAAACAAATAACAGTAATAATAACTTTATGATATTTCTCAAGAGTAAACTGGATCAAGCCCTAAATCATGTTCCAAACATTCCATTGGCATAAAGCCTTCCCTTACCAAGTTCCATTTTATAAAATCTACCCCTTAACTGTAATTCTCGAGCATTGTTCATAACCGTAGACACTTCTATCCGAATAGATTTACACTCTACAGAGATTATGCACTTTACCCACAAGATATGACCTTCTTATAGTGCCATGCAATATCACACTTCTTTAGGTGTGCAACTAAGAGATCATAACAAAACCTTTCAGAAAACCTTTGTCCGAACACTGACCCTCCCGATAAGCCCTCACTACCCCTTCCCTCGCAAGAGTTGAAGTACCATTGTATTGATATGAGACCGCAGTACACCACATCCTCCCCAAAACCACATTCCGTATGATTATCCACCTGAGGCATCACATGTCAAAACATCGGTAACCTTACTAAGTTAGGTCTGTCCCATACCAGACATGTGGTTGTATGTTTGAGTAAGTTCAAAGGCTTGCAAGGTTAAGTCCTTAATTGACCAAGTCAAGACTTTCACAACCCAACCGCCATACTGGCCCACCTTGGCACACGGTCCCTTGCCACTTGCCCCAATCTAAATTATTTGTCACCCGAGTTGTTTGTCATGCACCACGTGCGATCAAGAAGTTAACTTTGTTTTGTGACACATGTCACTACAACTTAAACATCATTATGTGACAACACCTAACACTACTACAGAAATGCACTTCACAGTCGGTTCTTTTTCGTCATCACAGTCGGCTCTGGTGGCGATACAAAGTCATTAGATAGTGATGAGGTAGCGCTATCACAGTCAGTTTTTGTCCGATTGTGATAAATGCATCATCACAATTGGTTCTTGCTTAAAACTGATAGTGATGAGTATCTCATCACAATCGGTTCTGAGAAAGAAGCGATAGTGATGAACCCTCATTACTATGGGTTATTTATAAGAAGCAATAGTGATGAGGGCCTCATCACTATCGCTTTTATCTTAAAACCGATAGTGATGAGGCCCTCATCACTATCGCTTCTTATAAAGAACCGATAGTGATGAGGGCCTCATCACTATCGCTTCTTTCTCAGAACGGATAGTGATGAGTACTTCATCACTATCGCTTCTATCTCAGAACCGATTGTGATGAGGGGGTGTGCTGTTGTTGTTTGTGCATTCATATTTCATGTTTCAGAAGGCACATTCATATTTCAAATCTAAAAATTACAAAGAAGAACATCTATATGCTTTGCATTATTGCGCTTCTAAAGATCAATAGAACACAATGACAAAATAGTATGAATTGAATGACACAAAGACGTTAACTACACAACGGTAGAACATAGGGAACCATAACAAGAGAGTCACAAGCATTTTCTGTGGTATAGAACAATGGAGCTTCCACATCAAGCTTACTCATGCACCAATTAGAGCACAACTTCAAACTACAGAAGAGCATTGATATCACAAGTATAACACAGAAAGATCAAAGAGCATACCATCTTGTATAATGCTTCTTCAAGTTTGATATATACATCACTAATCAGCATATGGACGTATATACAGTATTTGAGTTATACCTTGCCATGGTGTTCATACAAAGAACAACAAATGAACTCCCTGAAACATTTGACACACAAGAGCGACAAAGCAAAGCGTGAAGCGAGAGAGACTTCTCTGAGTACGATACGAAGAAATATCACTCAACGTCCTTTACTTCAGCCTCAATGTCTACAATTGTTCCAGAACCAGAAGTCGCCTTTCTTGGGTGCAGCACGGGACGGTGTGATTATACTGATTGGTTAACTAGATCCCATACAAAAACTTAATGACAGGTGGTTATGAAAAAGTTGCTTCGTAGTCTAGTTTTACATTCAAATGACTGGTACCTAATTTAGTAGTTATTCAAATTTGATTGTGATTATGTGCCATTTATACATTCTTGTGTTGCCATATGGGATCTCGTTAAGTTTAATTCGTATGGTCTCATATATTAATTGGGCAAAACCTATAAAGTAAGGGGAAAAAACTATTGCTTGCCAATTAAGTTAACATTCATAGTGTTTTCCCATGGTTAGCCAGGGAGGGAGTCTCAACAATTTTTCACTCCCATTAAAAATTTCATTACTGTTTACTTTTACTAATGTATGCATAAATGTTTACTAAGCACATGAAATCACCTCTAACTTTAAATGGCGAAAATGCAAATAAAGCAATATAAACAAGGAAGTAGCATGGTTTGAGTACCTTTTGAACCACAGTTGAATAACTGATTGAAGACTTCTACATTTGTAGCGCCCTTCGAGACGAAAATCTAGCAGATTCTCTAACAAATTAGTTGCCCTTAACTGCATCAGGTACAAGTATGATTTAGCTCCAACAAAAGTTTTCATTTAGACAAGCACAAGGAAGATGCCAAACCAAGGAGCGTGAAAAGCAAAAACGTTTAGATAAGTATGTACTATAAAAAAATTCAAGGCAAAGAGAAATTCCATGATTCTCCGGTCTCATTGATGGTAGCATAAATCCATGAGAGAAAAATAATTCATGCCATCACCAAAGATTGTGATTTTCTTTTAATTGGAAATTTGCAATACATAGATAAGTAAAGCTTAAGAAGGTTTCAACAATAAATTCAAGATAACTATGTTGTGAACTTGTGATACCAGATGTATTAACAGATGTGCAAGCTCTAAACCATAGCACTCAACATAAGCTCAGCTTTATAGTTATTACCAACATAAAGAAATCAGAAGCATGGAAGTACTTAAGGGAAGTAAGGAATTAAGTGAACATATGTTGTAACGCTAACCAAAAAATTAATTTAGTTGCACAACTTTCTAGCAAAAACAGCAGTGTATGCATATCAGAACAGAAAGTACTAGTGTTATTTAGAGGTGAAACTTTTCGAAAGTAGCAACATGCCCACGCATATTGAACTAAATAGAGACCATTAGACACAGGCATACAACCAAATAGAAATGGTAACACTACCCAATGAAGAGGAAGGACTGAGCATCGTCGGTAGCCTGGTCAGACGAGTCGCCAGATCCCTCGGCTGGGCCAGGCACGGCGCGGAGGAGGAAGTGGTCCAACGTGGCGCGGAGGCTGGCGGCCATGGCCTCGTTGCTGCGAGCGAGGCCTCACCACGCCTGGCTCTCGGCGGCCGGCTGTCGGAGACGCTCCTCCAGCTCTGCGGCGCGCTAGCGAGCCACCTCCAGCTCGGCCTCCTTCTCCCTTAGCCACCGTGCCGTCGTGCTAGGGTTTTCGAATCGCCATGGAGCCGGAGGCGTGAGACTGAGCAATGCACGAAATGGAATGGTGTATTTGTGCATTAAGTGAAGCGAACAGCGGGCATCTTTAATGCTAACGCAAGAAATGGAATCGGTTTTTCAGATGGAACCGATTGCGTTAAAGCGCTACCTCTGTCGGTTCCCAGTTGTGAACCGATAGCACTAATGCTTTAACGCTATCTTTGTGTGTTTGTGTTAAGGACACCATCTCTGTCAGTTGTTCATGCAAACCGACACTGATAAATAAACTCATTTCAGTCGGTTTTTCACTAAAACCGACACTGATAAACATATCCATTTGAATTGGTTTTTTTTATCAAAAACCGATACTCATTAGGAAAGTATTTCAATCAGTTCTTCACTAAAACCGACACTAATTAACAGACATTGCAATCAGTTTTTCATTTAAACCGACACTGATGATAAGACATATTTCAATCGGTTTTTAGTAAAAACCGACACTGATGAGAAGACCCATTTCAATCAGTTTCTAGTAAAAACTGACACTCGTGAGAAAAGGCCATAACTTTTTCAAATATAGTTGAAATTATTTAAAATTTTGCACAATTATACTTTCGGATACTGCAAAGCTTTTCCAAAAAGAATTTTTGAAAAAATAGTCAGCATTGAAAATATATGCCAAATCTCACTTCATAGGCACGATTTTTTTGCTTAAAGAGTAGAAAAGTCCAGACCTTTTCAAATAAAATCTAAGTTTTTATAAAATTACCAAAAATGAACTTTGCACTAGTTAGAAGTTTTCCCCAAATAATTTCTTCAAAAGGAATTTTCTTTCAAAAGATATGGTTCAATACGCTTCATAGGCACGATTTTTGCTTAAAGAGTAGAAAAGTCTAAACTTTTTCAAATAAAGTATATGTTTTTTGAAAATTTTCAGAAATGAAGTTTGCACTAGTTAGGGTTTGAAGGATTGCTCACATTTTGAAAAAAAAACCACAAATGAGGTTAAAGAAAACCACAAATCAGTTCTTACTCAGAACCGACACAGATGTAGGTGCCGCTCATCACAATCAATTCATAGCTCGAACCGATTGTGATAACACCCCCTCATCACAATCGGTTCTTAGCTATAACCGATTGTGATAAAACACCCTCATCACAATCGGTTCTGAGAAAGAACCGACACAGATGAGGGGGTGTCATCACAATCAGTTCTAGATAAGAATCGATTGTGATGATGGGCACCTCATCTGTGTCAGTTCTGAGATAGAACCGATTGTGATGACACCCCTCATCTGTGTCGGTTCTAGCTCAGAACCGATTGTGATGACTCTGTTTCCAAAAATTACAAATTACATACACATATCACAACCGGTTTTTTCCTTAAAAGTTAGGAACCGACACAAATGAAGCGATAGTGTTGTACCATTCTGTAATAGTGTAACACACCTCTTCATAAACATATTCCATTAGTCAAAATTGATTTTGATATTTCAAAAGACATGAGTTAGCGTGGCATGGCTAAGCAACTACTCACGGTCTAACCAACCCACGTTGGTATCTATTAGCAACCAACAAATAATGAACCATCCTAGGGTCACAAACAATCATGGCATACAAATGACAAGGCAGGGTATAGTCCAATAGGGTAGATTAACTAGATCCCAAACTATTTTCAGAACAATTGTACATATGAAATAACATGCAATAATGTAAATCAACATAGCAATTTTGTAAAACTTGTTTCAACATGATCAAATCAAACTTGCCTTTGAATAGCTATTGTTCCTGCTCTGTACCTTGGTCTTGAATCAATGGTTCATCCTTAAACGCTCCGGGCACTTCGACTTCTACGCGAATCGAGATGAAACACCAAATAAATACTAAACTAGAGAGCAAAAAAACTTCAAAAATCAAATAAAATTCACCATTAAATAGATCCCAATTTTAAAAAAATTTAGAAATTTGAATCGCATCAATCAGAGCTCGTATGAGGAAGAACGAGTTCTTGAAAGATTTGAAAAATAGAAATATCAGAAGATAGTAAATTAATTATTTCCCGAATTAAATTTCTATTGAAAATCCTTATTTATGACATCATCTGACGTCAGCACCGAATCGAACCAATCTATGGCCGACACGTGACTCCAGCCTATGGACCTAGTCCATAGAACCCTCCGGTCCGCGGTGGACTCGGTCCACTAATGTTTGACCAGCAGTCAAAGCACACGGAAGTGCTGACATCACTCTGTGATGCAACCGACACGCGTGCAGATTCGAGCGAGCTAGCGCTGACGCAGCATCACGGTGGTGAAAATGTGATGACACATGGAACTAGCTTGACTACACGTCAGATCTAGCACCTCACCTACCCCAACCGATGGAACCACAGCGGCGCAACTCACCGGCCGCGAAGACGAAGACCCACTCGACGACGCTCCAGTGACCAAAATGTGACATTAACACCCGAATCTGGAGCAGCTTAATGCAAGGAACCTGAATCTGGGCTTGGCTTCAAATGGGACGGCTCAACGGTAGCAAGATTTGGAGAAAACCAATGGCGGCGCTCCATGGCAACTTCGGTGAGCTCGTTCTTCATGATGGTGGCTGCTCTGGCAATGAAACATGGGGGCAAATGAGGCAGCTAGAGACAGGGAGCACGGCAGGGGGTGTGGTGCCTTAAATAGGGCCCTCAGCATCCGTGCACGGGCTAGAATCCAAACGGACATGGCGGAGGAGTTCGCCTTCGATACAGTAGTGGCTTCACGAGGGAGATGAAATCCGGGCCGTCCACGTGTCCCTAATTCGACGGACTCCATGACTCCAGACGCGGTACAATCTCGGCCTTCCACACTACCACGATCCATCGGTCCTCACACGCTAGGGTTTCCTCGCCCAATCTTGACCGTCCAATCGAGATCCGACGGATGGACTTCTAGGGTTCTGCATGAACTGGGCCTAGCGGAGGCGAATCTGGCCTATAGGGCCTCTTTGGCCAGCTCAAAAGAATGGGCCGAGCCCAACGCTGTATAATTGACTTTTTAAAAGCTTTTTGATTTAAAATAATTCCAGAAAATAGATTAAGCCAAATAAAATAGTAAAAATATCATAAAAATTCTTGAAAAAATTATAAAAATATTTTAAGACATTTATAACTCAAATAAAATATTTTTGGAAAGAATTATTTAAAATTTTTAAATATTTAAATGATTTATAAATTGTCCATAATTCAAAACACAAAATAAATTCCAGAAAATTATAAAAATTCCCAAAATTCATAAAATGCACAAATAACAACAATAACATATTTTGAACAAAAAATTACATTCCTCCTCCTCTTCCACCAGCTTCATCGCCACTTATGTGTCAGCGGGGACGAGGAGGTCGAGGGTGAGGTGGAGTACTCTGACACCTTCACTGTCCATGAGTGGGTAGATGAGCTCCGACGGCTGTGAGTCACTGAGCTCCGCCACGAGGGGCCGAGAGTTAGTGGCGGGAGTTGGATAAAGAGGTGAGAGATGAGGAGCGAGGTTGAGTTATGCGAGGGGTCAGGAGCGGGCGGCGTGGGTAGCAATAGCGAGATGGAGAGGTGAGAGACGGGGAGAGAAAGAAGATGAGTTTACTCGTCCATAGTGGTTGTTAAATATAGTGACTCATGTCTAGCTTTTTAGGATTTGGAAAGGTGTGCTAGATGAATCCTACTAAGAAAGGGATTTATAATCCTAAAAGGAATAGGATTCTTATTTTCTTTAGAGGAGAATTAGGGAGGTAATATAAACCTAAGGGGTAGTCATGGAGAACTCAAGCAACTAAGAAGCCACAAGCCAACTTATCCAAAGTAAGAGATGCACGAGAGAATTAGATACTAGGTTATTCTTTAGCACTAGATTCTTGTATAGGGAAATGATCCAAAGTTCTTAAAAGGTTCTAGAGGTTGTGAGAGAGCAACAATCACTTGTACTCTTTTGATGTCGTGCTTAAAGAATTTGTAGTCGACTTCGCCAAATCTTTTCTCTATCGTTGTGGTTGCTTCAACGTTGTTATTTTCATTCTCTTTACGAGATTCATCTTCTTCATTCTTGAGACCATGAACGCTCGTGCCTCATCTCATAAAACTTTGATCCGATCTGAGCCAAGGCCGAATTAATCAGAATTGTGAGAAGGTCGTAAAGTGTCAGGTAGCACAAAATCAAGATTGATGTCGACGATGTGGAATCAAGTAGAGAAATTTAACGGTGGAGAAAATTTTAGCGTGTGGCAATATGTGGTGAAGGATGACCTTGTCCAGCCAGAGTTAATTGCTACTCTTAAAGGAGACAAACCGGAAAAAACGTCCGTTGAAGACTAGAAGGTGATGGAGTGGAAGGCTGTTAGTACAATCTGTTAATGTCTCTCCGATGAGGTAAGTACTCAGTGATCAAGGAGAATTCACTAAAGAAATTATGGAAGGACTTAGAAGAATTGTATATATAGCAAAATCGCTGACAAACTAGTGGGTGCTGAAGTGACAACTATATAGGTTGAGTATGGAGGAAGATACACGGTTCATTGACCATCTCAAAGTCTTCAACAAGCTTATCACACATCCGATTAGTGTGGATAAGAAAATTGAGGAGAACGATAAAATCATCATACTAGCATAATTTCTACCACCATCATGAGAGCAATTGATGATGAATATTCTCGTCGGGAAAAGTACTCTCAACTTCAACGAGGCAGTTGCATATTTATTGGAGGTAGAGTCCTTAAAAAAGCCATCCGAATCTTCATCCTCGAGTGATCAAGCATTGGCTGCAGCAGGTGTTGCAGATAAAAGCAATAGCTATGGGAAGAAGAAGGGCAAGAGCAATGGTACATGTGTATTCTATGTGTTTACAAGGAATGTCATATGATAAAGGACTGTCCGAGTTTGAAGCAAATGAAAGGTGCATGCTCAATGGAATTATTCGAACGTACTTGTCGTCAGTTAACTAGGTACTTCTTATAGATGGATATTAGATTCAAGTTGTTACTTTCATATATGTTCGGTGAGGGAGATGTTTGACGAAGGATCTCTACGCTGGCGCTTGGAACTTGTTCACTTGGCTGATTGAAAGGATGTCGGGACCCGGATTTGCAAATCCGAAATCCTCTGTGTATACTGCACTAGTCCAGGATCAGGCTAGTGCACACAGTGGAAACATAGATGAAATATCATTCCATACAACGAATTAACTAAGAAAGAGGAAAATTATTATTAAATAAAGCAAATGACCTTATGGTCAAAGTTTACACCACTATGCCTTAAGGGTTTAAGAAACAAATAAACTATTGCAGCGAAAAAAATAACTTGGGCCATTCGACATGCCACAGGCAATCGTCTGGGAAACGCCTTCCTAATCCACGTAGTCGTTATAATATTCCTCCACATGATACTCAACATTTCCTGATCCTTCCTCAGCATCTGATCAACAAAGGCTTATAGCCGTGAGTACAAAAAGTACTCAGCAAGCCGTAAGGAATTGTTGTAATATATTCATGCACGGCTTGACAAGGATAGCCATATGGTTCATTTGTAGAAAGCAATAACTTGAATTGAACTACAGTAAATAGATTGAAAGCAAATTTATGAAAAGATAATAAATAACTGGTAGATCAATGGTAGACAACATGAACAGAATGACGAGGCATCACCCTACACCATCTAAAACAAGTATCAACCAATAAATTCAACAGTATTACTTTAGACAACAAAACAACGGTGAACTCCCCCCGTTCACATCCCAACAATTCCACATTTCAACATTTCATGAAACACTCTATACCTCGTGTGAAATCCCCGGGCTTGTCCATGATCGCGGACACGGCTATTTGAATAGATTTACACTCTGTAGAGGTTGTACAACTTTACCCACAAGACATAATCATCTCTTGTTGCCAAGCTATTAACACACTTCTTTTGGTGTGTCGCAGAGAGATCACGACAAAGCCTTTACAATGCACTGTCTAAACTCGGTACTGCTCGTTAAGGTTTCACCCCTTAGGGCCCCCTCTTGTGCCTTGCGAATCTACCCGTCCATCCCGAAACCCACACCACCAATTGGCAGTACTCAAGGCTAGACATTGCAAATTAATCAACTAGGTCTGTCCCATACCAGACATGTGGTAATACGGTTAAGCTCAGTTCAATGGCGCACAAGATTAAGTCCTTAAGTTGTCTTAGGCAAGACATCCATATCCCAATGTGCTAGAAAGCACCCCTTTACTGCACGATCACTTGTCCGAGGGAAAACAATTCATTCAACCAAGACCAATGGCAAACCCCACCATGGTACAACAAATTTTACAACAGCGACTATCAGCCACAATTCAATATCTCATTAAGTCAAGATTAACATTATTCAACATGTGATATGAATCCCATCGTACAACTAAGCATATTTAAGCATAGCTACGGTAACCCAATGTTGGTAGTATGATTATGTCCAACTAGTACTGACTCAACCTAGGGTTAACAATAGATACATGGCATCCCAATAATCAAGGTGGTATAATATCAACTAGGTAAATAGCTATTCCCATGAAATAAACATTGATACTCAAATAGCATGCATTTGTATAAAACAAATTACTTTGCAAACATAGGATCAATATGATCAAAGGTTACAACTTGCCTTGCTGATCTAGTGCTGAGTATTGGTCTTCGAAGTCTCTGCTTGCTCCCTCGGAATTAACGTCTACCGGAAAAGAAAATAACGAATACAAATAAATACCAAACAGAGACACAAATAAGCTCAAAACTAAAAATAAATGGCTCTGGAATGTAGAGCATGATTTTAGAAAAATTTAGAAACTTGAATCACCTCAATCAGAGTTCGTATGAGGGAGAACGGGCTTCTGGAAAATTAAATCAGAGAAAAAGGCTGAAAATCCGAATTTTCTGATTTATTTTTCTATTGGAAAATAGATTTATTGCGCAATGCTGACGTCAGCAATCAATTTCCCAAAATAAAAATAAATCCGAAAACCCTTATTTCACTGACATGCGGGACCCACGGTCTATAGACCGAGTCCACAGCCTCAGCTCAGTCCACTGTGGACCGAGCTCATGAAACAGCACTAGGGCTGACGCGGCAGAGGCGCTGACATGGCGCGTACGCGACGCTGACGCAGCGGCTGACGGGGCGCTGATGAGGACACGCCACGCGTCGCGCATCTGGCCACACAGCCAGATCGGACGGTAGCAAAACATGGATGCAGCCGAAGCGACATGGCGCGATCTAGTGTGCATATGGGCGACGGTGGAGTATGCAATTACTGAGGTGGGAACGGTTACATTGGAGATGTATGATGAAGCACATCGCATATTGTCGGGACCCGAATATGCAAATTCGGACACTCTGTATATACTTCACTAGTCCAGGATCACGCTTGATGGGAATGGTGGCCCGATCTTGCGATAGGTAGTGGTAAGTCGATTGATGGAGAACTCGACGTTGATGATCCGGTTTCCAATCAGAACTGATTCGAACCCTGTAATCGCTACACCACGGCTCCGTAATCAACCACGCACAAACACAGTTGACCTCACCAAGAAGGCTTATCCCTGCATGCGAATCGAGAACACAAGCAAGAACGTAGAAGATACAATCTGAAATTGCGAATAATATTAAGCACACGAGTTGGGGTTCCACAAACCGATGAACAACGAAAAACTGACAAAGTATCTAGTCGTAATCTAAGCAAAACCCATCTATTCTAGCGACGGCTACTAAATATATATGAGGAGAATGGCAAGGGAGGCGGCCAAGGGGGTGGCCGTTAAATCCTAGGTCGTACAAGGCCTTTGGGTCCAAGTGGAGGTGGCGTAGCACCTGGCAGATTCTGTTCGTCATATTGATTTGCCGATTCATGTCGATCCAGAAGGAGTTTGGATGTGAAACCACTTCCGATGGAAAGCTCTCATCGTGGGCTTCTCTGTAGAGTCCAAGAACACCTCAATTGGACTTTGTATGACTCAGATATGGTCATTTTTAGTTGGACTACTCCTGGGAGCCGAATTGGACTCGTGAACGAATTGGGCTTGATCTTGGGGTGGGCTTGGAGCATCAGAAGTTGTTGGGCCCTTGTCTTGCCTTTAGATAGAAGCATGGCTTGCTGGGCCGGCATGGTCTCATCATCCTCCCCTTCTTGATTTTGAGTCATCCTCGACTCAAGCTCATTAGCCTACAAAAGGTTAGTAACAAGAGGCGGCGAAGAAACCAACATATTCTTTGGTTGTTGATAGTGCGGCACATTGAAAGAATATTTCAAAATGGTACAAATATAAAGTCGATGCACTATGTACTTTCCTTTATCATTACATTTGCCAATAGCATGAAACTAACACTGGATGACCATGACAAATTAGCAGGCATAGAAAATCTCTCATCTAAACAATTGAGATCACATATGGCATCAAATTCAATATAACCCAAAGTATTCAAGGAAGACAACAGTTTGATCTCATCATTTTCATTAGCAAGGTGAATAACATGTTTATTTTCAGCACACGTATTTAGATCAGAAATAAAACTAACATGTTCATTCACTAGTTGAGACATGGATATAAATGAGATATTATCACACAACTCTTTTTTTATCACTAGGGACAGCAAGATAATCATATTGTGACAAGGTGATTCAGTTTGAGTGTCCACTAACTGCTATTTTAGCATAGCACCAGTAGTGGCCAAATTTAGCAAATCAACAGAATTCTCTCCTCGTGTGAAAATAGCACCTATGTCGTTACCTTTGTTTTCTATCTCTGCCGATTTAGGCATATCATGATCTGTACATTCTTGAGGCATGCATGGGATATCAAGTATCTCCTGCTCCTCCTTCTCTTGCGTGTTTTCCTTCTCATTCTTGTTCTCAATATCCTGTGAAAAGTTAGTAGCAAGCGGAAACTCGACAAGATGTCTGTAAGGACCCGAATCCACTGATTCGAACCCACTGTGTTTACCGCACTAGTCCCAGGATCAATGCTAGTGCACACAGCTTAACATTGGTACATATCACATCATACTCAACGATAATAGAATAATAGTTCATTTATTGATATAGCTAAATGTATGATCTTATGACCAACTTACATTATTAAGCCACGCAGGGCAGGACTGAAAATATAAACTAATAATTAAGCAGCGAAAAGTAGAAAACGTAGATAGCTCATCAGTTCACCACAGGCAACCGACAAGGCTCGGACCCTAATGACTCGTGTCTTCTTGAACTTCTTCTTCCAACACAGGTGTAGATTCTTCAACTGTTGATTATTGTTGTTGGCAAGGGTGAGTACTTAAAGCACTCAACAAGTTGTGCACAGAGTGCAATTCTAGGTAACTATATGCAAGGCTTATTCCAATGGATAGGCTATGATGGCTATTTTGCAATAATTAGCATTTATGAACAAATATAATAAGTAGATTGTAAAGACTGTAAAACAAATAACAATAGTAAATAGATTCAATATTTCTCAAGTAAACCAAGTTTCCAATCCTAAGTCAAATTCCATCTTCCACATGGCATTCTGCCATCCCAACCAAGTTATCCAATTTATTAAGCTAACCCTTAACTGTAATTCCCGAGCATTGCTCAATACCGCGAGCACGGCTATCCGAATAGTTTCACAATCTGCAGAGGTTATACACTTTATCCACGCGATACAACCAAACACCACCAAGGCGAGTGATTATAACAAAGCCTTTACAATGCGCTGGCTTAACCTGATACTATCCGCTAAGGTTTCAACACTGGTGGGACTGGTTACCACATCCAGGGCCCCCCTCTTGCGCCATGTGAATTACTCCATAACTCGGGAACTCACACCGACCACGATAGTACCAAAATTAAGGCATTGCAAATTACTCAGCTAGGCTGGCCCATACCAGACATGTGGTTGCATGATTGACTCAGGTCAAAGGCTTGCAAGGTTAAGTCCTTAAAGTGATCAAAGCAAGACATCCACATACCCTCTGCCCATCGGGCCCACCTTGGCCTCCTCGCCCCTTGTCACTTGCCCCAATCTAAATGATTATCACCCAGTTGATTACCAAGCACCACGTGCTATCAACAATTCAACATCGTTGCGTGACATGACTCGCCACAACAACTCAATCTCATCGTGTGATCCACATGAAACACAAGTTCATAACATTGTTCCATATTCCATTAATCAAGATTAATTATCAATGATTCTGACACATGTGACGACGTGGCATGGCTAAGCAACTAATACGAACTAACCCTCCAATGTTGATTATAATTACTAACCAACTATATTGAACCAATCTAGGGTGACAATGGATCATGGCATACAATGACAAGGTAGGGTATAAATCAATATTGTATATTAGCTAAACCCAATCCAATTTGAAACAATTGTATACTTGAAATATATGCAATAGGGTAAAACAAATATAGCAATTTTATAAACATGGGTTCAATATGATCAAAGCACAACTTGCCTTGGAATAGGTCCTGATCTGGTTCTGGAACTTGCTCTTGAGTTGTTGAATCTTCCTCCGAAGCGTCGCACAATTCAACGTCTACGCGTACCGAAGGAGAAAAGCAAATAAATACCAAAACAGAGAGCAATTGAACTCCAAAAATCAAATAAAATTCACCATTAAATATATCTCAATTTTACAAATTTTTAGAAATTTGAATCACTCAAATCCGAGTTACGATGCAAAAGATATAGCCTTTTGAAGTTTGAAATAAATACTGAAATTGTAAAAATCAGAAAATCAGAATTAACAGATTTATTTTTAAACTGAAAATAGAATTATCTAGCAAGCGTGACATCAGCCCTAATGCCACCAATCGTGCAACGCCACGCGTCTCGGTCCATGGACTCGGCTCACGACTTGATCCGGTCCATCGTGGACCCGACCCGTGCGACCACGTCTCACCGACGTGTGGGCCCGGCGTTCTCGACTTCGGCACCGGCGAGGACACGCGCGGCGCCACGTAGCTTGCCACGACGCGCCACCTCGTGAAGCGCTCACGTGGGCGGCGAGCGTCGTGACGTCAAGCCACGTCGGACGGCGGCTATTGGGGCCCTAGGGTCGTCGGCGGCGAGGTCGGAGGGTACCCACAGATGCGTCTTGCCGGTGCGGATCTGATGACGCGGTCGGTTTCTCTTCCGAGGCTCTGAAACGATGGTGGCGTCGTTCTTTTCTTCGTCGGCGACGGCCTCCCCCCGGTTTCTCCCCTCCAGCGATGCTCCGACCGAACTAGCGCGCGCACAAGATGCTCTGAACGACAACAAAGCAGATGCGTCTAGGTGCAGGCTTCGCGATGGCTTGACGACGGCGAATCGTCGACCTCCTCTCACGGCGGCGCTGGGCAAACTTCTATAGATTCCGACGAAACGGTGCTCAATCTACGAAATCTATCGTGGGGCTTTGGTTTGCGATCACAAGGCGACCCCGAGGCGCTCCTCTTATAGCCGCGCTAACCTTCTCCGATGCCGATTCGGACCTAGAGTCCATGGCGGCCACGGCCCAGACGCGATCCCGAACCTGTTGCGAAGACGACGACGAGGCTCCACACGATGACGATCGGACGGTCCTGAAACACTCCGGGTGCTGCACGATCCTATCCGTCCACGCGCTTACGCACGCGGCCCGATCCGAGAAGTCTCGAACCCAGACGCCTTGATCCCCCACCGCGCGATCTCAATCTGACGGTTCACAGCGTTGAGCCCGAATAAGAAACCTCATCCTCAAATCCCGTTTGCATGATTTAGATCCAACGGTTCGCAACCCTTTCGGCTACGGGCCGATGGTGCAAGCACTGGGCTGCACCAAGATAGGCCCTCCGTGCACAGTATTGGGCTCTGGCCCAGTACTGTTCACCAGATTTAAAGCGGGTTTCTGGTTTAAAATAATTGCAAAAATTTACTTAATTAGTTTTAAGCAAATAAATATTCAGGAAAAAACCCAGAAAATTCTTAAAAATACTTTAAGACATTCTGAACTCAAATAAAATATTTTTGGCAAAACTTTATTTTAACTTTGCATAAATTTAAATAGTGTTCACCAAAAGGCTAATATTCTTAATTTAAAATTAATTCACATAAATCCGGAAAAATCCAAATAAATTCCAGAAAATCATACATGCACATTTAAGCAATAAAATAGTATTTAAGCAAATTTTTGGGATGTTACAATGTCGTTCTTCCAAAGAAAATTCTTCACTTTGGCAATTATAGACATTAATTTCTGCAAGATGTCTTTCATGTTCAATTTGATTTTCAATCTCATAAGCAAGATTAAATAAACTAGAGAGAGAACTGTATTCCTTATCAACAAGAATACCCTGAATTTTCATATCAAGTCCATTTAAGAATTTTATTTCCTTAGCTTCTTCAGATTCATCTAAACCACAACGCAACAACAATGTTTCTAATTCCTCGTATTATGACTTGACAGTTTTGTCACATTGTTGTAAATATTGCAATTCATAAAGTAACTTTTTAGATTGATAAGCAGGAACAAATTCATCTCTCATAAGTCGTTTCATATGTTTCCATGTTTGTGGTACTATCTTATAAGTACAAAAATCGTTCCACCAAATTGATGCACAGAGAGTTAAAGCACTAGCGGCAACTTTAATTTTTCGTTTATTACAAAGGTTACATTGCGAAAGAATTTTATCTACCTCTATTTTCCAATCAATATAAGCATCAACACCAAATCCGTTATAAGAAAGAACTGGAAAATTCTTACCTTTACCAGCAGAAGGAGATGGACTAAAGTTGGGTTGGTGCTTATGCTCTTTTCTGTCAAGTGCATTCTCCATGTTTTGAATTTGCTTGTTCATAGTCTCATTCATCTCTCGCAGCATCTCTCAGAGCTCATTATGAGGAACACACTGGTTACCATCTTGGTCCTCCGATACCCCTGCAATTGCTAGTAGAAAATAGAAGATAGCACAAAGTATTATCCCTATCAACTACTAGGTACTGGACCGTGGGATCACAAACTATCACACGTCTTACCACACCCTTACAAATGTTCTTACCAAAGCAGCAGGTGGTACAACCGAT
The DNA here is from genome assembly GCA_036346275.1 of Otatea glauca. NCBI lineage: Eukaryota > Viridiplantae > Streptophyta > Magnoliopsida > Poales > Poaceae > Otatea > Otatea glauca. Next base: position 30,862,918 of record CM070723.1, on the reverse strand, counting down.
GGCTGGTTCGTGACATCGTGACTGGAGTGTGAGTGAGGCGATTGCAAAGGAGAACCTGAACTGATAAGAAGTATGTGGAGCTCAGAAGGCAATATTTAGTAGCAAGAAATAAGCAATATCGAAATTAGAATAGCAAGCTGAATAAATGTCCAACGTACTTGTCATAGTTGCTGGCCTAAATGTGAAAGGACAGGGGATGTCGCCTAGAGGGGGGGTGAATAGGCGAATTAAAAAACTTTATAACTTAAATGCAGCGGAATAAAATATGCAGCTAAATAAAATCTCCCGAGTTTCCCGAACAATCCGGAGTGTCCGGATATTCAATCCGGATACTCGGATAGTCCGATCCGAGGTCCTAACCCGAGTGTCCGGTATTCAATCCGGATACTCGGATTATCCGGACCGTCGGGTTGAGGATTCGGATACTCGGATTGAGGATCTCAAGAGAGATTTTAAATCCTGCAATTTTTCAACAATCTACTTGAACACAAAAGATCTTAGTGATGTCAGTACACGAGGGTATAGAAGATCCGGAGCCAAACACAACAAAAGAGTAGATCGGGCTCCCAAAGATTCAAAACCAAATACTAAAGCAAGAGTAAGAAGCAAACTTGGAGACAATGATTTTTCACCAAGTTCGGATCCTTGAGGGGATCCTACGTCTCCGTTGAGGCGGCTCGGTCACACTTGAGCCGGGTCTCTTTCAACCCTCTTCCTCCGGTGTTGCACAAATGCACTCGCGGTCTTCACTCCTTTGATTCCTTCCTTACGGAGGCGGAACCGGCCTTCACAAACTTCCCACGGCCAACCACACAAAGCTCGGTGGCTCAGAGGTGACCTCCTAGCCGTCTAGGAGTCCTCAACCTCCAAGAGTAACAAATGCTCACGAAGAACAAGCTTGGAGATGAAATCAAGTGCTCAACCAACTCAAAACTCACTCTCTAAACTCTTCCCAACCCTTCTCATAAGGGGATCACTTAGATCTAAGGGTAAAAGCTCCCTCAAAGCCCCCCACACAGCCCCTCAAAAATCCACACCAAAAGCCTCTTCAAAAAGAGGGAGGAAGGGCTATAAATAGACCTCCCAAAAAAACTAGCCGTTGGGGGCAACTCTGCACAATCCGGAGACTCCGGATTTCAATACGGATACTCCGGATTGACTGAGAAGGGCTAACAGAGAGACTCAACCCGGAGAGTCCGGATAAATATCCGGATTATCCGGATAGTCCGGACTAACTCCGGATAGTCCGAAAAGCACTGAGCAGCTCGACGAAAACGAGCATAACTTTTGACTCCGGACTCCGATTTCAGAGATTTTGGACTCTCCCGAAAGCTAAGAACGAGGGCTACACAACCAACAAGATCTCACTATCCAAAACTCAAAGGATAACCACAGATTTCACAAAGAAATCAAGAGAGACCTACAACCCTCACTTTCCCAAGACTACCAACACCACTCTCTTTCTAAGATTCACAAGGATGGATCACTTGAGCACTTGACACATCTAAAAGTCATTCGACATCGCATCCTCTTAATAGTACGGCAATCCTTAGACTCAAATTAAATCAAAGATAATATAAGTCTAGACATAGTCACTTGCCAGTCTTCTTTCTTGATGTCGATGCATGAAGACCTTCACCATATAATTGATGACATCTTCGCCTTGTCCAACTCGACTCGATTCACCTCATGAGACTCTCGTCCTATCAACCTTGACTTGATCATCCTCTCGACGATCTCCACGCCAAGTTGCTCTTGACTTAGTCCTCAGCTCTTGGTGACACCGCCGTCTTGTTGACCTCGGCTTAATGATCATCCTCCAAGATACCTTGGTCATCATACACATACGGGACCTAATTCTTTCCAAACTACTCATGAAAGACATTAGTCCCAAAAGCTCAATAGATATGAATAGAGTTGATATTTGTGAGCGTTGATTACAACAAGTGTTTCATATAAAGAAGCACAATATAAATGGAAACACTTGACATAAGAAATGTTCTCTACTAAGTACATCATGATGAATATGTAATTGATCTATATGCACTAGAGAGATATATAATTGCCAATAGGATGAATCAATTAAATCATGGCAAGGATCACAGACTTTACTTAAATAAAGCACATGATAGAATATACACGAATTGTACATGTGCAAATAATATTTGGAGTAAGAGTAAATATGTGATCCAACACTAGATAAACTTCACTAAGAGAATTGCATGAGAAGATATACAAATAAAACATGCATGCACCAAGTCAATCTATAGCAATATGAAGTTTAACTCTAGTTAATACATGCATACTATAATGAACTCAAATGAATATATATGCACAAATAAATATGACATGAACCAATGTGCATATATATAATCAACATGCTACTTGGAGTTCACTATGCATTTGCACGAAAGGAATGCAATAACAAATATAGAATAGATACCAAAATTGCATACCTTATCTTTGCTTAACCTTCCTATTTGATTTTCCTCTAAATAGATGAGACTGATACTCAACTAGGCAATAACAAGTTAGTCTCATAGCAATATAATCATATTAGAGGTTTGTCATTTGCTAAGCACTAAGTTAAGCATTTACTTAATTGCATAGATTGTCATTATGAGTGTTTGTCATTAATCACCAAAATAACATTCATTAATCACCAAAATAACATAAGTGCCTAGATGCACTTTCAAAATGTATTACAAGAATTAGTTCAACCTAGCAAGGGATATATCAAAGCACATAGGACTCAAATGATGCAAGCAATTCTGATTATCTGCTTCTCTTTCCCTCTTTTTGCTTCTTTTCTTCTCTCTGATTTTTTTTTCAGTGCGGCTCTTCTTTTTTTTGCACTTGCCTTTTGTTTTATTTTCTTTTAATTCAAAGGCAAAACAAAAATCTCATATTTCGGAATGAGAGGAAACGTTAAACAGATGTCCAAAAATGGGCAAAAACAGCATAGAAAACTTCTAGGGCTCGAAAGTCGGTCTTAGAGGCCGATTTTGAGGGACAAAAATTGCAAAGGTCTTTTGACCTGTGGATTTTTCAGATGCGTGTCGTCGTCCTCTTCGAAACAAATTTTTTTTTGCCCCGATCGGAGTTTGTATGCAAAAGTTATACCAGTTTTACTGAACACTACACAATTGCCTGCGACTTCACTTCTTTCTTCCGGTTAGGTGTAAAATAGCAATAGGATTGCGGGTGAACAAGTGTGGCCAACGGTGCAGGGCAATTGACACAAGGTGACTCACGACCTATCTAGGGTTTGCGAAGCGGGATATATAATGCAGAGCGGTGGCAGGGACAAATCGAGTAGGACTCAGTTCGGTTCTAGGGTTGGCGGTGGTGGGATGACTAACGATATAAACAAGAACTAGGGCAACAGAAAGGAACAACTAGAAACTAGGATCACGACCTTAAACCAGCAACAAGACGATGACAATGGACACAAATTCAACAAAGCGAAACTGAAATTAAAATTGCAAAGGCACAAGTTGTTGTAGGACAGCGGAATCGATGATAAACTTTTTGTAGGGCAATTTTTCTGGACTCTAGGACGATGGCAAAATAAAAGTGGAGATACAAGAATTACCTATCGGGCAACCGAGGCTCCGATACCACTGACAAAGTGTCTAGTCGTAATCTAAGCAAAACCCATCTATTCTAGCGACGGCTACTGAATATATATGAGGAGAAGGGCAAGGGAGGCAGCCAAGGGGGTGGCTGTGAAACCTTAGGTCGTACAAGGCCTTTGGGCCCAAGTGGAGATGGCGCAGCACCTGGCAGATTCTGTTTGTCATATTGATTTGACGATTCCTGTTGATCCAGAAGGAGATGGATGTGAAACTACTTCCATTGGAAAGCTCTCGTCGTGGGCTTCTCTGTAGAGTCCAAGAACGCCTCAATTGGACTTCGTATGACGCAGATATAGTCATTTTTAGTTGGACTGCTTCTGGGAGCCGAACTGAACTCGTGAACGAATTAGGCTTGATCTTGGGGTGGGCTTGGAGCATTAGAAGTTGTTGGGCCCTTGTCTTGCCTTGAGATAGAAGCATAGCTTGCTGGGCCGGCATGGTCTCATCAACGCTAGTGCACACAGGCTCAACATCGGTAAATATCACAATCATACACAGCGAAAACATTATGATAGACATCATATATTAAATAATACTAGTTGAGTGACCTTATGGTCAACTTACATGACTATGCCTCGCAAGGCTGAATAACAAATTAAACTGCAACGGAAAAAGAACGTAGATAAACCCCTCAGTATACCACAGGCAACTGACAAGGCTCGCACCCTAAACATTCGTCTCCTTCTAGTACATCTCCTCCAGCATGGATGTTGACTCCTCAACTGGTGATGTTGTTGTTGGCAATGGTGAGTACTTAAAGCACTCAACAAGTTGTGCATAGAATGCAATTCTATGTAACTATATGCAAGGCTTATTCCAAAGGAAAAGCTATTATAGCTATTTTGAAATAAGCAACATTTATGAACAAATACAATAAATATATTGTAAAGACTATAAAATAAATAACAGTAGTGGATAGATTCAACATTTTACAAATAAACCAAGTTTTCAATCCTAAGTCAAGTTCCAACCTTCCATATGGCAATCCCGCCATCCTAATCAAGTTTTCCATTTAATTAAACTAACCCTCAAATGTAATTCTCGAGCGTTGCTCAATACCGCGAGCACGGCTGTTCGAATAGATTTATACTCTGCAGAGGTTATGCACTTTACCCACAAGACATGATCGTCTCTTATTGCCAAGCTATTGACACACTTCCTTTTGCTGTGTCGGCGGAGAGATCATGACAAAGCTTTTACAATGCTCTAGCTTAACCCAGTACTACCCGCTAAGGTTTCAACACTGGTGGGTCTGAAAACCTCAACCAGGGCCCCCCTCTTGCGCCATGTGAGTTGCTCCATAACTCGAGAACTCACACCGCCATTGATAGTACCAATCTAAGGGGGTGTTTGGGACAGCTCCAGCTCCACTAAAATCCGTGGAGTTGGTGGAGCAGGGTATTCCTAGCTCCAGAAATTTATGGAGCTGGAGCTGTGGGTACATTAAGAGTGTTTAGATGTATCATCTTGTTTACATTTTAGATTAAAAATATAAACTTAATTCACTTTATTTTAGCCTACAAACTCCAGCTCTGAGGTGGAGCTGGGATTTGGAGCTATACCAAACAGGGCCTAAGACATCACAAATTAATCAGCTAGGCTATCCCATGCCAGACATGTGGTTGCATGGTTGACTAAGGTCAAAGCTCGCAAGGTTAAGTCCTTAGGATGATCGAAGCAAGACTTCCACATACCCTCTGCCCATCGGGCCCACCTTAGCATACTCGCCCCTTGTCACTTGCCCCAATCTAAATGATTACCACCCCAGTTGATTACCAAGCACCACGTGCCATCAACAATTCAATATCGTTGCATGATATAACTCGCCACTACAACTCAATCTCATTGTGTGATCTCACATGACACACAAGTTCATATCATTGTTCCATATTCCATTAGTTAAGATTAAACATTGATGATTCAGGTACATGTGATGACGTGGCATGGCTAAGCAACTATGACGTTCTAACCATCGCATGTTGATTTTATTATTAACCAACTATAGTGAACTAATCTAGGGTGACAATAGATCATGGCATACAAATGACCAGGTAGGGTATAGATCAAATTGGTAGATTAGTTAAGTCCCAATTTAATTTGAAACAATTGTATATGTGAAATAACATGCAATAGAGTAAAAACAATATAACGATTTTGTAAACATGGGTTCAACATGATCAAAGCACAACTTGCCTTGGTAGGTTCTGGTCCTGCTCTGTATTTGGATCTTGGGGCGATGAATCCTCCTCCAGAGTATCAATCAATTCAACGTCTACGCGAAACGATGCGAAAATAGCAATTAAACACCAAAATAGAGAGCAAACAAACTCTAAAAATCAAATAAAATGAACCATTAAATAGATCTTAATTTTACAAATTTTTAGAAATTTGAATCACCCCAATCGGAGTTTGAATACAAAAGTTATAGCCTTTCAAAGTTTGAATAAATTCTGAAAATACTGAAAATAGAAAATCCGAATTTCCCGAATTATTTTTATTCTAAAAAACAGTTTTAGTGTTCCATGCTGACGTCAGCCCTGACCCGGGCCAACCAGAGTGCGACACGTGCCCCTCTGTCCATGGATTGGGTCCATGAACCTCATCGGGTCTACGGTGCGCTTGGTCCACGCAGGTCTGGACCACTGACACGCGGGCCCCACGGACTGCCGCGTGAGCACGCGACTCAGCGCTACCTAGCACCCACGCGGCCTGCCACGCAAGTGCCACATCAGCGATTGTGCCCACGTGGCTGACACATGGCGACGAAGCGTCAAGCCACGTCGACGGCGGCGGCGCGAGGACCTAGGGTCGTCGGCGGCGACCAAGGGGATACCTTCGGATCGAGCTCGACAAACTGGGTTCGGTGACGCGACCAGATCCACATTTTGCTCACAGGAATGAAGTCGGCGAGGTCTTCTTCAACGGCGACGGTGACCTCCACGGGGAACCTCCTCCTGCGGTGCTCTGGCAGAGCAACAGCGTGCACCGGGTGCTCCGGATGAAGGCGAGACAAACACACTAGGTCTTGGGTCTTCTCTCCCACGGACGACAAAGAAATCAACGAAGTTCCGTAGTGGCTGCGTTCAAAGAAGAATGCGAAACCCAGTGGCGACACGACTTGATCTCCTCGAAAACCTTAGGGTTCTTGTTCATGCGGTCTTGGCAGTTCCGATGCGCACGTTATATAGCCACAGAGTCCGCTAACCGCACGGGATGATCTCCGAGTTCCTAGCGAACACGGCGAAGACTCGGAGTAGAGTCCATCCAAAACACGCGAGGACGATGACTGAGACCTCGACGCCTGTCCCGATCTGCGGCCACGATGACGTCGGCGTGGCTCAATCCGAGCCGAACGTGAAGATCAACGGCCTACACGCGCTAGGGTTCACAATCTTTCATCGACCACACGATTCTCATCCAACGGTCATGGAGCGAGCTCCTAGATAACGGGCTGAATGGGCCGCGCCATCACTGTGCCGCAAGCGTACAATATTTGGGCTCGGCTCAGTACTGTTCAAACGAATTTCCTGGGTTTTTCTTTTTAAAATAATTCTAGAAATTCATTTATTTGCTTTTAGGCAATAAAAATAATAGGAAAAATCCTAGAAAAATAAATACTTTGAGACATTCTAAACTTAAAAAAAATATTTTTGGCAAAATTTTATATTGGACTTCACAATCTTTTAATATTTTTCAATAAAAGGCCAAATGCAAATATATTTAATAAATCCCAATCAAATCCAGAAAAAATCCAAATAATTCCAAGAAATCATCACATGCACAAAAATCAATAAAATAATATTTAAAGCAAATTTTGGGATGTTACACACATTGATGGGAGTTAGTATATTCCCAACATAAAGAATAATCTAATATCATGAGGTCACTTGAACTCGAAGGTTGTAGGTACCACTTCGAGGTAGAGTTATGCGAGTTACTTGCAAAGGGCAGGTAATCATGAAAAGTATATGAAGCAGTGAAGGATACCAATTGATGGGTAAACCTAATGGAAGGACAACAAATGGGAGGTCTGAAAAAACCTGACCAGGAATAGGAAACCGTGTTGTCAATGATAGGTACTCAAATCTTAACTGCAGTTATGTGCGAAACTGCAAAGACGGTTGCAAAAATCTAACAGATGTAAAGGAGAAGGTGTGAGCTGTTGGAAGAAGAAAGACATGGCAGGACTAACGAGCAGGTGGACCTCAGAGGTGGTACAAACCTATGATATGGAGGGATGTAGAAACTGGAGTTATGGTTAACCAAACTACACAAAGAAAGGGATCTTAGGTGGAGCATTCAAGAGATCAAGCCCAAATACCAATGCGCAAATTATGGTGATGTGCATAAGTCACTTTAGTGGGGCACTCCCAAAGGTGGGAAGAAAATACAGAGCCAACTTAGAGTGAGTTCTTGGAAGAGCATGGTGACTTCAATGTATAAGAGTCAATGTGAAGATTGTTAAATATGGTGACTTATATCTAACTTTTAGAATGAAAAAGTGTGCTAGATGAATCCTAATAGGATTAAAATTCCTAATTTTAATAGGAGAGGGATTTGTAATCCTAAAAGGAGTAGAATTGCTATTTACTTTCGAGGAGAACTAGAGAGCCTATATAAACCTAGGGAGTGGTCATGGAGAACTCAAGCAACCAAGAAGCCATAAGCCAACTCATCCAAAGCAAGTGGTACACGGAAGAATTAGATGCTAAGTTATTATTTAGCACTAGATTCTTGTATAGGGTAAAGATTCAAATGTCCTAAATAATTCGAGAGTAATAATCCCTTGTACTATTATGAGGTTGTGCTTAAAGAATCTGCGATCGGCTTTGCCAAATCTGTTTTCTCTTGTCGTAGTTGCTTCAACGTCGTTATTTTGGTTCTCTTTACAAGATTCATCTTCTTCGTTTTTAAGATCGTGCATGCTTGTTTCTTATCTGACAAAACTTTGATCCGATCCAAGGGCTGCTGCGCATAAGAAAGGGTATTAGAGTGTAATAGTGGTATATCCTCGTCATCTCATCTAAAGAGGAGTAAGTAATCAATTAATCCATCCATTCCTGAATAGACGATGTCTTAGGATTTTACATTTCAATTAAGATACATGTAGAAATAACCAAATCGTTCTTCTTCATTAGCTCACTTATTACTTTTGATGCTGTGTGTTACTCTATTCCACAATAATAAATAATATTAGGAATAATGATGGTAAGGGTATGTAACGAAAAAAATAGTTAAAAGTTGTCTCGAAATTGTAGAATGATATGTATTTAATAATAAAATTTGAATGCTAGAATAACATGTGAAAGGAGTACACTAGAAGAGGGGAATATCCTGGATTGCCATATAATCAATTCCCTCAAAACCAAAAGAGCAATATCTTGAAAAAAAGTAAATTTCACAAAACTACAATTTTCTTGTACAAACTATCAGAAAACTACATATTCTAACTTCTATTACATAAAGCTAAATATAAGAAATAAGTAGTTTTGTAAAATCTATAAAAAAAACACACACACAAAGGAGCAAGGCTGGCTCACGTGGACCTGCCGATTCCCCCACCCGCGATAAGCCATATGCCCCTTCCCTCGCTGCCGACTTGCCGTTTGTCCTAATCAATCTATCTTGCTCTTTCCTCTCCAAGAGGTTGACTCCTTTCATCAGCCTAATCACTGTCCCAGCAAGCGAACAGCGCATCCTTCCTCCCTCTCCCTTGTCATTAATTGCTCACAAACCCCGCACTCTCACGCAATTAATCTCCTCCCCAAACCCCATTCGATTTCGATCCCCATATCCCCAGGCACAAACGCAGACGCAAGCGAGACCAAACCCCTCGCCTCCCCCCGCGGCGCGCTCAGATCTCGAGTCGCCTTTGCTTCATGAGGTAGGGGATCGGAGCAGAGCTGGGCTGTAGGCGAAGCGGCGAGGAGTTGGCCGGCGGCGGGCGGCTGAGGTTCTCGGCGGGCGCGAGGATGGGGCTGATCTCGGGGATGGTGATGGGGTTGGTGGTTGGCGTCGCGCTCATGGCCGGGTGGAGCCGCGTGATGCGGCGCCGCAGCAGGAAGCGCATCGCCAAGGTTCGGGCCACGCGAATCTGCTGTGATGCATTCAGTTGAATTGCTCACGGTTACTGTGAAGCTTGCTTTGCCGGTTTTTGATTATCTTTTTTCTTTTTGGGGTCCCCAACAGGCTGCGGATATCAAGGTCCTGGGCTCGCTTGGCAGGGACGACCTCAAGAAGCTGTGCGGCGACAATTTCCCCGAATGGATATCCTTCCCGCAGTTCGAGCAGGTTAGCGGCATTTCTACCGAAATGCCCTTGCTGTGATCGTAGTGTCGTGTGTATAAACTGGAATTTATGACCTGACCCCTGGATTCACAAGCGGTAAATCGTATTAGTTAGCATGAATGGCTTTCAAAAAGTTGGTTGGTTGCCAGTTCTGTATGGGCATCTGTAGAAGCGAAATGTAGGTGGTGCAATTTTCTTGAGTAAGAAACAACAATACTTCTAGAATCAAGCGATGTGGAAGGGCAAAAAGGAAAAAAACACCACTACAAGATTTTAGAAGTAAGAGACATGTTGAATTTGTACATTCAGAAATTATCATTTCCTCACATGGGTAAAAATGTTTGATCCCATTGTCTGATATTTGATGGCATAGGAATCCTTGGTTTGTATTTGCCTAAGATGAGGAGGATATTTTGGAGGAGGCACATAACTTGTGTTAACATTTTCTTTTCTGCAAAATATTCTGTACATGCAATGGATTGAAAATGATCCAGATTTTGGACCTTGTCTTTTCAGTTCATGAGAAGCCGCTCATGCTTATTTGGTTATATTTTACCTGCGATTTTGTTCTCTACAGGTGAAATGGCTAAACAAGCATCTCAGCAAACTTTGGCCTTTTGTTGCAGAAGTAAGATAATAATTCTTCTCTTTAACCAACTATAGTATTGTAAACTACTGTGCTGATTGGAAAGTTCTACTTGCTAATAATGAACAGGAATTGGTATTCTCTTGTAGCAATTTCCATCCTTTGGTGTATGGTGTTTCATCTAGCTGTTGAATTGCAAATTGGTGGTTCTTTAATTTTCTATGCATTCCAATACTAGCATTGGGTTCATTTCATGTTCTTTTGGGTTTTGTTGATTATGTTGCTATTGCTAACAACTTGAGCTTTTGAATCAATTTTGTTGCTATTACTAACAGCTTGAGCTTTTGAATCAAACTTTGTTGCCGTAGTGTGGAAATTTTCTGAGCATAACAAAATGGTTTTGATATTTTGATTATCTATTGATTTTTAATTAAATTTTGCATCTTAGACTTGCTAGCCCTGATACTTGAGTATAGACATCAGGACAAGTCAATGATTGCGAGCATGACACTTTCTAGGCTATTTAATATAACCTGTTAAATGTCAGGAATCAACTTAGATGCCAATCATGTCAATTATCCTGGTTTGCACATTCACTCGAAACAATTAGGTTATTTTTCTTGTACAATATGACATTTATTTTATAGATATATGTCGAGCTATCCCGCACTCATGGAGCATTGAAGTTGATGAATAGTGTCCTAAGCCATTTGCTGGCGGCAAATATTTGTGACTTTGTTAATCAAGACATGGCTATTTTTTGCTTTGTTACAATCTCATCTCATATTCCCATACCCCAAGGTTTTTTATCTTATACATTATATACTAATGTTTATAAAGACTTCTGTATGCTAACTATACTTTTCATTTGATTTAGGCTGCAACTGCAGTTGTCAAGGAATCTGTTGAACCACTGCTAGATGATTATCGACCTCCAGGAATAAAATCTCTGAAGTTCAGCAAATTCTCTCTTGGAAATGTGTCACCAAAGATAGAAGGTTTCCCTTTTATATTTTTTTCCTGTTCTTTAGTATCAGTATTTATCTCATGTTTATTATGCTTGGATGCCTACTGTCTGAGTTTTGAAACAAAAATTACAATCCTTGCATCTGATATACATAGAGCAAGCACTAGTTCCAGTGGTAGTGAGTAGTGGCAGGTCTTAAATCATGTCATAATTTATTGAGATTAGTAGAAGTTACATGATCTTAATTAAGCCAATGTTTATTACCTACTATTTCATTAGGTGGTTAGTATGTATATATTAAATGCACGAATCGACCATTGAGAACTAGTGTACGCGATATTGACCTTTTGCTTTGTGCATATTTATTGTTAAGGGTATTTGTGGTATTTCCTAGTGTTCTAGGGTTTAGTCTCGTGTGTCCCATGTACTCTTTATATTTGCCTCTTGGGCTATTGTAATACAACTAACAATTCACATTTGCATTCCCCTTCATCTAACATGGTATCAGAGATAGGTTCAAACCCTAGCCTCCATCATCTTCCCTTGTCTGCCCCTGGGAGTGCAATCCATCCAGGTGTACCGATCCGCGGGGTGGTGAGTGGTTCATAGGTCGAGTCCCACTCCGGTGCTAGACCTTAAGTACCTCTTCAGTATCGGTGCTTAATTTTTGAAATAGCGACAACGAATGCACACGCGCTTGGCGTGGCTAGAGGTAGAAGCTTTGCTGGATGGATGAGCTGCTTCATGTACCATATGACTTGGTAGGCCGTTGCTTATTGGAGGCCTAATTTGGCAATTAGTGGCTTCACTTGCTGCTTGCACAACTAGACTCAAACCCTAAACGCACACAAAGACCTTAGAGCTAGAGAGGGCACAACTCACATCTCTCCTTTGCGAGGACATGGCAGCCCACTGAGTCAAGGTCACTTGACGCGCGTCTTGGAGAGTGGATGCCGGGGAGCTAGCGATGGCACGGGTGTGCGATGACGGGCAACCCATTGCGGCGATGGTAAAAGCAGCAGGGAAAGCAGCAATGTGAGTCAGCGAGTGCCTGACCGGCTAAGTGGTCTGACCAAAACAACAAATAGATAATGTGAGCCTCTCTTCTGATTTATGATTTTTTTTATCAATTGTAACTATGTAAATGGGTTGACTAGAGACAATTGTCGATTTGTTTGATTGATTGGTGTTAACCTGTTCATAGATTTACAAAAGTTTGACAAGCAAACATTGTACAAGTATCATGGTTATCACGGTGTCGCCTAGGCGATGCCTAGTTGCCGCTTAGGCGTCCCGGCGGTCGGAGGGGGGCGCCAAGGCCTGGCACCTCGACTGGAGAGCTTCAGGCGACTGCCTAGACATCCTGGTGTTACAGCGGTGCGACTAGGCGTTCTCTCCAGGCGTTGCCGCGGCCGAATGGGGATGAGGCTGGGCAATAAGGAGTCATGGGATGAAGGGCCGGGAGGCCGGGTAACCCTACCATCTCCTGCTCCCCTTCCCCTCCCTCTACACCATCCACTCTCGTCGCCGCCGGGGATAGGAAGAGCGCACTTCCCAAGTGACGATGTCGTCGAAGAGGTGTCCGACGACGTTGGCATCTGCGACGTGGGCAAGATGGAGCACGGGTGAGCGAGAATCCTCCTCTCTTGCTCTTTCCTTGCCTCCTACGGTTTCTTGATTCACTTCTCTCGGGGGTCAGATTGTTTTGTTCTGTTCGATTTGTATGATATTATTGGTCTTCGGGTTTTCATGTTGCGATCTTGTTGCTTCCCTGGATCGACTGGTTCTTTCTGCTGTTGGATTTCTTGATCCATGGTTACTTTGCGAAGTTAATCTCGTAGAGAAATTTGCGCCCTTTTGTTTTGCTGCTGCGCCATCGCCGCTGCTGCGTAGCTTCTTGCTCCCACTACTGCTCCCCCTTTGGTCACCTAACTGTTGCTTAGGCGTCCAGGTGCCCCGGAGGCGACTCGCCTCGTCGAGGCACTGTGATAACCATGACAAGTATTTCTCAAATAATAAATTATTATTAGTAACTCTTGAACCGATAAGAATACAATACAAGCTGTTTAATATTATTATCTCAATTTAGCCTAATTCTTTGAGCCTACCCTCTATGGTTTTTCCTGGCTTCGCCACTCTCTCCATCTCATCATCATCCTTGACTTCAGCCACGCCGCCATTTTCTACAGCCACGGCTACCGCCTTTGCTCTCGCTTTTGGCTGGGCTCTTAGTGGTGTTGGCCTCATGGGCCATGATTTGCCTCTCATTAGGCAGCACATTTGGGCCGAGGAGCTGCTATCTTTGCTTGGCTGGTGCTTGCTATTTGGCTGTCGTCCTCGCTGCTTGCTGATGCTAGTATCTACTTCTAATATTCCTGTATTATTCCTTATTCTTCCATTGCATCCATCTTTAGCATCTATCTATGAGTTGTCTCTGCTGTGTGAGTCCACAAATTCCTTGTCAGTTAGCCGATTGCCTTGCTGGCTACGGTCCGTCCTTTTGGATCAAGTGTGTCTTTCTCCTTCCCTTTCGCATGGCAGTAGCCGCCGCTCTTCTCTTTGAGCCACTGCATATCGTAGAAGTCTTTATGATGATGTCGCTTCTCTCTGAGCCGCTGCCTCGTGCGGCCTTCATTGCGCTTCTTCCGCACCGTGCCTTTGTCACACTTCTAGTGCACTCCATCGCTGCCATCTTGGGCTTCGACTTGCCCCTTGCCATGCTTTTACCCATCTCTCTTTGGCTTGATTTGATAGGTCTCTATTTGTGTTGGTTTTATCATTTTCTTTGTCGTGTTATCACAATCGACTTTGTTTCCACTTATCTCTACTGTCTCAGCCCCTGCATGTTGTGCTTTACAGGATGCCGCACCGACCCCCTAGATAGGAGATTAGTTGATACATTTTCCAAGAGTTGCACGCTGCGATGACAACTTCAAGTCCAAGACTTTGGATTTCCTCTATTTTAGCGTCAACCCTTCCAAATGCCAATTGTGTTGCATACGCCTTGCATTTTTTTTGTGCTTTTGTGGGGGGTGGGGGGAGGGTTTAAGGGTATTTGTGGTATTTCCTAGTGTTCTAGGGTTTAGTCTTGTGTCACATGTACTCTATATATTTGCCCCTTGGGCTATTACAACTAACAATTCACATTTGCATTCCTCCTCTTCATCAAACATTTATAATCTCCATGTCAAGGCATGATTTCTGATGATGAACTCTTCTTGATGTTAATGACACCAAGTTGATAAAACCACTACCTGACAAATCGATGAATTGTGATCAATTATGTTGAAAAATGTCATATAGTCCATCTGCAGCTTTTATGGGGAGAATTTTCAAAATGACACAAGTACCCTTCTCAATTTGAAGTGAAATAAGTTGGGAAAGTTAGGTAGAAGAACAGTACGAGAACTCTTCACATAGGTGACAGCTGGAAGGAAATTTTGGCACTACCTAGATCCTTGGGTTGGTGCTAGGCCCAAAGCAAAGAAATGTCGTATTACCCCTGTAACGTATCATCAATGTCCTAAATAATGGTAAACGTTAATGAACGGTCACCCCACCTTTTAATGTTTACATGGGAAGTGGTCTTGTAAACGGTTTTACTATTTAAAATTTAGAGAAATATATAGATGTGTTTGCAGTAACAAAATAAGCATGTAATTCATTTTCTTTCATGCATATAGAATAGAACTATTAGGCTATCAACAATTGTCCACAACGATGATATAAAGAAAAAAGATGACATGATGTGAATGTAATTAAAAAATTATAATTGAATGAATGAACAACTTAAGTGGCAATGAAAAAGCTAGCATTCATCTCATGTATATCATAATGTTCCATGTCATATGGCAATCTTGCAGCTTAACCCAAATAAACGGCCTTGTTAAACCTAATAAATGGCTTGATCAAACGGACAAACCTTGAAATGTTCATAAACGTAATAGGCGGGGACCTTTACTGTTTTAACGGCCGTTTACAAAGCCTTTATTTTGAACACCGCGTATCATCAGCTAACACCAATGATATTTTGCATAATAATCCATGTTTGTGTTGTTATTTGGTAGTTATGCTCATTTGTGATATTATTTCTCTATTTGCTAATGACCTAATTTTACGCTGATGTTTATATGAGTTCGTGTTCTCCATCTTATTAATTTCAAGCTAAGCTAAATTTTGTTTAGCATTTTGCTCATGTGGTTTCAGTGGCAAATAAATTACTGAAAGGCATCATGTTTTTTCGTTTTCTATGCAGGCATTCGTATTCAAAATCTTCAGCCAGGCCAAATCATAATGGATATAGATTTCCGTTGGGGTGGTGATCCAAGCATAATCCTTGCTGTTGACGCTGTAGTTGCATCACTGCCTATTCAGGTTTTTACTGTTTCTTTGTTCTTTGCAATGAGTAATTTTGCACTAAACTTTTCTTAATAAGGCTATGAAATATTTTTTGCCAACCATCTTGCAGCTCAAGGATCTTCAGGTCTTTACCATTGTCCGTGTTGTATTTCAACTATCAGAAGAGATTCCCTGCATCTCTGCTGTTGTTGTTGCTCTCCTTGCAGAGGCACGTATCTTCTAAGCAACTGTTAATTTTATTTCAGTGGATATTTTTTTTTTCGAGATAACGCTGGAGAATCGTACATCTTTGTATTATAGGTAGGAAGAAAAAATAATACAACTTTAGCTGAAATGAGTTTTCTGCTACAAGCTGTGATTGGTTCTGTAATTAAGATGACGGAAAGTGAAATCTTCCTTGAGAAATTATTTTTGAAACCTTATTTATTTGATTCCTTGCATTTATTGACTGCATAATGTCTTGCACACAACATCTGTCCCAAATTTTACCTGAGTGGACTGACAAAGGACATTATGTGAAGGTGGACCTAATGAGACAAAAAATGTCAGTTCCATCTGGGATGGTCTTAGCATTGAATCAAACTATTTCTTGTTTAGGCTGGTTCTGGGAGCATTATAGTATGATGCTAGTTTTGACAGTACCAGTCTTTTTTATGGGGACTCTGTAACCACCAGTCTTATATGTTAATGCTGGTGGCAACTGTGTTTAGGTACAAATTTTGTTGTAGTGCAACTTAAGTGCCATTATTTCTTGAACTTAATGCAGGTTTCATGCTGCAAATTTCCTATTAGATCAGTTTGTTGAAACTTAGGATAATTAGGAAATATTGTATAAATTACATTTCTGAGGCTTGGAACCTTTTGCACTATCAAGATGAGCATTTCCTGTGTATTTCTTTCAATGGGTTTCTTTGTGCTTCAGCCAGAGCCAAAAATACAGTACACGTTGAAGGCTATTGGAGGAAGCCTGACTGCTATTCCAGGACTTTCTGACATGATTGATGTAAGATGACTTTACAATATTTTGAATATTGAATCCCTACTAACAAACTATGTGGAAAAGTGACATGATTATTCTGCCTTCGATTAGGATACTGTCAATTCAATAGTTTCTGACATGCTCCAGTGGCCACACAGGCTTGTTGTTCCTCTTGGTGTTAATGTTGATACAAGGTGAGTTTTTTTTCAATGTACTGTTACAGGGTCGATGGATCCCCCCGCCCCCCTTGCCCACCCCAGGGTTCCTGTGTGGTTATGCAAACTGCAGAATTGTGTGGGTTAAAAAATGCAACTGCAAGATTGTAGACGTGCCATTGCTATTTACAAAATGAAGTTTTGAGATGGATATGTGCTAATTGTTAGCTTTCCAGTGCTTATATATAAATGTCAATAATGAACTGCTTTACAGTGCATATTTATTTGTTAGCTAATCTTGTGGTGACATATATACAATTTTCTTGAAAGAAACTCGATGTTTTATTGAAATAGTTCTACATTCGTTTAAAACATCCAACCAGTCAACCACTTTCAGAAACGTTTGATTATTAACTTACAATGATTTGCAAAAGTAGAAGACTGCCTCAAAAAAGGAGATCAAACAATACCACAGAAGTAGTAGGAATTTGTCATTGCCTGGTGATCAAGTATTCAGCCAGATTTTAGCATGATTGCATCTGGAAATTTTGATTGGACAACACTGTTATGGAGCTCTTCAAAATTCTCTTTTTGGAGTATCATTTTCATCTAGGACTCCCATCCCAGTCCAACCCACTCTACTAGACACTGAATCCTGCACTTCCATCTAGAGAGAAAGCATTTGGACAACCAGTCATATACTCCACATGGTAAACCTTTCACAGTTTCACTAGCTTGTAAGGACTGCAATATTGATACATTTCACAGTTTTGCTAGCTTATAAGGACTTCTGATTATTTTTGTCTGTATATTTGTCTAAGAAATGTCTTTATATATTGAATTGCAGATCCTATTGGCATTCACTGACTTCAACTCTTAGTTTTTTACCTATACTTACTTTCTATGCAGTGAGCTGGAGCTTAAACCTCAGGGAAGACTTTCTGTTACTATAGTAAAAGCAACTTCTTTGAAGAACAAGGAGCTGATTGGTAAATCAGATCCATATGTGATTCTGTATGTGCGTCCGATGTTCAAGGTCAAAACCAAAGTCATAGATGACAACCTAAATCCTGAATGGAATGAAACATTTCATCTGATTGTTGAAGACAAGGAAACCCAATCTGTCATTTTTGAGGTAAATTGACTAAATTCTATATATTTTTTCGCCCTGTTCCCTTTTTGAATATGCAACTACACTGAGGCAAAATGACATCAGTTAAATAAGAAAATATGCAATGATAAAAAATATATTTATTTACATGAATTGAAGAGTTTGAAACAATTAAATCAAGGAAAGCTTCTGTGCCCACTAAAAGGAAATCTGCAGTAGATTATAAAGAAAATAGATGGATGTGATCATTTGCTAGGCCATGCTGGCAAATGGTTCAGCTGAATTGGGTCCACGCTTGCTGTGTCCTATAATTATAGTCAGGTTGGCTGGGCTAGTTCAAGACTTCAGGCTAACCAAGCCTAAATTAAAATGGTTATGCTGGGCTCAAGCCAGGCCACTTGTGGCCCAGATGCTGATGGGCCTGAAAATGTAGCCCAATCTTGCTTGGTCCAGACTGAAAAAAAAAAACTTACATTAGTGACAAGTTGAGGGTATGATCTATGTTCACCTAACTGTTGAGAATTGTAGATGCATGAGTAGATTGTCCACCTTTCCTCCAGTAACTTAAGACTTTGGGTTAGTTAGTTAGCGTATGAACCTCAACATGGTACCAGAGATAGAAGGTCCTGAATTTGTGATCTTGTTAGCGTAAGTTTGAGGATTTTTTCTCTCTCAAAATTGCACTAGGTCTCGAACTTAGGACATCAAGCTCTCATACCATGTTGAGTTTTATGACTTAACCAGTTCGTCCAAAAGATTGAGTTGTTGAGGAAAGGTGGCGGATCTATTTATACTTCAATAGCCATCCACAAATTTATATGGACCAAAGACATGCTTATATGTATGTAATATTTTTTATGGTACATATTTATCATGGATGCTCTTTGGTATGGGAATCAAGTTGTGTTGTTCTCCTTCGAGGTGTCTTTTAGCTTTGTTCAAGGCATGTTGGAGCCATGTCGAGACTTTAAATTGTTTTTTGTTGAATGGAAATAACCCAACATGCCTCTGACATCATGTGTTGGAGGTGTGTTAGTATTTGACATGATATCCAACACATGTACAAATATTTGGAAGTGGTAGATTACCGTTGCATGCGTGCTATCATACATGGTCATCTCATGCCAACTTCTAATGTAATATATTTGGTTTAGTTTTCAGTTTGGCGGTGATAGAATGACCAAAGAATTAATGCTGTTGTTATGCCTGACTTGCAATACTGTTATTATGCTTGACTTGGAGAATTTGTAGGATATATTGTTACAATAAATTTTTACTCTAGTAATTTTGACTGGCAGTCAAAATCATGTAAGATCTATCTAATTAGTTCTGCAGTCCTGCAGAATGGTCAGTACTTGGTGGGTCGAAAAGGACTGGGTATGGTTCAGATCAGGGTTTTTTAGTGTAAGCTTAAGCAGGGCATGTCCAAACAGCCATCTTTGGAAGTTATATAGCCAAATTTCTCATAAAAAAATGCAAGACTAAAGGTCATGTCTAATGTGTTGAATTCGAATCAATGTAGGTTCGATAGATGCCACATAAGCAGGTTCAAAAGCAAAGGCATTTGCTCCAATGTTTAGCATCTACCACACCCTCTCAGGTGGTACCAACTGCGAAATAAAATACTAATTTGGCCCAAACTTTCTCCAATTAAGTTAAAGAACAAGCTTGGATAAAAAGTTGATGCACAAAAAATAATTTTCTGTTTCATTGAACTGGATGGATGTAAAGTTGGGTTCGGCTCAGGATTTTGTGTTGAATCATGCCCTCCAGTGTATTGAAACAACACTTTCTTGCTGAATGCATGCCTTGAACTGGCTTTCAAATTAGAAGTGAAAGTCAAGTTCTTAGTTGAATTGATGATGACTGGACACAACGGAACTCTTCCTCTCTAATAGGGGACGGGGTCACTGACTTTAACACATTGTGGATGCTCTAATGAGTAATGAACCCTCTGCTGATAACATCACTATTTCCTGTTCCGGTAATGAACCAGCAGTTGCCTTATGGCACCTAATATATTGTACATTCTATTCCTGTGAACGTTTGAGAAATTTTGCTTGGACTGAACAATTTTCCTAATTAATCCAAGATATGTGCTGCCACTTCCTTTCCTTGGCATGGCTTGGAGCCTAGGACAATAAAATCAGATATGCTTTGAAAAATGTTCCATGTGTGACTATGTTCCTCTACGATTTAAAGTGTTGGGAAGTGCCTGATGTCTGCCACATCACTTGGTAGAATTGTCCCTGCAACCTGACTTCCCATAAGTTGCTCATATCTTGATTATAGTTTCTTCTTAATATTAGTATTATGATTCTATGTGCTTATTCCTCTCAATGTTGCCAGGTAACATACGTTTGTTGTCACTTTGCAGGTTTATGATGAAGACAAACTTCAGCAAGACAAGAAGCTGGGTGTGGCTAAACTAGTAGTGAATAGTCTTGAACCAGAGACTCCCAGTGAAATCACTCTGAAGCTTCTGCAAACACTAGATTCACTTAAAATTAAGGACAACAAGGACAGAGGGACATTACATCTTAAGGTTAGCGTGGGCTTTGTATGTTTTGATGTCTACCTCTTACAGTTTATTGCCTTTAAGCTAGAGAATTCTAGAGTAGATGTTAATACTGACAGAACTGGAGAATGGTGTTAACTTGGTAGATATAACTTACAACTTACAAGCGTATATGAGTATATTACATAGACATATCCTTTTCTTTCTGCATATAATTTCTATGAAACGTTGCTTATCCATTTTAGCATTTCTCAAGTCTATTATCATTTGTCACATTAGCATATAATTAAATGCATAAGTGTCAATACCACTGAAAGAAACTAAGTTTCCAAAATTGTGTTAATCAGGGCTTATTGTATATGATATAATTCAGAGAGAATCCTTGGATGTTTTTTGTTGCTGTATAAATTTTTTTACATCAAACTCCACCTGTGTAGTTTCTACGTAGCCTGTCCCAAGCTAGGAAAAAGGAGAGTTGTGATAGGCTTGGCGTGCCCATATATATAAAAAAGCCTCATTTTCATGGATTGAAACCCAAGAGCATGGTTATTAAATCATTGTTTAAGCGGTAAGGCGGTCTAGGGGGCTACGCCATGTCGTCGCCTTGTCGCAGAAGGGTATGGTGTCCGCCTTGCGGCCGTGGCCTCTCTAAGGCATCAATGAGGTGTCTTATGGCGTTGTGGTGACCTGGCGGATCCCATGCTTCCTCTGCTTCGGTGCGAGCTTCCTCTGCTCTAGAGGCCAGATCCAGCCATCAGCTATGGTTCCCTGCCGCCATCGGCCTCCTCACCCTTCCCCTCCCCTCGTCTCCCCAGTTGGCCTCCCACTTATCTCTAGCGTCCAAATCCGCCTCTCTCCTCTAGTCCTCTCCCTTCGTCTTCCCCGCCAGCCTCCCCCTCCCCGCTGCCCTGCAGTTGCTCTAGTCCCTTTGCCTCTACCCTACGGTTGCTCTGCTCCCCCCTGCCCCCCTCGTATGCAGTATGCCAATGAGGATTGAGGACTAACTGACTGAGCAGGAATTGACCGAATGAGGATATTGTCATATGTATGTATTAAGGACTAAAGAGAGATACTGATTGAGGACCATGGTTATCAAGACGTCATCTAGGCGATGCCTAGTCGCCGCCTAGGTGTTCCGACAGTCGGAGGGGGACACTAAGACCCAGCGCCTCGACTAGAGAGGGTTAGGCGGCCGACTAGACGCCTAGGCTTCATGGCAACACGACTAGGCGTCCAGTCCAAGCTTCGCGATGGTCGAATGGTCACACGGGATGAAGGGACGGGAGGCTGGGTAACCCTAGCGCGTGGAGAGGAGAGGGAAGAGAGCTCCGCCACCAAGCCCGCCACCTCCGTCGCCTCCACCGACCGGTAATCCCCCTCCCTCTCCGCCTCCCCTTCCCCCTCCGCCTCCATCGCCTCCACCGATCGGCGATCTCCTCCCCTCTGCCTTCGCCGCTGCTTTGCTCCTACTGCTGCTTCCCCTTTGTTACTGCTGCTGCCAGTGTTGCTGAAAGTGCTGATGCTTTGCGTCTACCCTAACATAAGTGGATGGTTGATCAAGTGCTCCGAGAGTCCAAGTGAATAATTGGTCACCTATCTGTCGCCTAGGCGGGCGGCTAGGTGTCCAGGTGCCCCTGAGGTGACTCGCCTCGCTGGGGCGCCGTGATAACCATGTTGAGGACTGAGTAGAAATACTGATTGAGGACTGTGTGTTACTGTGTTGGTGTGCTACTAGCTAATGATCAGTGCTCTCAATTATGTTGCTATACTTGGTTAGGATGCGTGTATGGCGTCGCCTCGCTGCACGCCTTAAGCGCTTTGGCGGTTAAAAGGTGGTGAGTCGCTTCGCCTTATCGCTTTAATAACCTTGCCCAACAGGTTTAGGGGTTGTATTGATGTTGATTGCGTTTCATTCCAGCCTACCCCAACTTGTTTGGGTCAAAAGGCTTGGTTGTTGGTTATAAAATTCTAGATCACATCCTGCACACAGAAAGGAAAATTGTGAATTTCTTTTGTCATTGTAAACTGTGTTGGGAGAAGCTCTTGGTTCATCTGTTTGTCTAGGCTTTGTGAGGTGCAGGCTTCCAATTCTAAATATCCACAGTGTCAGGCTTTTGAACTCTTTATCTACAGACTGGCAGCATTATTAGTTGGAAAAAGTTCACTTTTACAACCCTCAACTATGGCCTCAATCTGAAAACAACCTCGACTACAAAACCATTTACTTAACACCTTACTACTATTAAAACAGTCGCAAAGCACCGCCGTCCACTGTCGCTGTTGAGCTTTCTGCATTCCCGAGCTCGCGCATGGTCAGCGATGAGATCTGGAGAGATGTATGGAGGGAGAGAGATTTTGTGCACTATTTTTGCCCCAATTTGTTCTGTGATTTTGCATACTAATTCATGTCTGATTTTGGATTTTCCTCCATGCTCCTTCAATTTATGATGCACTGGCGGCGGCTGTGAAGGTTGAGATGGGAGGGGAGAAGAGAGGAGAGAAGGGACAGGGGCCGGCGAGAATGTTGCCGTGATGAGCTCCTGTTGGAGCGGTCAGTGATGGGTGTAGGGGGTGATCGAGCAACACTCTTGGGATGGTAGGAGTGGAAGGAAGAGGGAGGAAGAAGATGATGAGGTGGCAAATCCACTAGAGTGACATGTGGTGTGGTTTAAATTCTTTTTTATTTTTCTAATGCTGATTAGGATCCACATGGACACAACATCATGCCAAAAACCACCCTGGAATGGGTCAAGGTCATGTGACCTAGTTTTGTTAAGGGTTGTGTTTCAGATGGTTTTAGAGTTATGGGTTGAAAATCGAACTCAACCTATAGTTCAAGGTTGAAAATTGGACTTTTTCCTTATTAGTTTGGCTTGAAGTATCTGTGGCGTTTATTATTGTCTCAATGGTTTACTCATATTGTTTCATTGTTCTTAGGAAGTTCATTCATTTGGCCATCGCTTCCAAGCCATGGCCCTGATTTCCAATGCTTTCCTCTGCATTTTATAATAAACAACTAGCATTCAACAAACTGGATGCCCGATGGAGTTCAGCCATAACTATGATTGCCTTTTGGCATAAAACTTAAAACCACCTAGTTTAGTGCATTTCATGTGCTCCTACAGATACCATATTAGCTTTTGCCTGACTAATTGCTTATGTGTAATATGTCTTAGTGGTGGTAGCGCCATGGCTATCTTGGGATCTGCCTTGGTGGCAGTTTTCTATTCTCTCTTTGTAGCTACACGATCTTTCATTAGCTCTAGGGCATATGCTTTCTGGTTTAATGTTTCCAAAATGGGCGTTTGCATATCTTGTTCTCTGAGTTTATGTTTGTAAAAATTGGTTCCACGTCTTGCTTGTCTTTGTTGTATCACTGGATTCATGGATGATTGCCTTTCTAATGCATAAACAAGCATTGAATTCCCTTCGTCATGATTGGATGAAGCAATGAACACATGAAAGTCACATGGACTAAATGATGCCAACATGTAAAACAATGTAAGACTGTAATGTTTATCGTCAAAATAATGGTCCTAATATTTTATTTGAACTCATCAGATCATGTATCACCCATTTACAAAGGAAGAACAGCTGGAAGCCTTAGAGTTGGAAAAGAAAGCAATGGAGGAGAGGAAGCGGCTGAAGGAGGCTGGGGTAATTGGTAGCACAATGGATGCACTTGGTGGCGCTGCATCACTGGTTGGTTCAGGCGTTGGACTTGTGGGCACTGGCATTGTTGGCGGTGTTGGGCTCGTGGGTTCAGGAATGGGTGCTGGCGTCGGGCTTGTTGGTTCTGGTATTGGCGCCGTCGGCAGTGGCCTTGGTAAAGCTGGGAAGTTCATGGGGAAGACTATGACAGGGCATTTCAGCATGTCCCGCAAGAACGGTAGCAGCTCTACTGTTCCCCAGCCTGATCAGCCTTCTGCATAATCTGATGTACAGTGATAGCAACGTCATCACCTTTCAGTTTCGGTTTAGCGTTCTGTTTACCGTAAACCTGCGATACCTAGCATCATACAAACTGTTATCGTTGCATTTAAGTGTGCTGGCGCCTTATTGTTGGTTTCTTCGTTGTATTTTATGTGAAACAATGTACTTAAACAGCACGCAGATCACTGTAAATTAGTGAACAACTTTTACAGATTTATACAACAGAATGATATTAAAATTTGTCATTGTATTGATGATGTCTTTGTTCCACGTTCTTTTCAGAGCTAATTGCAACGTGTTGGTTGCACAGATCATTGAGTTTGGGATTGGTAACGTGTGGGGCCTTGCAGGAAAGGGAAAATTGAAAAACAAAAAAACCGCCCGCTGTCACTTTTGAGTTTCCACCCTACATCTTTTTGGGATGCTGTGGTTGCTATTTAGGGGTGTAGTGGATACGAGCGAATATCACTGTTGTTGGGCACTGAAAGTGTTGGATGTCTATTTTTCTCTGTTGTATGTATGTTGTGCCGGCAAACTGAAGCTTACGCGGTGTGGTGTGTTGTGGAATTTTTATTTTAAATAATATAATTTTTTATTCAAATTGCAAAAATATACGTTCATCTTAAAAAATTACAAAAATATATTTTTGTCGTCCGTACATGAGGCGATCACCCTATACACGGGCGATCGGTGCGGCTTTCAACGCGTGATATTTCCTCTGTCTGCGGTCAATTCCTAAAGAAAATCATAACTTTTTCATATGATATCGTATGGAGATGAACTTTATATGAAAATTATAGCTCTCGACGGGATCTACAACTTTTGTATACAAATTTTTTTTCATTTAAATCCATTTAGATAGTCAAAAACAGGATAGAAGTTTCATATCTAAAAACAGATCTGTTTTTAGATCTGAACATTCTATCCTATTTTTGACCATCTAAATGGATTTAAATTGAAAAAGTTTATATACAAAAGTTGTAGATCCCGTCGAGAGCTACAATTTTCATATAAAGTTCATCTCCATCCGACATCATATGAAAAAGTTATGATTTTTTTAGGAACTGACCGCAGACAGAGGAAATATCGCGCGTTCAGAGCGGCACCGATCGCCCGTGTATGGGGCGATCGCCCCATGTACGAGCGACAAAAGTATATTTTTGTAATTTTTTGAGATGGACGTATATTTTTGCAATTTGAATAAAAAATTGTATTATTTAAAATAAAAATTCGTGGGTTGTGCATAGTGTTTGCAGGGTATTGCAGTGTTGCGTTGTGTTTTGATTAGCCTAAGGTGTTACTGGTCCCACTAGTAATAGAACTTCAGATAGGAAGTATAAATTCCTGTCGGAAGGACTGAGGAAAGCACAATAGAAATGTCGATTCCCAAATCTCTTCTAAGCTTCTTCCCCTTGTTGCTTGTTCTCTACTCTAATCTCTTTCCCTTGCTTGGTTGATCGTCGCATTTGGTATCAGAGCCTTCTTCCGATCTGGGGACCAGGAAGAAGCAAGCGCTGTGGTAGACGAAAATGACTACCGCCATGGCATCGGTGGAAACTCAGTTCGAAGGGATCAATGCTCTTTTGAAGCAGATTCTAGAGGACGTGCATGGGGTGAAGTCAGAAGTCGGTGAAGTGCATTCTGCAGTGGAAATGGTGCGAGGAAGGGTGAAGGTTTTGGAAACAAGACCCGACGCTAGAAATTTGGCAGCGATTCAGAGAACTTTGCCTACCACAGCTGTTGAACTGGTGGTTTCGTCGGTGGCAGCACCACTCGGTGAAGAAATGGTGTCGACTAATGGGGGTCGTGGTCAAGAACAAGCGCAGGGGCTAATGAAGGGAATTTTGGGGCCTTCACCACCACCATCACCGGTCACGGGTAAGTAGGAATGGTCTCATGCAGTTCAAGTGTTTTATCCTATACTGGGGGAAGGAAGAGGCATGGGAAATGGACATAATATCAGTTCGAGTTGGCAACCACGCCAATCCTTACCCAAAATTTTGTTTCCTAACTTTGATGGGAAAACCCTATGCTGTGGAGGGAGAGATGCGAGACTTACTTCGAAGTGTTGGGGTTTGCCCGGAGCTTCGCACCATAATTGCAGCGTTGAATTTCATGGGTAATGTAGCCCTCTGGTTGCAGAATGCAGAAGCTAGAGGACGGTTTGAAGATTGGGAAACTCTTTGTGATGCAGTTGATAGGAGATTCAGTAGGAATCTGTACAAGAGGCAAATGAATCAGATGATAAACCTCAAGCAAACCAACACAGTAGCCGAATATGTGGAAAGATTTGAGAAGCTTCAGCATCACTTATTGTTGTACAATCCATCACAGGATGATGTGTTTTTTGTTACTCATTTCTTGACGGTTTGAGGGAAGAAATCCGAGCCGCTATACTACTCCACAATCCAGAAGATGTGGACACTACAGCTGCCTTGGCATTGTTACAAGAACAGGAAGCCATATCATAGAGCAGACAACAAAGAATTTAATAGGGGAGGAGGCAAATATCCGGATAAAACCAAACTCTCAAACAAGTTAGCAGACAATAGAAGAGGGGATGATCCAAAGAAAACCAATATTGGTCGAGTGGATGATAAGTTGGAAGCACTGAGGGCTTACCGGAAAGCAAATGGGCTTTGTTTCATTTGTGGAGAAAAATGGGGAAAAAACCACAAATGTCCGGACCAGGTTCCATTACACATAATTGAGGAACTCATTGAAGTATTGCAAATTAATTCAATTCCTGATGCTGAAAATGAGGAGGCTGAAGATGGAGTAGGGGAAGAGCTACTGTCGGTTACAGAACAACTAAACAATACGAAGATCAAATGCAGGACACTGAGACTACAGGGCTTAATAGGCAAACAGGAGATAATGATTCTGGTGGACTTAGGAAGGGCTTACTCATTTATTGAGAGGCTATTGGACAAGATTCAGTATCAGACAACAAGTATATCACCAATTCACTAACTGTTGCTGATGGGAGATCCATGATATGAAACAAAATGGCATTATCTCTAGCCTGGTGGATTCAGGGACATTAAGGACAATCAACCACAGAGTAAGTGCATTGAAGCTAAAGAACTTAAAGGGTTTTTAAGAAGAGGAGCAGTTACACATTTAGTCCAACTTCACACGAGTTCAGATACTGATCATTGTGCTGAGAAGGAAGGGGAGCAAGAGTACATTCCCCGACCGATAAAAGAGATGCTGCAAGAATATGAGCATTTGTTCAGAGAATTGGTTCAGTTACCTCCAAGGCGTGAGTATGATCATTCCATTCCTTTGATACCCGGTGCACAACCAGTGAATGTCAGACCCTATCGGTATTCTCCACAGCAAAAGAATGAAATAGAGCGCCAAGTTGCTGATATGTTGACAAAAGGAATCATACAACAATGTTAGTCCCTTTGCCTCACCGGTGTTACTAGTAAAGAAGAAAGATGGATCTTGGCGTTTTTGTGTGGATTATCGTAGACTTAACACAATCACTGTGAAGAACAAACACCCTTTGCCGATAATCGATGAGTTACTCGATGATTTGGAAGGGGCTAGTTGGTTCACAAATTAGACTTACAGTTGGGTTATCACCAGATTAGGGTGGCTGCGGGTGAAGAACATAAGATGACTTTCCGTACTCACCAAGGACTTTATGAGTTTGTTGTGATGCCCTTTGGATTGATGAATGCACGTGCTACATTTCAGAGTGTTATGAACCAAATTTTTGCACCTTTACTGCGTCATTTTGTATTAGTATTTGTGGATGACATATTGGTATATAGTAACACTCAATGAACACTTGAACCATCTCAGGAAAGTGTTTGACATATTGGAGCAACATCACTTAGTGGTCAGAAAGGAGAAGTGCTCCTTTGGACAGCAAAGGCTGGAATATTTAGGACACATCATCACTTCAGCAGGGGTCTCTACAGATCAACGAAAAGTTCAGGCTGTGCTTGGTTGGCCGGTGCCACAAAATGTGAAAGAGTTGAGGGGATTTTTGGGATTAACTAGTTACTACAGAAAATTTATTCAAAACTACAACATCATTTGCAAACCCTTGACATCCTTGCTGAAGAAAGGAGTGCAGTTTCAATGGACATCAATATGCGAAGAAGCATTCCAGACATTGCAGCAAGCTTTGGTGCAAGCGCCTATTCTAGCTTTTGCCAAATTTCTCCAAGCAATTCATATTAGAAACTAATGCGAGTAATGGAGGCATATGTGTAGTTCTGATGCAAGAAGGGCATCCGGTAGCATTTCTGAGAAAATCATTGAGCACTCGGAATCAAGCCTTATCTACATATGAAAAGGAATGCATGGCTATACTATTAGCTGTTACAAAATGGCACCCCTATTTGCAACACAGGGAATTTATCATCAGAACAGACCAGAGGGCATTAATGCATCTTACTGAGCAGAGATTAACCACATATATGCAACACAAAGCATTTGTGAAGTTATTGGGTTTACAATTCCAAATACAGTACAAAAAGGGAATTCAAAATGCTGTTGCTGATGCTTTGTCTAGAAGGTAGAATACAATAGAGGTTCAGGTGATTTCAGTATGCACTCCGGTCTGGATTGAGCATCTTGTGGCTGGTTACCAAACCGACAAGGAAACTAAATAATTGCTCTCGAAATTTAGTATAGTAGGATCAAATGAAAAGGGATACACTCTACAGGATGGAGTCATTCGTTTCAAAGGACGAATTTGGGTTGGCAATAACTCTTTAGCTCAACAGCATATACTTCAAGCTTTACATCATAGTGGAATTGGTGGTCATTCCAGCATGCATGCGACATATCATAAAGTTCGCTGCTTATTTGCTTGGCCGAGGTTGAAAACCACTGTTCAGCAATATGTAAAAGAGTGTGAAATTTTCCAACAAGCCAAGGTAGAACATGTGAGGTTGCTAGGATTGTTGCAGCCCATGCCAGTACCTACTCAGGCTTGGAGCACAATCAGCATGGACTTTATCGAAGGGCTACCCTTATCTCACAAATATACCACAATCTGGGTGATAATCGACAAATTCTCCAAGTATGCACACTTCTTTCCGTTAACTCATCCATTTACAGCACCTCAATTGGCTCAGATTTTTTGCAACCAAATCTATAAGTTGCATGGTCTGCCACAAGTCATTATCTCAGATAGGGATAAGGTTTTCACAAGTATATTTTGGCAAGAGCTATTTCGGGTGTCCGATACACAATTGAATATGAGTTCGGCGTATCACCCACAAACCGATGGCCAAATTGAACATCTCAATCAGTGCTTGGAAACATATTTAAGATGTTTTGTACATGCCTGTCCAAAGAAGTGGTTAGATTGGCTTTCGTTAGCGGAATACTGGTATAATACTTCATATCAAACAGCTGTAGCAAAGACACCATTTGAGGTACTATACGGTTACCCACCTCGGCATTTTGGTATTTCTAACTTGAATGCCTGTGCGGTAACTGATGTGCAAGACTAGCTACACCAAAGATAAAGAATGACTTATTTGCTGAAACAACACTTGGATCATGCTTGCTTGAGAATGAAATCACAAGTTGATCAACACAGATCGGACAGAGTCTTTGCAGTGGGTGATAAAGTATATCTTAAGCTGCAACCTTATGTTCAGTCAACAATTGCAACACAAAGCAATCAAAAGCTTTGTTTCCGCTTCTATGGACCATACAGAATAACCGAACGGATTAGCATGGTAGCGTATAAGCTGGATTTACCAGAAGGCAGTAAAGCTCATCCAGTGGTTCATGTGTCCCAGCTCAAAAGATACATTCCTCCTTCAACGATAGTGAACACCATCTTATCTGTCAATTGTATTGACATGGAAATAAATCAAGTTCCAATGACAATTCTGAAGAGCAGACTGATCAAACAGGGAAACCACGTTATACCTTCTGTTCTAGTACAGTTGTCAGGATTACCAGCTTCATTAGCGACATGGGAAAACGCAACTGCTATTCGTATGCAATTTCCTTCGACACCGGCTTGGGGGCAAGCCGCGTCTTAAGGGGGAGGGATTGTCATGTGCCAGATGATGAATAGGGATGTATCGGCAAACTAAAGCTTACGCGGTGTGGTGGGTTGTGCGTAGTGTTTGCAGGGTATTGCAGTGTTGCGTTGTGTTTTGATTAGCCTAAGGTGTTACTAGTCCCACTTGTAATAGACTTCGGATAGGAAGTATAAATTCCTGTCGGAAGGACTGAGGAAAGCAGAATAGAAATGTCGATTCTCAAATCTCTTCTGAACTTCTTCCCCTTGTTGCTTGTTCTCTACTCCAATCTCTTTCCCTTGCTTGCTTGATCATCACAATATACTTGAGAAGCTTTCGATCAGTTGGACGAAAATTATCTGCTCCGTTTGCAACCCTAGTTGCTTTGCTGATTTGCTCACATACACTCGGATCAACCTCTTGTCAGCCCTTATTTACACCAAGGTACAGAATGGTGGCTGACCGGTTACCATTGATTTTTTTTGGTAATCTTGGTTAGTACCTCGATTTCCCACAAGGCCTAGGTTAGGAAAATACAAATTTCAAATTAAAAAATTGGTGGATTTTGATATGTTCTTGATTGGTTTTCATTTGTTTTCACCATTTTTTGAGCAATTTTAACTCAACTTGAAATTTGAAATTCACATTTTCGGACAATTTTTGAGTGGTTACCGCTTTGGAACCAACAATGGGTTGGTTTTAGGACCGGTTCCAGTTTTCCAAACCATGGATGTGAAGAGATACGGGTAGGCTACACTAGTGCACAATAAAAAAAACTCTACCTTGTAAACCAGAAAGCCACGCAAGTAGATGATCATGGATCGTTACCACTAGACACGCAGTGCAGCGGAAGGAAGTTGATGCAGCCCGAATCAACGAAGTGCGCATCCAGTTGCAGTGGTCGATCTTCCTCATTGTGGTGGTCAATCCTCCTCACGTAGTGGTCGATCGTCTCGAACAGTGTTGCAGTAACAGCAACACCTCTACCAGTGTCCACACGTTCGGGGAAAAGAACGTCGTGCGTCGGTGTGTCAGCACCAGAGCGCAAGAGAAGGCTTAAGTGGTGACGGCTAGGATTTCGGTGGCTACGCTCTCTTGTGTAATCTATTGCAATCATGAACCCCTTTATATAGCCACCCCCTCCCTCATGGTGGAACCCTACATTAGGGCCCAACTGAAGGACAAAGCCCACTTGGCCCATTAGTGATGGATCCAATCTGTACCACTATATTTCAACCCCTTAAATGTGTGACTCTGTAGGTTTATGTATATTTGGACACGACTCAGAAACACCTTTCCGACCGATAATCAATAGCGGTACCTAGCAGTACATATCGATTTCCTAATATCCATAAAGCATTGGACGGACCTACTATAGTGTGATAATGTAATGTTCCCTTTGCTTCACGATATCAAATCGAGCTCAAGACGAGAGTCGTGCCATCCTATGACAGCTCGATCTCTTCACTCATACCATACTGGAATAATTTATCTGGATTGACTCTCAATCACATTCGGCATGGCCATGCACTTCCTTAATCCATCTACCTTGAGGGGCCCAGAGATGTCTCTCCGTTATATAGGAAGAGCAAATTCCATCTTGATCATTCATGTACCTCAGTATGTTTCATGGTAAACCTAAAAGCTTCTTTTATAACTACCTGGTTAAAGAGTAGCGTTTGGGAGCTCCTAAGTGAACCATTACACATATAAGAAACCAATGACAATCTCAGGTCTAAGGATCATACACACACTATGCATGAGATCAACTGATAACACATAAGAACAATTCTCGCAATGTTTCATATGGGTCTATCCAACACATGTTCTCTAACATGTGTCCACATTATTGATTAGATATCTCCATATCTTTATGACCCATGAAACTTGATCATCAATCAATACATGTGCTGATCTATGAAGCATACTTGTCCTATATTATGATAACCGATCAGGGATAACTTGAATAACATCGATATATGGAAAAAGTTGCACGAACAAGTCACTTACTTGTTGATTAATCCAATCAATATTTATTCAAAGGACAAACAATTATACTGTTCCATAAACATAAAGCGTGATACAATCATCTTTATGATTATCTCAAGGGCATATCATCAACAGGATGACACTATTTTGTAGACACCTCCCAAGATTCGGTTTTTTTGTCGCTATCAAGGATTCAAATTTCGTTTTCGGATAAAATATCGTCCCTGACCGGATTCTGAAATTTCGGCGAAATTCAGTTATTTCAGACAAATCTCGTCTGAAATTCAAAAACAAAAATTCAAATCCGGTTTGTTTTGTACCGAGAAAAAACGAAATTCGCCGAAAAATACCGAAATTTCGGGCGAAATACCCGAAATTTTAGTCTTTTTGCCATGGACAAAAGTTGGTCAAACGATGTCAAAATATTTTGAAATATTTTTTGGAGAGTTCTGATATATTGATGATATTTTCATAAAAATTTCAGATTATTCTGAAGTCTGTAAATTTTTTGAAAATTCAAACATTGCTACTGTCCTGATAAAACACTGACCGGCAATTTTGAACCGAATGCAAAATTGTCCAAACCACGTTATAAACATTAAATTTTTTTTTCATGGTTATTATGTATATCTAATGCTCTCATAAAATTTTCAGATGATGATCAAACTGTATGAATTTTTAAAAATTTAAACAGTACTACTGCCCTGTTAAAAGGCTTACCGGCAAACTTGAACAAAATGAAAAATTATATAAACCATGTTAAAAATTTTTGAAAATTTTTGTGAATGGTCCTGATGTAACATTGATGTTTTTTTGAAATTTTTAGATGATTATGATTCTCAAATAAGTTTTAAAAATTCAGACAGTGCTATGTCCTGATAACAGTCTCATGATCAATACATAGATTTGCTTTAGCAATAAAAAAAGTTTAAATTTTTTGAAAATTATACAGAATGGTTATAATGAAGTTATTAATATCTCATAAAAATTTTGAATCATGATCACACCCAGTGAATTTATAAAATTCATACAAGGCACAGTACCATTTATGTTCTTTTCTTTTTGATTTCTGAAATATAATATAACAAACGAAGTTCAATGCTTACATAGATTTGATTGACCAAACAAAAAAGTTTAAATTTTTTGAAAAATTTATATAATGGTACTTATTAAATTATTAATCTCTCACAAAAATTTTAGATCATAAGCACAACCAAGAAAATTTATAAAATTTTGACAATGTAACTGTCCCAATTATGTTAATTCTATTTTTGATTTTTTAAAGATAACAAATTAAGTTAAATTATTTTGAAATTTTTTATGTATGATCCTAAAATACTAAGGATAGTACCATAAATATTTTAGCTTATTATCAAGCTTGAACAATTTTATAAAAATCTAACAGTGTTTCTACCAAAATTTTAAAATGTCTAAAAAATTTGGTGTTTCAACAAATTTTCATAGGAGATGACTTTCCTAAGGGTTATTGGATCAAATCCGTCCCTAAAAGTTTCAAACGGCCAAAAAACATGAAATTTTGGCGAAATTTCGACAAGAAAAACCGATTTTTTGGGTTACTTTAGCAATTTCAAATTTTTTTAATTTTTTTTCCGGCTGGTACTTTATATTTCGGGGTGGTCCAAAATTCAAAATTTAGGCGAAAGTTCGCCGAAATTCGACGAAATTTGGAACCCTGGTCGCTACTAGCCTCCTTCTTGGTTTCTAGTTGTCACCAATGTTTCCCTCAATGATCCGAGCAACCCGAACTAGCTGATATTGATCGGAGCCGACGATAGGAGATCTAAGAAGAGGGGAGGGTAGAGGGAAGGGGAAATAGATGAAATGATGGACCGGAGAGAGTGAGTGATGACTTTGCATTGGATGGTATGGTGTCGGGACTAAAATATGTAAATTTGAACCTTTTGTGTATACTGCACAAGTTCAGGATCACGCTTATACACACAATGGCAATATAGATGTAATATCACAATCATACACAGCGGAAACATAATAAAAGACTATCTATTGGATAAAAGATAGTTGAATGACTTTAAGGTCGACTTTACATTTATTAGGCCTCACAAGGCTTTAACTCTTAAGAAAACAGCAGCAAAACGGAAAAACTTCGGTGGATAAGCCATCAATATGCCACAGGCATCTGACAAGTTTCAATTCCTAGTATCTCGCATCCTCGTGGACCTCCGCCTCCATAGTAGGTGTAGACTCCACTTCAACTGATGGATTTGTTGTGGCAAGGGTGAGTACATAAAACACTTAACAAGTTGTGCAAAGAATGCAAATTTATTATAACACATGCAAGGCTTATTTCAAAAAATAGCTGATATGGCTATTTTGCAATAAAGCATCATTTGTATTTGAATACAATAAATAGATTAAGATAATAGCATCCCTTCCCAAGTTTTATTTTATAAAATCTAACTCTTGATTGAAATTCTCGAGCATTGTTCATAACCGGGAACATAACTATTTGAATAGGTTGTACACTCTGTAGAGGTTATACACTTTACCTAAAAGATATGATTGATCTTACAATATCGGCCATAACACATACCCATCGATGTATGACTAAGAAAGAAGAATATAAAAAAATCTTTCTAAAACTTTATCCAAACATAGACACTCTTGAAAAGCCTAGTCTCACTATCCCTCCCTCACATAGAGTAGAAGAATAAGAGAGACTCATCGTTGGATTATGAATAATCAGTGTTGAAAATATGTAGCCACTGCAACACACACCTTCTCCAACCGCACACACAACTTGGTTTCCTCTTGAGATATACTCGCAACTTACTAAGTTAGATCTGGACCATAACAGACATGTGATTGTATGACTAGCCCAGTTCAATGGCTTACAAGGTCAAGTCCTTAACTAACCGAGGCAAGACTTCTAATTATTCTTAGTAACTATATCAAATGATTCACACGGAATCTCCAACCCAACATCATATAAACCCACCTATCGAAGGTCAGAATTTGGACAATAAACTTATGATTACGGCCCTGTTTGGCAGAGCTCCAGATCCCAGCTCCACCTCAGAGCTGGAGTTTGTAGGCTAAAATAAAGTGAATTAAGTTTATATTTTTAGTCTAAAATGTAAACAAGATGATCCACATAAACACTCTTAATGTACTCACAGCTCCAGCTCCATAAATTTCTGGAGCTAGAAATACCCTGCTCCACCAACTCCACGGATTTTGGTGGAGTTGAAGCTGTCCCAAACACCCCCTACGGGTACCTTAGATTTAGCAAAGTCAAGCATGAAGACAGCGGCACACGATGTATACAGGTTCAGGCCCCCAGATGGAGTAATACCCTACGTCCTGTGCTGATGATGTAAGTATCTAGAGTATCGAGTACAGAGCAAGTTGTCTAGCTCTAGTTACAATGAAGATTGGATCTAGGCAATAGCTAAACTATGGCTGGAGGTTGGCGAAGCGTGGTTGGTCGGCTCTTGGTTGCTTTGCGTCTTTTGAAAGCTCTAAAAAGTTTTCTCTTCTTCTCTGGTTTTGAAGTCCTGCCTTGAGGATACCTACCCCCGGTCTTATATAGTCGGGGTAGCCCGGCTTCAGGTTGAGTTGTAGTCGATTTGGGATACCGGATCGTAGCCGATGAGGAGTCAATTGTCGCGTGATCTTTGCAGCATATCCAAACTTCCCTGGATATTAGGCGGACTCGAGTCGGTTTCCTCATAACGGAAGTGTTCGAGTCCTTCCTAGTATGCAGATTTCCCCTCCGCGTATATCTTATCCCATAGAATCAGGCCCGTGATATCCGGAGTTTCTATATGTCGTTAGGACATATCCTTCGCATATCCTGCATGTATGCATACCCTATGTTTAGATATTTGACACCACCCTGGCCTCTTGCCACTTGCCACAATCTAAATCGTTTACCAACCCAGTTGATTATTATGTGATACATGCCATCAATAACATCAATATCATTGTGTGAGAACACATGACATACTCTTTTCCTAAACATGTTCCTTCAAAAGATATTATGATTCGTGGAATGGCTAAGCAAACTAAGTGTGATTTAACCAACCCATGTTGGCATATATTAGCAACCAACTACTAATTATCCATCCTAGGGTGACAATAATCATGGCATAGTAAATGACAAGGTAGGTATAATTCAAATGAATTAAATAGCTCGTCAACAACCTTAGCCTCCTCAGTGACACGATCACCAAGAATAAGGTCATGGAGAAGTTTCTCCATGTGGTCACTCCGAGGTACTTGCAGATCGCCCTGTCCATTGAAACTCTAGTTGAAATGAACATGCTCTCTGTCGAGGAGCTAATATGGCGGCTCAAGGCCGTCGAGGAACGCTTCGACCTTGACACCAGTGGCAACACCGGTGGGCGTCTGCTTCTCTCGGAGGAGTGGCTTGCACGCTAGAAGAAGCGCGAACGGCCAAGGGCTCATCCGACAGCAAGGCCACCGACAAGGGCGGCAGTGGCGGTGACAAGCACCGCAAGTAACGTCGCGGCAAGGGCAGCCGCAAATACTCCGTGTCAAGTGGCGGTAAGGACAGCGGGTCTGGCAGCGACAAGGACAACTCATTGAGCAGTGACAAGGGGAAGTGCTACAACTGTGGCATATACGGGCACTTTTCCCATGAATGCCGCAAGCCACGGCGCGAGCGCAAGGAGGAGGCGAACTTCACCAACACTCGGGAGGAACAATCGATGCTCCTCATGGCCGAGCAATGCGAGCTAGTGTAGGTCAACGACATCGCGCCATCACAGATTATCTTCCTCAATGAGGAGAAGGTCATCCCATAGGACACTGGCGCCGACGTGTGGTATCTGGACACCGGAGCCAGTAACCACATGACAGGCAACCGTTCGATAATGTCTTCGCTTGACAAGACCGTGCAGGGCATGGTGAAGTTTGGCGACGGCTCTATGGTGCAGATATGCGGAAGTGGTGTCGTTGTGTTCTAGTGCAAGAACAAGGAGCACCTTGTGCTCACCGAGGTATACTATATACCATGGCTTCGGAGCAACATCGTGAGCTTGGGACAGCTTGAAGAGAATGGATACAAGGTCACCATTAAGGACGGTGAGCTTTGCATCTTTGACAGCGAACAATTGTTGTTGGTGCAGGTGTTCCGCTCCAGAAATAGGTTGTACACTTTGGCGCTGAACTTGGCCGCACCCATGTGTCTGCTGGCGAGGGCAAACGATGAGGCATGGCACTGGCATGCGCACTACGGCCACCCGCACTTCTGTGCACTCCATGACCTCTCTACCAATAACATGGTTGATGGTGTGCAAATGATCAATCGCATGGAGCAATTATGTGATGGGTTCACGCTCAACAAGATGCACCGAACCTCGTTCCCGCTCGCGTCATCGTACCATGCTGAGCATGGACTAGGGCTGGTGCATGGGGATCTCTGTGGCCCCATCACACCGGCTACTCCATGTGGCAACCGATATTTCTTACTGATTGTCGATTACTACAGCAGGTTCATGTGGGTGGAGATGCTACAGACGAAGGACGAGGCATTCAAGTTCTTCCGCAAGATCAAGTCGGTCGCCGAGAATGAGTGCAATGTCAAGCTCATGGCGTTCTAAAGTGATCGTGGTTGGGAGTTCAACTCCATCGAGTTCGACAACTATTGTGACAAGCATGGCATCAAACGGTACACAACTGCATCCTACTCGCCGTAGCAGAACGGCGTTGTGGAACGACAGAATCAAAGAGTTGTCGAGATGGCACACAGCTTGCTAAAAAACATGCGCGTGCTGGCCACATTCTGGGGTGAGGCAATGAAGACCATCGTGCACATCCTGAATCGGGTGCCAATGCGGGCACTCAGTGGCATCATGCCATATGAGGCATGCATGGGTGACGGCTGAACGTGTCCTACCTTAGAACGTTTGGCTGCGTCGCTCACGTGAAGAAGGTGGGCCCTGGAGTCACCAAGCTCTCGGACAGGTTGACGTCGATGGTGTTCACCGGCTATGAAGATTGCAGTAAGGCCTACTGCGTCTATGATCCTGCGACGCGCAAGCTACATGTGACGCGCGACGTGATCTTTGAGGAGGACAAGCTGTGGGATTGGGATGCTGTGCCGGGCGATCATGTTTCCGATCGCAGCATGGACACGTTCACTATGGAGTACACCACTACCCATGTGGAGGGTGCTCTAGTGAACAATAGCAATGACGCTGGAGTGGCTTCAACAGGATCAAGCCCAGTGGTGCAGTAGGCGGGGGAGCCACGAACACCTTTAGCAGCTAGAGCACTTGCACCGAGTGGCGTCGAGTGGGTCACTCCGCCAACTGGTGCATCACATGACTCCGAGGGGGTGCCACTGCGGTACCGAACCGTAGACAACATCTACAACACGATGGAGGTGCACGACATAGGATAGATCTGAATATATAGCTTAATTTATGGACGCAAATAAGAGATGGGTATAGCATCAGGTTCACTGGTTTGCTGCATGAAAGATCATGAGGGACTATCTTGGTTTCGTCCTTGAAAATGTTACAATAATCCTTCATCTCCTGGTCTCCTTCAGTCTTGACAACAACTGACTCTACAGAATCCATAGTATTATCAGCTTCATCGTGACTCCCATCCACAGATTCATCAACCAACCCAAAATAAGATCTGCTAAGCTCTTTTTTCGAGTTGTTAGCCGTGTTTTCTGAATTATCTGAACCACTCAACCACATAAACAAAAGGAAATGGCCTAAGAAATGCAATTCGAAACACATGAAAAGATGAATCAAAGGGAAGTGAAGTCACAGAGAATGTTGTTACCGTTCCTGGCCATCTCGTTGAGGGAAGGCAGCAGCCTCTGGTACCCGAACGAGGCCGGATCGCACACGAGATTGGAGTGCAGGAGCATCCACTACATGGGGAGGGAGAGCCAGTAGATGAAACCTAATTAGATGGGGAACCCAACACGGGAGAGGCATGGTACGCATGAGATGAAGAAACCGCGGGAGACTCACCGGCTTGAGCTCTCGGTCTTTGGCCGATGTGGTGTCCGGTGGCATACTCTCAATAGATCCGAGCTTCGCGGCGGGACCATCAGGGGAGGAGTCCAGGGACGTGGAGGCGGGCGGGATGATGTGGCGGAGGCAGAGGTCCTTGACAGAGACGCGGCTGCCGCCACTATGGACGAGATGGAGTAGGAGCTCGGCGTGGCGACGAGAGGTGAGGACGTCGGGAAGAGTGTAGCTAGGGTTGGAGTGAACTGCAGGCCAGGAAGAGTGAGCAATGAAGAATGACAACGAGTTACTCTGCATTAAATTTGTCCGAATGAGGCAATACAATCGGTTCAACACTAAACCGATAGTGAAAAGTTATAATTACAATCGGTTCAAAGCAGAACCGACAGCACTAAAAGAAATTACAATCGGGTTCAAAGTAGAACCGACATAATTAGAAAGCTCATCTCAATCGGTTTTAACTTAAAATCGACACAAATAGTAAGCTTATCTCAATCGGTTTTTACTACAAACTGATACAGATGAGTAGTCCATTCCTATCAGTTTTTTTTCATGAAACCGACACAGATGAGAACAGTATCACTATCGGTTTATATTAAAAACCGACACAGATGACCATAGTATCACTATCGGTTTATAATAAAAACCGACATAGATGACTACAGTATCACTATCGGTTTATATTAAAAACCGACACAGATGATCACGGTATCACTATCAATTTATATTAAAAACCGACATAGATGACCATAGTATCACTATCGGTTTATAATAAAAATCGACACAGATGAGAAGAGTACCACTATCGGTTTATATTAAAAACCGACACAGATGAGAACAATATCACTATCGTTTTATATTAAAAACCGACACAGATGACCATAGTATCACTATCGGTTTATATTAAAAACCGACACAGATGAATACAGTATCACTATCGGTTTATATTAAAAACCGACACAGATGGACATAGTATCACTATCAGTTACTACTAGAAACCGACACGGATTAAAACATTATCAGTTATCTATTAAAAACTGACACTAACATGATTCATCACTATCGGTTTTCCACGTAAATCGATACAAATATATCAAAGGCACCAAAATTAACTATGAACTGAGAAGAGGAGTAAGTACTCCCAGTGACAAATTGAGTATTGGGCTGTGAAGAACTTGTGGTCTATTAGTTGTTTTTTAACATGGTGTCTTGCTTGTTGGTGGGAAAAGATAGTAGTTTTCTTGTTGTAATTACTAACTTGGCACATGCACAATTTCTAACCTGATAAAAGCATGCAAGAGTAGAAAATTCTAACATTCATCATAGGACAGTATCAATAATTTCATATTAACACGAGAGCACTACAAAGATAATCAAATGGATGTGTGCATGTCAAATAAAGGGTGAGAAATCTGATAGGATACACACAATTCCAGTGCAATCTAAACTTTCTTCGTGACATATCAAAATTACCTAGTGCAAAATTGAAGGGGTTTGAAGGAATGCTCACATTTTGAAGAAAACCACAAATGAGGGAAAAAAGAGGGAAAATCTACTCAAGCTAGGGCTTCAGATTTACCCTCTTAACACCCAACCTGAGGATTTCAAATTTTCTCACCCTAGTATTGCTTCCAACCAAAATATGTGCTGTTTTTTCGGATGACGGCGGTTTTCTTAGCCTTTGGATTAACAACAGAGGAGAATTTAGCCCGAGGGTATAAATAACCTAGCGAGACACATCACAATCGGTTCTAACATTAGAACTGATTGAGATGTGCCATGCACATCACTATCGGTTCTTATGCAAGAACCGTTAGTGAACTATTGGTTCTTGCTTAAGAACTGATAGTGATGTGCACATGAACATCACTATCGGTTCTTATGCAAGAACCTTCTCTCATAAGAATCGATAGTGATGTGCATTACACATCTCAATCGGTTCTAATTTTAGAACCGATTATGATGTGTCGAGTGCTACATCACAATCACTTCTAACCTGAGAACCGATAGTGATTATTATTAACACCCCCTCCTAAGTCATCTATCACAATCGCTTTTGCCTAAAAACTTGAGAACCGACGCAGATGAAGCGATAGTGATGTACCATTCTGTAGTAGTGACGTGGCATGGCACGTTGAGTGCGAGGCGTGGTGTGAGTGTAGGATCTATAGTTAGCACGTTCTTGCATGTAGCTGGGATATATACAGAGTAGAAAACGGAAAGGCCGCGAGTCGGTTGTGCGGCACAAATGATTGTTGTCTCAGCCGTGTGATCAAGTTGGTGTAGTGTCCGAGTGTTCATGTACATTT
This sequence comes from Otatea glauca, assembly GCA_036346275.1. NCBI lineage: Eukaryota > Viridiplantae > Streptophyta > Magnoliopsida > Poales > Poaceae > Otatea > Otatea glauca. Next base: position 30,821,080 of record CM070723.1, on the reverse strand, counting down.
GTGTCTCCAGGTATCGCGTGCGTAGTCGCAAGTTGGCGACGACAGATAGCCGAGAGAGGGTATTTGATGGCGGCGCTACTAGAGGAGCATGTCAAGCCTCAAGCCTTGCCACCGGCCTGACGCTACGACCACCACATTCACCCAGCTGCTGGCACCGACTCCGTTGCCGTCCGGCCCTATAGATATTGTTGACTTCAAAAACTTGAAGTTGGGTTTCTGACAACAGCACACCAGACGAACACCTGGTTCAGAGCGTGTCAGTCGATTTGACCTGTAATCGACAAGGTAAAAATATGAAATTCACTCAAAGCCGATCATGAAGATCAATCGGCTTAGATTCAATCAACTCAAAGCCGATTAAGTCAAGATAAAAGGGTAAGTCTAACTAGCCAATTAGGGCTAATCAGAGGATAAAGGTAGATCGATTCTGAAGAAGGCGATGTGCAAGAAAATCAAAATAAATAGAACCTGTGGCGTAATTTGAAGAAAATCAACAATCGGCGATGCGCAACTTTATTGATCAAGATCGAATTACAAAGACTAAATTACGAAACCTACTTCTAGTCAACAGGAAAAGAGAATAATGTAAATTGGTGTGTTTGATTGTGATTGATTTCTTTCATAGCTCGCCCTTGACCTTCTTTTTATACCCGTCGGCCGATCGTGTCCTATTACAACGTGTTACAAAACTGATCCGTATCGGCCTCAATCCAGATAGTTTTCCCTTAAAGATCTTTACCGTTACCAAATATCTCCAAATCTTTCCAAATCATCCGTTGGTTACTGCATGCTGACTTTCTCTTGCCGATTTTGACCATACCTGCCAAATTTTGGTGCAAACATATGCCCCCCATTTTTGAGAGATGACTTGTTATCTTCCAAAAATTTACAACTATAGGCTTTTCTCCATCGGCTAACTGCTAATCCTTATACAGTAACTATCGCTTTAATTGCGTCGTAATTTTCTGACATGCGTGTAGTGCGTTTTAACTGCTCGTGTCTTTTGAGATTTATTTTCCGCCGCTTCAAATTTTTACCGTGCTACAAATACGCGGCCCCCACGCATTCATTCTTTACGCGCACAAGCTCTCGAATTGTTTACAATCGGCTTCTTGTCTTCAGCAACCAAGTCTCTGCTACCATGATCTGCTCTCAATCGGCTTCAACTAAGATCGCCTGAATAGATCCTTCCCAAGTATTCATCCCAATTCCTAATGGTAACGACCAGTTCTACCTAGGGCCAGTAGGAAAAATAGATGCTGATATGGTTATTAATGAAGAAATTCTTCGCCTTCCTTTATCTGCTGCTAGCGCCTTCGTTTATCTGCTGCTGGATACAACATAGAAGGTTGGAATAAAAGCTTTAGAGCCTGGCCGACAGCGCTTAAGGGATGGATGTCTTGGTATATCAACGCAGCGTCTCAAAAGAGGGGTGAATGAGAAAAAATGGGTATAGCCGAGTGCATCCCGCTTTCGTTAGCCGATCCAAAAGTCAATGAGCCCTTGGTGGCCACGACTTGTTATTTCTGGTCGGATACCTTTAATGCTTTCATGTTCCGCACCGGTCCTGTCGGCCCAACTCTTTTGAATATGGCCAGCTGTGCTGCCTTAGGTCAGACGGTGAACAAATTGAAGAGGAACGCGGTATGCTACACTAGCAGAAAAAAAATCTACCGCATAACCAAAAAGCTACTCGCAAGAAGGGGATCACAGATTAGATTACCACTAGATGCACAGTTGCGGAATCCTTCGCGCGTCGATGTAGTGGATCGTCCTCGTCGCAGTCGTTGTGTTGATAGAGTGGATCGTCCTCCCATGCCGCAGTCGCAGCAGTGTCACCGCAGTAGTCCACACGTCCAGGGATGGAACGCCGTGCGTCGGTGTGCAAGCACCTGGTCGCTCGGCAGGGGCAGCGAGAGGAGGAGGCTAGGGTTTCTGGTGGATCACTTCTAAACCGTGGAAAGCACATCCTGTGCCCACCCTCCTCCCCTCCTTATATAGCCACGAGATGAAACCCTAAATCAGGGCCCATCAGCGTGCTAAGCCCACGAGGTCCATTAATTACGGATCCAATCTAAATTAATGCGTCTCAGCCCATTAAGTGTGTGACCCTGCAGGTTCACGTATGTTTGGACATGGATTCGAAAAACTCCTTTTCAATCCAATAGTTGGTAGCGGCTCCTTGCAAAGTATGCCAACTCCCAAACATACTATGATCAACTCACCAGGATCCGCTTGGTATCTGCTCGTGACACTTAGAGCATATGAGACATCTGGGCGTGTACATATCATGCCATACATAATAGACTCAATAGCTGAAGCATATGGAATCTTGCTCATCCTTTCTCGCTCATCAGATGTCGAAGGACACTGATTCTTGCAGAGACTGATGCCATGTGACATTGGCATGAAACCTCTCTTGGATTCATGCATATTGAACCTTTTTAATATCTTGTCAATGTATGTTTCCTGACTTAATCCAATTAACCTTTTTGATCTATCTCTATAGATTTTTATGCCCAAGATATAGCATGCTTCTCCCAAGTCCTTCATTGAGAAACTCCTTTTCAATGAAGTTTTAACATCTTCAAGCATAGGAATATCATTCCCGATCAATAATATGTCATCCACATACAAAATCAGAAACACAAGTGCGCTCCCACTAGCCTTCTTGTAAACACAAGGCTCTTCTTCGTTTTTGATAAAGTCAAAACCCTTGACCACTTCATCAAAACGAATATTCCAACTCCGAGATGCTTGCTTTAACCTATAAATGTATCTTTGAAGCTTGCATACCCTTTTAGCATATTTAGGATCAAGAAAACCTTCAGGTTGTATCATGTATACATTCTCAGATAGATTCCCATTAAGGAAGGCCGTTTTGACATCCATCTGCCATATTTCATAATCGAAATATGCAGCAATAGCTAAAATGATCTGGACAGACTTGAGCATGGCTACCAGTGAAAAGGTTTCATCATAGTAACTCCTTGAACTTGTTTGAAACCCTTTGCCACCAACCGTGCCTTATAGATCTGAATATTTCCATCTACGTCTATCTTCTTCTTGAAAATCCATTTGCATTCAATGGTTTTTACACCATCAGGAGAATCGACCAAGTCCCAAACTTCATTGTCATTCATGGATTGAATTTTGGATCTCATGGCTTCAAGCCATTTTTCGAAGTTTGGGTCCATTATTGCTTCTTCATAAGTTATGGGCTCATCATTGTCCAACAATAATATGTCATTCCCATATCTTATAGGTACATGACGTGGCCTCCCCGACCTACGTGGGGCTGGAGTCTCTTCCACAGGTTGTACAACACTTTGTACATCTTGTGAAGGTTCAGTGGTAGCTTGAACATATTCATGTGATTCTCGAACTTCATCAAGATACACATCACTCCTACTGATTTCCTTTGAAAGAAACTCTTTCTCCAAAAAGACACCATTTCGAGCAACAAAAACTTTGTTATCGTTTCTTTTGTAAAAGTAATATCCTTTTGTTTCTTTAGGATACCCAACAAAAAAGCATTTTTCTGATTAGGTGCGAGTTTATCTTATTGTAAACATTTTACATAAGCCTCACATCCCCATATCTTGAGAAATGACAACATGGGTCTTCTCCCAGTCCATATCTCATATAGCATCTTCTCAACGAATTTTGATGGGACCCTATTCAAAGTGAAAGCAGTTGTCTCTAGAGCGAAACCCCAAAAGAATAATGGCAGATCTGTTTGGCTCATCATTGACCGAACCATATCTAATAAAGTTCGGTTTCGTCGTTCGGACACGCCATTCCATTGAGGCGTTCCTGGCGGAGTAAGTTGCAGAACGATTCCACATTGCTTTAGATGATCACCAAACTCTTGGCTCAAGTATTCGCCACCACGATCTGATCGTAAGTGTTTTATTGATTTGCCAAGTTGATTTTGTACTTCGTTTTGAAACTCTTTGAACCTTTCAAAAGTTTCAGATTTATGCCACATTAAATAGATATATCCGTATCTACTAAAGTCATCGGTAAAAGTTACAAAGTACTGAAACCCACCCCTAACAGTCGAGCTCATTGGTCCACATACATCTGTATGTACTAGGGCCAATAACTCACTCGCTCTCTCACTAAAACCTGTGAAAGGGGCTTTTGTCATCTTGCCAAGTAAACAAGATTCACATGTTTCAAATGATTCAAAATCAAATGAGGTTAGAAGTCCATCACCATGGAGCTTCTTCATGCGCTTCTCATTTATATGACCTAAGCGATAATGCCATAAAAAGGTAGGGTTCAAATCATTAGGCCGATGCCTTTTTACATTAATGTTATAGACAGGTTTCTCTTCGAGTTCAAGGACGTACAACCCATCCACCATGGGGCAACGACCATAATACATATCATTAAAAAATATTGAACAAACAAAGTTCTTTATTTTGAAATCATAACCTTCATATTCCAAACAAGAAGATGAAATAATGTTTCTACTCAAAGATGGAACAAAATAACAATTATTGAGTTCTAAAACTAATCCTGAAGGCAAATGCAATGGGTATGTGCCAACGGCAAGATCAAGAACTCTTGCTTTATTCCCCGCGAAGATCCACTTCTCCTTTGCCAAGTCTCTACTCTTTATCACCGTGATCGAATTGCAAATGTGAACAACCGAACTAGTATCATATACCCATGAGCTGAGTGAAGAAGTAGCAAGATTAATTTCTATAACATTAATACCTGAAGTGGAAACCACATTTCCATTCTTCTTATCTGCCAGGTACTTTTCGTAGTTCCGTTTCCAATGTTCTGATTTCTTGCAATAGAAGCATTGGGTATCAGGTTGAGGGCCAACTTTAAGCTTCTGAAGCTTAGTTTTGAGGCTTGTGATCTCATCTTGAGCCTTGCCCTTGCCCTTGCTCTTTCCCGTTCCCCCAGCTTTAGCCTTCCTCTTTTTGAATGCAGTTGTTTTCTGAACTATCGTCACATGATTGGGTTTTTTCTTAATGCTTTCCTCGGCAGCTTTGAGCATCCCATGTAGCTCGGTTAGGCTCTTCTCCATGCTATTCATATGAAAATTCATAATGAATGGCTCAAAGCTCTGTGGCAGAGACTGGAGAATAACATCTGTGGCCAAACCGAGGCTAAGGGGAAACTCAAGTTTTTCCAATCTCCCGATGTAACCAATCATCTTGATCACATGAGGGCTTACCAGTCGCCTTCAGCCAGCTTACAAGCAAATAAAAGCTTTGAGATACCATACCTCTCAGCTCATGCTTGATTCCCAAACATGCCCTTCAAGCCCACAATCATATTATAAGCATCCTGGTCCTCATATTGCTTTTGGAGCTCAGAGTCCATGGTGACAAGCATGAGACAAAGTGACCTCTGAAGCATTAACATGTTTTTCGTATTCAACCTTCAAATTGCGAGGAGCATTTTCGGCTGGTTCATCAGGAATTGGATTCTCTAGAACATAGTCCTTCTTTTCATGCTTGAGAACAATTCTCAGGTTGCGATACCAATCAACAAAATTAGTTCCATTAAGTTTTTCCCTTTCCAAAACTGATCTCAAAGCAAAACCAGGTGTAGCAGGAGAAGGAGAAGGTGCCATTGAACTACAACAAAGTCATGCAAAGATTCTAAGCACTATGTTTATGTAAAAATTTTATTAAACATTTTAATAAAAGACACTCCTATTTTATGTCCCTTTTATAGACATATAGTGAGTATTCAAGATCCATATTCATCAAACACTAGTGAGCTTTGGCATCACTGCTAGAAATTTAATGACATAGGTAAGCAACACATTTGCTAATTACATCTTATGTAACTCTTGTTTGTTGAGTATGAAAACAAGTAATGAATGCCTCCGTTAACTTGACTCATGGCCAGGTCAACCTGCCCCAAGGGCTCACATGAGAGAGGGAGCACTTCCCGTTTTCGGGTGCCAATTAAGAAACCTGCCTCATGTGTGTTTTCCTAGACACCAATTGTCTTGTATAGGTTCCTTCATTACTGAAATCAAGTCCCAACCACTTATGTCCTCAAGTCCAAAACCGTTTTGATAGCTCGTTTAAATCTGCCATTATTATGCGTGATGTGTCCAACACATCCCTATCATCTATTAAGATAGCCATTGATATACTACTTTGGCAGTCATATCAATAACGATCTAAATTCTTGATAGGTGCAACAATTGGATGGACATTTTGATTTAAAATTTTAACTATAGGGATGAAAAATATCTACTAAGAACATGGCATCACATGCAATGAGCATAAAGAAAATAGCAAGGATTAAACGCACATCCACAAAAAATCAAAATAAGCTGTGAAATAGCATGGCCCTTAGCATTAAGATCTCCATCATCATGCTTGTTTGTTCACCTTGCCACCTTGCTTGATTTGTTCACCTAGCCACCTTGCTTGATACCATCGTCTTCATCATTATGGATGCAATGCCTTACAACTTTTGATAATGAATTTTACATGAGGGTTTGAAGCATCACAAGTCGACACATAGGTCGTTATACAATTTAAATAGCCTTATGGCTTGACACGGCACGCAGGCCATGTGGAAATTACATGCATCACATACACATAGGCCATACTATTTCACATAATTCCCTGCAAAAACAAGTTAAACAAAAGCAACCCTACGACTCAGGGTCGGAGGCGGCTCCTGGCGGGTCCAGGGGCGCTGGCATGGCGGTCTCACCGGCCCGCCAATGGTGGGATCCTAGGGCGGCGCCTGGCGGGTCCAAGGGGCATAGCCCCATATTATCTGCTGCTGGATACAACATAGAAGGTTGGAATAAAAGCTTTAGAGCCTGGTCGACAGCGCTTAAGGGATGGAGGTCTTGGTATATCCGCGTAGCGTCTCAAAAGAGGGGTGAATGGGAAAAAATGGGTAAAGCCGAGTGCATCCCGCTTTCGTTAGCCGATCCAGAAGCCAATGAGCCCTTGGTGGCCACGACCTGTTATTTCCGGTCGGATACCTTTAATGCTTTCATGTTTCGCACCGGTCCTATCGACCCAACTCTATTGGATATGGCCCAGCTGTGCTGCCTTAGGTCAGACTGTGAACAAATTGAAGAGGAACAGGTATGCTACACTAGCAGAAAAGAAATGTACCGCATAACCAGAAAGCTACTCGCAAGAAGGGGATCACAGATTAGATTACCACTAGACGCGCAGTTGCGGAATCCTTCGCGCATCAATGTAGTGGATCGTCCTCGTCGTAGTCGTTGCGTCGATGGAGTGGATCGTCCTCCCACACCGCAGTCGTAGCAGCGTCACCGCAGTAGTCCACACGTCCAGGGATGGAACGTCGTGCGTCAGTGTGCAAGCACCTAGTCGCTCGGCAGGGGCAGCGAGAGGAGGAGGCTAGGGTTTCGGGTGAATCACTTCTAAACCGTGGAAAGCACACCCTGTGCCCACCCTCCTCCCCTCCTTATATAGCCACGAGATGAAACCCTAAACCAGGGCCCATCAGCGTGTTAAGCCCACGAGGTCCATTCATTACGGATCCAATCCAAATTAATGCGTCCCAGCCCATTAAGTGTGTGACCCTACAGGTTCACGTACGTTTGGAAATGGATTCGAAAAACTCCTTTTCAATCCAATAATTGGTAGCGGCTCCTTGCAAAGTATGCCAACTCCCAAACATACTATGATCAAATCGGACAGAACCTATCAAAAGTACTCATGTAATAATCCCTTTGCCAAGTATATGAAGATTGAACTCAAGGCGAGAAGCATGTCATCCTTTGATGATTCAATCCATCTCTCGTATCCGTGATATATTAATAAGTTATGATTGACTCCTCAATCACGGCATGGCCATGCACTTCCTTAATCATATCACACGAGTGGCCTTATCATATATCTCCGTTTCATTGGAGTGGAAAATTCCATCTTGATCGCCACTTCCTCGCACGCTTCATAGTAAACATGAAAGCTACCTTTATAACTATCCGGTTAGGAAGTAGTGTTTGATAGCCCCAAGGAAAACTATTACACATGTAGGGAATATGACAATCTCAGGTCTAAGGATCATACATCTACTATGTATGAGATACACTGATGACACATAAGAATGAAACATTCTCGCAGTGTCCCATGGCGGGTCTATCTAACCCATGTTCTTCAACATGCGTCCACAATGTATAGATGATATCTCCATATCCCATGATCTATGAAGCATGATCGTCGATCACTACATGTGCTGATCTATTCATCGTTGTCCTATATGATGATATTTGATCAGAGATATTTATCGAATTATATCAATAAGTAAAGAGCTTCATAAGCAAGTCACAAAATTGTTGATAAATACAATGATATGCATTCATTGGACCAATAATCATATTATTATTCATAAACATAGTCATGTTACAATCATCTAAATGATTGCCTCAAGGGCATAACACTAACACAAATATCGGCTTATAGCGGCAAGCCCAGGTGCAAGCTGATTCAGTCTAAAGGTGAAGAATGGAGCAAGTACATCGGCAACAACAACAAAATACATGGGCCAGTATCGGATGAAGAGCATATCGCCTTTTTAAATTTATGGTTAGACAGATTCCTATTTTGTGGGGCTTCTCTTGGGCCAACGCAAGTGTATCAGTTGATAGCCGAACACTTGGTAGAAGGTCGTCGACTAGCCTTGGGCAAAATGCTGCTAGGAGCAGTTTATCAAATGATGTACACAATAAGGAGTCGTCTGTTCACAGGCTTCACCAATTTTCTTATCGGTAATGTAGGTGGCCCTCTTTGGTTTATCCAGATCTGGCTTTACTGCTTGTTCAGCCGATCTTTCGAATTGGATTCAGAAAATATAGCTTTTCCTTATGAAGATACTACAGAAAATGCTATCCCTCCCGATCATACGGTGAGAGATACATCATGTGTTCTGGGAATGAGACAAAGATTACACTGATCGGCTCAAGAAAATATTTATCATTTTTTCTTCAATTAAGCAATGACGACTTTGGCCAACAAGACTTTTTTAGTTACAGCAGCGTAGCCGATTTTTCGTGGCCATCATTCTTACATCTGGAAGCCGACAGTTCTCTTATGCCTTCATCTACTCTGGATCTTTACAAGACATTCATTTCTCCCAGCATATTGCGCGTCGGCTTTAATACCAGAAATCGAACATTTCAGCCATCATACGAGTTTTATCATCTGTCAATTTATGCTCGTCAACTGGGTTTTGGTCAGGTTATTCCTTGTCTTCAATTCCTTGATCGGCTTCAACCTAGAGCCAGAGTAAGAAACAGTGTAGCAGATGACCTCGTTTTAGAAATAGCCGACGAGCTCTAGATCAAAGATGTGGCGCACTTCCTCCTGAACACTCGTCAGTCAAGCCGCTTTACTTCATGGTGGTCTTCTACTGCGGAGGCACTTTACTTGGAACGGTCGTCACCGGCCATTATTAACACCTTTTTTTCAAATTTACCTGAGCCGACGACACCTTCTAGCACTGAATCGGACGATGAATCCAAATCCTCCGACTATACTAACATGAACCAAGTAGATATTACTGGCGAGGTACTGACTAAATCGGATTCTTTTGAATGTAATTTCGTTGTAAGCAATTTTGTTTAATCATCTTCTATTTTTGCTTTGTAGACCAAGGCTACTGGTAAGAAGCTTGCTACTGGTCAATCGGGCAGTGGCCAGGGTAAAAGGCCACTCCAGTCGACTGGTCTCACCGGGTACACTTCAGGTACCCTAGGGATTCAGAGTCCGTCGCTATCGAACATCGAGAAAAAACAACCAAGTAAGCATATTATGATCGGCTGTTATCTCTTTTTATCCTTTCTGCAACTAATTCTTTAGCCGATCATAATTTCAGAAAAGAAGAAAACCAAGTACACCAAGGCTTCGACAAAAAGGGGATCAAAGCCCCAGGAGCAGAGTGGCGAGAGTTCGTCACACGCGTCGGCTACTGTAGAGGTAAACAATGTACTTTTGATCAACAACTTGTGTTTTCAAGACGTAGGCTTACCTTTTGCCTTTTTGCTCAGCCGACGCCATTGGTGCAGGTTGCAAAAATCCTGGCCGACCTTCCTGGGATTTCGTCGACGGCCTTTTCTCCTCCGCTGCCGATGCCAATGGCTCCGACCACCGAATTGCCAGAGTCCTCCGACCCAATAAATTTATTGGGTTTTTCTTTGGTCGATCTAGATGATCCTGAGATCATGGCCACTGACGACTACGACGCAGAGATCAGAAAAATTCTAGAAGTGTCGAAAGAGGCATCGGCTGCAGTAACCTCTGCTCCGGGAATGCAAGAGCATCTCAATAAGCTTTTTGACCTGGTGATGAAGCCTCAATCGGAGATTTTGGCCAACAACCAGCCGATCAGGGACGCTATGGCAGTAGTTGAAGCCGACTTGCCCCCAGAAGCAATGGAAGCTCTCCTCAACGTCTACCACTTGGACAAGAGGAAATTTGAAGTAGAGGCAGCTCAGGCAAGAATAGCACAGCGTGTAGCTCAAGAAGCCGATCAGAAACTTTTAGACAAGCTGGTCGCTGATGCTAAGGCCAAGAAGCAGAAATTTGATGTCGACACTGAGCTGCTCAAGGCCACCAAGGAATCCATCTCCAAACTTGAAACGACCAAGAAGTTCCTCTTGGAAGAGTTGGCCAAGACAGAGAAGCAGATCCTAGAAGGCCAACAAACCCTTGAGAAAACTTCATCGGCCATCAAAGATTAGAAGATTGGCATTGCTATGGCCATGGTCAGAGTAAAGAAGCAGATGGCCAAAGTGGTACCGGTGCCGGGAAGCGCTAAAGAAGACGATCGCATTATTGATGAAGTTCAATATGTAATCGCCAAGGCCGCCAGTGCTTTATCGGCTTTAGGCGAAACACTCCCAGGCTCTGGCATTCAGTACTAATTTCTCCTTTAAGATGTAAACTTGGTTGGATGTGGTCTTTTGGAACACTTGTACTATTTTGATGTTTTCTAATTGGTTGTTTAACCGATTTATATTTTAGCCTTGTTTTGTAATTTACTTTCTTCCTAGCCGATTAACAGCATCGAGTTAATTCGGCTTCACAGAGCGATTTTCTTTTCTAGTCGACTAAGCTCCAACCCAGACGCCAGGATAGTATTTCTTCAAATACTTTCCATTAATGGCTTTAGGCAAAATAGATCCTTCTAACGTCTCAAGTATGTAAAAATTTTCATCGACTAGCCGATTAACCTTATACGGTCCTTCCCACGTAGGCGACCATTTTCCAAATCGATTATCTTTAGAACCAACAAGCAATATTGTCTTCCAAACTAAATCGGCTTCATCAAAAAATTTAGGTACCACCTTTTTATTGTATGCTCTTGCAACTCTGACCTTATTCTTCTTAAGCCGATCCAGTGTAGACAAATGTAACTCTGCTAATTCATCCAAGTTATCGATCATTAGATCGTTGTAATTTTGAGCCGATAAACCATTTTGTCTGGCTATTCGTATAGAATCGATGTTAATCTCTCCATGGGTAAAACGGCTTCTTGGCCATACACTAACTGATAAGGCGAAAGCTTTGTTGCTCCGTGATAAGCTAGCCGATACGTTCAAAGTGATTTCGATAGCATTGAGTGCCAATTCCTTGGTTTTTCATCAATTTTTCTTTTGATCAACTTGATCAACGTTTTGTTACATGACTTGGCTTGTCCATTAGCCTGAGCGTAATATGGGGATGAATTCAAAAAATTGATCCCTAGGCTTTTCACATAATTCTGAAATTCATTAGACACGAATATTGTACCTTGATCGGTCTTGATTGTTTGAGGTATTCCAAACCGATGGACAATGTGTTCATTAACAAACCCGATCGCTTCAACACTAGTGACCTTTTTAAGTGGTATAGCTTCAACCCACTTAGAGAATTAATCGGTTGCAGTCAAAATGAACTTATGGCCTTTACTTGAATTAGGAAATATTTGACCGATTACATCTATCCCCCAACCTCTGAACGGCCATAGCTTGATAATCGGGTGTAAAGCCGATGCCGGTGCTAGTTGCACGTTGCCAAACTTTTGACAAGTTTGACATCCTTTGTAATATCTGAAACAATCTTCTAACATTGTCGGCCAAAAATATCCTGTTCGCCTAAGCATCAATTTCATCTTATGAGCCGATTGATGAGATCCGCAAATACCTTCATGTACTTCACCCATTGCCACCTGCGCCTCTTCGGTTTCGAGACATCTCAATAGCAAACCCTCCATCGTCCGATAATACAAAATATCATCTAGGACTACGTACTTCAAAGCTTGCTGCCTAACCTTGCGTTCTGTCGGCTTAGATGGGCCGATTAGGTAATTCTTTATTTGCGTCCTCCAGTCAACAATATCCGCACACATGACAGCTTTGCTCACCAGTTCAGTCACTTGATATCGGCCAAAGTCCTTGTACCCTAACGCCTGCTGAGCCAGTGTGTTGGCTCTATCGTTCAATTCTCGAGGGATATGACCGATAGAAAATGAGGTAAACGAGCCGATAATTTTGAAGCACTGTTCTAAATATTTAAATAATACTTCATCACGGCATTGGTATTCGCCTTTTATTTGTTGTACGATTAACATGGAATCGCCGTATGCTTCAACAGTACTTACTCCGATATTCTCTAACAATTGTAAGCCTTTGAGCAATGCCTCATACTCCGCTTGGTTGTTTGAACATCGGCTATTTAGCCGAAATGCGAATTCAAAATTATGACCCTTGGGCGATATGAGTACGATACCAATACCATCACCTTCCCGGCATACCGACCCATCAAAAAATAATTGCCAAGGGGCAACAAATACTAGGTCGGCAGCGGTATCATATCCTGTCATAAAATCGGCTATAACTTGTCCTTTAACCGCCTTAGCCGATTCATATGATAGGTCGAACTCTATTAAGTCATAAGCCCATTTACCAAGTCGACCTCGTAAAATCGGAGCCGATGACATATACTTTATAACATCGGTTTTACAGACTACCTTACAAGCCGATGCTAAAATGTAATGTCTTAGCTTTGTACAAGAGAAATATAGAGATAGGCATAATTTTTCAATGAAAGGATACCTGATCTCAGTATCCAGCAGACGTTGGCTTAAATAAAATATTACCCTTTCCTTACCATCGACTTCCTATGCTAAAACAGCTCTGATAGTTTCCTCCTCAGCCGATATATATAACATGAAAGGAATTCCTTTCTGTGGTGCGGCCATAACCAGAGGATTGGCCAAGTATTCCTTGATATCATCAAAAGCCTTTTGTTGATCAACTCTCCACACAAACTCTTGATTATCCTTCAGCTTCAACAGTGGAGTAAACGTACGAATCCGACCTGAAAGATTGGAAATAAATCTTCGCAGATAGTTGATTTTACACGTTGACGGATTTGTCTTGGCTATGGTTTTGACCCTTTCTTTATTAACTTTAATACCCCTTTCATGTACCATAAAGCCCAAAAATTGTCCAGCTGACACGCCAAACGCACATTTGAAAGGATTCATCTTTCAACCATGTAATCTTACGTTCTGGAAAACTTTTTTCTATATCGGCTAAATGTTGTAAGTCATCTTTGGATTTCACCACAACATCATCAATATATATTTCAACAATGTGACCGATTAAGTCATGAAAAATCAAATTCATGGCCCACTGATAAGTTGCCCTGGCATTTTTTAAACCGAAAGTCATAACCGTCCACTCAAATAATCCTATTGCACCAGGACATTTAAAGGCGGTTTTTGGTATATCGGCTTCTGCCATGAATATCTGATTATATCTGGCATTTCCATCTAAAAAACTTATGATTTTATTCCCTGATGTAGCATCGATAAGCATATCGGCTATCGGCATCGGATACTCATCTTTTGGTGTGGCTTTATTTAAGTCTCTAAAGTCGACACACACCCTAAGTTCCCCGTTTTTCTTCATGACTGGAACAATATTGGAAACCCATTCTGCATATCGGCAAGGCCTAATGAATTTTGCCTCCAATAATCGTTCTATCTCCTCCTTTATAATATTATACAGAGCTGGATTAAAACATCTAGGATATTGTTTAAACGGCCGATATCCTGGTTTAATAGGCAAATGATGTTCTACCAACTATCGACTTAAACCAGGCATCTCATGATACTCCCAAGCAAAACAATCTTTATAATCTCTAAGAATTTTGACCAATTTTTCTTTATATTTCACATCTAATTTTGCACTAATAAAAGTTTGTCTTTTCCTATCACCACTACCTATATCGACTTCTTCAAATAGATCAGTGGACGTGAAGCCTTGGCCCAACTTTTCAATTTCTTGGAAATCTTCTATGACCTCATAGCTATCCGTTATTTGCCGATAGCTTTGCATTTTGTCTTGTAAAGCCTTCATTGTTTTTCTTGTCCCCATCGGCGCAATACCTCATTTGCCCGATCAAATGTGTCTAGCTTGACACTGATCAGCATAAGTCCTGCCTTGCTTACGCAAATGAAGTCACAATCATCTAGCGTTTTTCCTGATATATATCCAGCCTATTCGTGTTGCCAATTCGTATCCGAACTGGCCATAGCGATATGAGCCGATGTATCGGCTGTGACAACCTCAACTTCACCTCCACTCCACTGAACAAGCGCTTGATGCATGTTTGACGGGATGCAACAATTGGCATGAATCCAATCCCGTCCAAGCAGCACACTATAATTTCCTTTAGCGTCAATGACAAGAAAATACGGTCGGCAAAGTTTTACTGCCAACAGTCAACTCTGTGACCATGACGCCTTTAGCTTCCGTGGGATTGCCTGTGAAGTCATTCAAAACCATATTAGTTTTGATTAAGTGTTCATCGGACTTACCCAATTTTTTGCAGGTGGTGTACGTCATCAGATTGACAGTAGCTCCCCCGTCCACCAGCATCCTTGATACCGGCTTGCCATTTATATAACCTTTCAATTATAATGGCTTTAGATGCCGATGATCACCTTGAGGTTTTTCAAAGATAGCGTTTTGAGCACCTGAACACGACTGAGCAAAAGTTTCTTTGGCCGATTTAGTTTTAATTTTGAACTCGGCCAGCAATGTAAATACCATATTGATGTCCATCGGAGGGGTGTCATCTCTAATCATGGGAGAATCCAAATCATCGGCTGAATCAAAATCTTCTTCAACCTGTTCTTTCTTCCTCCATTCTTTCTTGGTAACTTTGATCGGCCGAAGTTCGTTGAAGGTGTGATCCCTCTGTTTCTCTGCATCGGCTTCTCTGATTTCGTGAGTCCTTAGCCTCTGCAACCGTCTACGTTGTGATCGGCTAAGGCCAGGTGGACACCACCTAGGTTTGGGCTCCATTGGCTTACGTATTTTGCCAGCCAAATCTTCCCGATCAGAACTAGACCCTTTATCCTTAACCCGGTTCGACACCTGATTTGGTTCGAAGATTCTTTCGTGAATAGGTCTTCTGTAAATTTTATTAGGACGATCTCGCATTGGCCCAGACAATCTGTCATTGGCCAATCGGCTAGGCCAATCGTCTTGGGGATAATGCTCCATTGGGCAAGTGTATGGAGGTGGCAACGCTACTCCCCTTTCCCAACAAAATTGCCAAAAAGGACATCTCCGATGCGCTCTCTCTACGTTCTCAGTTTGGTATAGATTGTCTAGCCGAAGAGGATAATATCGTGGCCGATTATTTATTCTTTCATACTTCTCCATTAACTGAGAAAACGTTGGTCTCGGCCTTCTTGCTGACTGTTTTGATGGTGATTTTTCTGCTTTATACCATCTACAAACCTGCGGATTTCCCTTGGGTTTAATGGTCCTTGAATTCTTTTCTTCATTATCGGCTTCTATTTCTAATGAACCGACCATGATTTTTAAGGTCTGACCGCCATTTGAGGTTGACTGAATATCAACTTACCGATCCCTTTTTAGCTCCTCGTCATGTATCGGCTTTTTTCCTTTACTCGAACATTGAACCATATTAATAGGGAACGGATCAACATCAACTTGCATGGTCGGCTCATCAGCGAATTTTAGCCGACCGTCCTCGATAGCTGACTGGATCTGCTGACGGAAAATATTGCAATCATTAGTATTATGAGAAGAAGAATGATGCCACTTGCAATACCTGTGTTTCTTAATCTCATCAGCCGATGGTATGACGTGTCCTTCGGGCAATCGTATTATTTTTTCTTGTAACAATAAATCAAAAATTCGATCACACTTAAAGACATCAAAAGCATACTTAACTTCCGACTTATTCCTAGTCGGCTTAAGTCAGGAACAGACTAAGGATTTTTTAGACCCTTTTATCCATTCGGCTATGTTTATCTCTGCTTCATCATCTTCTTAAGATTCGCTAGGACAATAGTTGACCATATTAACTTTGGCTTTATCCTTTTCCTTATTATTACCATTCGTTTCAAATATGTCTTTGAATGCCCTATTATCCGGGAACCGGCTCTCTTGAGCTGACACACGATGAAGCAGATGACTCAAATCGATGAGCTCCTGTCCTCCAAACTTTTCTCTAAGTGGTGGAATTAACCCTTGGAAAGCCAAATCAGCGAGATGGTTATCGGGTAACGTGACACTGAAACAACGATTTCTAATCTCTCTAAATCTCTTAATATAATCAGTTACCGATTCTCCAAATTTCTGTCGAACAGAGCTTAGATCGGAGATCCTGAGTTCTAAACTGCCCGAGAAAAAGTACTCATGAAATCAGCTTTTCAAATCGTTCCATAAGTGAACCGAATCCGGAGGCAGACAAGTAAATCAAGTAAAAGCTGCTCCCGATAATGATAACGGGAACAATATGATTTTTAGCCCATCGGACTGAGCTGCTTCGCCGCACTGCGTGATAAAGTGTTCGACGTGTTCTAATGTTGTAATTGAGTCGTCGCGAGAGAATTTTGCAAAATCTGGGACTTTGAAATAGTGAGGATAAGGCATACGATCTATGTAATCAGGATACGACTTTCTATAGCCGATAACCTTCCCTTTTGGCTGTATGCCGAATTGATCCCTTAAGACAACGGAAATTTGATTAGCCCAACTCACATTATTGGCCACGGGAACAGTAGGTCCTTGATAATGTTGGTCATAATTGTCATTTTGCCCCCCGAGTGCAAACTCGGGTTGCCAATTAGGTTGAGCCGATGGCTGACGAGTGTATTGGTCGTACCTATTGTTTCTAGTTAATGGCTCTAGTACTGGGACAAAATGTTCTGAATAGGTCACTACCCTGTGCGAACCTGGATTTCTGGGCAGGACATGTTCATGACGTTATGGGTATCTGTCAGATTCAATCGGCTATAAAACCGATTGTGGAAAAGCGTAAAAAGGAGCTGACGGCGGTAGATTCGCTGATGTATCTAGCTTAGTAACATCGGTGTAAGCCTGGTAATGGTTTGCCCCACTCGGCCGAGGATCTCTAAGCAGTATAATGGTGGGTTGAGTGGGCATCATAGTTGGGGGTGAGGCTATAGCCGATGGTTTAGGATCGGCTAGTGTGCTCTGCGTGTTTTGTGCTATTGAAAAGACAGGGTAACTTGGCAGAGCTTGCATCGGGTCGAGCAGGCTTCCAGATGAGGCCAACTCCTGGGCAATGGTTTTAACACTATTTGCAATCATCGGCTTAAGGGTTGTGACAAGAGCCGATGACTGGTTTATCAGAGCATGATGTACAGATTGATTAATCATAGCCGATAGCTTGGCTTGAGCGGGCAGATATCGACTTACCGATCCTTCTGTAACACCTGCATCAACCAGGGCATTGACCGTCGGCAAAGTGGTCTTTTGAGTGATGCCACGTCTAGTCTTCTGATAGCAATTCAGCATCATCTCTCTAGAGCAGCTTTCCGATCTTCTATCTCTCTACGTTGTTCTGGCATTAAATCATCCATTGTCAGGATGATTATAGCTTCAGCATTGAGATCGGATGGTGGAATCGACTTCCTGATGAAGACATTGTTGTCCCACTGGGCGTGCCAAGAGTGTGTTGACGTCAAAAACTTGAAGTAGGGTTTCTGACAACAGCACACCAGACGAACACCTGGTTCAGAGCGTGCCAGTCGATTTGACCTGTAATCAACAAGGTAAAAATATGAAATTCACTCAAAGCCGATCATAAAGATCAATCGGCTTATATTCAATCAGCTCAAAGCCGATTAAGTCAAGATAAAAGGGTAAGTCTAACTAGCCAATTAGGGCTAATAAGAGGATAAAGGTAGATCGATTCTGAAGAAGGCGATGCGCAAGAAAATCAAAATAAATAGAACCTGGGGCGTAATTTGAAGAAAATCAACAATCGGCGATGCGCAACTTTATTGATCAAGATCGAATTACAAAGACTAAATTACGAGACCTACTTCTAGTCGACAGGAAAAGAGAATAATGTAAATTGGTGTGTTTGATTGTGATTGATTTCTTTCACAGCTCGCCCTTGCCCTTCTTTTTATACCCGTCGGCCGATCGTTTCCTATTACAACGCGTTACAATACTGATCCGTATCGGCCTCAATCCGGATAGTTTTCCCTTAAAGATCTTTACCGTTACCAAATACCTTCAAATCTTTCTAAATCATCCGTTCATTACTGCATGTTGACTTTCTCTTGCCGATTTTGACCGTACCTATCAAATTTTGGTGCAAACAGATATCCACAACTCTAGAAGGACGAACTTGAGCGACAATGCAAGGAGATGCAGCATCAAGGGATCATACGCCTCATCACATTGGACTTCTGTCTGTTTTACTGATTAAGAAGCAAGCTGGCTCGTGGAAGTTTTGCATGGCCTGCCGCGCCCTCAATGAGAAAACTATCAATGGTAAGTTCCCGATCCCGGTGGTAGAAGAGTTGTTGGATGAACTGCGCGCAGCTCGTTTCTTTACCAAGCTAGACTTGTGCTCCGGCATCCCGATGTTGTTAAGAAGACGCACTACTACAAAACATCAGATCACTGCCGATTTGTATACAAACCGGCAGTGATAGTCCGATTCGTAAATCACTCGGTAAAATAAAAAAAAATTATTTGCACCTGGACCGACCACCCTGTATTCTACACACGGTCTCGCATCACAAGTTGTGACATGCGAATTTTCACGCTCGTATTGACCTTCTACTCCGCACGAACTCCCCTTACAATCTCACCTAACATACACTTCTCAACTACTATAAGATATATTTTCCTTTTTGTCCCTTGGTATCCGAAAGTTTCAACAATTATTTGGACATCTAAATGACTTCAAATAAAAAAGTTTTCAACTACAAAGTTGTAGATCTCATCAAGAGTTACAATTTTCATATAAATTTTGTCTCCATCCGACTCCGTATGAAAAAGTTATGATTTTTAAAAAATATTATCACTGCGGGTTTGTATTTCGAACCGGCAGTGATACTATTATCACTGCCGGTTCGTAGTGATACTTCCTCCATTATCACTACTGGTTCTTTTTTAGTCAATCATTTATGCCGGTCTAGCTTATGAACCGGTAATAATAGTATTATTACTACCAGTTTTAGTCGAACAGGCAGTGATAGACCGACAAGAAAATGTTTTTTTTTAAGTAGTGACGGCGTTCTGTACAAATCATGACCACTTCGAGTTCTGGGTGATTCCGTTCGGCCTGACCAACGCACCCGTAGCCTTCCAAGCTCTGATGAACGACATCCTGGGTCCATTCCTTCGCTCTTTTGGGCTAGTGTATGTTTGATGATTTTCTGGTTTACAGCTCCTCTTTGTCCGATCGATCATCCGTGCCATGTACGGCCAGTTTTCCGGGAGCTGCAGCGGCATCACCTTGTCTTGAAAAGGTCTAAGTGCCTTTTCAGGGTGATGTCCGTGTCCTACCTTGAGCATGTTATCACGGTGGAAAGCGTGGAGATGGATCAGCAGAAGGTAGCTGCAGTTGAGTGGCCGGCCTCCAAGGCAGGACGGTCGAGGATATTTCCGTACTATTGTATCTTCCTTCAACATTACTTCTGAATCTGATTCTGTGACTTTGAAGCAGGCCGTTTAAGGTGAAGCTTTGGACTTGCCATGTTGTTTTGTTCAATGAGATAAAGATAGTTTTCGAGTCGAGTTTTGTCCCCGGAATTATTAACAAGGTGGTGCATGCTTTAGTTGCGCATGGTAGGAATCTTGTGCAGGGAGCAGACCCGATGAATGCCTTCGGGGCCCCTTAATTTGTGCTGAACTTATTGACCAGCGATTTAGCTGTTTGTGGTTTAATGGAATCAAAGCGTTCCATCTCAAAAAAAAAAAGGCTTTGTTTTTGCGAGAATGGTTCATAGAGGACTACAGTGCATTTGGAGACTTGATTACACAAACTGAAATAGCTTAGAGGATTACAGTGCATTTGCCTCCCAGTTTTCACTAGTTCTACTACTATAGAAACTAGTATAGTGCCTGTGCTAACGCTACGACGGCAGTACACCCGTTTATCAATTAAATAAGAAGATAAGTATGGATACAACACTTAATAATAAAAGAGAAATTTAGAATTTTAAATGAATTTAGAAAGAAAAACGGAACTAAATAGAGGTCGAATGGGCGAAAACGGGCTCCCAAAAGATTTTAAATCAAGAAAGAAAGAAAAAAGAATTTTCTGATTTTAGATTATTTTTTTTGCAGCTTCCACAGAGAGCACAGCGTGCTCTCTGGGCTTGGCCAGCGCAAGGGGGAGGGAAGGCCAGGGGTGGCCGGCCGGTCGCAGTGGGTCAGTACTGATGCGGCGAGATCACCGGCACCGGCGCCTGCGGGGGAGGAGCCACGGTTGTGGTGAATTTCGCCGGGAAAGATGACAGTGATGGCTTGGGTTACCTCCAAAATCCGGTGATCTTTACAAGAGGGAGCACTTGAGGATTTACGCAATGCGATGGGGTGGAGGAGAGCTCGCTGGCTTTTATAGCCTCGAAACAAGCATATTTATGGAAACCATAATTTGCGATCAAATCAGATTGGGAGGAAATTTTGGCAATAGAGCACGAAATTTGGAGAATTAACACCATAGATGGAAAGAGGAGATTTGGTGCGAGATTGATGGAGCTTTGGAGCTTCTTTCTTGCTTTAATGGAAGGAGGGAAGAGAAGAAGCTTCTCTGGTCTGGGCTGCAGCTAGAAGAAGCTACAGGTGAGTTGCCTTCATTTTTTTAAAATAATTAAAAAATTCTAGAAAAATTCTCAAAAAAACTTTCAATTATTTTGTACTTAATAAAATTATTTTCAAAAAAATTTAAATTATAAATTTGCCGAGGCACGGCGACATGAGGTCGTGACCAAAGAACCTCGCCGCGTCGGCAAAGCCACCGATGGCGACCGTGGAGCCATTGCAGACCTGCGTTCTCGCGGCCGCGCTGCCCCATCTCCCGGTTTCTTTTTCCCAGCACGTAATGTATGGTCCTTTCCTTTTCCAGGACGTTTGTTTCCTTTTCCTTGATTCCAAGACGTTTGTTTCTTTTTTCTTGTTGATGCTAGAGGCGAGGGAAGGTCTGTTGTGGGCCACAGGGATGATTTCGAAAAAATATGAAAAAATAAACTGCGCTCGTCGACCGCTGGATCCGCAAGGAAAAAAAAGATAAAAATTAAATAGTGCTCGCCAGCCGCTGGTTCTGCGAGAAAAAAATTGAAAAAAATTAAGCAGCACTCACAAACCATTGGTTCCTTAGATAAAAAATAAAAACAAAAATTCAACGCTCTCCGTGCGCTGAAATTAGCCTTTATGGGGCTAGATCCGTAAAAAAGTCTCGAAAAGGGTCATATTCGAAAAAAAATACGATCACAATGCCAGGACAATAAAAAAATCCAAGTCTTGTTTCCTTGCATGTGGATCCTCCTTGTTTATTTCCTTGTTTGATTCACCCTCCTTCCAAATATGTAGTATGTACAATTTTGACCAGTAAAAAATTCAAGTCTGGTTTCCTTGCATGCGGATCCTCCTTATTTATTTCCTTGTTTGATTCGCTCTCCTTCCAAATATGTAGGTAGGGGAGGTCTGTTGTGGGCCACAGGGATAATTAGACACACTAAATAATGGCCATCGGATGTGAGTGAGTAAAATTGAGGAAAGATCTGAGACGTTCATTTTGATGAATGCAAATTTCTAGGAACGTTTTGCTGGGTGCACGAACATTGGGCCATCTCTAATGAGGTGCATTATTTAGGGTGGACGTAGGAAAAATTGCTTAGATGTATTATAAAGGGGTATAGATTAGTACTTCAAATTTATCTCTCCAGACCGTGAAAGTTAAAAAAAAAAGAAAAATTTTCGTTTAGCCCATCAGTTTGCGGTCCACTTCTCACTTTTGCCACTAATTTTTTCAGCTTCACTTATACCATCCATCCATTAGTGCTCAATTAAAAAATGCCACTTCAGTCGTTTTTCCAACAATTCTGTTTTTTAAGGCAGCGCAAAAAGACTTAAACCCCCCGGGAAATGTTTAGAAATGACACTCCGAACAGTTTAGGTCAATTCCATCACGTGTAAAGTTTTCAAAATTTCCTGAAAATTTTGGAGATGTAGGGGAGGACATATTCTATAGTCATGCAAAGTTTCAAGATCAAATTCAATCGCTTTTGGAAGATATGAAATTAACAAAAGTCTTGAAAAAAAATCTGACACAGTAACAGCTGAAAATGTCAAAAGCAAACAAGAAAATAACAGATAGATGACATAAGAGGCCAGAAAAATTACTGGCAAAAAGTGAAAAGTGAACCATAACTAATGGCATAAATGAAATTTTCCAAAAGAAAAATAGACCCGGGAATATTGTTTTGGACATTATGTGCCGAGTCATTTTCTACGTTACGTTAGCAGCAGTGCATATGCTTGAGAATTGCTTTGTGTGCGTTGGATGAGCCCACCAATGCTATTGTATCCAAAGGTTCCTTATCCTTCCCCAACTGGCATCATCTTCTCCATTAGGCCCCTACGTAAGAGATCACATCCTCCTACCCCATAAATTGATCGATCACCCCAGGAACCACTGCATCGGATCGAATCATGTCAATTCCCAGCCTCTCTGCTAAGCCGCTGTCTCACCTCTCAGCAAAACGAGGCAAGTGAACCCTTGATACTGTGTTACTGATCCAATATTGTAATGCGCGTCAAACGATGTTGATTTCTGAATATATCTGGGAACACTTGACTGAATTCATTGAATATTTTCTTGGCTACCATTTCAGGATTGTCGAGGTTCAGAAGGGAACAGAGCCCTACATTTACGTCGAGAATAAGGATTACTATGCTTAAGCAAGAGAATCCGGGAGGTCAGCTCGGTACTGATGGAACCAGCATAATGCCTATGTACCTTGGGATAGATTTTGGAACTTCAGGTGCTAGATATGCTCTTATTGACAAGCAAGGGGCCATCCATTCCGAAGCCAAAAGAACTTACCCACCTGTAAGAGTTGGTTTCCTACATAGTACTTTCCGTGGCCATTTGTTTGAGAGCTGGTATAAAAATTTTAGAGTAGTTTTGGAATCCCTGATTATTGTTTAGTCGAACTAGAATCAAGTGACTGATTCTAAGGTCATTGGATTTCGTTAATATGGACAATCAATAGTAGATTATGAGTTCGTTGGCGTACATCTACCAGATGGTGCATTAACACAGTAGTAACACATCTGTATCTTCTTGATATGTGGAAGGTTCGTTGAAACAAAATGTGTCATATTAGCAATATTAAAGTGATTTGGTAGAAAAAGGCTGACAGCACACATGAGAGTCTTACCTGGAGTCCTGGACATACATGCCAGTGTAGGGTGCTACTAAGTGCTAACAATTTCCTGCCTATCAAACTTAATTACTATCATGATCTGTGCCTTGGATTATTATTCTTTCACTTCTAATGAGCCCATCCATCCTTTGATTGGAGTTGCTAGGCAGGTTGGCAACGCCACAGACTGGGCGAGTTCCTGGAGAGAGACACTCTTCCACCTTCTGAGTGATATCCCATCCATTTACCGGCCATCCATCTCCTCCATTTCCATTGATGGGACTTCAGCAACCACTCTCATCATAGACAGGTTTGGACATCTTCTCAAACCCTCATGTCTTCACATTGTATCAATACAACCACAGTTAGATGAGTGACTATATTGTAAATATGCATACATCTTTCTTTGCAAGCAGAAATAATGGAGAGCTTCTTGCTGGCCCTTTCCTCTACAATGAGAGCTTCCCAGAAGCGCTGCCCACCGTCGAATCGATTGCTCCTGTTAATCATACAGTGTGTTCTGGTTCGTCCACCCTGTGTAAGCTTGTGTCGTGGTGGAATTCGAGGGGCTCAAATGGTACCGATTCAGCGATGCTGATGCACCAATCAGATTGGCTGCTGTGCCTTTTGCATGGAGAATATGGTATTTCTGATTACAACAATACTCTGAAGGTGATTCTTTTGTCATCCATTAGTTATTGAGCCTACAAATAGTTCACATGGATGAACAAAAGAAGCACACTATATAGTTTTGTTCCAACATGGATCACCTATAGTAGTCGACAGCTAAAGATGAATTCTCGCTTAAGCATTCTAACAAAAAAAATGGCTCACCACTTGTAGTCATTAGTCCTAAATAGTTTAATCTCCGTGCAGTTTTCTTTTGAATAGTCTTGCGAACACACCTCAAGTAATATACGGACTTTATTGTAAGATATTTACATTGATATTGTGTTGCAGGTAGGCTATGATCCTGAGACAGACTCATACCCAAGCTGGTTGATGTCACAGCCATACTCATACATGCTGCCTTCTGTCAGAGCACCTGGAGTTTCCATTGGCCCAATCAAAGAAGATGTACGTTCACAATACGGTAAACATGCACCCACCTCGCTTCCTTTAGCATTTATC
Source organism: Otatea glauca (assembly GCA_036346275.1). Taxonomy (NCBI): domain Eukaryota; kingdom Viridiplantae; phylum Streptophyta; class Magnoliopsida; order Poales; family Poaceae; genus Otatea; species Otatea glauca. The sequence goes on along the minus strand of CM070723.1, from coordinate 30,796,243 downwards.
TTACTATGCAACAGTAGTAGATAAATATATTGTTTCGTCCTAATTGACTAACCAAATATATATATATATATGAACGTTTTATAATTTTATTGCTAGGATTTTCCAAGAACTGTGTTGTCTGCACTGGAACAACGGATAGCATAGCCGCGTTTCTCGCAGCCCGGACCACTGAACCAGGAAAAGCTGTGAGTTCTACGATACAAACCACCACAGATTTAACCTGAACAAGTCTCTCTGAGTATCTCTAACTTACTGCTATGCTTTATTTCCATGATCTGATAAGGTGACATCATTGGGCTCAACTCTAGCAATCAAGCTTCTCAGCAAAGTTCGCGTCGAGGACGCGAGGTTCGGCGTGTACAGCCACCGTCTTGATGACATGTGGCTGGTCGGTGGGGCGTCAAACACCGGAGGAGCAGTTCTCAGGCAGCTCTTCAGCGATGACCAGCTGGTAGCCCTGAGCAAGGCCATTGACTCGTCGGTTCCTTCCCCTCTTGACTACTACCCCCTGCCGAAGAAAGGCGAGAGGTTCCCGGTCTCCAACCCCAATATGATGCCAAGGTTGATCGCATTGCATACTGAAATTCATTGCTAGCTCTCATCTTTAGATCACGATATTTGCAATTCAACTTTTGGTTCTGTCTCTGAAGGTTGCAGCCTCGGCCCGACAGTGATGCGGAGTACTTGCATGGCATCTTGGAATCGATCGCTCGAATTGAGGTCGTCAAATGCGGATCCAAATCAAAGTCCATTTCTTTGCGCGCACACACACACTTGCTAGATAGCGGCTAGTGAGGATTTGAAGCGTACTAACCGTTGAAATGTTGCTGAATTTGTGGGGAACCAGGCCAATGGGTACAATCTGCTGAAAGAGCTCGGCGCGACTGCAGTGGAGGAAGTGTTTACGGCAGGAGGAGGAGCGCAGAATGAGAAGTGGACGACGATTCGGGAGAGAGTGCTCGGCGTGCCTGTCCGGAAGGCAGAACAGACTGAGGCAGCATACGGAGCCGCATTGCTAGCACTGAAGGGTGCTACTAATACACACTAGGTACAGCTGGCCAAGTGTGGTACTCCCTGTGATGTTTCAGAAAACGTGTTGGTAAACTTTTATAACTTTTAAATTTTTATATATAAAAAACTATATTTAGATTGTCGTGTTTCAGAAAACATGTAGCCAAAATTTTATAATTTTGAATATATATATATATATGCTATTTATAGCTATGTGTAGAATAAGCTATACTACTCCCCAGCCATTTAACACTGACCGACCAAGCCACACGCAGCCGAAGAGTCAGTGTCAACCTAACTACTAAATGACTAATAAATGCTACTTCTAGTTTGCATATAAATCTTTCTTTCTTTGGTTTAGCCATAACTTTCAAATGAGGATGATTTTTGTATTCACATTTTGCACGGTTGTAGAATATCACCTCCCTTACGTATGGTATTTTTTTGAGAATTTTTGAAAATATGTACGTCTAATTTTCATAGATTTTGTAGTTCATATAGGATATGTTGACTTTTACTATCCAGAAAATAACATATTACTCACTATTACACAAGATGTTACTGATTTTATAGTTCACACAGGATATATTGACTTTTACTATACAGAAAATAACATATTAGACACTATTACACAAGATGTTACTATATCTTGTGTAAACCAGCCTTATCGTGTAAAATATATAAAAACAAGATGTACAAGTTTTCAAAAATTCTCAAAACATTACAATACGTAGGGGAGATGAGCTTCTATAAACTTGTAAAATTTGAAGACCAAACTCAATCGCATTTTAAAGATATGAAATTGACAAAGCGCAGTGCAAAATCACTATTGAGCTAAATTTGTGTTTTCATATCTTTCAGCTGAGATCGATTTTGGTTTTCAAATTTTATAGGGTAGTAGAATGTAAATCCTCCCTACGTATGATCATTTTTTGAGAATTGTTTAATCATTTTACTAAAGGACCAACAAAAAGAACTAAATCCTTGTTCTTGAAAACCACATGTACATGTTTTTAAAAATTCTCAAACAATTATCATAAGTAGGGGAGGTGAGATTGTACAACCCTATAAAATTTGAAGACCAAAATCATTCTCAGCTGAAAGATATGAAAAATACAAATTCGGCTCAATAGTGATTTTACACTGTTTAGCGCTTTGTCAATTTCATATCTTTCAAATGTTATTGACTTTGGCCTTCAAATTTTGCAGGGTTGTAAAAGCTCACTTCCCCTAGGTATGGTAATTTTTGGAGAAATTTTGAAAACTGGTACATGTGATTTTCATGTATTTTGTACGACAAAGGTGGTTTACACAGGATATAATAACAACTTGTGTAATAGATAGTAATATATTATTTTTTGGATAGTAGAAAGCAATATATACTATTTAAACCATTTTTATCATATAAAATTTCATGTACAAGTTTTCAAAAATTCTCAAAAAATTAACATAAGTAAAAGAGGTGAGATTCTACATCCCTATAAAATTTGAAGACCAAAATCAACCTCATTTTATATCTTTCAAATGCAAGTGAGTTTGGTCTTCAAATTTTATAAAGTTGTAGAAGCTCACATTCTCTATGTATGGTAGTTTTTTGAGAATTTTTCAGAACTTGTAAATATGGTTTTCATGAACTTTTACTGCCAAATGACTGATATGTGTAAGATTTTTCAATTATATTGTATGATAGTAATTTCTAGTTGTAGATGTATGATTACAAACTAGTAATATACGAACTACGTATAATAATGCAACTATATATGCAGTGTCAATCAGTTATTGAACTTCCTTTGTGGAGTTTTGCAAGGATGCATGAAAGCCTCTTGATGTTGTTGTACTAACAAGTTGCTAGCACTACATTAATCGACATGAACAAGCTAGTTTAGGCCTAATATATGTTACCTTCGAGGAGAGTGATCCATGCGAACAAACTTGGTGCTGCTCCCTTTTCTAGTTTGTACATGAACATGCTTTTTCTTTGATTTAGCCTTAACTTTTTATAGACAGCTCCGATTCAGGAACAGTTTTTACCGGTATCTTACTAACGACCAGAGAGATACACTAATATAAGTTTCGCTAATAAACGCCACATGAATGTAATTTTACTGATAATTTACCGAACATGTCGTAGGATTTTAGTACCGCACAGGCCGCTGAATCCTCAGGAATGATAGTAAAATCTATGTATACAGATAGTAAAATTTGAATTTTGCAGCGAGACTTATATCAATGTGTTGCTCTCGTCGTCAGTAAGCTATTGGTGAAAACCGTTCGTGAATCAGAGCTGTCAATAAAAAGTTATGGCTAAATCAAAGAAAAAACATATTCATGTATAAACTATGAAACACATTTATTAGTTGGCTACGTAGGTGAGTGGTTTAGTCAACACGCGTGCGCACGTATACATAATTTACTATCGATTTGCGTTCACAGTAAGCGTTTGGTCGTAAATGGTTTACATGTTGCGACTCATTAATTACTTCTAGTCTGGTCTTATGTGTTTTTGGGTCGTACAATGACGGCTAGTTCTGTGACACGGGGTTACGGCTCGAGAGTAGAATGGTAGCACTGCGCACAAGCATAGAATAGCGCTACCGTATATGTATGTATGTGTGTGTATATATATATAGGAAGCCTTTTCTGTACTCTCAGGAGTATACACTCCCACCTCCAATATACCATGTAAACGAACATGTTATACTCCTTTATCACATTCGGTATACTTCAATAATAATTCTAAGATACTCCAATATGATTTGATTGAAAAAATTTCATTGACACCCTTTATTTTTTGTTGTATAGCCTTTTCCATATAAAAAAGGAGGATGTACACAAATTATGCTATAAAGAGTGGACTTTGATGAAATTTAAGCAGTATATTAAAAGTGTGAGTATATACTCCCACGAGTGTGGAACCATTTTCATCTCTCTCTCTCTCTATATATATATATATAAACAAACTATATTTAGCTTGGTCAAATAAAAATGATATCGTAAGATCAGTTATGAAAATTATTTTCGTAATATGGTAATTTTACATTTTTAATAAATATATTTATATAAAAAGTAGTGGTGAAAGTTGTATATAGTAGACCTGGTTGATATAAAAAAAACCATACATTCCTCAAGGAGGGACTACTTTTTTTAGATGGAATAAGGACAAGAGTGGCCAGGTGTGCCAAGGTGGCCGTTGTACTTTTATGGTTGTGGATGTGTAGTCTTCAATTGATTTATTTTTCTTAGGTTAGTATAGATTTGTCCTCACATAATATAAACTATTTTGCCTTCAAATTTGTAAATTTTGTTTAAAGAGGAGTACTAAGGCCCACTATCGGGATCTGAATATGCAAATTCGGACCCTCTGTGTATATTGCACTAGTCCAAGATCACGCTAGTCCACACAAGCTCAACATAGATGAATATCACAATCATACACAATAGAAACATAATTAAAGACCTCATATATTAAATATAAACCAGTTAACTGACCTTGTAGTCGACCTTACATGATTACGCCGCGCAGGGCTAACTGTAGATAACAAATTAAGCTGCAGTGAAAATAAAATGTAGATAACCCTTTAGTATACCATAGCCAACTGACAAGGCTCGCACCCTAGACATTCGTCTCCTCTTGGTACTCCTCCTCCAGAGCTGGTGTTGACTCCTCTTCAACTGATGATTTTATTGTTGGTAAGGGTGAGTACATAAAGCACACAACATATTATGGACAGAATGCAATTCTAACATAGCTATATGCAAGGCTTATTCCAATGATTGGCTGATATGGTTATTTTGCAGTAAAGAAGCATTTACAAATGAGTACAATAAATAGATTGAAATGATAGTAAAACAAATAACAAAAATAACAAATTTCAGATATTTTTCAAGAGTAAACTGGCATACAGCCCTAAATCATATTACAAACATTCAATAGCTCACAGACTACCCTTGACTGTAATTCATGAGCATTGTCCATTACTGCAGACACGGTTATCCGAATAGATTTACACTTTGCAGATGTTACGCACTTTACCCACATGACATGATCGTCTCATAGTGCCACGGATATCACACTTTCTTATGTTCGCGGCTAAGAGATCATGACAAAATCTTTTAAAAACTTTTATCCGAACACTAACCCTCCCGACAAGCTTAACTCACTATCCCTTCCCTCCACAGAGTATAAGTATATGACGGACTTATCGTTGGACCAATATGAGACCACAGTACATCACATCCTCCCCATAACTGCAATCACTAAGTGGTTATCCACATGAGGCATCACATATCAAGACATCGGTAACTTAGTTTGGTCTATCCCAATCCAAACATGTAGTTGCATGTTAGACTCAACGGTTCAAAGGCTTGTAAGGTTAAGTCCTTAACTGACCGAGGCAAGATTTTCATAACCCAACCACCATATAGGCCCACCTTGGCAGATAGCCCCTTACCACTTGCCCCAATCTAAATCATTTACCACCCCAGTTGATTATCATGAAGCATATGCCATCAACCACTCAACATCATCGCATGACAATACATGTCACCGCAACTCAACATCATTGTGTCACGACATCTGACACACCTTTTTAAATATGTTCCATATTCCATTAGTCAAGATTGATTTTGATTTTTCAAAAGACATGAGTTATACGTGGCATGGCTAAGCATATTACACACGGTCTAACCAACCCACATTGGTACCTATTAACAACCAACTAATAATGAATCATCCTAGGGTGACAAATAATCATGACATAAAAATGACAAGTTAGGGTATAATCCAATTGGTTTGAATAACTAAATCCCAAACTATTTTGAAACAGTTCTACATATAAAATAACATGCAGTAAATTAAATCAACATAGCATTTGTAAAATTGGGTTCAACATGATCAAAGCACAACTTACCTTGGAAAAACTAGTGCTCCTTCTCTGGACCTTGATCTTGGATCAACTCTTCACTCTCGCATGATTTGGGAACTTCGACTTCTACGTGAATCGAAACAAAACAATAACTAAATAGCAAACTAGAGAGCAAATAGACTCCAAATATCAAATAAAATTCTCCATTAAATAGACCTCAATTTTACAAATTTGTAGAAATTTGAATCACCTCAATCGGAGCTCGTATGAGAAAGAACGGACTCTCAAAAAATTTGAATGTAAGAAAAATCAGAAAAATCGAAAAACATTATTTTCCTGAATTATTTTTATAATAAAAAACCTAATTATGATGTCATCGCTGACACCAGCAAGAATTAAATTAAATCTAGAAAATCCTGGGACTGACACATGGCACATGGTCCATGGACCTGGTCCACAGGACTACTCTGGCCCACGGTGAACACGGCTCACGTGATAGTACGCTGACATGTGCACCCAAAGAGGCGCTGACGTGGCTGAACCAACTCGACCGACAGGCAAGCAAAGCTCGGCTGACGCGGAGCTTGCGTGGCATCCACGTGGACAGCTAGATCAGCATGGTGGCTAGAGTTTCCAGTGGTGAACATGGCGAGGGCGCGCTCACCGGTAGCGGTGAAGAAGACTAAGGCGCGGCGCTGTTGGCGACTCTTCGGCGACTTGGACTGGTGGAATCTGGAGGGCTTGACGCAGGGATGCCGACGACGACCTCGGTGATGGCGAAGAGGTAATGGGTGGTGAGATTTGATGGAGAAATAGCAGCGGTGATCTGGCGAACTCCTGCGATGTACTGCAGCTATACGGCAGCTCCTCAGGCCGCGGTGACTAGGGCAAATAACGCGGCATAGCATGAGGATCACGAATCTGAGGTTAATGAGGCTTTTAAAGCCCTCAACGTCCATGTACCTCACAGCGACCAACTCGAACACGGTGGCAGCGCGAGGACGAATTCCTCTCAGAGACTATGACCAAACCACTCGACATGTGTCCGGATCCAACGGTCTTCCTCCCCCACAATGCGACACAATCCTAACCGAACACGCGTTCCAATCTGACAGGCTCAAATTCTTAGGGTTCTGAAACACCGCATCATCCATGTGCATCCAATTTTAATCCACCAACCACCATTGGTTAGCCTCACCCGATTCATGCTCAGCTATCCGATGAGATCCAACAACTATGATCCTCGGGTTTACAAGGATTGGGCCAAGCAGGCTTCAGCTGGGCAAACCTGGTCGGCTTGGGAAGAATACGGGCTAAGCCCAATTGGGTTTTTTGGCCTGATTACTATTTAGCCCTTTCTCAAAGATTTTATATTTAAAATAATTCCAGTAAATAGAATAACTAGAATAAAATAGTAAAATTATAAGAAAAACCCTAGAAAAAATTTCAAAAATATTTTGAGACAATTGGATCTCAAATAAAATATTTTTGTCAAAAATTTGTGCCCAGATCCAACGGTCTTCCTCACCCGCAACGCGACAAAATCCTATCCGAACACGCGTTCCAATCCGATAGGCTCAAATTCTTAGGGTTCTAAAACACCACATCATCCATGCATATCCGATTTTAATCCGCCAGCCACCATCACTTAGCCTCACTCGATTCATGCTCAGCTATTCGATGACATCCAACGACTATGATCCTAGGGTTTAAAAGGATTGGGCCGAGCAGGCTTCAGCTGGGCAAACCGGGTCGGTTTGGGAAGAATACAGGCTAAGTCCAATTGGGTTTTCGGCCCGATTACTATTTAGCCATTTCTCAAAGGTTTTATATTTAAAATAACTCCAGTAAATAGAATAATTCGAATAAAATAGTAAAATTATAAGAAAAATCTTAGAAAAATTCTGAAAAATACTTTGAGACATTTGGAACTCAAATAAAATATTTTTGTCAAAATTTTATATAAACTTTTCAAATATTTTAATAATTTCCATAAAAGGCATAACTCAAAAATAATAAATGAATTCCAAGAAATTCGAAAAATTTCCAAAATGCACCAATAACATATTGAATTAGTAAAAAGAAAAAATTGGTATGTTACAGTGAAGGGAAACGCGGTATGCTACGCTAGCACAAAAAAAAAAACTACTACAAGAACCGTAAAGCTACTCGCAAGAAGGGGATCATAGATAAGATTACCACTAGACGCGATTCGCGGAATCCTTCGCGTCGATGTAGTGGTTCGTCCTCGCCGCGATCGTTGCGTCGATGTAGTGGATCGTCCTCGCCTCGCCGTGGATCGCCCTCCCACGCCGCTTGATCGCAGCAGCGTCACCGCAGAGTCCACACGTCCAGAGATGGAACGCTGCGGCGCGTGTGCAAGCACCTAGTCGCTCGGCGGGGGCGAGAGGAGGAGGCTAGGGTTTCAAGTGAATCAAACCTAAACCGTGGAAAGCACACCTGCGCCTCCTCCTCCCCTCCTTATATAGCCACGAGATGAAACCTAAACCGGGGCCCACCAAAGATGCTAAGCCCACGAGGTTCATTAATTACGGATCCAATCCAAATTAATGCGCCCCACCATTAAGTGTGTGACCTGCAGGTTCACATACGTTTGGACATGGATTCGAAAACTCCTTTTCAATCCAATAGTTGGTAGCGGCTTCTTGCAAAGTATGCCAACTCCCAAACATACTGTGATCAAATCGAATGTAACCTATCAAAAGAACTCATGTAATAATCCCTTTGCCAAGTATATGAAGATTGATCTCAAGGCGAGAAGCATGTCATCCTTTGATGATTCAATCCATCTCTCGTATCCGTGATATATTAATAAGTTGTGATTGACTCTCAATCACGGCATGGCCATGCACTTTCTTAATCATATCACACGAGTGGCCTTGTCATATATCTCCGTTTCATTGGAGTGGCAAATTCCATCTTGATTGCTCACTTCCTCTCGCACGTTTCATAGTAAACATGAAAGCTACCTTTATAACTATCCGGTTAGGAAGTAGTGTTTGATAGCCCCAAGGAAAACTATTACACATGTAGCGAATATGACAATCTCAGGTCTAAGGATCATACATCTTCTAGGTATGAGATACACTGATGACACATAAGAATGAAACATTCTCGCAGTGTCCCATAGCGGGTCTATCTAACCCATGTTCTTCAACATGGTCCACAATGTAGAGATGATATCTCCATATCCCATGATCTATCGTAGTCCTATACGATGATATCCGATCAGAGATATTTATCGAATTACATCATTAAGTAAAGAGCTTCATAATCAAGTCACATACTCGTTGATCAATACAATGATATACATTCATTGGACCAATAATCATATTATTATTTATAAACATAGTCATGTTACAATCATCTAAATGATTGCCTCAAGGGCATAACACTAACAATCTCCCACTTGCACTTGAGTCAATCAATTAAGTATCTAATACCAATAGACCTTGTGTGCGCCTCATGCTTAGGCTGTGGTAGTGGCTTTGTCAACGGATCGGCCACATTGGCTTCCGTATGTACTTTGCATATTCTGACGTCACCTCTATCCACAATCTCGCGAATAAGGTGAAAGCGACGGAGTATGTGTTTAGACTTTTGATGTGATCTAGGCTCTTTTGCTTGTGCAATGGCACCACTATTATCACAATAGATGTCCATTGGACTAGAGACACTAGCGACCACACCAAGCTCGTGATAAACTTCTTAATCCACACAGCCTCCTTTGCGGCCTCCGGCCGCAATGTACTCCGCTTCGTCGTGAGAGTCGGCCACCGTGTTTTGCTTGGAACTCTTCCACCATCGCTCCTCCATTAAGTGTAAACACAAACCCGGATTGCGATCGAAAATCATCTTTGTCAGTTTGGAAGCTTGCATCGGTGTAACCCTTTGCAACCAGATCTTCCTCACCTCCAAAAACAAGGAACATACCCTTAGTTCTTCTCAAGTACTTCAGGATATTTTTTACGGCTATCCAATGACCATCACCAGGATCCGCTTGGTATCCGCCGTGACACTTAGAGCATATGAGACATCTGGGCGTGTACAGATCATGGCATACATAATAGACCCAATAGCTGAAGCATATGGAATCTTGCTCATCCTGTCTCGCTCATCAGATGTCGAAGGACACTGATTCTTGCAGAGACTTATGCCATGTGACATTGGCATGAAACCTCTCTTGGATTCATGCATATTGAACCTTTTCAATATCTTGTCAATGTACGTTTCCTGACTTAATCCAATTAACCTTTTTGATCTATCTCTATAGATTTTTATGCCCAAGATATAGCATGCTTCTCCCAAGTCCTTCATTGAGAAACTCCTTTTCAATGAAGTCTTAACATCTTCAAGCATAGGAATGTCATTCCCGATTAATAATATGTCATCCACATACAAAATCAGAAATACAAGTGCGCTCCCACTAGCCTTTTTGTAAACACAAGGCTCTTCTTCATTTTTGATAAAGTCAAAACCTTTGACTACTTCATCAAAACGAATGTTTCAACTCCTAGATGCTTGCTTTAACCCATAAATGGATCTTTGAAGCTTGCATACCCTTTTAGCATATTTAGGATCAACAAAGCCTTCAGTTGTATCATGTATACATCCTCGGAAAGATTCCCATTAAGGAAGGCTGTTTTGACATCCATCCGCCATATTTCATAATCAAAATATGCAAGAATAGCTAAAATGATCCGGACAGACTTGAGCATGGCTACGGTGAGAAAGTTTCATCATAGTCAACTCCTTGAACTTGTTTGAAACCCTTTGCCACCAACCGTGCCTTATAGATCTGAACATTTCCATCTACGTCTATCTTTTCTTGAAAATCCATTTGCACTCAATGGTTTTACACCATCAGTGAATCGACCAAGTTCCAAACTTGATTGTCATGCATGGATTGAATTTGGATCTCATGGCTTCAAGCCATTTTTCGGAGTTTGGGTCCATCATTGCTTCTTCATAAGTCGTGGGCTCATCATTGTCCAACAATAATATGTCATTCCCATATCTAATAGGTACATGACGTGGCCTCCCGACCACGTGGGTGGAGTCTCTTCCACAGTTGTACAACACTTTGTACATCTTGTGAAGGTTCAGAGGTAGCTTGAACATATTCATGTGATTCTCGAACTTCATCAAGATACACATCACTCCTCTGATTTCTTTTGAAAGAAACTCTTTCTCCAAAAGACACCATTTCGAGCAACAAAACTTTGTTCTCGTTTCTTTTGTAAAAGTAATATCCTTTTGTTTCTTTAGGATACCCCACAAAAAGCATTTTTCCGATTTAGGTGCGAGTTTTTCGATTGTAAACGTTTTACATAAGCCTCACATCCCCATATCTTGAGAAATGACAACATGGGTCTTCTCGGTCCATATCTCATATGGCGTCTTCTCAACGGATTTTGATGGGACCCTATTCAAAGTGAACGCAGCTGTCTCTAGAGCGAAACCTCAAAAGGATAATGGCAGATCTGTTTGGCTGATCATTGACCGAACCATATCTAATAAAGTCCGGTTACGTCGTTCGGACACACCATTCCATTGAGGCGTTCCTGGCGGAGTAAGTTGAGGAACGATTCCACATTGCTTTAAATGATCACCAAACTCTTGGCTCAAGTATTCGCCACCACGATCGGATCGTAAGTGTTTTATTGTTTTGTCAAGTTGATTTTGTACTTCGTTCTGAAACTCTTTGAACCTTTCAAAAGTTTCAGATTTATGCCTCATTAAATAGATATATCCATATCTACCAAGTCATCGGTAAAAGTTACAAAATCATGAAACCCACCCCTAGCGATCGAGCTCATTGGTCCACATACATCTGTATGTACTAGGGCCAATAATTCACTTGCTCTCTCACTAAAAACTGTGAAAGGGCTTTTGTCATCTTGCCAAGTAAACAAGATTCACATGTTTCAAATGATTCAAAATCAAATGAGGTTAGAAGTCCATCACCATGGAGCTTCTTCATGCGCTTCTCATTTATATGACCTAGCGACAATGCCACAAAAGGTAGGGTTCAAATCATTAGGCGGTGCCTTTTACATTAATATTATAGACAGGTTTTTCTTGAGTTCAAGGACGTACAACCCATCCACCATGGGGCAACGACCATAATACATATCATTCAAAAATATTGAACAAACAAAGTTCTTTATTCTCAAATCATAACCTTCATGTTCCAAACAAGAAGATGAAATAATGTTTCTACTCAAAGATGGAACAAAATAACAATTATTGAGTTCTAAAACTAATCCACAAGGCAAATGCAATGGGTATGTGCCAACGGCAAGACCAAAGAACTCTTGCTTTATTCCCACGCGAAGATCCACTTCTCCTTTTGCCAAGTCTCTACTCTTTATCACCCCAACGAATTGCAAATGTGAGCAACCGAACCGGTATCATATACCCATGAGCTGAGTGAAGAAGTAGCAAGATTAATTTCTATAACATTAATACGAAGTGGAAACCACATTTCCATTCTTCTTATCTGCCAGTACTTTTCGCATTCCGCTTCCAATGCCCCGATTTCTTGCAATAGAAGCATTGGGTATCGGTTGAGGGCCAACTTTAAGCTTCGAAGCTTAGTTTTGAGGCTCGCGATCTCATCTTGAGCCTTGCCCTTGCCCTTGCCCTTGCTCTTTCCGTTCCCCACCTTAGCCTTTCTCTTTTGAAAGCGGTTTGTTTCGAACCATCATCACATGATTGGGTTTTTCTTAATGCTTTCCGCAGCCTTGAGCATCCCATGTAGCTCGGTTAGGCTCTTCTCCATGCTATTCATATGAAAATTCATAATGAATGGCTCAAAGCTCTGAGGCGTAGACGGAGAATAACATCTGTGGCCAAACCGAGGCTAAGGGAAACTCAAGTTTTTCCAATCTCCCAATGTAACCAATCATCTTGATCACATGAGGATCGACTGGATGCCTTGACCGACTTACAAGCAAATAAAAGCTTTGAGATACCATACCTCTCAGCTCTTGCTTGATTCCCAAACATGCCCTTCAAGCCCACAATCATATTGTAAGCATCCTGGTCCTCATATTGCTTTTGGAGCTCGAGTCCATTGTGACTAGCATGAGACAGTGACCTCTGAAGCATTAACATGCTTTTCATATTCAACCCTCAAATTGCGAGCGACATTTTTGGTGGTTCATCAGAATTGGATTCTCTAGAACATAGTCCTTCTTTTCATGCTTGAGAACAATTCTCGAGGTTGCGATACCAATCAACAAAATTAGTTCTATTCAGTTTTTCCCTTTCCAAAACCGATCTCAAAGCAAAACCAGTGTAGCAGAGTAGGAGAAGGTGCCATTGAACTACAACAAAAATATGCAAAGATTCTAAGCACTATGTTTATGTAAAACTTTTATTAAACTTTTTAATTGAAGACACTCCTATTTTATGTCCTTTTATAGACACATAGTGAGTATTCAAGATCCATATTCATTAAACACTAGTGAGCTTTGGCATCACTTGCTAGAAATTTAATGACATAGGTAAGCAACACTTTGCTAATTACATCATATGTAACTCTTGTTTGTTGAGTATGAAAACAAGTAATGAATGCCTCCATCAACTTGACTCATGGCCAGTCAACTCGCCCCAAGGGCTCACATGAGGAGGGAGCACTTCCGTATTCGGTGCCAATTAAGAAACCTGCCTCATGTGTGTTTTCCTAGACACCAATTGTCTTGTATAGGTTCCTTCATTACTGAAATCAAATCCCAACCACTTATGTCCTCAAGCCCAAAACCGTTTTGATAGCTCGTTTAAATCGCCATTGTTATGCGTGATGTGTCCAACACATCCCTATCATCTATTGAGATAGCCATTGATATACTACTTTGGCAGTCATATCAATAACGATCTAAATTCTTGATAGGTGCAACAATTGGATGGACAATTTGATTTAAGATTTTTAACTATAAGGATGAACAAAGATTACTATGAACATAGCATCACATGCAATGAGCATAAAGAAAATAGCAAGGATAAAACACACATCCACGAGAAAATCAAAATAAGTCGTGAAATAGCATGGCCCTTAGCATTAAGATCTCCATCATCATGCTTGGTTGTTCACCTAGCCACCTTGCTTGATTTGTTCACCTAGCTATCGTCTTCATCATTATGGATGCAACTCCTTACAACTTTTGATAATGAATTTTACATGAGGGTTTGAAGCATCACAAGTCGACACGCAGTCGTTATACAATTTAAATAGCCTTATGGCTTAACACAACCACGCAGCCATGTGGAAATTACATGCATCACATACACATAGGCCATACTATTTCACATAATTCCTGCAAAACGAGTTAAACAAAAGCAACCCTACGACCGGTCCGAGGCGCCCAAGCAAGGGTCAAGGGGCGAGCCCCACTGCGCGGTCCTTGGAAATTTTTTTAGAGGCATGTCTTCCGCCATGGGAAAACACCCTCAAAATTTCCACGGATCAACCAGATTGACCCAATCCGATCTAATATAATTGGCTTGGTCCCATATGGATACGTTTGAAACCACGATGGCGGTAACCCGGCCGGTAAGGGCAACGTCGTACCATGAACGGACTCACCCAAATCAATATTGAATCTGTTTGCGCTTACCATGGATCAACCAGATTGACCCAATCCAACTCGATCTGATTGGCTTGGTCCCATATGGATACGTTTCAGAAACCCTGATGGCGGTAACCCGACCGGTAAGGGTAACGTCGTACCATGAACGGACTCACCCAAATCAAGATTGAGTCGGTTTGCACTTTCTCAAACCCTAAATCGATCGATCTCATCGATGGTCGCCATCACCAATTCATCACATGGTATTTGAACATGTAATAGATCCAATCTACTAACCTCACACATCATATGTGCAACATCCGGATCACAAAACTATACGAGATGGCTCTGATACCACTGAAGGGAAACGCGGTATGCTACGCTAGCACAAAAAAAAACTACCGCGCAACCAGAAAGCTACTCGCAAGAAGGGGATCATAGATAAGATTACCACTAGACGCGCAGTTGCGGAATCCTTCGCGCGTCGATGTAGTGGTTCGTCCTCGCCGCAGTCGTTGCGTCGATGTAGTGGATCGTCCTCGCCTCGCCGTGGATCGTCCTCCCACGCCGCAGTCGCAGCAGCGTCACCGCAGTAGTCCACACGTCCAGAGATGGAACGCCGTGCGTCGGTGTGCAAGCACCTAGTCGCTCGGCAGGGGCAGCGAGAGGAGGAGGCTAGGGTTTCAAGTGAATCAAACCTAAACCGTGGAAAGCACACCTGCGCCCTCCCTCCTCCCCTCCTTATATAGCCACGAGATGAAACCCTAAACCAGGGCCCACCAGCATGCTAAGCCCACGAGGTTCATTAATTACGGATCCAATCCAAATTAATGCGTCCCAGCCATTAAGTGTGTGACCCTGCAGGTTCACATACGTTTGGACATGGATTCGGAAAACTCCTTTTCAATCCAATAGTTGGTAGCGGCTTCTTGCAAAGTATGCCAACTCCCAAACATACTGTGATCAAATCGAACAGAACCTATCAAAAGAACTCATGTAATAATCCCTTTGCCAAGTATATGAAGATTGATCTCAAGGCGAGAAGCATGTCATCCTTTGATGATTCAATCCATCTCTCGTATCCGTGATATATTAATAAGTTGTGATTGACTCCTCAATCACGGCATGGCCATGCACTTTCTTAATCATATCACACGAGTGGCCTTGTCATATATCTCCGTTTCATTGGAGTGGCAAATTCCATCTTATTGCTCACTTCCCTCTGCACGTTTCATAGTAAACATGAAAGCTACCTTTATAACTATCCGGTTAGGAAGTAGTGTTTGATAGCCCCAAGGAAAACTATTACACATGTAGGGAATATGACAATCTCGTGTCTAAGGATCATACATCTTCTAGGTATGAGATACATCGATGACACATAAGAATGAAACATTCTCGCGTTGTCCCATAGCGGGTCTATCTAACCCATGTTCTTCAACATGGTCCACAATGTAGAGATGATATCTCCATATCCCATGATCTATGAAGCATGATCATCGATCACTACATGTGCTGATCTATTCATCGTAGTCCTATACGATGATATCCGATCAGAGATATTTATCGAATTACATCATTAAGTAAAGAGCTTCATAATCAAGTCACATACTCGTTGATCAATACAATGATATACATTCATTGGACCAATAATCATATTATTATTCATAAACATAGTCATGTTACAATCATCTAAATGATTGCCTCAAGGGCATAACACTAACATACAGACCTCCCCCACTTATTAGAATCTCAACCCCGAAATTAAGGCTGACTAAAGAATATGTTAGAAAACTCTAACTACATATTTTCCTCACGCTCCCATGTCGCTTCACTTTCAAAATGATTGTTCCACTACATTCTGCAGAAACAAACTGACTTGCTTCTGGTCTTACGTTCTACAATATCCAAAATCTTAATCGGTTGCTCCTTATAAGTCAAATCCTCTTGCAACTCAATTGCTTCTAACAATATTTGTTCTATTGGCACTCGCAGACACTTCTTAAGCTGAGAGACATGAAACACATCATGCACACCCGCTAAAGACTACGACATATCTAGCTGATAAGCAACCTCTCCTCGACGGCTCAAGATTTTGAATGGACCAACAAAACTTGGTGCAAGATTTCCTTTAGCATGAAACATTTTGACACCTTTAAGAGGGGTAACTTTGAGATACACAAAATCTTTCGACTCAAAGCTCAACCCTCGTGGATGATTATCATCATAACTCTTCTGCCTTGACTGAGCTATTTTTAGTCTTTCTCTTATCATAGCAATCTGCTCTTCGGCTTCTTCAAGAATATTAGGCCCAAAGACAAGACGCTCTCCCGTCTCATTCCAATTCAGAGGAGTACGACAGGAACAACCATATAAAGCTTAAAATGGTGACATTTGCAAACTTGCCTGATAACTGTTGTTATAACTAAACTTAGCGTATGGCAAATATTTATCCCACGAAGTAGCATAGGCTAGAACACAAGCTCTCAATATATCCTCCAAAATCTGATTGACTCTTTTAATCTGACCATCGGTCTGTGAATGATACATAGTACTAAATTTTAAATGAGTTCCCATTGCTTCATGCAACTTATCCAAAATCTTGAGGTAATTTCGATACCTTTGTCTGACACTATCTTCTTTAGCACACCATGCAAGCATACAATCCTTGACATATATAACTTTGCCAAACGATATCCTAAATAAGTGGTCTTAACTGGTATGAAATGTGCTACTTTGGTCAAGCGATCAACTATGACCCATATAGAATCATAGCCACCCTGGGTTCTAGGCAAACTGGTAATAAAATTCATAATGATTTCCTCCCACTTCCTTTTAGGGATCTTTAATGGTTGTAGCAAACCAACAGGTCTCTAATGCATTGTGCTCACTCTCTAGCACATATCACACAAACCTACATGTTTGGTGACTTCATGCTTCATATTAGGCCACCAAAACCTTTTCTTAAGATCATGATACATCTTAGCACTTCCTGGATGAATCGAATACTTTGAATCATGGGCTTCCTCAAGAATCAACTACTTAAGCTCATTTTTATTAGGTACACAATTTCGACTTTTGAACCACATTGTACCTTGACCATCCAAAGTAAAATCTTTAGCTTTGCCTTCCTCCAATTTAGGATTAATTATCTTGATCTTATCATCATCTTTCTGACCTTTGCTAATCTGATCCTCTAAGGTCGGCTTTACCACTAAGGTAACTGTTTGCAACAAAATTTGGCAAGGTATGGCCAAGTTGTCAGGCTAAGGATCAAAAAGATATCTCGGCCAATATCGAATATGGAAAAAAGGTTTAAGTATGGATTGTAACCAATATTTGTCTAAATACAAGAGGAATACTGTCTGAGTTGAGGCCGATACGGATCACAGTAAACAGCATATTGGATATGGATACGATCGGCCAACAGCTACAAAAGATGGTCAAGGGCAAGTAACAAAAACACAATACAATCAATCAACTCACATTACTTCATTTACTTTTCTGTCGACTAGGAGTAGCCTCTGTAATTTAGATTCTTCCTTATAATCAGATTTGATCAATAAACTTGCGCATCGCCGATTATTGATCACTTTCGATTACGCCAATCAGGTTTGATTTTCTCTGATCTTGTTGAGCATCGTCTTTTTCAGAATTGGTCTACCTTTTATCATTTGATTAGCCCTAATCGGTTAATTAGACTTATTGTTACCCTAGATTTGATCGGCTTTTTAGCTGTTTAGATCTTTGCTGATTGTTTTGCTAGATAGGCTTGAGCGTATTTTATATTTATCTTACCGATTGCAAGACCAAATCAGTTGACACGCCTTGAACCTCAAAACCCGACGTTCGTCCGGTGTGTTGTGGCCGACAGACCCCTCTTCATGTTTTTTGTCACCAACAGTAACTAAGAATCCTTTTGGAACCACTTCCAACTTTAGCTTTTGAAATTCTTTAAATAGTTCAGCTTGATCCTCCAGAACTAGCATGTTAGCACTGTGGCTCTTACAACTTAAAGCATCAGCTACCACATTAGCTTTTCTAGGATGATAGTGTATTCCCACATTATAATCCTTCATCAACTCCAACCATCTTCTCTATCTCATATTGAGATCTGATTGAGTAAAGATATACTTTAGACTCTTGTTGTCCATATATATCTCACATCTATTTTCGATGAGATAATAATGCTATAACTTTAAAGCATGCACTACGGCAGCTAATTCCAAATCATGCGTTCGATAATTTTTCTCAAGCGGCCTCAATTGCCTTGACGCATGTGCAACAAATCTTGTCTTTCTGCATCAACGTACAACCAAGTCCTTGTTTGGAAGCATCACAATAAATGTCAAAACTACTATGAACATCGGGCAACATTAACACCGGTGCTATCGTTAGATGCTTCTTTAATTTTTGAAAACTCCTCTCACACTCTGGTGTCCATGCAAACTTTTTTCCTTTTTCAACAACTACGTAAGTGGTCTAGCAATTGTTGAAAAAATTTCGATAAACCGACGGTAATATCCCGCCATCCTTAGAAAACTACAAATCTAGGTTACTAACTTCGGCTACTCTCAATGCAATATTGCTTCCACTTTGCTTGGATCGACAGCCACTCCTTTGGTAGTCATAACATGACCTAGGGAACTCTACTTCCTTTTTCCAAAAATCACATTTCCTAAACTTAGCATGTAACTGTTGCTCTCGAAGCTTTTCAAGCACAAACCACACACTTCCATCTTTCTTTCTGACAAACAAATAGACGTTCCCCAAGGGGACGAACTAGGTCTTCACAAAACCTTTCCATAGTAGCTCCTCTATCTGCTTCTTAATTTTCACTAACTCATCCGTAGGCATCCGATAGATCTCTTTGCTATTGGGCTATACCTGGCATCAAATTGATATCTTGATCTGACGACATACCAGGCAAATCCTTCTGGAAAACATCCGAGTATTCTCTGACAACGGGCACATCTTCCAGACAGACATCTTTCGCACTAAATACAATTAATTGACCCTCATTACGCACGTATCATTATCAGGTAACCATCTACATAGAGTGAATGCTCATAGAAACATCCGATCCTTTATTTATCATTAATGTTTTTGATCCAAAACCTCACACACCAACATATTGACAACTTTTATTTCTTTCCTTTAGCAAGGGAATCCTTACAATGGCTTCTCAACTAATCAATTTCCTTTACAAATAGAGTCATGACATTGCATAAGGTCGAATCATTGTTCTAGACTTTCTCGGTATCGTCCTTGTTCAAACGCCTCCTCTTCAATCGATTCCTTGGGCAAACTGCTCCTACAATTTCACCACCCACTCTTGGTATTATGAACTTGACCGAGGTGACTTTTGGAATAGTTACGGCTATAGGGAATGCTCGACCATTCTGTGGATATTGATTAACATAATGGTCTTTCTCACGACAGTTGTAGCACACACGTTTCCTTTGTTGTGCCTCATGGTGTGTAACTGCATGCACAATGTTGCTCTTCCTGTGAATCACAGCTTGTCGTTTCATAGGGCATCTCCTGGCCCAGTAACCTTGTTCACCACAAAAGAAACAAGTTGTTGGTGATAACCATTTAACACTTTTCTAAGGTAGGGTGATAGGATTGGAGTACCGCTTCTTTAACTTTGCAAGCGACATAGCACATGCAGATAGCATTCCACATCCTTTTGCTAATTCTTGAACAATAGTGGCTCAAAAATTCTCCTACTGATGCTGAGTCACAGTGGTAACTATAGGATTCAAGGGACATTGAGCTAAGCAATGATCTCGGCCTTCAGAAAGGTAGCATCTGATATTACTCATGGGACATTCTCCAAGCAAATGGTTTCCTTCACAACTAGAACAATTGATCGCATGCTCATCCGCGGTATGTCCTATATCTCCAAAGTGGATGCAAGCATGATCTTCTAACTTGCTTGCATGACAAAACATCAAAGAATTATGTCAAGATGTGGTATAGGGTGCAGGGGTAGCAATCCTCTCTGAATTTGCCATGATCACACTGTCCTTTGGTGGAGCAAAGAGACTATGAAAAGCAGCAACAAACTCATTCCAAGAGATATTCTGCAAGACTCTATAAGCAGCATAATATTTCTTCCACCATTCAGAAGTAATTCCTTCAAATTGGTGAGAAGTATACAGAACCTTCTCATTACCTTCACAATGAGCAATGAATAACTTCCTCTTAATGGTCCTAAGCCAATCATCCACTTCCAAAGGTGAAACATTTTCAGAAAATATCGGTAGACAAGTTCTTATGAATTCTGTTAACCTTGAATAAGAATAGGGACCATTGATAACATCCTCGGACGCATTGTTGATATTATCTTGATTGGTCATATTCTATACTTGTTGTTTCGTTGCATACATCAGCTGAGACTGAGCAGCCAAGAACGCTCTAAAGTTCTGCACATCCACTTGTGGTGATGATTGGGGAACTGATCCATCATTGAGGTTCTCACTAGCAAGGTTTCAAATTTTGTTTTCGGTTCACATCTCGGAGGTGGGCGAAATCCAAAATTTCGATAAGATCTTAGAATTTAAGATGAAATCCGGTTAAAATTCAAAAGGCAAATTTGAAATCCGGAATTTTTGAAACAAAATTCGGCTGAAATTATCGAAATTTCAGTCGAAATCTCGACGAAATTCAACTGAGTGAAAAATAGTCGAAAAGATGTTAAAAATATTTGAAAAAACATTTGGATGGTCTTGACACATCACTAATGTCACCATAAAAATTTCGAATGATGATCCAGCTTGAGGAATTTTTAAACATTTTGAAAGTGGTACTGTCCTGATAAAAGGCTGATTGGCAAATTTCAACAAAATGAAAAATGAAACAAACCACTTTAAAAAAAATTTAAAATGTTTGCGGATGGTCCTGACACATCAATAATATTTCCATAAAATTTTCAGATGATGGTCAAGCTTCAAGAATTTAAAAAAATTCTAGCTATGCTACTATTCTAATAAAAGCATTACCGACAAACTTCGATAGAATGAAAAATAGTTCAAACCACGTTAAAAATTTTCAACCTTTTTGTGTATGGTCATGATGAATCATCAATATTTATGTAAAAGTTTCATATGATGATAATTAAGAGTAATTTTCAAAAATTCTGACTATGCTACTGTCCTGATAAAAGCCTAATGATCAATACATAGATTTTCTTGAGCAACCAAAAAAGGTTTATAATTTTTGAAACTTTTACAGAAATAAGGCAATTTTTAAGCTTTCTTAAAAATTATGGATCATGATAACACTCTAGTGAATTTATAAAATTCTTACGAGGGTACTATACCATTTATGTTCCTTCTGTTTTTTATTTTTGAAAGATAACAAATGGAGTTCAATGTTTCCATAGATTTGATTGTGGAAACAAAAAAAGTTTAAATTTTTTGAAAATTTTAGATAAGGGTTCTGAGATAATTCTTAAGCTCTCATAAAACTTTTGGACCATGATCGCACTTGAGAAAATTTATAAAATTCTGACAAGGTTACTATCTTAGTTTTGTTCATTTTGTTTTTGATTTTTGAAAGATAACAAATGAAGTTCAATTCTTTTGAAAATTTTTATTTATGATCCTAGACTGCTAAAGATGGCACCATAAATTTTTAGGGCATGATCAAGCTTGTACAAGTTTATAAAAATCTAACGGTTTTTCTGCTGAAATTATAAAACGTCTCAAAATTTTGGTTTTTTCAACAAATTTTCATGGAAGATGACATTATTAAGGGTTATTGGGCCAAATCCGGTCAAAAAACCCGAGATTTTGGCGCGATTTTCTGAAATCTCGTTATTTTTTTAAAATTGCTATAGCAATTTAATGTTTTCGATTTTTTTTATCTAGACGGTATTTTGAATCTCATCCCCGGTCGAAATCCGAGATCTCGCTGAGATTTCACGAAATTTCACTGGAATTTTTAACCATGCTCACTGGGTCGGCTACCACTTTCACGAGCTCCATTATTTCGACGAGTCTGAACAATCTACTAATCACTTCATAGGATTTAAGGGAGAGGGAAAAAGCATAGATCAGAAACGAGAATGCTAATGCAGAGGAGATAGGTTTAACCCAATAAGATCAACCATTATTAATAACTTGGTATGGTTGCTTACAAAAGCCTAAGGGTCATGCAACACATATTGCACACTTAGCAAAAAAGAAAGAACCAACTCAACCTAAGCACACAAAGCTAACGCCTACATGGCGACACTTTCTAACTTAAGCAGACGCAACTCAACAAGTCTCAACTACTAACTAGCACCCTCACTCATCAAGCCATCTAGGTTGAGGCTCCCCTAGGGCATATGACGGTGGGTGAGCTGGCATTGACCCAAACCGATCTTGGTGACCAGAAACAGCAGACGTAGACTGCACAGACACCTCCAGCTGCACTGGCTCTAACTCTTCAAGCTATGTCTGTACTTCCTTTGGATCTTCTTTCATCTCAACTTCTCTGCCATACAGAGCCTCTTCAAGCTCTACGATCCTCCTAGTAGTCTGGTGGTCTTCTTTAGCAACCCTCAGAGCTTCAAACATCTTCTTCAGCTCCAAAGTCGTATCTTTTATCACTTCAGCTTGAGTAGCCACAAACCTCGCGAGGTGGAAAACGGTGGCAACTTCTTCATCTTTAGTACATGGGCATTGAATGATACGCCCCATAGGATGCAGTAAAAATACCGAGTGCTTCAATTCTTTGGCATGCCGGTTGGAAATCTTGAGCAAGGCTAGGCACGTAGATTCTTGAACTCCGACTTCAAATGCAAGCCTCCTTATAGTGATGACAATGGTGCGACTTGCCCTGGTATCCTTCTTTGCGCAGATGACCTTGGTTGTTATCCCATGAACCTTATCATTCTCAAACCAGCATGTTCCCTTGTAACGCGGTCTCTCGTATCCAACGAACAATTGCAAAGCTCTCCGGAGTTCTGCAGCATACCCAACTAGTATATTCACCATAGGTGGAAGGCATTGACATGTGATAAAGACAGCTTGGGATAAGACCTCAACTCAAACCAGCAGGGGAAGAAAGAAAAATTCAGTAAAGGGACAAGAACAGAAGAATGGGATAAGTCAAGAACTTATTATTAATCAAGTTAAATTTTCCTTTAGAAAATACTTTTGGACACATCTAATAGACCACCAGTCTACCTAGGGTCAAGACCTATAGTCAGCCTGGCTCTGATACCACCTCTATTGGGACTCGACTATGCAAATCCAGAACCTCTATGTATCTCCCACTAGTCTAGGATCACGATAGTGCACATAGGCTCAATATAGATGAATATCACAATTATACATAGTGGAAACATAAAAAAAGACTTCATATATTAAAAATAAACCTGTTGACTGACCTTATGGTCGACCTTACATGATTACACCACATAGGACAAACTATAGATAACAAGTTAAACTATAGCAGAAAGAAAACATAGATAACCCCTCAGTATACCATAGGTAACTGACAAGGCTCACACCCTAGATGTTTGTCTCCACCTGGTACTCCTCCTCTAGAGCTGGTATTGACTCCTCTTCAACTGATGATTTTGTTGTTGACAAGGGTGAGTACATAAAGCACTCAACAAGTTGTGCACAAAATGCAATTCTAACAAAGCTATATGCAAGGCTTATTCCAATGATTGGCTGATATGGTTATTTTGTAGTAAAGTAGCATTTACAAAAGAATACAATAAATAGATTGAAATGCCAATAAAACAAATAACAGTAATAATAACTTTCAGGTATTTATTAAGAGTAAACTGGCATATAGCCCTAAATCATATTCCAAACTTTCAATGGCTCACAGACTCCCCTTCCAAGTTTCATTTTATAAAATCTATCCCTTGACTGTAATTCCTGAGCATTGTCCACTATCGCGGACACGGCTATCTAAATAGATTTACACTCTACGAAAGCTACACACTTTACCCACATGACATGAACGTCTTATAGTGCCATACGATATCACACTTCCTTAGGTGCGCGGCTAAGAGATCATAACAAAATCTTTCAAAAACTTTTATCCGAATACAGACCCTCTCGACAAGCCTGACTTACTATCCCTTCCCTCCACTGAGCAGAAGTATAGGAGGGACTTATCGTTGGAACGATGTGAGACCGCAGTACACCACATCCTCCCCATAACCGCACGCACTATGTGGTTATCCACCTAAGGCATCACATGTCAAGACATCGGTAACTTAGGTTCGTCTCAATCCAAACATGTGGTTGCATTTAGACTCAACAGTTCAAACGCTTGCAAGGTTAAGTCCTTAACTGACCGAGGCAAGACTTTCATAACCCAACCACCATATAGGCCCACCTTGCACATGGCCCCTTACCACTTGCCCCAATCTAAATCATTTACCACCCCAGTTGATTATCATGCAGCATATGCCATCAACCACTCAACATCATTACATGATAATACATGTCACCACAACTCAATATCATTGTGTGACAACACCAAAAACACCTTTCATAACACATGTTCCATATTCCATTAGTCAAGATTGATTTTGATATTTCAAAAAACATGAGTTATACGTGACATGGCTAAGCATATTAAACAGGGTCAAACCAACTTACATTGATATCTATTAACTGCCAACTAATAATGAACCATCCTAGGGTCACAAATAATCATAGCATAAAAATAACAAGGTAGGGTATAATCCAATTTGGTTGAATTACTAAATCCCAAACTATTTTGAAATAGTTCTACACAAAATAAAATGCAGTAATTTAAATCAACATAGCATTTGTAAAACTGGATTCAACATGATCAAATCATAACTTGCCTTAGAATAGCTCTTGTTCCTACTCTGGACCTTGGTCTTGGATCAACTCTTCACTCTCACACGATCCAGGAAGTTTGACTTCTACGTGAATCGAGGCAAAACACCAAATAAATACTAAACTAGAGAGCAAACAAACTCCAAAAATCAAATAAAAATTCACCATTAAATAGACCTTAATTTTAAAAGTTAATAGAAATTTAAATCGCCTCAATCAGAGCTCATCTGAGAAAGAACGAGCTCTCCAAAGATTTGAATAAAAGAAAAAACAGAAAACATTATTTTCCTGAATTATTTTTATACTAAAAAACCTAATTATAACGTCATCGCTGACACCAACAAGAATTAAATTAAATCTGGAAAATCCAGGGACTGGCACGAGGCACATGGTCTATGAACCTGGTCCACGGGACTCCTCTAGCCCACAGTGAACCCAGCTCACACAATAGTACGCTGACATGTGCACCCAGAGAGGCGCTGACGTGGCTGAACCAACTCGGTCGACACGCGACCAACGCTCGCTGATGCGGCGCTTGCATGGCATCCACATGGACAGCTAGATCAGCATGGCGGCTAGGGTTTTCAACGGTAAACATGGCGGTGGCGCGCTCACTGTTAGCGGAGAAGAAGACTATGGCGTGACGCTCCTGGCGACTCTTCACCGACTTGGTCCAATGGAATCTGGAGTGCTACTAATGTTTATTGTAACACGCTGTCCTAAATTTCGCTCAATGTCTCATAGGGGGTTGCCCCGATCTTCACGGTGTAGGATTTGGATACTTACGTGCTCTCTTGATGAACGCTAGTCGATCCTCTGCTGCTAGATACAATGGGCTTGCAACTCTTTCATTCACCAAGATCACACGCGTGTTGAACTTCGCGGATACTAAGTGAAGTACATCGATCTCCTAATTTCCAGTGGAAAGGCAGAACAACCTTTGGAAGAAGTCGCCTAATTCCCCCTCTCTATACGCTTGCAATGAGGAAGAACAAGCGAAAAACACTAACAGATGCAAATAGCTATCTTATTAATTTGGTGTCTATGGTTTTACAATAGAACAGATGTGAATATATAAGGGAGAAAGAGGGAGCCCTATGGGACCGGTTCGGTCAAGGGCCGAACAGAACTGAGATTTGATTAGGTCAAGGTCCCAACAGACTTCTGTTGTGGAGATCGGTTTTAACCTTATCTTAAAAACCGAACCATTTTCTTCATCAGTTGTTTTATTGTTCCCCTTATTTTGCATAATGTATTTAGCACAACAGCTGTAAGATGTATATGGTGTATTTGTTGAACCATCATGTATATATTCCACATCATTTCCCCTCGTATCGAGAAAAGTCGTCCTCAACTTTTGTAAGCTTACACATAAGTTAGTAGTGAACAACACTACATTGAATTGTTATAATATGGGCGAGAAAAATTTTGATCTCTTCCATGCTTCAACAACGCTACTTTAATTACAAAAACATAGCACAAAAGATAATTTGTCCAAAATATGCAATTCCAATTCAGCAAGCTTATCACAGGTAATGCACATTCAATAAACAAGAAACTTGTTGTCTATACCATAATCTCCGATCAAATTAAATTTATAATTGTAGGAGTAGGTAGTAACTAGTGATTTTGTACGTGAAATTTCAGAAACCTTTGATCACACTAGATAGCTCTAATTGATAATTGAAGATGACATAGTACAAAGAATCATTGTGGGATATCCTTGTAAGAACTTCTTTACGAGTAATCAATTCTGTATTATATAAGTTAAGCATATTAAGTTCAGAACATGGAGTTTCCAATTGAACATATAAGTTCTCACAATTACTCTCCGTTTCTTGACGAACTATCAACTCGGCATCATTGTTCTTACCTTTAACGTCCTCTTTAGTTGTTGTAAATGCTGTAGGCAGCGTTGCTTGATGATGTAACCATGGGATGGCAAATATTCCTCTCCGACCATGGTTATCTCCTTATCTTTCTTCTCAAGTAGTACAGGTTGTTTAGCATCCAGCTCATCTTCTTGGTGAACCTACACAATGTAAGAAACAGCACTAGAAGTTGAGAATAAGTTGTTAGTTTTAGAAATAAACTCACTTGAACTATCATCTACTTCTCTTTTCTTACCGTGTATCACTCACACTCTCAATTTAGATACTCTCAACCTCACATATGGTGCAATTACATAGCTTACTCTTTTTAACGCACTCTCTAAATTTAGCTATGTGACTCTCTTTCTCACATGAGTTTTGATGCATCTCCTGGATTTTTCCTATCCTCTTTAATAGCATGTAGGGGACCTACGTGGACAGCGATCCGTTGGCTCGACCTCGCTCAGCCGAGGAGCTGGCTCGCTAGCAAGGTCGGGCTCAGAGGACCTGATCAGGGATGCAGAGCCGGCAGTTACCGAGTCAAAGGGGGGCCCTAAAAAACGGAGTCAAGCCGAACGTGGGCTGCGACTTCGGCGCCGTTATCGCCCGACCTCACCACGCATCACGTCCGAGTCTGGCCCCACTCTCCTGAGAATCTCTCCCAGTCGTTCCCTGTAATGAACTACACGGTAGAGGTATAAAAGCCTTCCCCTGCGCGAGGTAAAGGCAGGAGAACAAAAGAAAAAGAAAGAGGACACACACACAACACGCTCATTCCGGTGCTCAACCAAGCTCGAGCACCCCCTGTATTCAACGATAGTGCAGTTACCCATGTCGGGGGCTCGAACCAGTATAACTCATCGTGTCAGTCTTTCTCTCTCTCTCGAAGCGGCGACCGCACCCCTTCTTCCGGGCGGGCACGGTCTTGCGCCTGCTCCCACATCACTCCCTCATTGTTGTGGTCAGGCGATCCCGATCGTCGACAGCTGGCGCCCACCATGGGGCCCGAGAGTTTCACTCGTTCGAAAGAACTTCGTTGCTTCAACATCACCGACGCTTTCGGTTTCAACGACAACATGTCGCATTCAACGAGCTCAGACTAGGATGCGGTTCTCGAGCACGAGGGCCCACGTCCATGTTCTCACCCTTGCCGCCGCCGCGCGAATGCCTTGCCTTCATAGTCGGCAGCCGCGGAGCGGGCGCAGGGGCGGAGGATCGTGACCCGGAAACCCTAGAGGAGGCGCGGCGGTTGGCCCAGGTCGCCATCAGCCAAGCTATCACCACTCTCCGACAGGAGGAAAACGGGGAGATCCGCACCCCGTTCGGGCAGCCTAACCCTGCCCGCCTAGGCGCTTTCACCAGCTAGGAGCGCTTGCGAGCCATCGCCCAGGTTATGGCTGACCCTGGTCAGGCGAGGTCGGCTCCCTTCGACCGGGCTCTCACCGAAGAGCTCGACAAGGCGGCCAACGAGGTCATGCCTTCGTAGCGAGGGCGAAGCTAGCGCCCTCGGTCTCGCTCTCTTGCAAGCGATGACTACTCCTCGCACCCGATTTAAACCCGCTGCAATCGAGCGGTTCGACGGGACCAAGAACCCTAACGAGTTCCTCTCGATCTACTCGACCACGATCCTAGCAGCTGGTGGGGATAAGGTCATGATGGCCAATTACCTCCCGACTGTGCTAGACGGTACGACGCACACCTGGTTCTTCAACCAGACGCCTGGCTCCTTCCGATCATGGCGCCAGGTACAGGACGCCCTCCGTTCTAACTTCCAGAACTGCTACGAGCGCCCGGACAGGAGAAGCACCTGGATCGTATCATCCAGGGCAAGAATGAGGCCCTGCATGACTTCGTGTGTCAATTTATCCGCACGAGGAACTCAATCCCGAGTGTCTCTGACGAGGCCATCATCAAGGCCTTCAAGTTTGGCATCCGCGACAGGCGCCTCACCGAGGACCTGGAGATCACAACAAAACTCAACATCAACAGGTTGTTCCGAATGGCGGAGCGATACGCGAACGCGAACGATGTTGTGCGCTGGAAACGCGACTACGACCAAGGCAAGCTCGGCCTCAACTTTGGCAAGGTCGAGCCATACAACGCCAAGGGCAACAGCTCGGACCCGCACGACAAAAAGCGGAAGAGAGACCGCGGTAGTGGCGGCTGCCGGCTGCGCGTGGTCGCTGCGATGAACAGCGAGCGCGAGGTGATGGAAGTACGGCGGCCCGACCAGGGGCGGCCGCAACTCAACCAAGAGAGGCCTCGACCTCAGCAAGGGCGATCATGACTTGAACAAACACAGCACCGACCCAAGTAGGGACAGCGTCAACCTGGGCCCCAGTGAGGTGACGCCCGACCACAGGGCGGCGAGGAGCGACCCAGGTACGACTCCGACAAGTTCTGTCTGTTCCATAAGGCCCACGACCACGACTTGCGAAACTGCAGGACCTGCCAGAACAAGTTGGACGCCTTTTATGACAGGCGTGGAGGGATGCCCATGCTCCCGTAGGAGGACGGACAGCTCGACAGGGTCAACGCCGGCGAGGACCTTGAAGGCCTCGATCTAGAGTTTCAGCAGAGCGACCGCCATGTCGACGTGATCTTTGGTGGTTCATCGGCGTATCAATCCCGGCGTGAGCTGAAGGATGCCGCACGCACCGTGTACCAAGCCTCCGCCAGGGAGCCCGCTGATCAGCCCTGCAAGTGGGCTGGCACTCCAATTACTTTCTCATGGGATGATGCTCCCCTAGGGATGTCCAAGGATCTCAAGACTGCTCTGGTCGTGACCCCGACCATAAGCAATACTGTGGTCAGGCGAGTCGTGGTCGACGGGCGCAGCTCCCTCAATCTGCTCTTAGCGAGCACGCTAGACCGAATGCAGATTCCCCGATCGAACGTCAAGAATATAGCAGTTCCCTTCTTCGGCATAGTGCTAGGGACCTCCTGCACTCCACTCGGGCAAGTGGTTCTGCCCGTCACCTTCGGCGACTCCGCCAATTTCCGCACCGAGCTGGTTACCTTCGAGGTGGTCGACGGTGACCTCCCCTACAATGCCATCCTCAGGCGTCCGATGCTGATCAAGTTCATGGCGGCGAACCACTACGGCCACCGCTGCATAAAGCTCCTAGGGCCCAACGACGTCATATCCGTCCGCAGCGACCTCAAGGCGGCGTACGGTTGTGAGGAAAAGGCCTTCGCGCGCGCTGGCATGCTGCCCCAGCAAGGCCCCAAAGTAACCAGCGCGCGGAGGGCGGCGATCCGGCCAATGATGCGGCGAAGGCGTCTGACTTGAAGAGGCGACTTCGAGTAAGAGTGTCCACGTCGCAGCCAAGCTCAATTCGAAATAGGAACTCGAGCTCGTCACCTTCCTTCGCGCTAACAAGAGCATATTCGCTTGGGAACCGACGGACATGCCAGGAATCCCGAAGGAGGTGATCGAGCACAAATTAGAAATAAGGCCTGGCTACTGACCTGTACGCCAGAAGCTGCGCCGCTTCTCTTCCGAGAAGATAATGATAATAAAGGAACATCTTGACAAGCTCTTAAAGGCTTGCTTCATCCGTGAGATTGACTACTCTGAATGGCTAGCCAACCTAGTTATCGTGCAAAAGAAAGGCGGGAAGTGAAGGATGTGCGTCGACCACACGGGTCTGAACTCGGCATGTTCGAATGGTAACTTCCCTCTTCCGCGCATAGACCAGATTGTCGACTCCACCGCCAACGCCAAAATGCTGAGCTTCCTTGACACCTACTCTGGCTACCATCAATCAAGCTCGCAGTCGACGACGAAGACAAGGCGGCCTTCATCACGCCGTTTGGAATGTTCTGCTACACAACCATGTCATTCGGCCTCCGCAACGCGGGCGTGACGTTCCAGCGACTAATGTTCAAGACCTTCGACCGTCAGATCGACCGCAACCTCGAGGTCTACGTTGACGTTATCATCGTCAAGATCTCTTCTGAAAATGACCACATCAACGACCTCGCGAAGACCTTCGCCAGCCTGAACAAGCACGGCATCAAGCTCAACCTCGAAAAATGCGTGTTCGGTGTTACCTTAGGCAAAGTGCTCGGCTACATGATCGGGGGCTTGGGAGTCGGCCCAAACCAGGAGAAGATCGAGGTGATCGAGAAGATGACTCCCCCGACCTCGACAAGACAGGTCCGGTGCCCCACCGACCGCATGGCCGCCCTCAGCCAGTTCATCTTAAGGTTCGATGAGTGCGGACTACCGTTCTTCAAGACACTGCGCAAGCACGGGGGCTTCGAATGGACACCCGAAGCTCAACGGTCCTTCGACGAATTGAAAGTGTACCTTCCGAGTCCACCGCTACTTATGATACTGCGCGTGGTGAGATGTTCTTTGCTCTACCTCATTGCCATGACCCAGTATCGGCGTCGCCCCGTGACTAAAGCAAATGCGGCGGCGATAATCTACTATGTCGATGGGTGCTTCATGGACCAAAGGAGCATTACCCTAAGGTCCAGAAGCTGCTCTACGCCCTCTTCATGGCTTTGCGCAAACTCCAGCACTACTTCCAGGCGCACATAGTGGTTGTCTCGAGCGGGTTCCCGCTCGATGAGATCCTAAGGAACCCGGAAGCCGAAGGTCGCATCGCCAAGTGGGCCATGGAGTTGGCAGAATTCAACATTCAGTTCGTGGCGCGCACCGCCATCAAGTCGCAAGCGCTTGCCAACTTCGTGGTCGAGCAGACGTCGCAGCCGACCCCCGAGCCTGGGGTTGAGAAGAGAAGCCCTGGAGCATGTACTTCGAAGGCTCCAGGTCGTTCGAGCGCTCGAGGGCTGGTATCCTCATCATCACACCCCGAGGAGACAAATTGAGGTATGTAACTCGCTTCGGTTTTCCCGCAACTAACAACACGGCAGAGTATGAGGTCCTCCTGGTGGGTCCCCGAGCTTGCAAGTCACTGGACATGTGCCGGCTGGTCGTCAAGGGCGACTCCCAGCTCGTCGTCAACCAGTACAACATAGACTACCAGTGCTCGGAGAGCTCGATGGCCAGGTACCTTGCCAAGGTGCACAAGATGAAGAAGTGGTTTCGGAACCTGGAAATCAAGCATGTGCCCAGGAAGGACAACTCCAGCGCCGACCTCTTTTCCAAGCTCGAGTCGTCTCGTGGTGAGATTCCATCAGATGTCATCCTCAAGACCTTGGCGGCACCCTCCATCATCGACAAAGAAGACTCGGTCACCCTCCTCGAGAGTGTTCCCTCGTGGACGGAACCGATTGCCATGTTCCTCGACCAGGACGAGCTCCCAGACGACCCGACCGAGAGGAGCAGAATCAGGCGCCGAACGAGCTCGTACAAGCTCGTTAACAGGCAACTCTATCGTCGGGGCACCTTGGGTGTTCTGTCGAAGTGCGTCACCCCGGAGGAAGGTAAGTACCTGCTCAACGATATCTATTCGGGCCTCTGTGATGCGCATTCCTCTTTCAGGACCATGGTCGGCAAGGCGTTCCGCATGGGATTTTATTGGCCAAAAGCGCTGCAGGACGCTCAGAACATTGTCCGCACCTGCCAAGCCTGCCAATTCCATGCCCAAAAGTCACATCAGTCAGCCTATGCCCTCCAGACCATCCCACTATCCTGGCCGTTCTCGAATTGGAGCCTTGACATCCTCGACCCTTTCCCTCAGGCGGTCCGGGGGAAGAAGTTCCTGTTCGTCGCCATCAACACCTTCACCAAGTGGATCGAAGCTGAACCAGTCTCGGCCATCACCACCCGAGCCGTTGTGAGGTTTTTCCACTCGCTTGTGGTCACGAGGTACGAAGTCCCATGCAGGATTATCACCGACAATGGGTCGCAGTTCACCAACGAGCTATTCCGAGAATAATGCGAAAACATAGACACCAAGGTCTTCTAAGCCTCAGTGGGCCACCCCTAGAGCAACGGAGCGATCGAGCGCGCCAACGGACAGATCGTCCAGGGCGTCAAGAGGCGAGTCTTCGATGAGCTCGAACAGCACGGCCGGGCCTGGGTGGACGAGCATCCCACCATCCTCTGACCCGTTCGCACCACGTCTAGCCGAGCGACAGGGGCTACCCCTTTCCAGCTCGTGTTCGGTGCTGAAGCCGCCCTGCCCACTGAGGTCACGCTGGGCCCCTTGTGCGCTCGAGTTCGCCCTTGAGCGTTCTCGAGCTCGACCTCGCTCGCGCAAGAGGCACGACTGTTGTTACTAAACGACTGTAACATCCCAAAAATTTGCCAAATATTATTTTATTGCTTAAATGTGCATTTATGATTTTCTGGAATTTATTTGGATTTTTCTGGATTTATTTGAATTAATTTTAAATTAAGAATATTGACCTTTTGTTCAAATCTATTTAAATTTGTGCAAAGTTAAAATAAAGTTTTGCCAAAAATATTTTATTTGAGTCCAGAATGTCTCAAAGTATTTTTGAGATTTTTCTTGGATTTTTCCTATTAGTTTTATCGCTTAAAATAAATAAAATGAATTTACGGAATTATTTTAAATGGAAAATCCTTTTGAAAATCAATGAACAGTGTTGGCGAAGCCCAACACTTGTCTTATTAAAGCCCGTCGGTGCAGCCCAAACCCGGCCGCTGAATCGCGGCGGGCAAAACCCTAGATCGGTGGCCGTTCACGTGCGATCCAACGGTCGAGGAAGGCCGTGTGTGCGCTTGCATCTTGGCGTCGGATCGGGACGCGTCGCGTTATCGTTTATCGTCTCCGTTACGGACTCGAGTCCGCCGTAACGTCGCCGGTTTCTTTCGCTGTAGGCTCGGACCGAGGCTATAAATAGGGGTAGCACCGAGGTTCGCAATCGAGCCTCATCGTTTGGTCGTAGAGGTTTCGCGAGATCAGCAGTAGAACGCAACCGCGAGTTTGCCGGAGTTGAAGCGTGGAACAGCCGCGGGTTTTTGCCGAGAACGTCGTCGATTCGCCGTCTTCCGTCGCTTGGGCTACGAGACCGAGTTCGCCGAACCGTGCCGCGTCGGATCCCCGCCGTCTCGTCGCCAGGAGCCTGCCGGAGCGCTGCGTCGTGGGTCGTCTTCTCCATCTCCGGTGAAAGGCGCCGCTGCGCCATCGTCGTCTCGTCGCGCTCACGTTCGACCGTCAGATCTTAGGGTAAGCCGTTGGATGAGGGCGGCGTGGTCGATTAGATCGTAGCCGTCCGTCGCCTTCTCGCGGATCGGATCGAGCGCAGGTTGGGCCAATTAGGCGCGGACGGCGTGTCGAGTGCGAGTGCCGAGGCGTCGTGGACCGAGTTCACCGTGGTCCGGTGACTGCGGAAGTGGACTCGATCCATACGCCAAGACACGCGTCGGCTTGTGATTGGCTCGAGGCCTCGACGTCATGCTTGCGTCATAATTGCATTTTCAATTGGAAAAATAATCCGATTGGAAATGCAGTGATGATGACGTCATCATGAGGTCCGCCGGCGTCATAAATCTGTCTTCGATTTAAAAATAAATCATTAATTCGATTTTCGATTTTTGTAATTTGATATTTATTTCAAACTTCAAAAGGCTATATCTTTTGCATCGTAACTCGGATTTGAGTGATTCAAATTTCTAAAAATTTGTAAAATTGAAATCTATTTAATGGTGAATTTTATTTGATTTCTGGAGTTCATTTGCTCTTTGTTTTGGTATTTATTTGCTTTTCTCCTTGATGCAGCGTGAGGCGTTGAATTGTGCGGCGCTTCGGAGGAAGATCCAGCAATGCAAGAGCAAGATCGAACCAGATCAGGACCTATTCAAGGCAAGTTGTGCTTTGATCATGTTGAACCCATGTTTATAAAATTGCTATATTTGTTTTACCCTATTGCATATATTTCAAGTATACAATTGTTTCAAATTAGATTGGGTTTAGCTAATATACCAGATTGATCTATACCCTACCTTGTCATTGTATGCCATGATCCATTGTCACCCTAGATTGGTTCAATATAGTTGGTTAGTAATTATAATCAACATTGGAGGGTTAGTTCGTATTAGTTGCTTAGCCATGCCACGTCATCACATGTGTCGAATCATTGATAATTAATCTTGATTAATGGAATATGGAACAATGTTATGAACTTGTGTGTCATGTGGATCACGATGAGATTGAGTTGTTGTGGCGAGTCATGTCACATAACGATGTTGAATTGTTGATAGCACGTGGTGCTTAGTAATCAAGCGGTGATAATCATTTAGATTGGGGCAAGTGACAAGGGCGAGGAGGCCAAGGTGGGCCCGATGGGCGAGAGGTATGTGGATGTCTTGCCTTGATCACTCTAAGGACTTAACCTTGCAAGCCTTTGACTGAGTCAATCATGCAACCACATATGCGGAATGGGCGACCTAGGCGAGTAATTAGCAATGTCTTAATTTTGGTACTATCATGGTCGGTGTGAGTTCTCGAGTTATGGAGTAATTCACATGGCGCAAGAGGGGCCACGGATGTGGTAACCATCCACGGTGTTGAAACCTTAGCGGGTCGTGCAGGTTAAGCCAGCGCATTGTAAAGGCTTTGTTATAATCACTCGCTTTGGTGGTGTTTGGTTGTATCACGTGGGTAAAGTGCATAACCTCTGAAGAGTGTGAAATTATTCGGATAGCCGTGCTCGCGGTATTGAGCAATGCTCGAGAATTACAGTTAAGGGTTAGCTTAATTAAATGGACAATTTGGTTGGAATGGCGGAATGCCATGTGGAAGATGGAATTTGACTTAGGATTGGAAACTTGGTTTACTTGAGTAATACTGAATCTATTTATTATTGCTATTTGGTTTACAGTCTTTACAATCTATTTATTATACTTGTTCATAAATGCTGCTTATTGCAAAATAGCCATGATAGCCTATCCATTGGAATAAGCCTTGCATATAGATACATAGAATTGCATTCTATGCATGACTTGTTGAGTGCTTAAGTACTCACCCTTGCTAAACAACAATAATCAACAGTTGAAGAATCTACACCTGTGTTGGAAGAGGAAGTCCAGGAAGACACGAGTCATTAGGGTCCGAGCCTTGTCGGTTGCTGTGGTGGTGATGAGCTATCTCGTTTTCTACTTTCATTGCTTAATTATTAGCTTATATTTCGGTCTTGCCTGCGTGGCTTAATAATGTAAGTCGGTCATAAGATCATACATTTAGCTATATCAATAAATGAACTATTATTCTATTATCGTTGAGTATGATGTGATATGTACCGATGTTGAGCTGTGTGCACTAGCGTTGATCCTGGGACTAGTGCGGTAAACACAGTGGGTACGAATCAGTGGATTCGGGTCCTTACAACGACTTCGCCTTAAGTCTTTTACAGGCCTCCGTACTAGGTCAAAGACGTCAACCGACCCAGCAGGTTTCGACGACTCGGTCAGGGACCTCGACTGCTATGACCTACCTTCTTCCCGATATGCACGAAATTTGGCATTTGCTCGGCCTCGACCACGTGAAATTTGGACAAGGAGTACTACCCCGAAACAGCTAACTTCATTCATCTAAGTTCATCCGTCAAAACCTTTTCTTGACCAAGTTATACTTACAAGGGGACACAGATATTTTGTCCCTCGACCTACTTCCAATCTACATGTCCGCCATGTCGCGAGCGAGCTTCTCCTGCTCGAGCTCGATGACCTTCACCCTCAACACTGAGAGTTCGCCTTGCAGACGATGCACTTCGGCTGCGGAGCTGGCGGCACGGTTGCGCTCGTCCTGGAGTCGAGCTCGGGCGCTCTTTCCTGTCTTGGTCGCCCACCCCAGTTTCTCCTCGAGCTCGGCGACCTTCGTCTCGAGCTTGGCGGAGGCCTTCACTAGGGCGGCAGCCTGCTCCGCAACTTGCTTCCGCAGCTCCTCCACCTTCGCGCGCTCGCCTTCTAGGACCTTGGACGTCCTCGCGCGTTCGCCTTCCAAGAGTTCGGCCGCATTCACGCGTTCGGCTTTGAGGGCCCTAGCCGCCTTCACGAGCTCGGTCTCGAGGGCCTCGACCGCCTTCACGCGCTCGGCTTCGAGGGCCTCGACCGCCTTCCCGCGTTCAGCGGCGACGGCTTGGGCATGCTCGACGGCGTGGCCCGCGGTCCTCTGCTCCGCCTCCTCCTGCTCGATCGACACGGTGTCCTCGAGCTGGGCGATGTAGGCCTCCCGCCACCACGTCGTACAAACTACTAAAAATTTATGTTGAAGTGCAACGGTGAATATTAAAATTCAAACATCTTTTGAAGTATTTCTTCTGTTTTAGTGCACTAGTGCTCAGCACGTCGAATTGCACATTTCAACTCAACATAATAATCTTGGAAAGATTTGCACCCTAGTGTATTGCTCTCCACATGGCGAAGTAATTCCCTCTCATAGTAGGGTGGCACAAACTCACTTTTGCCAAAAAATTACTGAGACCAATTATATGCATAATCTTCAAACTCTCTAGTGGCTCTTATCACCTCATTAGTGATATGGATGTTCACATTCGAATACCCGAGTACCTGGCCTAAGACCAGATCGGGTTGAGGAGGACGTCGTCGGAATTCGTCGACGCCCTATTTTGATAATGGCTATACGGAGCCACCGACCGGATTTCGACGGCACGCCTGACACTTGGATTGTGGCAACCAAAACGTGCCTTCTTCCCCTTACTTTCCTTTATTTATAATAATCAGAGCACCTAAACATGGAAACTACGAAATATAGAAATTGCTAATCATAGGAAGATAAAGAAAGAAACTTCTCTAATCATGGAAAGATAAAAAGGAAACTTTCCCTTCAAGCCAGCCGGATAACAGTAGCGCCCTCTGCGTCCTGGTCGATTCCGTTTTGGACTTGACCTTTCCTAAAATAAACTCTATCTGGTTTGGACATATCAATACTCCCCCCCTCAACACCAAGCTTGTCCTCAAGCTTGAAATCCGGGTAGGAACGTTTATATTCGAGAGCGTCGACCCAAGTAGCCTCTTCCAACTGTTGACCAGTCCAATGTACCAAAAACTGCCGACAGCCTGTCACAAAACGTTGATCCAAGAGTTGATAAGGAACCAATTGAGCAGCCTCAGTTGATGGGAATGATACATCATCAGGTAGAGATGGAGTATCCTCAGGAGAACCCTTATAAGTTTTTAACAAGGACACATGGAAGACATCATGAATCTTGGCTGTCAGGGGAAGAGGTAATCGATAGGTGTCGGCGTTTCGAGCACCGGCAAGTAAATTTGTAAGTCTAAGGGGCCGCGCGTTCCCACTCCCTGAATGGTTAGACTCGGAAGCCCAAGGCATTATCTTGGTTGGTGAATGTCCCTACTCCAGTTCGTGTGGTGGTATTGTATTGTCTTTAGGTCGGATGATTACACAGCGTTTACAAGAGCGAGCTGAGAGCCTTAGTGCAAGAATGCTCGTTGCTTGTCCGTGTGTCTCTCTTCCTCCCCCTCTCCCCGGGGGTTCCTGCCTTCTTTTATCTGATGGGAAGGCAGGTTACATCGAGAGTTGGGAAGGCGAGGTGACCAATGCTAAAAGCCGGTCCTTCGTTACGTCGTGGTCACCGTTAAATCTTGCCTGTTGGTCGGTAGTCTTGTTGGGCGGAGCGGTTAGCATTTGCCGTTGGGAAATGGCGCACCGCCTCGTGAGCCAGCAGCAGTGTTAGCGTTCTTTGTGTATAACGTTGGTCTTTGCCTCGGGAGGGCGTGCTTTCGTGTCGTCGTGGTAGTCGATGGGATGGAAGCTTGACTTCGGCGACCATTAAACCATCTTGGGAAGGGCCACTGCTCTCGTATAGTCACTTCGATTGACCCCGTCCGTGGGGCGCGTGGGCGTGGGCGGTGAAGGCCCGACACGCGGCCCTCGGCGGAGGTTGCCTTGGTTTGATCGGTCGGGGTCCGACTGCTGCGAGGTCGGGAGCCACTGCAGTCGGGATGCTTATCGATTGGTGGGAATGGGCGTCTGCGCGACCTGCGGATGCTTTTGGTCGGTAGTGGGCCTGGAGCGGCCTGCTAGGCTCGAGTTATGCTTGAGGCAGCCTGCTCGTTACCTTGGGCCGTTGGGGTACCCCTGGTATGAGTATTCGTCAATAGGCCACCTCACCAATACGTGCAATCACCTTATAGGGACCAAAGTAACGGGGTGACAACTTATGGTGTGAGGAACTCCTTAAAGTAAGTTGTCTATGATGTTGGAGCTTCAACCAAACCCAAGAACCAACAGAAAACGTGACCTCCCTATGGTTGGTATCATGTTGTTGCTTCATCTTGTTTTGAGCAACCAAGAGATGGTGGCGCGCACGTTGGAGAAGAGCATCCCTGTCCACTAACCGACAATCGACCGCATCAATGGACGTCGTTCCTTGGGAATAAGGCACCAAAGGAGGAGGTGGTCGTCCATACACAAGTTCAAAAGGTGTCATCCTTAAAGCTGAGTGATAAAAAGTATTATAACAGAATTCCGCCCATGGAAGCCATTGAACCCACGTCTGTGGATTCTCAGCAGCCAAACATCGAAGATACTTCTCAATAGTACGGTTGACAACCTCAGTTTGGCCGTCTGTTTGAGGGTGATATGAAGAGGAAGTCAGAAGCCAAGTGCCACTCCTAGTTAACAGGCCTTGCCAAAATGCACAGGTGAACACCGGATCACGATCTGACACGATCGTTTCCAGCACCCCATGGAGTCGAACAATCTGGTCGAAGAAGACATTAGCCACCACCAGAGCCGTCGTTGGTCGCTTAAGAGCGATGAAGTGTGCATACTTTGATAGCCTATCCACGACCACCAATAAAGTTGTTTTGCCTTGAGACTTGGGCAGGCCCACCACAAAATTCATGGAACCATCTGCCCAAATGTGATGAGGAATAGGGAGGGTTGCATTAAGCCTAAAGGAGACAATGTGCTAGCCTTATGTTGTTGGCAGACCGGACATTTGTCCACAAAATCTTCCACGGAATTCCTTAGTCCCTCCCAATAAAAGTGTTGTTTCACTCGATGCAAGGTTTTATGAAAAGATCATGAAAAGCAGACACTATACGTTCATGGAGCGCTGAATCAGCAGGTACAAAGAGTCGGCCTGCACGATATACAAGCCCCGAACGCGTTGTCCACAAGTTGGCTGCATCACTCGCCTGTGCAGAAGCAGGCGTAGTCGGCTCGGCTGCCGGTTGCATAGGAGATCTAACCAACTGTGTGTCTTCTACCTTGGAGCAATGATGCTGGACATCGGGATGTCGGCGAAGCTCCTCCTCCCAATGCGCCCAAAGAGAAGTCGTAGGACCCGAGATTGCGGCACAAATGACCTCCGGATCATGGCGACACGATAAGGCGTCGGCAGCGGCATTGGCGCGATCGGGTTTGTATTCAACAGAAAAATCAAAACCCATTAATTTGCTTATCCAATGTTGCTGGGGTGGCGTGACTAAGGCTTGCTCCAACAAGTATTTTAAAGCGGCATGATGCATTCGAACAACAAGCATTGCCCCACAAATATGGTCGCCAATGACGAATAACTTTGATAGTCCAATGAGTTCGCTCATAAGCGCCAATTTAGCATGTCAATCGACCAAGCAGCGACTATAATAGGCAGCGGATGGCCCTCTGCTTCATCATTGCCCCCTTTTTGGAGGCATCGCATTCCACCACGAAGGTGATATTAAAATTGGGGAGACGAAGAATCGGTACTGACAGCAGCGCCTCTTTTAACTGATGGAAGGCGCGATCAGCTTCAGAAGACCAAGAAAACCCTTGACGATGGAGAAGATTAGTGAGGGGTTCCGCCACCGCCGCATAATGATGAATAAAACGGCGGTAATACCCAGCTAACCCCAAAAAACTGCGCACCTCAGCCGTCGTCGACGGAGTCGGCCAACGCACGATATCTTGTATTTTGTTGGGATTGGCCTCCACACCTTCACCTGAAATAAGATGGCCGAGATACCCCACCGCTCTTTGCACAAAAGCACATTTAGAATGCTTCAAGTACAACTGATGTTGTCGAAGCTTTTCAAAGACCAAACAAAGATGCAAAAAGATGCTCGTCCCTCGTAGCACTGTAAATCAAAATGTCGTCGAAGAAAACGAGCACAAACTTCCTGAAATATTCTGCCAAGATCTCATTCATAAGAGCCTGGAAAGTCGAAGGAGCATTACATAACCCAAAGGCCATGACCAAGGACTCAAAATGGCCATGATGCGTACGAAACGCCGTTTTCTCAATGTCTTCTTCTTTCATCCGGACTTGATGATATCCCGATCGAAGGTCCAGCTTAGTAAAGTACTTGGCACCATGCAGTTCATCCAGAAGTTCTTCCACGACCGGGATAGGAAACTTGTCCTTGATTGTTTTGTCATTAAGCGCCCTGTAGTCCACACAAAAGCTCCACGACCCATCTTCCTTCCTCACTAAAAGGACCGGGGAGGAGAAGGGTGATCGACTTGGCCGAATCAGTCCCTGAGCCAACATCTCCGTACACTGCTTCTCAATTTCATCTTTCTGTAGATAGGGATACCTGTACGGTCTTACCACCACTGGATCAGTTCCCTCCTTCAAACATATGCGATGATCACAGAGACGGGAGGGTGGCAACCCCGGGGCTCCTGGAACAAGTCTGAAAAATTTGCCAACAACTCCTCCACATTATCATCTCTGAGTTCAGTCGATAGAAGTTGTGCCCTGCTCCTTGGGCTCCCCTGTAAGATCACCTCCCTTCCTTCATTCCAGAACTGCATCTTCAAAGAACCAGAGTTCCATTGTATATTGCCCAGAGGGTGCAACCATTGGACCCCCAAAACGACATCAAACCCATCTAGGGGTATGACCAGGAATGGCGCCCTGAAAGTGTGCTGATCGATCATGAAACGAGCCTCCGGAATCCTTCCCAAACATGGTAAACGGCCCCATTTGCCACCCGTACCTGCTGCCCCGACATAGTCTCCTGTAACACGCCGAGCCGAATTGTGAGTACTCCCACTGTCCACCAAACCATTCAAGGTCACACCATCCACGACCAGCTGGACCTACATTGTATCGCTGGCCTTAGGCCCTCGCACTGCCATTAGAGAGAGAGCAGGCTCTACCACAATTGTAGCAGAGTCCCTTCTCACGTCGCTCCGCCATCTCCTCAGGACTCAGACGACGCCGGTAGGGTGCTGAAGTTGCTGACACCACCTGAGACCCTGCTATTGCCCCCCGACCACCGTTAGGGAGGGAAGTGGCAGGACCCGACGTGACGCCTCGGTTTGCTGAACTCGGCGTAGCCGCCGCGCCCGAAGCAGCCGAAGACGCCGCTGCCCGCTGAGACCCCGCAGTCGCGGTGGTTGTCCAAGCTCCTCCTCGTGGCGCGAAGGAAACAGCCCCAGAGGTCACCGCCGACGGCGCTCCCCGACTGAATGCCAGTCGGTGACGGCCAGGCGTTGACAACCCTTGTATCGCCTTCGCAATCCACACATCTTCACGACGTTCAGCTTCTCGAGCCAACCCAATAGCATCCGCAAGATCCCTAGGCCGATCCCGCCGCACATCAGCCGCCAACGTGGCTGACAGACCACCGCTGAAGGTCTCTATTTGATGTTCTCGTTTCATCCTGGGCGCCCGGGCCAAGAGCCTCTGAAATTCCCGCGCGAAATCATCGACACGGCTGTCCCCTTGCTTGAGATTCACCAAATCCCTGAGGGGTCCAGCAGTAGGGTGTCGAGTAAACCGCTGTAAAAACGTCTCATAGAAATCCGGCCAGGTGATGTGCTTCTCCTCCAATTCCCAATTATCCAAAACTTCCCGCGCCTCACCCCGCAGATGTAATCCTGCCATCTCCACCCACTCCTCATCTGGCATATGATGGGCGCGAGCAAAGCGCTCGCACTGCTTGAACCAAAGGAGGGGGTCCTCAGCGCCATCATAGAGAGGAAGATCATACCGCGGAGTACGTGGAGCCCAACGTCGATCTCCTCATCCCTGCGATCCCTCTCGAACTCCTCCTCGCTGCCTGTATTGCGTTCATGGAGGACATGCTGATTGGGCAGGGAGGAACCCCGTACTCGGTTTGCCTTGCTGGTCTGCATTTCACCAGCCTGGTTGTCGGCCTCAACTGCCGACAGCTTGCCGAGGGCCTTCGGAATGTCGTCTAGCTTCCGATGCGTACCTGTGTCGGAGGCTTCCAACTTGTTAACAATGGTCTCCCGTCGCTGAACAGTAGCTTCCAAGTTAGAGACACGCTCCTCATCGATCGCCATGGAAGGATCGACTTGCTCTGATACCAATTGATATGGATGTTCACGTTCGAATGCCCGAGTACCTGGCCTGAGACCAGATCGGGTTGAGGAGGACGTCGCCGGAATTCGTCGACGCCCTATTTTGATAATGGCTATCACGAGCCACCGGCCGGATTCGCGGCTACCGACACTTGGATTGTGGCAACCAAAACGTGCCTTCTTCCCCTTACTTTCCTTTATTTATAATAATCAGAGCACCTAAACATAGAAACTACTAAATATAGAAATTGCTAATCATAGGAAGATAAAGAAAGAAACTTCTCTAATCATGGAAAGATAAAAAGGAAACTTTCCCTTCAAGCCAGCCGGATAACAGCAACGCCCTCTGCATCCTGGTCGATTCCGTTTTGGACCTGACCTTTCCTAAAATAAACTCTATCTGGTTTGGACATATCAGTTAGCTTTTGGGGTCATTTTGATTTTAAACACCCATTTCATTTGTACTTCCCATGCAAGATATTCTTAGGGATCATTACGTCCATATAAGGAAAAATGTCAATACTTATATTCTGCTATGGTTAGTTAAACAAGAAAACAAGTATAAAATTATGCAATATGCAATGAATGCAAGTGTGTATGCAATCACTCAACCTTACCTTTCTTACAAAATCAAGTTCTTACCTCTCCACACTGAATTGAGGTCAAAACTTATACTTTGGTAATAGCGAAGACAACGGTGATGATAATCAAGCGAATTAAAGAGTGAACCAAAAGCACAACATCGATGATTTAGTATAGCTTGATATGGATATATGTAGCAAGGAGTAATAGATGTGTAACTCAGTTAATGTAAAATCAAATAATAATCCAAAAGATAACAATGCCCTAAGTTGCTGTCATGGGATATGGGATAAAGCTACCAAAATAGAA
Organism: Otatea glauca; assembly: GCA_036346275.1. Classification (NCBI taxonomy): domain Eukaryota; kingdom Viridiplantae; phylum Streptophyta; class Magnoliopsida; order Poales; family Poaceae; genus Otatea; species Otatea glauca. The sequence goes on along the minus strand of CM070723.1, from coordinate 30,751,998 downwards.
CATGCAACAAAGTGGATATAAGCACAAAGCATCACTTGAGAAACATACAGCAAAGAGATACTGAAGTGGTAAAAAATAACACACAAAAAATTGCACCAAAATCTGAAAAAATCCCTTTTAACAAGAGCAAACCGAAAGCAACTTTTTTCTATTTTTTATTTTTCTTCTTTTTTCTCTGTTTTTTATCTCACTTCCTTTTTTTTGCTTCTGATTTTTTTTAACTTTTTTCTTCAGATTTTTTTTCTTCCTAGGTTGAATCAAAAATCAAGGAGCAAGCCAATTAATTGATAAATGACTCGGGACTTTTGCTCTCACGGGAGAACAAATAGGGGTGGGCATTCGGTTTTTTTTGGCTCGGTTTGTTTGGTTTAAAAATATTTCTGTTTTGCAAATTGGCTACCAAAATTTTCGGTTCAAATCCAAAAACCAAACTGAATTAACCGAAAAAATTTGGTTCGGTTAATTCGGTTTTCAGTAAACCGAATTTCGTGAGGAAGGTTACTTACCATTCCTTTTCAATCAAGGAAGAATTCAATAGAAACCAGCATTAAAACACAGTCCTCAATCACTAGTTGACTGAACTTCAGCTCCACATAGGCTCATAGCTAAAGAATTCAAAGTGTGCACAGAAACTCAAATTGGATAGCATGATATTTTCCAAACAGCTGGAGAGCCCATTATAAAATTTGACATGGTAAGTATCCCCTCACTATCTTAGCGTCGTCATCACAGATCCCAATTTGAAGCTCTTATCAATACAACGAAAGATGAAGGATGAGTCCATTATCCGGTGCATAGTAAATGAAAGATTATGAATTAAAAGCACCCCAAAACAAACCCTCCTGTTCCCTCACGAGTAATCAATCACAGGAATTCAGCAAATCCTACTACCCTGTTGAGAACAGAGACCATAGTCCATAGCGTATCTTTCAGATAGGGAAATTGGTACAGCGTTGCGGCCCCAAATTAAACCCTGTTCATTGACGAGCCCCAATCATCACGCAAGAACTATAAAAAGTGAGAGGAAATTAGGGGGAGTAGAGCTCAAGGCCCATGCCGTCGTGGATATCGTAGTCCTTGAGGGTGATGTGGTCCTTGTAGATGGTGTACCACTTCTGGATGCGGATCTTCTCAGGCCTCGTGCCCGTCTGCGCCGCGACCAGCTTCTTGAGGTCGCCGATGGTGTCGTCCTCGTTGCACTTCACCCGCACCTTCTTCCCGAGATGATCGTTGAGCTCCATGATCTGGTGCGCCCACATCACCTCCACCGGGGCCAGGTGCGGCTACGGCTGGATCCATATCCCGTGCCGCCCCACCACCATGTGGCTCTGCATGTGCCCGGAAATCCCCGTCGTCGCCACGATGGTGGCATCCAGGGTGGTGTGGTTTGCCGGAGAGGAGGGGGGAGAGTTTGAGGCGGCTGAGAAGGACAGGGTGAAGGTGTTAGTGGTGGCGCGGAGGAGGAGAAGGTGGAGGAGTAGAGCGCGGTGGTGGAGAAGAGCACGAAGAAGAGGAGTGGGAGAAGCGAAAGCTGAGGAAGAGCGAGATCGGCGGCGCTGAATAGGGAGTCGGCACCTTCGGTTTGGGGGAGACAAATAGGGAAGTGGAATTGTGGTCTGTAGATGGCGATGCCGATTGAAGAAAGGGGGGTTTTGTGCAAGTGTGGTAGTGGGCTTTATTTGGTTTTTTATTTGGTTTTAGGGTTTGTTCAGTTTCCAAACACAAAAACCGAATCGAAAATCATAAACCGAAGTACGATTAAAATTAAAATCGAACGGTAAACCGAAAAAACCGAATTTTTCGATTAATTCGGTTTGGTTCAGTTTTTTTGTTTCGGTTAAAAAATGCCCACCTCTAAGAATAAAGATTAAAGTAGGGCAGTCGATTTCAGTGCGGGCCTGCAAGTAATTGAAAAAGAAAACTCTGTGCAGCTTCCTTGGAAGATACTAGTAGGGATGAAAACGGAATAGAAACGGTCAATAAATGGCTGTTCCGTTTCCGTTTTCATATTTTTTACCGCTAACGGAAACGATATCAGAAACCTTGGAAATGGATAGTGACAGAAATGGATGCGGAAAAAAATGGAGTGGATACGGAAACGAAAGCGGAAAATTTCACAAGAACATAATACATAATCTATCTAAACGTACCAACATTAAATGAAAACTAGATGCATACGCTCGGCGCTACACTGCTGTTGGCGTCAAAAACTTGATGTAGGGTTTCTAACAACAGCACACCAGACAAACACCGGGTTCAAAGCGTGCCAGTCGATTTGACCTATAACCGACAAGGTAAAAAATATAAAATTCACTCAAAAGCCGATCGTAGAGATCAATCGGCTTAAACCCAATCAGCTTGAAGCCGATCGAGATCGAAGTAACAGGGTAAGTCTAATTAGCCAATTAAGGCTAGTCAGATAATAAAGGTAGATTGATTCTGAAGAAGGCGATGCGCAACAAAATCAGAACAAATCAAATCTGGGGGTGTAATTGACGAAGATCAACAATCGGCGATGCGCAACTTTATTGATCAAAATCGATTACAAAGAGAGATCTAAATTACAGAGGCTACTCCTAGTCGACAGGAAAAAGTAGAAAAAGTAAAAGCTGGTTGATTGTATTGTGTTGTTGTTTTTCGCAGCTTGCTCTGGTCCTTCTTTTATACCCTTCGACCGATCGTGTCCGACTACAACACGTTTCAAGTTTTGATCCGTATCGGCCTTATCTCGGACAGTTATTTCCTTAAAGATCTTGCCGTTACCAAAATATATCCAAACCTTTTCATTCTGTCCGTTAATTCCGTATCTTTGACTTCATTGCCGATTTTGACCAGACTTGCCAAATTTTGGTGCAAACATATGCCCCCCATTTTTGAGAGATGACTTGTCATCTGTCAAAAATCACAATTTTATCGGCTTTTTCAATCAGCTAACTGTTGAACTTCACTCAATAACTGCTACTTTATTCGCGCCGTAATTCTCTGACATGCGGGTAGTGCATTTTAACTACTTGCGCCTTTTGAGATTCACTTCCCGTCGCTTCAAATTTTCATCACGCTATAAAATGCGACCCTCACTTCAGTCATTCTTCACGCGCTCGAGCTCTCACGCCATTCACAATCGGCTTCTTCCTTCCGCATCTTGTTCTCTCACTGGCACGCCAACTCTTTTGACTTCAGTCGGCTTTCACATCAAGATCAGCTGAATGGATCCCTCTCAGGTACTTATCCCAATCCCCAATAGTGTTGATCAATTTTTTCTCGGCCCATTAGGAAACTTAGACGCAGCTACAGTCATTGATCAAGAAGTAACTTGTCTCCCCTTATCGGCTAGAGGATATAATATTGAGGGTTGGAGTAAGAGTTTTAGGGCTTGGCCGACTGCACTTAAAGGTTGGAAGAGTTGGTACAATCGAGTAGCAGCCCAGAAAAGAGAGTCTTGGGAGAGAATGGGCATCGCAGAATGCATTCCCTTGAGTTTAGTCGATCCAGAGGCCAATGAGCCCTTAGTGGCCATGACTTGTTATTTCTGGTCGGATTTGTTTAATGCTTTTATGTTTCGCACCGGTATGATCGGCCCAACCTTGCTGGATGTTGCTCAACTCTGCTGCCTGAGACCGGACGGGGAACAAGTGTCGGCCTTTAGTGCCAAACCCAAACATAAGCTTATCCGATCAAAAGGCGAAGGCTGGTCTAAGTATATTGCAAATAACAATAAAGTAAATGGATTGGTATCGGACGAAGAACATATTGCTTTCCTTAACCTGTGGCTTGATCGGTTTTTGTTCTGCGGTGCTTCATTAGGACCAACCCAAGTATATCAGACAATTGCAAAAGGATTAGTAGAGGGCCGTCGGCTTGCACTTGGAAAAACATTCCTCGGAGCAGTATACCAGATGATGCATGTTATTAGGAGTCGGCTTTACACGGGTTTTGCCGACTTCACCGTGGGTAACATAGGAGGTCCCCTATGGTTTATTCAGGTCTGGCTATGTTGCTTCTTTAGCCGACCTTTTGACTTAGAACCTACCGAAGATACAGCTTTCCCAAGAGAAGACAATCCCGAGAACGCCATTCCTCAATATCAAGCAAGCCGATCTTTTGACGAACGTTTCATCATGTGTTCCGGTGGCGAGACAAAAATTACAGCAGCTGATTCAAAGAAGTATATGTCCTTTTTCCTTAATTTGAGCGACGCGGATTTGAGGCAGCGAGATTTTTTCAGCTATAGTCAAGTGGCCGACTTTCCATGGCCTTCATTCCTTAGTCTTGAAGCTGACAGCTCTGCGATGTCTTCGGAGACCCTCGGTTTGTATAGAATCTTTATTTCTCCTTGTATTCTTCATGCTGGTCTCTACACAAGGAATCGAACATACCAGCCATCATATGAATTCTACCATCCGTCCATTTATGCAAGACAACTGGGATTTGGTCAATTGATTCCAAGTCTTCAGCTTCTTGATCGGCTTGAGCCAAGGGCCAGAGTCCGTAATGCTGTGTCGGCCGAGATTGTTCTTGAAGTGACCGATGACCTGCAAATCCAATCTTTACCGCACTTTTTCCTGAACACCAGACGAGCAGGAGGCTATACTTCGTGGTGGTCAGTTATTACAGAAGCTTTGTATCGGTCAAAGTCTCCATCTAACATTGTTAATGAATTCTTCCCAAACCTTCTGGAGCCGACGCTAGCATCTAATGCCGATTCTAGCAGCGAGACCACTTCGACTGGATATACTAATACGAATGTAGATGTCTCTAGCGAGGTATCGACTTTTAGAGTCCAAATTTCCTATTTCGCATTCCATGAAGTTTCTTTTGCATCTAACTTCGCTTCTGTGCAGGACAAGGCTAGAAGAGAGTGGCTGCGAACCCATCGGGTGACATTCAACCCAAAAAATAGCAACAATCGGCTGCCATTACAGGCTACGCCTCAGGATCTTTAGGAATTGAGCCCTCTTTATCAAACTTGGAAAAACAAAAACAACCCAGTAAGTCTTTTATCGGCTTTCATTTACTTCTCTGATCATTTTTCATCTATGATTGATTTATCCGATAAACTCCTCAGAAAAGAAGCAAAAATACACAAAGGCTGCCGCCAAGAAGACTTCTAAGCCCCAAGAACAGAGCGGTGAGAGTTCGTCACACGTGTCGGCCACTGGAGAGGTAAGAGTTGATCTTTCATAAGTATCAAAGTCTTCCGATGCATTGGCTTACCCTTTATTATTATTTTTATAGCCGACACAATCAATTCAAGCCACGAAGATCTTAGCCGATCTGCCAAATATTTCTGCTGTGCCAATTCCTAAGCGCGTGACCCTACCGCTCCATCCGTTGATCTATCGAGCTATCGATCCAACAAACCTGCTAGGATTCTCCTTGGCGATCTTGATGACCCGGAGATCATGGCCACGATGATTATGATCGCGAAATTAGGAGGATCCTTGAAGTGTCCAAAGAGGCATCGGTGCCTCACTACATTCCGAGCATTAAGGAGCGTCTTGATAAGTTTTTTGATTTAGTGATGTGGCCCCAATCGGAGATCTTAGCTAATAATCAACCGATCAGAGATGCTATGGCTACTGTTGAAGCCGACCTTCCTCCGGAAGCAATGCAAGCCCTCCTCAATGTGTGCCACTTGGATGATAGGAAGTCGAAGTGGAGGCGGCACAAGACCGATTCGGCGTCGTGAAGCTCAAGAAGCCGATCGAAGCTCTTGGATGAATTGGTCGGCGACGCCAGGAAAAAGCGTAAGTTTGATACGGTGCTCAGCGACAAGTCGACCAAAGAGTCCCTCTCCAAGTTAGAAAAAAGAAAGAAACTTCTTTTGGAAGAGTTGGCCAAGCTTGAAAAGCAAATCGGAGAAGGCCAATACATCTTGGAGAAAACTGCATTGGAGATGAAAGAGCAAAAGCTTAGCATTGCCGCGGCCGTTGACAGTGTGACGAAGCAATCGGTCAAGGTAAAACCAGTGCCCAGGAATGCCAAGGATGATGATCGCCTTCTTAATGAAATCCAAGAGACCATCGCAAAAGCGTGGGTGCTCGCCGGCTCTGGGGCCCGACTCTCCCCGGATCGGGCATTCATTATTAGATCATGGATTGTAGAACTATGCTAAATATCAAATGACTTGTCTGAATGCTTGTAAATTTTGACAATCGGCTGTTTAACCGATTTAATTATGCTTCCTAGTAAATACATTTCTTTTGAATCTTCAATCCTTTTAGCCGATTAACAGCATCGTGTTAACTTGGCTTTTTTGAATGTGGTTCTTAGTCGGCTAGGCTCCAATCCAAATGCTAGGATAGTATTTCTTCAAATATTTTCCATTAATGGCTTTAGGCAATACATACCCTTCCAACGTCTCTATTATATACGAATTTCCGTCGACTAGCCGATTAACTTTATATGGTCCTTCCCACGTAGGTGACCATTTTCCAAATCGGTTATCTTTTGATCCAACTGGTAATATTGTTTTCCACACCAAATCGGCTTGATCAAAAGATTTATGCACAACCTTTTTATTATATGCTTTTGCAACTCTGGCTTTATTCTTTTTAGCCGATCAGCGTAGATAAACGTAATTCGCTAGTTCATCCAAGTTATCGATCATTGAATCATTATAATCTTGAGCCGACAAACCGTTTTGTCTCGCCACTCGTATCGATTCAATATTGATTTCAACTAGTAATACGGCTTCTTGACCATACACGGTGATAAGGTGAAAGCTTCGTCGCTCCCGTGATAAGCTAGCCGATATGCCCAAAGTGATTAGATAGAGTTGAGTGCCAATTCCTCGGCTTTTCATCGATCTTTCTTTTGATCGGTTTAATCGCGTTTTGTTGGACGACTGAACTTGTCCGTTAGCGAGCGTAGTATGGGGATGAATTCAATAGTTTAATCCCGCACTTGTTGCGTAAGTCTGAAATTCATTGGACATGAAAACCGTGCCTTGATCGGTTGTAATCGCTATGATATTCCAAACCGATGAACAATATGTTCATTAATAAAGCCGATGGCTTCAACAGTTACTTTCTTAAGTGGTATAGCTTCAACCCACTTTGAGAAATAATCGATTCGCCAAAATAAACTTGTGGCCTTTACTCGATGCAGGAAATATTTGGCCGATTATATCTATTCCCCAACCTCTAAACAGCCATGGCTTGATAATTGGGTGTAAAGCCGATGCTGGTGCTAATTGTACATTGCCAAATTTCTGGCAAGTTTGACAACCTTTGTAGTATTTAAAACAATCTTCTAGCATTTCCGGCCAAAAGTAACATGTCCGTCTAAGCATCCACACACATGACGGCTTTATCTATTAGCTCTGTCATTTGATATCGGTCGAGGTCTTTGTACCCTGATGCCTGTTGAGCCAAGGCATTAGCTCCATCGTTCAACTCTCTAGGGACGTGGCTGATAGAAAATGACGTAAACGAGCCGATGATCTCTATGCATTGCTCCAAGTATTTTAGCAGTATCTCGTCCCGACATTGGTATTCTCCTTTGATTTTCTGTATAATTAGCATAGAATCCCGGTATGCCTCAACCGTACTTGCTCCAATATTTTCCAACAACTGCAAACCTTTGAGCAACGCTTCATACTCTGCCTGATTATTTGAGCATCGGCTATTTAGCCGAAATGCGAACTCAAAGTTATGCCCTTTAGGCGATATGAGCACTACACCGATTCCATCGCCTTCTCTGCACACAGACCCGTCAAAAAACAATTGCCAAGGGGCTACGGATACCAAATCAGTAGTAGTATCATGTCCTGTTATAAAATCGGCTAATACCTACCCTTTGACTGCTTTGGCCGATTCATAGGACAGGTCGAACTCAACCAAGGCATAAGCCCATTTGCCAAGTCGACCAGAGGATTGGGTGACAACATATATTTTATAACATCGGCTTTACAGATTACTTTACAAGCCGATGCTAAAATGTAATGTCTTAGCTTTGTACATGAGAAGTATAAAGACAAGCATAATTTTTCAACGAAAGGGTACCTGACTTCAGCATCAAGAAGGCGTCGGCTTAAATAAAAGATAACCCTTTCCTTTCCATCAACTTCTTGTGCTAAAACAGACCCAATAGTCTCCTTTTCAGCCGATATATATAACTTGAATGGAATCCCGTTTGTGGCGGCCAAACCGAGGATTAGCTAAATATTTCTTAACGTCGTCGAAAGCCTTTTGTTGATCGGCTCCCCATACAAACTCTTGATTATCCTTCAGTTTTAATAGTGGGGTAAATGCGCGGATTCGTCCGGAAAGATTCGAGCTGAATCTTTGGAGATAATTAATTTTGCCGATCAACTTCTATAACTCATTTTTGCACGTCGGGGGCATTGTATCGACTATGGCTTTGACCCTTGTTTGATTGACTTCAATCCCCCTCTCATGCACCATAAAACCCAAAAACTGTCCAGCCGACACGCCGAACGCACATTTGAAAGGATTCATCTTCAAGCCATGCGATCTTATGTTCTGGAAAACTCTTTCTAGATCGGCCAAATGCTGCAAGTCCTCTGCAGATTTTACCACGACATTATCAATGTATATTTCAACGATGTGGCCGATTAAATCATGAAAAATTAGATTCATGGCTCGCTGATATGTTGCTCCAGCGTTCTTTAATCCGAAGGTCATAACCGCCCACTCGAATAAACCTATTGCACGGGACATCCGAAAGTTCTTTTTGGTATATCGCTTCGCCATGAATATCCGATTGTATCCAAGCATTCCCATCCGTAAAACTTATGATCTTATTCCCGACGCGGCATCGATAAGCATATCGCCTATAGGCATCGGTACTCATCTTTTGGTGTCGCTTGTTCAAATCTCTAAAGTCGACACATACTGCAGCGATTTCGTTTTCTTCATAAGCTCGAACAATATTGGAAACCCACTCCGCATAT